>JAUPFT010000018.1:15774438-16514438 GCA_036936625.1 Parnassius smintheus behrii
CATGGAAGTATTGCTTTAACAAAATTAAAGAGGAAACATAGCGCAATATTACAAAAAGAAACTCATAAATTAATACTCTAACGCTGATTAGCTAACAAGCGATCTGCCCCGGCTTTGATCGGGTGATATCTGGATTCTACAAAGGTGGGTACCGGATCCAACTATGCCTATAACCTTCACGGAAGTGCAAGAAATATGTTGACAAAGTATTACCGCAATCAGCAGCGTATAAAATACGAATAGACAAAAATCATTTTTTATATATTAGATATTAGTTATACGACTCGGAAACAGTTAAAAGTTTACCTTAATTTCCAATAATTTTTGGTTTTGCCATACATATAATATAAAGCGCTTTAGTTTTAATAAGAGGCCACTTCTTGCACTTTTTGCAACTCAATTTGCGTTGAGTCTTCTTTTGGAGCTCAATGTATTATTTTCCGTTAAGTAATTGAGCTCGCCAGCTTTCATAAAAGTCAATTTCTGATTGTAAGCCCGAATTAGTGCATTGTTAGTTGCATAATTTACTATTATTTGTAATACACGTAAAATATATTGTTGTTGTTAAAATATTTTCTCCTTTCTTCTTTATCAGTCCATAAGACTACACCAAAATTGCCTAAAATGGGTATCTCCTATTTTTTCCTAGGGAGAATTTGCCTTAATTGTCACAGGTGGATTGATCACCGAAGTACCGAACGTCTTGCACCTTGACGCTGCTCGCCGTCGTTGGTGTAAATATTAAACGCCTAGCAAAAATGAGATTCTTATACCGCCATCTATAGGATCCTTCTGGCTCGTTTTTCTTTTTCTTTCTCTCCATTAAAACTAAAAAATGAAATTTGGTGATGGGGTATCTTATGCCGTCACCAAAAGTATTTAATTGTAAAAGATTTTTTTGTAAAATCAGATAAGGCTTGTAATTAGCACGTAAATTTCTTGTAGTGTAACATGCAAGTATAGTAAAATATAAAAAAATATACGTTTACATTGAATGAAACTAGCTTTTATAGATTTTATCGCGCTTATTAACTTATTTTATATTACCGATGTTACGAGTAATTCACCCATGATCACGGGAGAATTAAGATGATCAACATCTCAGTGTCATAGTTAACCACTGCTAACTTCAGTTCAATTTTTATCATGTATGTATTTACATAAAAACGCATCAATATAGGCAGCAAAATATAAAAATTAATATTTATATCCACAGTCAGACTAACATGCTAATTTATTAAACTACAATATCATTCCATTTAAGTTTAAGATAATATCGCGTGTTTATCCAGTAGATTTTAAAATACGAACAAGAAAATTTTTAGGTCTCCAACAGTGAATATTTGGATAATATAAATAAATATAGCTGTTATTTTTTATTTTAAATAGATCATTGGCTTCAAACGCTTTTCAATTTAACGACAACAATTCAAAAAATCTTTGATCGAAGCAGTCAAACAAAACTTTGTGTTAGATCAACGGTATTACGGTCAACATTAACTTAAATAACGGTAAAAAAGTATTCTATCAAACACAAAGGTATGGTTTTGAATCGAACAACTTGTACTCTCACCAAAAGAACGTAGCTATTGCTTGTGAATACGATTTAAAATATTGGAAGTGTATACAGAAAATGAATAGTTATAAATACAAGTGTTCCATTTTCTAAAATTTGTACTCACAAAATTATTATTTTTTACGTTAAAAGATTTATGAATCGTTGTTAGCTTAAGAATAATGCGTTTCCATTAACGTACCTAAATAAAATATGTTTTTTAAAAGCAAGCTCTATAATTTAAACGTGTTTTGTTTTATTTATTTATTTATTAAATCTGTTGTCTTCCCGTGGATATATTGGCGATCGACTGTTAGGAATTAAATAGCATGAAAAGGAGGCAATTGTTTCGCAAAACAAAACTATCTTTGAAAATATTTATATAGCATTTAAGTAAATGGGTCAAAGAGTCCGTTTATGTACAAACATAGGGAAGTGTGAGATTTGTTACCAAAAGGGCAAAGATGAAGTGCCTCACCTATACTGACTCTACAAAGGGCAGCCACGTGTGTTTTGTACCAAGTAATTAATTGGGCATTACTTATAATGCCCTGGCAATATAAATTTAATTCAAATAGGGATATGTTATTTATACTGATATAAACTTCATTATTTATCACATTGAATCGTTATTATGAATATTGCTATGTAAGTGCTGTGCAATTTGATATAACATAACCTGATCTAACCAAACCTAACCATGTTATTCACTTTTAAGACAATAAGTTAAAGTTGTTAAAAAAATTTGCTAATCGTACGATAACTGTATAATTAAAACATACTTACTCATTCAATATTTTTAAAAATAAAAATGTATTTATGATTAACGATTATAATGTTTTATTGGACGCAAACATTTTAGTTAATCATACGATTAAGTATCAGAGCACCTAGTTATATAATTTATTTTATTTAAATGTCTTGTAATCTTATTTTTTATTAAATATAAAATATGTCAGTCGTATATAAATAAATAAATCATACGATAATCGTTTAAATAAAAAATACTTATTTATTCAATAATTTTTAAAATAAAAATGTATTTATGATTAAGGATTTTAATGTTTTATTGGACGCAAATAGCTTAATCATACGATAAAGTATCGGAGTACCTACTGATATAATTTATAATGTAATTTATTTTATTCAAATGTCTTGTAATCTTATTTGTATTTATTTATTAAATTTAAAATATATTGGTCGTATATAAAAAATAAATCATACGATAATTATATATATATATATAAAAAAAAAACGTTCGATTATCGTATCGTAACGGGGCTTCATTCATAAAGCCCGATCAATATAATTATTTCAATAGTTTTATCACATTACGTACTCATATTGGATATTATGATATTGCCTAATTAATGACTTGGTCTATAACATATGCACTGCTGCTTGGCGGCTGAAATAAATAAGATAATTAATTTAATTTATTAATAATAATAACATCTCGTAAAGTCGGTGCTAAGAAACATCAAAAGCTGTAAAAATAATTAATTATATTTACTCGGTTCTTCATCATCATCGCAACCCTTCACAAGTCCACTTCTGAACATAGGCCTCCCCCAAGGAATACCACAAACTACGGTCCTGAGCCACCCCCATCCAACGACCCCATGCAAATTTTGCAGGCCGTCACTCCATATAGTGGTGGGTGGGGGGCTCTACACTTCTCTTACCGATACGAGGTTGCCATTTGAGAACCTTTATATAGCTGGCCCATTTCCAGTTCAACTTCCGATTCCGTTGAGATATGTCGGTTATTCTGATTCTACTGCGGTCATCCTTATTTATAATTATATTCCGCAGAGAGCATTGTCCTCTCCATACTCTCCTTAGCCCGCTGAGCGGCCTTGGGCATGTCTTACTAGATCTTAACTCCATCTAGTCGGCTCTTAGCGGCTAAATATTTACATTGAAACCTCATTCCTATAGGAACGTCAAAAATTCCCTCACCCCTCCCCCGTGACCGTCCTGTACAGTGCTCGAAACGTCGGGAATATAAGTAATAAAATCCGTAAAAAACTTGTTTTGTTCAAACTCGACCCTGAACTATAAACTCTAAAAATAAAGCTCTTGAGTCGCGACTTTATCTCTATTAATAATTATAATAACAACTACCTTATTTTTATTTCAAAACAACAGAAATAATTCACTAAATATCAATTAGTTCAGTAAAATATAATAAATAGTTAACCGATACGTTTTCTTCATGGAACTGGCTTAGATAAAAGTTTATAGTGCATTCAAATGAAGCTACAAATGAGATAATTCATAGACCCTAATCATTCCAATAGAAACTTCTAGCAAAGAGAAATGGTCACCTAACAAACGTTACTATTAACGACTTATTTAAACAACCTGGATCAACTTTGAAATAATAAATATTTGCTTTTGTTGAAGGTGCAATTGTATTGTTTCTAATTATTTAAGCTTCAAAGCGCGTAAATGTTTAATATTCATAACGATTAAACTTGTTATAAAGACAAATTAACGAGCTCGGTATTTGACAATCTGATTCCACTGTAATTTTAACAGTACTCGTAATACAACGTACATTGTGTTTAATTATAAAGGATATTTTATACCTTGCCTGAAGGGCTCTTCATGCTAGGTAAGACCATTTATTGTTGCAGTAAGACACAACATTTAATCGACTTCACAAAGAAAAATTGTATACCCCCTGTATACAATTCGACTGTATGTTTTTTATGAGTGTTATTACCTCACAACTTTTTCTAGGTAAATCGATTTTAATGATTATTCTTTTATTTGAAAGCTGGTGCTTCTCGGGTGGTTCCATATAATATATAATTAGATCAAGATCAAGATCTAACCAGTAGATTTTGAGTTGTGCTTAACTAATGCCCGTTTAATTTACTTTGAAAACATTGATTCGGTCGTATTAAAGACGGTTGTACAAAATTTTTAATTTTACCAGTTGTTAATTTTAACTTTCATATCTTTAAGAGAAAAACTGTTTGCTTTTGAGAGTATTTTTGTTCCACAAACGACGTAAAAACTTATAAGTGTTACATCGGGCGCACGTAGGCCAGGACGAATGATTGCCTCTATACGAGTATGTTTCCGCGTACACTTTGGACACGTACATTCAGCGTAGTTGACAGGTTATTCGGAAGTTGTCAACTGCGAAATTTAGCACGGAGGACGTCAAAACCATAATGATTAACCCTTTTAGAAATCGGACTCGGACCATTGTCTGGTCCGGAGTGTTGTGCCACTCACGCTGAAATCGCGGTTGCATTCTGCAGGCTGCCGCCGTGTTTGGCACTATAGGTCAGCCGATTGGGATGGGATGCGGTCTTTCTTTGCATCCTACCCTTGGGGGCGGGTTTGCTTCTCGCCGGATGATCCCAACGTTGTTGCGGATTCTGTTACTGATGTGGTACTTCAGGGTATGGAACTTTTTATTCCTTCCTCTGTGGTGCCCATTGGAGGCAAGTCTAAGCCATGGTTTGGTCGCTCCTGTAAAATAGCATCATGCTATAAGCAGGAGTGCTACCAAGCCTGGGTTGATGCATCAGCGTCCCGGGATGTAAACACCAGCGCTCTAAAAAAGAAGTATAATTCCGCCTCTAGGTCCTTCAAAAGAGTCATTGCCAAGGCAAAGTCAGAGCACATAGGCAGAACTAGTTCGCCTTCCTTCTGGAACCCGTGCATTCTGGTCTCTCGCCAAGGCTGTCCAGGGGAATTTCTGTCAGCCATCTCTTCTATCTCTGCACAGGGAGGACGACTCACTGGCCCATACTGCAAAGGAGAAAGCCAATCTTCTAGGCTCTTTCTTTGTGTCTAACTCGACTCTCGATGACGGGGGGAGTACGCCGCCGACCATCCCGCGGTGTGAGTGCTCCATGCCGGAAGTGCAGTTCACACAGCGCTCGGTTCGCAAAGCACTCCTCTCCCTGGACATCCACAAGTCGAGTGGGCCTGACGGAATCCCCCCAATTGTGCTGAGGACGTGTGCTCCAGAGTTGGCACCGGTTTTAACGCGTCTTTTCCGGTACTCCTACTCCCTAGGTGTAGTCCCAAATTCATGGAAGACGGCTTTTGTCCACCCAATCCCTAAAAAAGGCGACCGCTCAGACCCGTCCAACTACCGGCCAATCGCCATCACTTCCTTGTTCTCCAAAACAATGGAGTCCATTGTAAACTGCCAGCTCATGAGGTACCTTGAGGATCACCAGCTGATTAGTGACCGCCAAAACGGTTTTCGCCGTGGTTGGTCAGCTGGTGATCTTCTGGTCTACCTCACTCACAGATGGGCGGAGGCAGTAGAGTTCAAGGGGGAGGCATTGGCCGTTAGTTTGGACATTGCGAAGGCCTTCGATCGGGTTTGGCACAAAGCGCTTCTTTCGAAGCTCCCTTCCTATGGGCTTCCCGAGAAATTGTGCGATTGGATCACCAGCTTTCTTGCAGATCGGAGCATCAAGGTCGTTGTAGACGGTGCAAGCTCCGATTGCAAGCCTATTAATGCTGGTGTTCCACAGGGCTGCGTGCTATCGCCGACGCTGTTTCTTCTGCATATCAATGATATTTTGCATACCCGTAACATTCATTGCTATGCAGATGACAGCACTGGTGATGCTCTTTACACCGGCCGAGCCAATATTTCTCGGGAAAACGTCTCCGAGTGCCGGAACAAACTTGTGTCTGAAGTCGAGTCTTTGCTGAACAGAGTCTCGGATTGGGGACGACTAAATCTAGTCCAGTTTAACCCCCAGAAGACACAAGTTTGCGCCTTAACCGCTAAAAAGAACCCCTTTGTCGTATCCCCTCAGTTTCAAGGCACTCCCCTTATTGCCTCAGCCAGTATCGGAATCCTCGGCGTCGACATATCGAGTGACGTGCAGTTTCGTGGTCACTTGGAAGGGAAGGCCAAATTGGCCTCTAAAAAGCTTGGCATGCTCAGCAGAGCGGGACAGTATTTCATGCCGGCACACCTCCTGCAACTTTACAAGGCGCAGGTTCTGCCGCACATGGAATACTGTTCCCATCTCAGGGCTGGGGCTCCCCAGTACCAGCTCCTTCCACTTGACCGTATTCAGCGCAGGGCGGCTCGAATCGTCGACGACCGAGTGCTTTCCGATCGGCTCGATTCACTGGCGCTGCGAAGAGATGTTGCGTCTCTTTGCGTATTTTATCGCATCTATCACGGGGAGTGCTCTGAGGAATTGTTCGGATTAATCCCAGCCGCCAAATTTCGTGAACGCACTACACGGCAAACTTCCCGATACCATCCACACCATCTTGATGCTTGGCGGTCCACCACTGTACGTTTCACAAGGAGTTTTCTTCCACGTACAACCTCTCTGTGGAATAGTTTACCACCGGCGATTTTTCCGGACCTATACGACCTGGGGACCTTCAAGAAAAGAGCTTACTCCTTTCTAAAGGACCGGCAACGCACCCGCAATTCTCCTGGTGTTGCGGTTGATCATGGGCGGCGGTAGTCACTTAACATCAGGTGAGCCGCATGCTCGTTTGCCCCCTCTTCTATAAAAAAAAGAGTTATACTTTACTAAAAATTGACAAAGACAAAATACTTTAAGCTAACACAGTTTTAGAATTGAGCTATGAATAAAACTCTGTTTGAATTATCTGTTTTTTGTTTGTTTGTAAATACTGGTCAAGCATACTGTCTATTGATCTTAGTTAAAACTAATTAAGTTAAATTAAATATATAGTGTCCGAATTTGATTACCATAAAAATCGACTTGGTTAAGACGACTCGATAATATACTGGCTAAACATTTGGCTGCGGTGCTGCAGGGCCGCACGATAGAATCCTTCGCAAAAACAATATTTATGTGGCCCACAAAAAGAACTGCACTACGCCTCCAAATATATTATATGTCAGCAACGAGAACTCCGATTCTCACTGTAGCAACAAGTTGAGTGCTCCCAAAATATCATACGACAATTTATGAAACGCCAAAAAAAGCGAAAACCGACCTCGAAACCTAAAAAAATATAATTTTAGTCGGATTTTACATTTTATTTTAAAAAATGTTTTTACCATGTTGAGTGGTCTTAGTAATATCAAAAACTCAAATTCACCTAAATTGTGATATTTAATGCTTCGTTCCCTATTTTGCTATAGTGTTTTTTTTGCCATTTTCTTGAAGTGAACTTTTTTTCTCCAAATTTTTATGAGACTACCCCTTTTTTAGTAATCGTGTTACGAACTAAAAAAATGAAATAAAACAAATGAAAACTATATGGTTGATTGAAAACAAAACTAAAATATTAAAGTTTTTTTGTGTTTAGTTGTTTATGACTGCATTATAATGTTTTAAATAGTTAGATATTGCTTATCTCTTGTTTACTTCAATAGTTATTACCTTGGTTTTGTATATTATTACCTTGGTTTGATAGTTTATATTAGAGTTTAAGTAAATCCAACTAATGTAATTTTGTAATACTGCTTATGTTCTAAGTGCTTAGACAAGTGCGAAGACAAGTGAAGTCTCACTTTTGTCATTTATCCTATAAATTATCTATTGCTGGTGGTGTTGGCTTAACTAAATTTAAATTTTAGGATTAAGATTAGTTATTAATATTCTGTGAAGTTTACTGTTTACTGGTTCATAAATAAAAAACAAACAGTCGAATTGTGAACCTCCTCCTTTTTACAATCGGCTAAAAAGAGGAGGTTGTACGTATTCAGGCTAATTTTTTTAAAATAATCAATATGGAACAAGTTTAAACAAATACTTATTAGTAATCATTTAATTTTGGAATGATTACTAAATATAGATAGATTAACAGATTATGTAATTAAAAATAACTTTAGTTAGTTGATGTTTCCTTCATATTATTGATTCGTGTATTAGTGAGAGAAGATATGATAATCAGCAATCGCTGGTGGCGTTAGTCAAACAGTTTTACTGCGCCGTCCTTTTTATGATAATGCTTCCGGATTCTTAAGACCCTATCTCGTTGCCCTTAATCGCATTTGCCTATATAATTGGAACTTAATTCCTTAACACTGTGTGAGTAACGTTTAATGTTTAATGTTAATGTTTTTTATACCCCTTGGAGGTTTGAAGACATTTTCAAAGGTATAAAGATCTTGAATATAACTAAATTTACGGATTTTATCGCGTTTACTTCACTTCTTTTACTTATTTTTAATTCCCGACGTTTCGGGTGCTTTACAGCACCCATGGTCACGAGGAGGACTGAGATGTTTGACGTCCCAATGTCATAGTTAGTCCGGCTACCTTCAGTATAAACATTTTGTTTAATTAAGTGATATGCATTATTTTGTTACTTCAAAAGCTCCATGATGCTGCTGTGTTTCGAATGCTGATTGTAGAGAACCGGAGACCCCTTTTTTTACTGGAACCGAAGCATTCCATCTTAGTCCTTACGGAGGCCAACCATCTGCTTTTTGTTTTTTTTATAGATAAGATTCAGATGTATATTATGGGTCAAAGCATCAACTGTGTTAGTTTGCCCCTTTAATTTATATAACTAAAGATGAAATAATAAAATTGCTTGTGATTCTATTTGTTCGTTTTTTTTTTAATAGAATAGGGTGACAAACGAGCACACAGTCCACCTGATGGTAAGTAGTTGCTGCAGCCCATAGACATCTACATCTATCTTCCATTACAAATCAAAATGCAGATGCGTTGTCACCCATGAGGACTGAGATGGAATGCCTCATTTCCAGTAAAAAGGGTCTCCGGTTCTCTACACTCGCCATACGAAATACAGCAGCATTAAGCTACTATTTCACGCTGGTATTCTGTGAGAGCGTGGTCCCTCCCCGGTCGAGCCGACCCATTCGTGCTACAACTATACTACTAATATAACTGCAGCATGGCTCTACCACGTCTTGTTCGTTTGCGATTAAATCATATTCATACGTATTTTGTTTTTGCTAATAATGTTATTGTTGATTTTTGATTGAATCATACACATTATTTTGTTTCTGGTGATAGTTTTTTATGCGTAATTTTTCTAGTTGATTTTTACAACGGTGATAATTTTCATTCGGAAGCTATCAAATTTGCATAAAATGTTTCCATTCATAATTCTATAGGGGTAGGCCTATATTCAGCAGTGATAGGCTATAGTAAATTATGTAATGAATAAAAAATTATGTCTGTCGCTGGGTCCACACCTAGACCACTAGCCCTTATCGACAACACGTAAACATGCTGATACTTTTGAAATAAACTAGCGTAATATGATTTTTTTCCCATCTTCTGCTATATTTTTTTTCTAGTTTTCCATGACTTGGAAAATTGGATGCAACTTTTATATTTTCTAACTCTAAGTACACTTAATTTTAGCGCTTGTAATGGTTTTAGGGAATAATTTATAAATAAATAAGCGGAAATAAGCTCTTAAGAAACGAAATAAGGCGATAGTTAGCGATAGTAGAAAGAAGGCGAAAAAAACTAGCGATACTATTTGCACAAATTGAGTGGAATAAAAAGGATATAATAGGAACGGGCTCACAGTTTGGTAGCCAGGCAGGTGTTGCTGCGCCGGAAATGTAGAGTAGCTCCGACCGCCGAGTGGATGGATGATGGATGCTGGATGGATATTTAATACAGTGTTTTTTATAGATAGCGTGCATTGGCGGTGTAAGAAAATCCACGACTACAAATCGTCTCGTGGGTGTTGTAAGAGGCGACAGAAGGGATGGACAGACCTACGTTCTTTTAATACAATAGTGTTATAATTCCTTTCAGTAATTCTGAAAAAAATCTTGGCTTACATATTGACAGTTCAGCTTCAATTAGCTCAGGTGTCAGAAGTGAGTCGTAAAGTCATGTCACGTTATATTCCCTGTATAATTTAAAACATTTTCTTCCCACAAAACCTAAGATCATGCTTGTCTAATCGCTCATATTACCCATACGCAGATTTGAGTTGCTCGGATCTGTCCTAAGATCTTCTGAACAAGCTCATGTCATGGCTTACATAAAATAACGCAATAAGAGTCAGTATAACTATCCCGTTTAGCACCAGATACAAAATACTACTAATGTAAAAAGTTCAATATACCTGGCAATCGTGACTAATATGGAAAATGCCCATAATCAGGAATTTTGACTTGAGACTGATGAAATTGAAAGTTAATCTGCATATAGGTGAGATTGCTACCTAAATAAAAGTGAGCGTACTACTCCTACCTCACCTTTTCCCTCCCGTATGTCCCAATACCCTCCCTTAAACAAGAAAAGACTGCCCCTCACATTTATACATTTAAAGAAATGTATTATTGCGTGCTTTGCTTGCAAACATAAAATTTTATATTTTTATAAAAGCTAATGTTGAAAGTTAGTACTTGAAATATGTCGTAATGCTAGTGTATGGTGAATTTTATGTCCACCGCGCAGAGTCACGCGTCTGAATTAGCACTCCTCGTCACGCTGTCGCGTAATTAAGAATTTTAGTGCATCGCGTATTTGGCATGAATACAAATACAAATTTAAAACTTGTTTGTTTTTAATGCTTCATTCGATCCTTGTGGATTACCCAGAAATTGTTCAATTTCTTTCCACGTTGCAACAACATTCTCAACACCATCCACACAACCACATAGTGAAAGCTTAGCAGTCCATCGCCTTCCTTTTTTTTACAGTAGATTTCTATCTTGCACGATATCTTACTACCGATTTAGTAATTTATAAGATAAGAAGCTTTCTCTGTCCTTAAAGTAAAGCTGACAGCGACCTACGATTACTCTCTCATTGCCAATGCATTTTTTATAAGATAGTCTCAGTCCATCTGCTTATAAGTGGTTGCTGTGGCCCATAGATATCTATCCTCGATTACGAATCAAAATGCAGATGCGTTGTCACCCGTGAGGACTAAAATGGATTGCCTCGTTTCCAGTAAAAAGGGTCTCCGGTTCTCTACACACACCATACGAAACACAGCAGCATTAAGTTACTATTTCACGCTGGTATTCTGTGAGAGCGTGGTCCTTCCCCGGTCGAGCCAATCCATTCGTACTACAACTCATCATTCTCTAAACCATTTCCCATTATCTGGGGTCGGCGCAGTAAACCTTCTTGTTCCATTCCTCTCTATCAGCCGTCATTTCCATACTTACTCCTTTCATTCTCATATCACTCTTCACACAATCGATCCATCTTTTATTCGGCCTTCCTCTGCCCGTGTGTCCCTCCACATTCATATTCAACACTCGTATTGTGACATGACTTTCATTCCTCCGCATCACATGCCCAAACCATGCCAATCTGCTTCCTCTCACCTTTTCTACCACTGGCGCTACTTTCAGGCTTCCTCTTATATACTCATTCCTTATCTTATCCATCCTTGTCACACCACACATCCATCGTAACATTCTCATTTCATTCGCATGCAGTCTATTTTCATCCTTCTTCTTGACGGCCCAGCATTCACTTCCATACATGACGACAGGTCGGATGATCGATTTGTAAATTTTCCCCTTCAGCCTTATTGGCATTCGGGGATCGCACGTTGTGGCTGTGACCTGTCGCCATTTCATCCACCCTGCGTTAATCCTATGCTGCACAGCTCTATCTATTCCGCCGTCGCCTTGAATGAGGGAACCGAGGTACTTGAAATCTGAGCAGGTAGGCAGTATAGCGCCATCCAACGACATGGGTACAGGACTGGAAAGACCGCCGAAATCACAGCACAGATATTCGGTTTTGGATCTGCTGATCTTCAAGCCAACACTTTCCAGCCTCTGTTGCCACCCCGTCAGTCTGCTCTGTACCTCGATGCCTTCTTCCCCGACAAGCACGATGTCATCGGCAAAGAGCATGCACCAGGGTGCCTCATCCTGCAGGTCCGACGTCAAAGCGTCCATAATCAGTAGGAAGAGGTAAGGGCTCAATGCCGACCCTTGGTGCAGCCCTACCGCCACACCGATACTGCCCGTAGTTCCCGCGGCAGATCGTACACATGTACGGGATGCTCTGTACATAGCACGGACCAACCTCACATACTTCCCAGGCATACCTTTCATCTTTAACGCCCACCACAAAACCTCACGGGGAACCCGATCGTACGCCTTTTCAAGGTCGACAAAAACCATGTGCAGATTTTTATGCACGCGCTTGTACTTTTCGCACAATTGGCGTAATGCGAAAATGGCATCTGTCGTACCTCGACCGGGCATGAATCCGAACTGGTTTTGTGTTATCTCACACTCTTCTCTCATTCTTCTCTCTATTATTCTTTCCCAGACTTTCATAGTATGTGACATGAGTTTTATTCCCCGGTAACTGCTGCAGTTTTGAACGTCTCCTTTGTTTTTAAAAATGGGGACCAGTATACTACTGCACCATTCCTCAGGTATCTGTTCTTCCTGCAACAATTTACCGAAAAATAAACTCAACCACTTCCATCCATCCGCACTCAGCAACTTCCACACTTCTACTGGTATTCCATCTGGGCCGACTGCCTTCCCATTCTTCATATTCCTAACAGCCATTTTTACTTCTTCCACACTAATTTCTCTCACTAAGCCCATATTCACTGGTGGGTTTTCAAGCATACCATTCCATTCATTCTCCTCATTCATCAATTTCTCAAAATACTCCTTCCATCGCTTCTTTATACTTTCATCGTCAGTCAAAATCCTTCCAGAATCATCTTTTATACATTTTACATGTGAAACATCTCTTACATTCCTTTCTCTCGCTCTTGCAATTTGAAAAAGTCGTTTTTGACCTTCGGGGCTTTCAAGGGACCGATATAATTTATCTTGCGCCTCTGCCCTACAAATAGCAACTTCCTTCTTCGCTCTCTTCTTACATTCTTTATACGCCTCTCTCTTACTTTCTTTTATGGATTCATTCTGGTCTTCTACGCTCTGCCATTCTTTAAAGGCATTTTTCTTTTCTCTCAAAACTTCTCTAATACTTTCACTCCACCACCACCCATCCTTATCTATCATACGCTTCCCTTTTGTTTCTCCTAACACCTTCCTTGCCACACTTCGGATACAATCAGCCATTTCCTTCCAGCACTCATTCACACTCATTCCTTCCATATCACCCATCTCTATCATCTTGTTTACAACTAGCTCTCTAAATTCACTTGCATACTCCTCCTTATGCAACAAATGCCACTTTATTTTGGGTGGGGGACGATCCTTATGTTTGTTTAGGCGAACAGTTAAGCAGATGTCAGCCAGCAGAATTCGGTGCTGGGATACTAAGTCTTCACCTGGAAGCACTTTGCAGTTTTTTACACTCTTGATTTGGTTCCGTCTTAACAGAAGATAGTCGATCTGTGTCGCGTGGTGGCCACTTTTATAAGTAACAAGATGCTGATCTCGTTTTTGGAACCACGTGTTTACTACAGCCAGGTTGAAAGCACATGCTGCTTGCAGAAGAACTTCCCCCTCACGGTTGCGTACTCCGTACCCCCATCCACCGTGTACTCTTTCATACCCGTCATTCACTCTCCCTACATGTCCATTAAAATCTCCTCCCATATAAACATCCTCACTCTCAGGTATTCCCATCATCATACAATCAAATTCCTCCCAAAACTTCTCTTTCACACTCTCTTCACAGCCTGTTTGCGGAGCATACACACTTACAACATTCACTACTTTGTTTTCAATCATTAATTTAACAACTATCATTCTGTCATTTACTCTTTTCACATCTGTCACTCGTTCTTTCATTCCACTATCTAACACAACTCCTACTCCATTTCGCTTCCCGTCACTTCCACAGTAATAAAACTTGTATCCTTCCCCAATCTCTCTTGCTTTATTGCCCTTCCATTTTGTTTCCTGCAAACAGGCAACATTCACTCTTCGTCGTTTCAAAACATCTGCTAACTCTCTTCCTCTTCCAGTCATCGTACCTATATTCCAGCTTGCAAACCTCACTCTGACATTCTTCTCTCTACGGGCTCGCCTCTTACGTCGCACCCGCTCCGTAAGGTGCGACAACCCTTGCCCACTTCCCACAGGAGCCGGGTGCTGCTCCTGCGCGTCGCCTGCGGGGTACGCCCTAGCCCTGTCATATATCCCACAACTCGTAATATTCATAAGTTTACTGCATGGGATTTGGCAAAAGTTTTACAGTCGGCCGCCTGCCTGACACCAACCCTCTTTGGGTATGCTATTGTTGGTAGAGGAAGCTACCATTTTGGAAAAAGGAAAAAAAAGGTTGGGGGTAGGAGCGTAGGTGTAAGGATACTGTTATCTCGGCAGGAAAGGTATGAGAATAACAGTAGCTCGGGGAGCCGGGGTCGCGTACCCGTATTCCATAACAGGATCACCGGAAAGGTAGACCAGCATGAAAACCCCCTGGCTGCATATTCGTACTACAACTATAACTATCAATATATCTGCAACATGGGTCTATTACGTATAATGAGCCAAATGCTCACTTTCCCTCTCTTCTATGAAAATAAAACAGGAAGAATATCAGCGCTATAAAATAAAAATGAGTCCGATGGTTATTTATTTTAATAATGCATTGGTAGTGTACAAATATAAAACGTTCATCTCCTTGTTTCTTACGTCAGTGTACATTAAAAATCTCTCGACGAAATAACAAAAATGTACGTGTATTTACCCTGTGAGCAAACATTTAAACATCAAAGATTTATCCATTTAAAGACAATCAATAATTGCAAATTCACTAAAAAACTTGTTACGTCAATGTTGAAAACAAATACGAAATGTTTATCTGTGAATATTATTACACAATTATAGACCTCCATTTGGTTTTTTATCTATATGCAATAACACCTTAATTTCCCACGGTTCACTGGGTTCACTAATTACGTTAGTAAGATAACACTAACTATAATGAAAGAGTAAAATGAGAGTGACACAACATGGTAGTAAAATGTTGATTTGTTTACTATTTAAAAGATAAGTTGAAGATAGATTAATGATTTCTTATATTTAAAAAAAAACGCGATAAAATCCGTAAAAGTAGTTTTAATCATGTGAAGATAGATTAATTAAAATACAGATTGATTTTCTTGTAGTGGTTTTACTGAAATTTATTCACCTGTTACTACTAAAAGAATATATATTTTTCTCTTTTAAGAATATTTTTTTACATTAAATCTGTCCCTCCCGCGGCCGTGGATGTTGTAAAGTGTTCGAAACGTCGCCGAATATAAAATAAGTTAATAAACGCGATAAAAGCTGTAAAATCAAGTTTTATTTAAACGTTTACTGTTCACGTTAATATAAGTTAAATAATCATAAGTAAATTATAATAAAATCTGTGTTTGTAATTTTTCATTATCATCATCATCATCATAACAGCTCTTCACAAGTTAACGGCTGAACATAGGCCTCTCCCAAAGAATGCCACAAAACATGGTCTTGAGCCACTTGCATCCATCGATCATCATCGGGAAGAAAGGTTTTTGAGTAGCATCCTTCGATCAACAATACCAACTAGATGTCGGGTCGGCGCAAGAAATCCATCTCAGTAAATAAGAGCCCACATGAGACGTGAGCTCTTGCACGTGAGAGTGTGGCTCGCAAGGCAATAACGGGAAAAAGAACTTTATTTGTTATAGCTTAAGGTTGATTTCACACTAAATGTTATTTAATGTCTTTTCATAGTTTATATTCATGCGGACAGTATTTAGCTATGATTTTGTACGTGACGCGTTATCTAGTTGGTATTGTTGATCGAAGGTGGCATCCTTGTACCGGTAGACGAAATATAGGGCGTTCCCCCGCTATATAGAGTGACGACCTAGTAAGACATGCAAGTGTTTGTAATTAAATTAGTGTAAATCTCAAAGTGGGTTTCGGTGCTACACTTTTCTTTCTTTTTATATCGACCTTCCATAATAGCATATCACATAACCTTCTATAATAACCACACGTGGCGACCCTATTAATAGACGTTTTATACATTTGAACCTGTGCCTCAACACTAGTCTGCATACTTTTTATTTGTTGCATACGAGGTAGCTATAACACTATCTATGAGGGGCCATAAAAACTTTCTTGCATTTTCTAACTTTGCCTTTTACGATTCCCACGGGATGTAAAGAGTTACGTTGCCACCCCTTAACACGGCAAGACGCTATGCAGTACAATCGATAATACCTCCAATATAATAACACTACTTAATTTTTTTGTCAAACTTAATACTATTTATTACGTTTCTCTTGAAACAAAAAAGCGTTGTTTTGTTCACTAACAGTTGAATTTTGCATTAATATTCATTAAACATATGAAATTGAGACATATATACAAGGGTAGACAGAGTTACATAGTCCAACTCGACGAGCTCCCAATGTCCTCGAAATATATTTATTTCTCATTCGTGCTAGTTTTCTCTCGATGTTTTCTTTCACAATCTCGCACGAGTTAAGTGAGCACTTAAAATTGCTATTAGCAATTTCACTGGTGCCGGCAGGGAGCGAACTCCATTTTGCTCGCGAATAATTAGACTAGCGCTTACGCCTTGAACTAACACAGGATATGATAATGACTATATTACTATATTATATTAAAATTGGTAATATTTAATTTAATCCACAATTTCACTGAATTTAACATAAAACATATTTCGGAATATTTGTGTTATATACAAGAATATCTGTAATATTAAGTAAGAAATTAATATATCAGCCGAATTAATTACGTACTAACACATTACCGCAATTGTCCAAGTGAAATGAGCCGCTGTCCAACCCCCTTCAACAGTTCGGTGATGGATCGGCACTCTTGACTTTTGTTCTGCGCACTGTAATTAATTTCTGCCATTTCTGGAGGAAAACAAAGTGTTCAATGTAATTAATTATTGTGGAATCAAATAGATGAAACAAAATGGTCCCTTGTGTTGTTAACCAATAATTCTAAACTAATATCTGTCAAACGAGTCATAAACTAATATTTACACTAATTGAAAATGATGTGAAGACATGCTTGTCACAGCGCCATTTGAAATTAAACACGTAACCGACGCAACATTATAGTTTGCAGCATTAGGAGTTCCTTGAGGAAATCCACTGATGCTCTTGTGTGTTTGTCTGTATTTTTAGCAAATAAACTCACTCGTGTTTTAAACAATTTATAACAACCTACGTGCATGGCAAATAGTATATTCTTGGAAAGACCTATTTCCAGCGATGGAGCTAAAATATCTAATAATGATGCTGATGATAATGACTAACTTTCTACTACTAATACTAACTGCCATAGTTATTGAAGATAAAAGACATTATTTGTTATTTCTAATTAGTATTTGCATAAATTATCATTCACAATGATCAGTAACCCACTAGCAAACATTCTCAAATTTCTTTTTCTATAATCCTTGGTAGAAATAAAGATTCCCCGTTATAGAAGTTTGAATAACAATATGGTCATAATTATCATACGAGTATATCGTATAACTATTCGGTGACGTTTAAATGATTTCGACGTCCTTTAGAAGCAGATATGTGTTAATATGTTACGACTATAATCCAAAGTTCAGATACCTACACCTAGGCCACCTAGTTGTAGTCTTCTAACGACTACATTTAGGTGGCTTTTGTATTCTTAATCGAGAATTAATTTATTCCTTTAAATAAGCTTCCTTCTATTTATTTTATTATTATTACTTCCTTTATCTTAGCCTCACGCCAAAATATTTTATGTATCATGGAGGCGATAGACATAGATAAATTCCGCAAAAAGAAGCAAACAACATAAGACAATGAAAAACATCCAGACCGTCCAAATAGACCATTTTTAATAGGGTATACTTGTTCAACGTTAGATTCGAACTCGAACTTATATAGGTTTGTGTCCATAGGTACACTATTTACTTACAATCAAGAGACTGTCTCGTGTGTACTCGTTTATCACCATTGATTAAATAAGCTTAGTTGGTCTATAGGATGCACGACTGATATGGTAAGCTGTATTCGTGTTTGGTCTCTGGAAGATGTCTTTATTCTGAAATGGACAGCCGGGCTGGTCTGATAATGAAAATGACACGGTATTAACCCTTCATATTTTTTAAGCCGCAAAAAAAAGAAAACATATTGAATGTCAGAAGTATTAAAATAACCGTTTTAGCGGTGTAATTGATATAAATAATTTGCACCTTTTATACAACTACGCTAATTTTAACCTGCGTTATGGTAATATATGTATATTATTCAAATGTTTGCATTTGCAGGTTCTGTTGTTCTATTGCTCAATTTTCTTTATAAGTCACCACCTACAAGTTTGCATCAGGCCTGGGAGGCTCGTTGCGAAAGGCATAACATTGGGTATTAAATATTTGCATATTATGATTAACTGTTTATAAAGCTGTAAAATACTAAATGCAAGTATATTCAAGAAGTTTGTACTGTCTGGATAGTTGTATAAAATGCTCTAAAGATTAAAAAAAAGAGTAATAAGCGTATTGTTTTAAAATAAACTATGTAGTTACATTTTCGAGAGAAGCATTTCTTTCCTTTTAGGTTTCGGCTAATATATTTTACGTCTTTAAAATAAGAGATAGGTATTCCACTATCTAACGCTATATAATTAATACGCCATATAATCTCGGTTTAATTTTCTTAATTGGCTTTATTACAAAATACACTTAAAAAATAGAACGATAACCCCAACAAACGCAGTCTAAAAATTTATTTCGGATGGTAGGTAACACGATTTATATCAAGAGTAAAAGGGGTGGTGAATCATCCAATTACCTATATCGTAGGCAAATTAAACAAAATGCTTATAATGTTTTTATTTTAATTAATTATAGTTAATAAATAATTATTAAATCAACAAATAAGAACTTAACTTTCATCAACAGTCAGTTTTAGGTGTATTTAACTTAGATGTAATAAAAATACATACATTAAATATAATTCACAGATTTTTTTTTACTAAAAATAAGTACAAGACGTTTGTATGCTTTTTTGCAGTACTCACACTTATTAATAATTATTTCATGGATGTATACTATAAAACGTAGGGTATAGATAAAACTTGGCTTGCTTTTGTTATTTAAGGTCCTATAATTTGCTCCTCAAAATAGCTTAGCCTAGCCTAGCTTGCAAGCTCAATATAAACATGTGCGTCATAGCATACCTCGCAAATTTACGCACAATTTGGGGTAAGGCGGCGTTTCGTGTGGCCTTCTTCCAATTGTAATTCAACATTTAAAAAGTATGCAGCAGTTTAATCAAACAGTATTTTTTATCTCGTAGTGGCTTGATCACTCGTGGAAAGTGCATCATCCTTCCCAAAACGTATTATTGGGAGATATTATTCATACTTTCAGAAACTTTCTCAAAGTGTTTGTTTGCCTCAGACACATCTTTTGTAATTGATATTACATGATTGTTAACATTATTAACATGATTGTTAAATACATGATATGGCTTCAAACTATTTTTTTGAAATGAAAAGTTGTTTAACCAAAGACACAAAAACAATAAATGGAAACGAAGTGCAAGAATAGTAACATGGGAGGTAAAACACCACATACGTACTATTACAATCAAAATTAAGAACCGGGTGCAGTGGCAAATGAGCGCATGGTGACGACTTCATTGACCGTCAAGCTTTCATTGACATGTTACCCCTATTACATTTCGAATGTTAAGTATTTGGCAAGAAAATTATTAAAATAGATTGAGTTCTTTTGGTCCCTTCTTCTATCATAGGATTTTTTCCAAAATGTTCTGTAGTAACAATTCATGGTGAAGTGAAGAAAAAAATGCGAGGGATTTGTGACTTGCAGAAGAAAATCATCATCATCATTACAGCCTTTCACAAGTCCACTGCTGAACATAGGCCTCCCCCAAGTAATGCCACAAAGCACGGTCCTGAGCCACCTGCATCCATCGACTTCCTGCATGTCTTACCAGGTCGTCACTCCATCTAGTGGGGGGTCGCCCTACACTACGCCTACCGGTACGAGGCTGCCACTCGAGAACCTTTCTTCCCCATCGGTTATCGGTTCTTCGAGCTATATGGCCGGCCCATTGCCACTTCAGCTTACTAATCCGTTGGGCTATGTCGGTCACTCTGGTTTTACTGCGGATATCCTCATTTCTGAGTCTATCACGCAGAGAAACTCCGAGCATAGCCCTCTCCATAGCTCGCTGAGCGACTTTAAGCGTCCTCATACGGCCAGCAGTGAAGGACCACGTCTCAGATCCATAAGTCATCACTGGCAACACGCACTGGTTGTACAATCTAGTTTTTAGAGATTGAGGTATACCTGACGAAAAGATATGTCGTAATTTCCCGAACGCTGCCCAGCCGAGTTGAATCCGTCGATTGACCTCTCGGTCGAAGTTGGACTTACCTAGTCGGACTATTTGTCCCAGGTAAACGTACTCGTCAACAACTTCGAGCATAGTGCTCCCAACAACTACCGGCATAGGTGTGACATGGACATTGAACAGAAGAAAATCACACATAGATCAATTTTGAATTTGGGCTATATAGAAAACGTCGAATGAATGACTACATTCAGCCAATATACGTCCCACTTATGGACACAGGCCTCCACTCTTTTCTTTTCTGAGAGGGTTTTTAGGGCAAGGAATTGTCCGCCCCGCGGCTCTAATGCATGTTGGCGAACTTCACATGTCTTCAAATTTTTTTTCTTATTTCTTAGACATGCAGGTTTCCTCAAAATGTTTTCCTTCACCGCCGAGCACGTGGTAAATCAGCACTTAAAATTGCAATTAACAATTTCATTGGTGCCGGCGAGGATTGAACCCGGTTTGCTCGCGTGCAATGAAATTTACAGCGAGCGCTAACCATCTAAACTACCACGGCTATGAATGATTATGAAGAAAATTGCAAGCTGAAGTTACATAGATGACTGTATTATTGAAAGGAGAAATTAACGTATACCTATTGAGTTAAAGTAAAACTGTAAAAATATAAATATCGTTTATGGATTTATTTTATCTTTAACTAGTAACACAACAGTCAAGTAAGATAGCTGTGTGTAATACGTTCTTGTACTAAGCACATCATTAACTTCAAACCAAGAAGCGTAGGTACAGATGCAATAGCACCTTGTTATTATACGATGCTACGCAGCTTTTTCAAGCGCCTGTATGTTTCCGCTGAGCAAAGAGTTAAGCAATATACTCATACCTAGTAAGCTATCGCTGTAGATTACTAGAGACTAAAAAGTACTGAATTTATATGTTTTTATGTTTTTAAAGAAAGAGTTAATATAAGAACTAAAGGAAAATAAAATTTAAAAGTAAATGATATTTTTTTGGTAAATATAATTAAAATTAGCGCTTAGATCAGCCTACAAATAAATGGCCGTTTACAATTCTCCCCGGAATTTGACCTCGAAATTAAAATAATTGCCTTTCTTAATTTAAATTGCTCAGAATTCTCGCAACAAGATACAAGGAATTAACGCTTTAATGTTATCAGATAATTGTCGTGAGAAATAACAACGTTAAGCAATATTTTAAATATTCTTAGCGATATTTCACTACAATTTGATGAGATAAAATTTCCCTAATTGTTAGAATACGATTATCATCAACTGTTTTTGGCATGTTTGTTTACCGTAAAGCTTTTTATTCCCTTTTTTATTAGTCTACAACTAAAAAATGACCTCTGTTAGTGTACCAGTAAGATTGATACTATGCAGTATTCACCATTTGAAGGTGGATTGGCGATCGCGGTATTCTAGATATTGCACTTTTGACGGTACTCCCCTCAGCTGTGTTAGTTTTATTTTAATAAAGGTGTCAAACGAGCACACAGTCCACCAAACGAATCCTGCCCTAGATTAAGAATTAAAACGTTGCTGCGTTACCCCGAAAAATTCTCCAAGTTTCTACAGTCAACGTAATAAACAAAAGCAGCATTAAGCTATAATTTTATGCAATTATTCTCTGAGAATAGAATTGTATAGAATAGGATAGGATAGGATATGATAGAATAGGATATAATGGGATAGAATAGGATGGAATAGAATGGAATGATTTTATTCAATATTAATTATTACATAATACCTATTGAAAGTTATTTTTTTATTTGCCACTGATTCGGAAAATATCTCTGTCCTGGGAAGAAAGAGCAAAAAACCTAGCGCGACATTTTTTGAACATATTTCACGTTACAATAATATTTTTGGTACATTTTTATATTTTCAAATTTTAATACAACCAGCATGGTAGCGATCACCGTATTCCTTAATAATAACCTCCTTTGTACAATTTTTCTTTAATAAAACTTTTGAACTCGTTTATTGACAAATTTTGAATATTTTCAGAGATTTTGTTTAAAACGCGTATACATTTATTAGAATTACTAATTCTGTGGACTCTAGTAACTGACCTTATGAGCCTATGTTTGTTCCTAGAGTTTAAAGTATGAACATCCTTATTCTTATCAAAGATATTTATGTTTTTATGTATTTAACTTACATTTTCGTAATTATATTGTGATGATAAAGTTCATGTGTTTATTTCTTTAAATTTTTCTCCGAGGGACACTTTACAATTTAAGTATAAGTTGGTCGTACGATCATCTTTTGCAAAATAAATATGAAAATTGAGAGCGTGGGCTTTCCTCAATCGCGTAAGTCCTATTGTGCTTCAACCGTAATATAGATACAACGATACCACGTTAACTGGTGGTAAACCGCCTCTACTGGAGGCCATAAGAGATTTCATAGCTTTCCCATCATATAATGACACTACTAACTGAAAAAATTAAATAAACACTTATCGTAAACTATGCTATTAGAACTTACTAGTTTTATAAATATTAAAACTATCATTAATTATTATTTACTATACTTGCTGTAGAACAATAGTCCCCTCATTTACCTGTAACAACAAAGGACTAAATTCTTAAATTATTGTTTACGCATCTGATACTGATTTCATAATCAGATAATCCATTTCCAAATTATTATCAAGCTTACCCAGTCAAAATTACTATAATATTTTAATCTTGCAGTATTGAAAATTGTCGCTTCTCCTACATTGACATTTGTATGTAGACAGAACTCTGTGTGAAATAAACTACTCATGGGAATACGCCCACGTACCGTTTTATAATGCTTATAAATGAATCCTAACATGAATACAAATTCAGTGTTCAATGTTAGTTTGATAAACTTACGAGCAACACTTACGTAAGGACCCCAGCAGAGTGACTCACGTTTCAATGAACTTATTAATACGAGGCTCAACCGAACACCAATAAAACTCCAATATTCGTATCAATTAAAGCTCTCTTCAGTCTAAAGTTTACTAGGATAATCTGAATTGCAAATTGTCATATTTTTAGTCGCCGTATCCGTTTGAAATGTATATAATTGGAAATTGAACTGCTTTTTTGGGAACGACATAAATTCGATTACGCTGTAGTGACCGGATGAAAATGAAATAATGTGAGATATTCGATAATAATTGTTCATTAAAATTTTGAATTTGCACACAAAAGCTTTTTCATATTCAAACTATTTACAGTAATTTATTTTCTATTAAGAGAAACGCATTTTCATTACATTATAGGTAATAAAATCAATTAAATAAATTTAAAATATGCTAAGAAATTTGATAGACAAAATATTCTAGTATGTCTTTGATTTTTTTATGTTAATTTTTAAATTAATTATAATCACTCGGAAATTTTTAGTATAAAAACTGTTTATGGAAATATCAATCAATCATTAATCCATATTTTCTTTTTCCTTTAGGTACCTTTGGTGGACTATACTCTTATCTTCAGCCACTTGCTCCGCAAACGATGGATTATTTGGATCAAAATTCCCTAACGGTGAGTAATCAAATGTTTTTCTTCACCAAGTTTTTCAAATTAACTGCTGAACTTGTGTGTCTCTAAGATATTACGACGGAACGATCTAAGGAATGTAGTAATCGCTAGTTAGCATATAACCGAATCCGAAACTGGTTTCACATTATTTCTCTTCTTGAAATTTCTTTTCTTGAAAGGTGTTTCTTTTCCATTATTAAGTCACCTCTTACCGATCATCGATCGAATTCTGTTACGATAGCTATGGCTATGGATTAGGCGACTATAGAAAATACCAGAAAAATTTTGCCTAACTATAGTTAGTGGTATTAACTATCTCGTTTAGATCAGACGTATAGTTACCCCGAGCGGCGACGGGCAACTGCGACAAAGGTACGAGAGTGGTAAAGGTACGAACTGCTGAACTGTCGTCAATGCACCTACCATACATAATAATCATCATTAACATTACAGCCCTTCACAAGTTTAATTCTGATAATAGACCTCCCCCAAAGAATGCCACAAAGCACGGAACTGAGCCACTTGCATTTATCGACTCCCTTTTCATTTCACTTCATTTCATTATATATATATATATATATATATATATATATATATATATATATATATATATATATATATATATATATATATGAAAAGGATTATTACATTTATTTACTATAAAATTAAATTTTCTTATATTTTATGCCGAACTTGTAGTTTAAATCATAATATTAAATAAATCATTTAAACTATTTGTATTTTATATTTCATTTCATTCTATGCTGAGACTGCCGTAGATAATCCTTTTCATATATATATATATATATATATATATATATATATATATATATATATATATATATATATATATATATATATATATTAATCTTTTCGATATACCTACCTTATATAGTACTCATTAGTTACAAAAAGATTTATATCAATTTTACTTATTACGAAGTTGAGGTTTGGCCGTTCTTCACTGCTTGTTTAATCCATAGACACACTAAACCTTCGTACCTTGTTGAGCAAGCGTAAGCGACGCCGTTTCGGCTGCGTTTGTTGTTTGTTTGTTGTTTGTGTAGTCCTTACCAACGGGTGGACCGCAAGTTTAAACCACCTTCTAAATTTTAGACGTTTACCTAATTATACGTAATTTATCTTGTAATCCAATGGAGCTTGTATGGGCAGTATAAGAATACCCACTCATATCCACTCATATCTATTCATATCGTCCCGTAGGTATTTTAAGAGGCGACATAGGGATACAAACTAGTAGATGGGCAGCAGCATCTTCCTAATAACAATTCAAAATAATAATCCTTTTCCTGCGGTTGCCAATCCGCCAGCCAAGCGTGGGAACTATGGCAAAATCTCCCCTATAAGGAAATATATGTGGGAGGTTATGCTAATGGTGGATTTTTATAGGCTGTAACGATAACGGTAATATTGAAATTAAGTTATTCAATCCAATTTCGAGATTCAAGAAAGTTCACTTATTGAACAACTCCATTAAGGCTTTTAAAGAGGATCAACAAAGCTTAAATATATTATAAGAGAAAATATTTTATTTGATATAATTATATTAAAAGCTCAGTTTCGTCTATCAATATTAAAATTTTTTGTATCCTTAATGTTCTTTTACCCTTTTAGCCTTTTTTGTAAATTGTTCATAAAAGCGTTACGTACGTTGTAACTCATTAAGGAAAATTTTTCATCAAAGAACACATTTTAATGAATTAACAAAATTATTAGATAAAGGTTCTGTTTAGATAAAAATATTCAAATAATTTTGAAATAAGAATTTACGTACGTAATATGGTTTTTTTTTAAATATGCACTTGTACATTCCAGACATACCTGAATACGACCTACTTCGAGCGATTGGCGTGCCATTCAGTAATCCAAAAACTCAATACTTCGACGAAGGCCTCGACGGATTTCCTGCCTACGGGCTGAAACCGGGCTCCGATATCAAGTCCCCATATCGGCTTTTCATGCCCGAAAAGTTGTATGCCGAATTTTCGATAACTGCAACCGTTCGTCCAGCCAACAAAGAAGGCGGGTTCCTGTTTTCTGTAGTAAATCCTTTAGAAACCGTTGTCCAACTAGGTGTGCAACTTATACCGTCAGGTCCTGGACTTACAAACATCTCGCTATTATATACCGATGCTAATATTTATGCTTTATCGCAAACAATAGGATCGTTTGTTGTGCCGTCATTTGCAAAGAAATGGAGTAGATTTGCTTTGAGAGTTACAACAGATAATGTAACTTTGTTTTTGAACTGTCATGAGTTTGATACGGTGACAGTAAAGAGGAACCCGCTGGAGTTGGTTTTTGATTCGGCATCAACATTATATGTGGGACAGGCTGGTCCTCTTATCCGGGGAGCTTTTCATGTAAGTACTTTTTATTTAAAAATTTCACAGAAAAGTAAACAAAAGTTCAAATATTGTGATTATATAAAAATTAAAATATTTTAGATTATTAAAATAATATTATTGTATTATATGCTTAAAAGTTTTCATACAAAAGTGATAATCATTAAATATACAATACATAAATATATATATATATATATATATATATATAATGAAAAAACAAATATTTATATTGCATGTTATGTTTACAATTTATACACAATTTCTGTATTTTTTTTCAACACATTTCAACAGAACAACAGATGCCGTAGAACTCACTGACAATTTATCGACCTTACTCCTGGTACGTTTGAAAAATTGCACTTAAAATAATTTGAAAAATCATAACTTTCGACTTATAAGTCTAGAATCAATTGATGATAAAGTTATACATACAAGTTTTATTACAATTTAGTTACGTTGAAATTAACTAAAATTTTACTTGCCAACTGGAAGTAGTAGTAAGTTTAGCGGGCCTTTTTTGGGAATATTTAATATATCTGCTCATTTTGCGGGGAGTTAGTGTACCTACGGTACGTTCATAGTTATGACATTTGTATCAGAAGCAAATGATCATCATGCGAGCTTAGGACTAGCAGTCCTAATAGAAAGTCATTAAATACGAAATGAATAATTTACCGGCGTGTCTTACTTTGCGATTACAATCTGGACGTCTTCACAGCGAAAGTAAACAGTGTTTTGTTACGCAGTAATAGTTCAATTCACTATCTAGGGCTTCATCATCACTGTCCACCATTTGGGTGGAGTCAAGCACGGGCTTTATAAGTAAAAGAAATATCATTTAATATAATTTTTGGTGCGCGTCCGAGATCTTCTAAACGATTTAACAACACATTTGTTTTGTCCGAATAATGGTTCATAGCTATGTGTATCCAATAGGTGGCGAAATGATGAAATGTTAATTAATTGACTAATTTATTAACATATAGCATACATATCATATAGCTGACGTGAAGCACCGACGCTCCGAGAACGCTTCTAACGATTTAACAATACATTTGTTTTGTCCGAATGATGGTTCATAGCTATGCTAGAATCCAATAGGCGGCGAAATAAAGAAATGTTAATTAATTGACTAATTTATTAACATATAGCATACATAACATATAGCTGACGTGAAGCACCGACGCTCCGGGAAGTCTCTCTCAACAATCTATGAACATGTTCAAGATGGTCCCCACCATTTCATAAACCACAAACCCTCGACAAGAACGCCGATTCCTACCAAGAATGATACGCGAGGCTAATGAAATTAAGAAAACATCCTAATTTCAATAGAGAAGATGGTTGGGTGCTGCCATCTGCTTGTTAAATCCAAATGCAAGCATACCACTACAAAACTTCAAGATACTGTAAACTCGTTCTGCGTAGATCGGACCAAAAATTAATGTTCAAAAAGTGAAGCCGGGCTTACTATGACATTGGGACGTCAAACATCTTAGTTTTGAACCCCCTCCCCGTGACCATCGGGTATTAAACGCAATAAAATCCGTATTAATAGTTTTATTAAATAGTCAATTTATTAATTATTCTTTAAAGCCTAATGTCAAAGAATAGTAGATTGTTGTGGGTTGCACAAACCTTCGCATTTTAGTAGAGAATGTAACATTCAAATTGATATTTTTACAACTATTTCCATTTGTAAAATACTACTAGTATCGTAAAAATAATCGTCCCATAACAAGTTAGAATAATCCTTTATTTCCGGCATATTACATAACACCATACGCCCGTTTTACTTTTGTTTGGAACGGTAGTAATTAAATCAAAGGTTTCAACTAAAATGTTTACAAAATAAAATTTATGAATATTATTTGTGAGTGTAATATCGATAGCTCGAATTAAAATTTCACAGCACGTAAGCAACAAGAGATTTATCCCCACTGAAATCAGTTAAATCAGTATGTTTTATAACTGATTTATAAAGTGCACGGTGAGGAAACAAATCAACGAGAAGAAACTTGTATTACATTTTTGTTTGGATTTTTGAACGGCTGTTATCCCAATGATGATGATTTAATCTATTTGTAAATGAATATTTGTTTGTAGATATATTTTATGATAAATCTAAGATAATGATTTCTTAAATTTACGCGAACACTACACATTGAATAAAACTACTATTTACGGATTTTATCGCGTTTAATTACTTTAATATATTTTTATTATTATCCCGACGTTTCGGGTGCTTTACAGTACCTATGGTCACGGGGGGGACTGAGATGTTTGACGTCCCAATGTCATAGTTAGTCCGGCTACCTTCAGTCTTTTTTAATATTAATTTTTGATCCGATTTACGCAAAAGGAGCTTATAGTATCATGAAGTCTTGCAGTGGTATGCTTGGGACGTCGGGATAATAATAAAAATAAATTAAAGTAATTAAACGCGATAAAATCCGTAAATAGTAGTTTTATTCAATAAATCTAAGATATAAAAAAAAAATTCAGAGGATATGATCAATATCAATCCAAACATGAACAAATCGAAATTTTTGTACTTTCTCAGAAATTAAAATATGTTATTGTTATCTGCACCGTATATAACGTAAGCTTGTAGTGGCGGTGTAAGAGTATTCACTAACTCATATCATTTCGTGGGTGTCGTAGGAGCGACGGAAACAAATCGGGAGATGGACAGCAGCGTTATTCTAATAATGGCCGACCAGCTTGCCAGGCGTGGCAATTATGGCAAATATCCTCCTTGAAATAATACTAGTTTTTACGGAATTTATCAATTTTCAATATGTAGTGTTCGCGTAAATATAAGAAATCATTAAATATCCTCCTATGAGGCAATCTATGTAGGAGGCAAGGTTCAGCAGTGGACTTTAAAAGGCTGTAACGGTAACGATTACGGTAACGTTAAGTATGATATGTGGGATATACATATAATATATAGGTTTTACGCGTTCTTTTTTTCTTCTAGTATAATTTATATAAATTAAATCTAATTTTATAAGGAAAAGTAAAAACATGATTTTTGTTACTGTTTTATTCTAATATTTAACCCAGAATTTAATTTCCGTTAGGTTGCCAATTTCACAGTACGCGACCAAACCGAGTTCGATCGCCGTCGACACCAATGAAATTGTTAATTGCAATTTTAAGTGCTGATTTACCGTGCGTACTGTTTGACGCTGGTATTCTGTGAGAGCGTGGTCCTTCCCCGGTCGAGCCGACCCATTCGTGCTACAACTATACTACTAATATAACTGCAGCATGGCTCTACCACGCATCTGACATAATATAATAAATATTCAGGTTTTTTTGGGAATATGACTTTTCCGTCTGTGCTTATTTTAATAAAACATAAAATTATAGTCTAGTTTAACATTACAGTTTGCTTGCAAAATATTTTCCGAAGCTTTAAACGAACACATTCACACATTTCTTTCTACATTATATTTATGAACATACTAAGATTTTTTTATATAATAAGGGTGACGAACGAGCACACAGTCCATCTGATGGTAAGTGGAGTGCTGTGACCCATAGACATCTACATTTATCCTCAATTAAGAAATGCGCTGTCACCACTGAGTTGATGGAATGTCTCGTTTCCAGTAAAAAAGGGCCTCCGGATCTCTACACTTACCATATAAAACACAGCAGTATCAGCTAAGCTACCAGCGTAAAGTAAGCTGTTACTTTACGCTGGTATTCAGTGAGAGCGTGGTACTTCCCCAGTCGAGCCAGCCCATTCGTACTACAATCATAATATAGCTGGAGCGTGGCTCTACCACGTATAAAATAAATATTGATACTAATAGATATCATACTAAAAATTCTATATTAAATTTAAAAGAAATCTATAAAAAGGATGTCATATTGAAGGGCCAGTCGCATCTCAAAATAATTTTAGTGAAAAAGATTATTATACCGCCGATTTATATGTCATTCTATATGAAATATAACTCATGAGGTGACCAACATGTAGCAGTGGTCTGCCGGACAAACTTATTCAAGTAGTAATTTCTGCAAAGGAGTTAATTTCATTTTGCCCTTCTGCTGCGAGCTTTACCGCGACGGACAGCACTTTTTTCTATGACTCTTGGGAATAAAAAGAAATTACAAGGAGCTAAATCAGGGCTTGAGGGTGGTTGACTTAGAGTTAAAACACCAGATTTCGCAATAAATGCTTTTCTTCTAAGGGAGGCAAGTGAAGAAGCGTTATCGTGATGCAGCATGTTTCCCCGAAGCCCGGTCTTTGGTTTTCTCTCCCGCACACTTTGAAAAACCTTGGGTAATGCAACTGTAGTAAACCATTCAGAGTTGACTGACCTACAATTTTCCAGCATTGACATCGACAAATGTCCGCTCCGCGAGTAAAAACTAGCCACCATTTTTGCCGATGTTGCGAGGTCTTTGACAGGCAGTTTTGTCGGTAACGGTCCTTCTGAGTAGACCCATACCGATGATTGCCTTTTATTTTCCGGATCATGTTAATAGATCCATGTCTCGTCACCAGTAACGATTTCTGAAACAATCCTATATGCCCCGTTATCAAAACGTAGACGCATTTCATGGCACCAATCCACACGAGTCTGCTTTTCGCCTTCGGAGAGTAAACGAGGGATCCATCGACAATAAAGCTTCCTCACTTCAAGATGTAGGCTGATATGAATGCTCCCCGAACTAATGCTTACAATCTTTTCGATGTCTGTATATGTGATTCGTGGATCTTCTCGCACCAACATTTCAGTAGTCCATACATTTTCTGCCGTTACTGCTGTTTGCGGTTCCCCAGTTTTTTGGTCATCTTTGAGGTTAATTTTACCCCGTGATGGAGCTGAGTCCCCGAATGCTGATTGTAGCCGTTGTAAACTTAATTGTTCGGTTAAACCAAATTTAAAATCAAAATATATAATAGCGCGCAAATGTACACGGTTAAGATTCATCGTTTTAAATGAAAAGCGCGGGAAGCGTTGCAGAAAATTAATAGAACGTAGTTTTTTTCTCAATATTGAGCAATTGGCTTATGGAGTTCTATGTTTAAATAAATTTGCTTTTTAGAAATATATGACACGGGTGCGTTCCATTTTTAAATTTCAAGCATCTCAAAACTTATTGAGTGACCTACGTATTATATTGTATGTACACTTACTAAAGATATGACAGACGTTTCTAAAAACGACAAAGTATCTGTACATATATAATACATAAACACGCTTGTCACCCAGAGCGGTAGGCAGAGACTTTAGATTTCCGATTGGCACACTCCTGACACACCTTTCTCGCCTCCTTCACGTCCATATACCTACGCATACATGCTCGTCGGTTAAGGGTACTCCCAATTTGGCCCGTTTTTAATAAACCGTTAATTTGGTCGATAAATTTTCGCCTTGAACGTCCCTTTCCGACTCTGCCATTCACCTCTGCAACATAAATTTTCTGTCACTCTTTCCTCTTTCATTCTTTCGACATGACCAAACCACCGAAGCATTCCTTTCTTAATCCTGATCACAATATCGTCTTGCAAAACACTGTTCTCTTATCACACAATTTCTCATCATGTTATTGAGATTCAGCCATAACGTACTCCTTAACGACCGCACGTATCTATAATGATTAACAGTTTTATATTGATAATCATGTTAAGGGTTATAGTCGAATATAAATATAAAATATAACATATAACTTTATCTATAGCTATGCAATCAATTATTTTGTTTCATTTTATCTTTCATAATATACGAATGTCCTATATATGTTATAACAATATAACGTGACTAATTTATGCTAAAAATAAGGACAAGTGACACACAGATTTCTTGCCATTAATCCAGTGTAAACGCGTCGTTATAAAGGGTAACAGGCGAGGCGTAGCATTTTGTCGTATGCCTTTGTAGACAAAGACCTTTCTGGTGAGAAATAAACAAAATCGTGAATCCGATTTAAAAAAGATGTGTACCCGAGCGGAGTCTTGCAAATATACATAGGTATTATTATTGGGAGTCTTTTTTGTCGAAACAAACATTACGTGTTATAGTATGAAGTATTTTATAATGAGTTTCATATAATATATAATCATGGGTTTAAATAGTTTCTATTCTAAAATAAGTAACTAAAGAGACATTTAAATGATGATTCTGCCATAAATATCCCACCGTTAGAATCCACAAAGAAAACCGCACTACCACAATATTGGGTGCAGGAAAACGCACTCTTGTGAACATTTAAGGAACTGAAAGTCACCAGGAAATCATCACACTTTTCATAAAACTGAAGTGATGAACAGATTTCCGGTCCACTCGATGGTAAGTGAGTATTACAACCCATGGACACCTACATCATACTTCAAACGAAGAAGGCTACCTGATCAGTTGTCACCTGTGTGGACTAAGATGTAACTATCTGTAACGATACTGGCTCTCCTTACCCATGAGACTGGAATGCAGTAGTACGGGCACTGCTATTTGGTAACAGAAATAGGATAGAGGGTAGTATTTACCCAGATGGACTCTCTCTGTTGCGTGAACGCGACGCGTATACCGTCAAGTAAGTAAGTAAGTATTTAAAAGGCGCATTTTCTCTCATTTAATTACTAATTACGAAAGGTTAGCAGATGTATTTTTAATTGCAATACGTAGTGTTGCGTGAATAAGTCAACTAGCGCCATCTAGTGTCAGGAATGAGAGCGAGGGGAGGCTTGCAGAAAATGACATCACAAATCTTTCAACCGACAGCGCCATCCGAAGAACTAAGTTTCTAGAAAATCTACACTCGAACACTCGTCGCTTTGCGCGCATTTACTTGAATATTCCGGATGCTTCATTGCCAATTTGTATATGTAGGCTTGTATATATAGGCTTGTATATATAGGCGCTGCAAGATGCGATCGGGGCAGTATTGGATTTGGGCGAGACAAGCGAAGCTTCGGAGCGGAATAAAGTGAATTAGTGTGTTTAATTATTAGTTTTAAGTTTTAAATTGTGTAAAGTAAATTAAAGTGTTGATTTAGGTAATTCTATCGGCAATTTTTATTGTCACGAACCTCAAGCTCGTAACAATTGGTGTCAGAAGTGGGATAAAATCATGCCGATTTTACCTAAGGAGGACACGGAGGGTGTCCGTACCCGAAGTCAACGCCAGCAGGAGACGTACCAACGAAGATTTGGTGGTACAACGTCGCAGACGTCGGAGGGCCAGCCACCGGCTGCAGGCCCGTCGGTAGCTCCTACATCCGCAGCACCTGACTTAGGTGCTCTGATGGTGACGCTGCAGGAGCAGGCACGCCGACAGGAGGAGCAGGCTCGCCGACAGGAGGAACAGGTCCGTCGGTTGGAAGAGCAGCTGCGGGGCGGACAGGAAGAACAGATGCTTCTCATGAAGGACCTTCACGCTACCTTCGGGAAAGAGATAAGGGAGGTGAAGGATAAGGTTGCTCAACATGATAACCGCCTGTCGGAAGTTGAGACCCAAATCAACCAAGTTAAGAAAACGCTGGATGAACTCAAACTTGGGGATGGAACTACAGCTCCCGTAGTAGCTTCAGCACCTTCGCTACGTGGGTTCAAGATGCCACCGTTTGACGGGACTTCTTCCTGGTCAGCCTACAAAATCCAGTTCGAGGCTGTTATGAAAGCGAACGGCTGGAATAAAAGTCAGGACATGACCGCTCTCACACTAGGCCTACGCGACCAGGCCTTAACAGTTCTGGAAGTTCTCGGCGAGGAAGTGACTTATGAGCAACTCCTTGAGGCATTGGAGGTGAGATATGGTAACGCTCACCTGGAACATGTCTTTCGTGCGCAGCTTAAAGATCGCGTGCAACGCATCAACGAAAACCTGCAACAGTGGGCTCTAGAGGTGGAGAAGCTGGTGCGAAAAGCATACCGGTCTGTACCTGCGCTCATTGAAGGGAACCTGGTGCAGACATTCATCGACGGCATCCGCGACCTGGAAGTCAGAGCTGCTGTGAAGCTCGGGCATCACGAGACGCTTAAGGACGCCTTGGCCCATGCACTGGAGGTGGAAGCCGTGCGGCAGGATCATCGTTCCCATCGCGTCAGGGAGGTTGCAGCAGCTACAGTTCGCGACCGCAACAAAGGATACAGCCCTAGGTGCTATGGCTGTGGGGAAAAGGGCCATCTTCGATCCAGCTGCCCTAAGCGAACCCTAGAAAGGAACGGTAAACGATCTCAGGAGGGTAGTGCGGCGAACAGCACCGCCCAGCAGCAGCAGGGAAACGAGTAAAAGCCAGAACTGCGGGGTGGGTGCTGGCTGATGTTAAAAGAGCCCCAAGGATCTCGATCTCACAAACTCATGATGGGAACAGTCTAAGTAATCATCAAGGGCGAGGTCAACGGAATACCGTGTAAACTGACCATAGACACTGGAGCCTCTCGTACGGTTGTTAGTTCCCAACTTATAAGTCAGTTCCTTGGGAACTCCGCATACAACCGAGAACGCATTAATTTGGTAACAGCCACCGGTCAGCGTATACCCGTCCGTGGAGAGAAGGAGATGGAGTTGAAGCTTGGCAACGTGATCTACCTGCATAATGTCATCGTGGCTGATATAATGGACGACTGCATCCTAGGCCTAGACTTTATGAGGAATAATTGTTGTGAGATCGACGTTAAGCAAGGTGTTTTGAAATGTGGACAGGAGGAACTTTTTATGGAAGGTGTGTTACCAGGGAACGTGTACAGCATTAAGAAGATTGTTCTTCCGCCGAGATCGGAAACTATTGTTCCGGTTAGTCTTCCTCGGAATCCTGAGCAACCTCATCGTTGTGTACTCGTGGAAAGGTTAGAAAATGACCTTCCATGGAAAGTGGCTCGAACCTTGGTCAAAACCACTAACATCTCAGGAGTACGTGTGCTGAACCTTTGTGACCTACCGGATACAGAAAGGCGCAAGAGGGACTCCTAAGATCGTCCATGTGGATCGCTTGGCGCGTTATTATGGGACCGATAATGCTCGGGACGAGCATGTCTTAGGAGGGGGCAGTGTTGCGTGAATAAGTCAACTAGCGCCATCTAGTGTCAGGAACGAGAGCGAGGGGAGGCTTGCAGAAAATGACATCACAAATCTTTCAACCGACAGCGCCATCCGAAGAACTGAGTTTCTAGAAAATCTACACTCGAACACTCGTCGCTTTGCGCGCATTTACTTGAATATTCCGGATGCTTCATTGCTAATTTGTATATATAGGCGCTGCAAGATACTATCGGGGCAGTATTGGATTTGGGCGATACAAGCGAAGCTTCGGAGCGGAATAAAGTGAATTAGTGTGTTTAATTATTAGTGTTTTAAGTTTTAAATTGTGTAAAGTAAATTAAAGTGTTGATTTAGGTAATTCTATCGGCAATTTTTATTGTCACGAACCTCAAGCTCGTAACAGTATGTATAATTTCTGGACCCCGTGATATGACATTTTTCTTAAAAGCTTACATTAAATAAGGTTACTAAAATAGCTTAACAATAACTGCCCTTAAAAAACAATATTTACGCTTTATGAACACAATAAGGCGTCTATACAATTTGAGAGTAATTTTTTATGCTACAAGCTACTCACTATGTAACACGCCCAATCATTTACATTTTTCGTGCACATCCATGCACACGAATCAATCTCAAGTGTATTGGGCTGAATCTGTCAGTCTATCCATTTACGGGTACGCGTAAAAAGATATTAAAAACAAATTGGCTGTAGCATTTATTTTTCATCCATTGTTCTTAGTTTTGACTGCTAACATACTTGCTTATCGTAGCATTTATTTTTTTAAACAAAAGAATAATAAGCACAAAACGCAATAACTGTACAAGTGGTGAGACATTTTAATAAAGTTATAAATTTACACTGCGGCGAAAGGCTAACATTGCGGTCTTACTCTTATATCCATTATTATATACCACGGATTAATAAAATATGACAATATATTAGAAAACTTAATAATTTCCGTATATTTGGGTAGAACTTTATTTGCTTAAACTTGTGTAATTGTGTCGAACCGGCATACTTAATTGATGCTTATGCGTGCAGTCATAGAACACTATAATACATAAGAGTACATAATAAAACGGAGGAGTGGACGGTGCCCATGTAGCTCCTAACGTGTCACTAACATGTCAATTCACGTCTATAAATGTCAACACAATCAATCGTTTTCAATTTTCGTGACAAGCGTCGCTGCATGAAAATTATTTAAAAGCAATATGTGCTATAATTACGTATCGAAAAAACAGCGAGAAATGGAATATAAATAAAGGAGACATATTCTACAAAGAGTAAGTCTAAACTATTTATATTTTGTGAATATTAGAAACAAAAATAACGAAATATTTATGTGTCAAAAGCATTAATCAAAAGTCTAAAATGTGTTTGTAGTAGTGATGACTTACTTAATACGAAGTAATTGCTTGTGTGTGTGGTGACGCCGATCCTCGTATAAAATAAGGTTGACAGCTATTCTATTGTGTGTTATAGCATTCTATGGCGTGCAGTAATTGATTTCGTTCGTCACTTTTGGGTCAAACTTAGATTTATGTTTGTACTGGTATTGTGCCTACTTTATAATTCATCACTAAGCTCATACAGGAAATGATGATTAAATGAGAACAGAAATAATGCTGTAAATGCGTTATGCGTTACACCATGTGATAAAAGTACCACATATTGACTGTATTTAATTACTATATTGAACTACGGTATAAACTTTGAAATGAAAATCAAAGAAAATACTTGGCATTTTCTGTTCTAATAGTTGGATTGATCCGGAGGTAAGAAAAAGTAATAAATTCTACGAGCACCCACTTTTTAAATTGATAGTAATTGGTATAGGAGTCACTGTAAGAATTTGCAAAATGCAAGAAAAATTTGTAAAATTAAGAAAATAAGTGTATAGAACGAAGAAAATAACTTTATTTATTTAAAGACCTTGCGTTTTGTCTCGCCTACAGCCGGACCCCGAAGTAGGTACTTATTCATACGCAGTTAATGAGCTTTAAGAATAACGCTATAGGAAAATTCATTAGTAACACTAACGTAAAAATATTAATTTGTATGCAGGAACTTAAAATAAATTTCTTACCTTGCAAACATAATTTTCCTGACATTAGGGTCACCTTGTAAATTATGTTACCTCGCATTTTTGAAATTTTTGAGCAAATAAGTTAAGTTTTTTGTTTGTTTAACCTCGAAAATGTCTCAGCGGACGCTGGCCATGGTGGTCTCGGGTGATTAACAGTTTGATTTTTTTTAAATAAAATGAATTTAGAACACGAATTCTCTCTGTAAATTTTGTTTTTACAAGGTTTCATTATAAAATCTCTGTAAGTAACACGTTTAAATAGTGATTTAGTGTTTCGATTATTTTTCGGGCCCTTTGTTCGCTTATTTTCTAAATATTTTGTTTTGCGCAATTATTAATTTAGGTAGATCCCACGTAGTGACGGCCAAGAATCCCCACTACTTCATAAATTCCTATGGGTATCATAAGAAGTGACAGAAGAAAAATGAGGCAGAAGATGGGCAGGAGCATCTTTCAGATAACATCAAAATAACAACAAAAAAACTGCGGTTGCTAAACAAGGTACGCTGAGTGTAGGGCTGTGTGTGTCGAAGCTGTGTCGATGGCTATTAGAGAACAGAACTAGAGTACGAAATCTAAACAACTGTAGAGATGTAAGACAGGGTGAGGTTATGTCCTTGAAACTCTTCACCGCTGCATGGGAAGACGCTTTCAAGCTTCTGAACTGGAAAGGATATGGTATTAACATCAATGGGAAGTACATTACTCAATTTCAGTTTGCTGACGATATAGTCCTTATAGTAGAATTACTGGAGGAACTGAACTGATGACTATGCTCAATGACCTAACTAGTGACCCTAAACGGACAGGTCTTAAAATGAACATGGACCAAACAAAAATGATTCGTAACATCCTTGTTACACCTATGCCGGTAGCTGTTTGACTACTAAGCTCGAAGTTGTTGACGAGTCTGTTTCCTAGGACAAATAGTTCGACTAGGTAAGTCCAACTTCGATCGAGGATTCAATCGACGGATTCAACTGGACGAAAACGACGGAAACAACGACTTGGCAGCGTTCGGGAAATTATGAGCGTTCTTCTCGTCAGGAAGAGCCGTGGTAGCTCAGATGGTTAACGCTCGCTGTAAATATAACAGAACGCGAGTAACCAGGGTTCGATCCCCGCCGGCACCAATGAAATTGTTGATTGCAATTTTAAGTGCTGATTTACCACGTGCTCGGCGGTGAAGGAAAACATCGTGAGGAAACCTGCATGTCTGAGGGATAAGAAAAAAAATATTTCAAAGAGATGTGAAGTGCGCCAACACGCATTGGGGCAGCGCGGCGGACACTTCCTTGCCCTAAAACCCCTTCAGAAATGAGTGGAGGCTTTTGCCCAGCTGTGGGACGTATATAGGCTGTAACTTTAACTTAACTTCTCGTCAGGTACTACCTAACAGTTTGAAACACGACTAGTGCCAGTGATGATTTATGAATCTGGGATGTGGTCCTTCACTGCCGGCCGTATTAAGAGGCTCAAGGTCGCACAGCAAGCTATGGAGGGGCTATCTACCCTGTGGGCTATATCACCCTGTTTTACATGGCTCGGGGTTTCTTTGCGTGATAAACTTAGAAATGGGGATATCCTCAGTAGAACCAGAGTGACAGACATAGTCCAACGGATAAGGTAGCTGAAGTGACAATAAGCCGGTAATTTTCGATCATACCGGCCGATTATACCGGTACACGGTAAAGTTTCTATAAACTTATGATTGTACGGTAAGGTAATGTGTAATTAATAAATGTAATAATATATTAAAAACATATAAATAAATAAAATAATTTACCACGAAAAACCGACAACCGATGGGGATAAAAGTTTTTGAGAAAAAGAGTTCATCCCACTAGATGGAGTGACGAGTAGAGTGACGACTGGTAAGACATGTAGGAAGTCGATGGATGCAGGTGGCCCAGGATTGTGCTTTATGCCATTCCTAGGAGAAGGCTTATGTTCAGCAGTGGATTTTGATGGTCTGTAATGGTAATGGTGGCTCAAGGGCTAGGAGGTCAGGACTCTGGAATCGTACAGAAATTTATAATACTTTAAATTCAAATATTATCTGTGACGTCACTTCACATTTGCTATGCAAATAATTTGACTGTATCTTCTTACGTATTTTATTCAGTCTTTAAATATTAGAGGATTATCTTCTAACTATAATAATTATAATATTATTGCTCAGGTTTATAAAATCACTATAAGGCTTTAGAGAACGAATTGATGGATAAAGGTAGCATGAAATTGTAAGCTTGTCACGTAACGCAGGCTACGTGAAGTAAATTACAAAATAAAATGAGATACGGAGATTTGAATTTATTATAAAACACATGAAAGCTGTTCAGTCGTGTTGTCACAAAAAAAAAACAGGAGATGCGTACAGGTCTGTAAATAGGCAGCGAGTAGTAGGTAGCGGAAAGTACACAGTCTATCAACCCGTCTATGTATATTAGTATATTATGCTGTGTTGAGTTTATAGTTACGAGGCTGTCTCGTAGATATAAACTCAACTAAATACAATACAGCAAGAACTGATCGTCTCCCTATCTAGTAATATAAAAAGAAATACGACTGATTCTGTTAAGACCGTTTACAAACTGACCTTAAAAACGCTCGGATCGAATAACGTGCCATCCTCACTCTTACGGATCTCAGAACATTTCCTTTCTTTAAACTTTTTCCTTTCTATCAAGACCTAATTAAAAAAAATACAACATTATATTTATTAATTTCTTTTTTTTACCTGTACTAAGCCAGTGCTAAACCACAATCGCACCTGGTTGTAAGTATTGTTTCAACGTGGTAGAGCCTTGCTGGAGCTATCTTAGTTCAGCTCGACCGTGGAGGAGCATGACCTCACAGAATACCAACGTAAAATGCGGCTCCGTGCAGCTGTAACCGACTTACTTGAAACGATGCATTCCACCTTTGTCCTCTGAGGTGACAACGCAACTGCATTTTGATGTGTAATCGAGGAAAGATGTAGGTGTCTATGGTCCACATCAAACAGCCAACCACTTACCATCAAATGGACTGTGTGCTCGTTTGACACCCTTATCCTATAAAAAAGCCCTAGATGGTAAATAAACCAAACTTATTAATTCAGTTACCATATATATTATCTAAAAAATATCAAAGTAAAAATATTTAATGATCAATAATTTATTTTATTACATGCAAAACTTACGTAACATAAATGATAGGCTCAATTTTAAGGAATGCAACATGTCCGTATAAGATTTATACATATGTATGTTACAGTAAGAACTGTTTTCCGGTCCAACTCTTTTTGACTGACGAAAGTATCCAAAAGCACTTCGTAACATTTAGGTACTGCCAATCGATTTTTTGGACAACTTATTTTTTCCTAGGCTAAAATAGTTTTTACTATAAACATCAATGGTTAATGTGCTGCTAAATATTTACAGACATGTAGATATTGACACACTTATGAAAAACTGGTTTAACCTAGAAAAACTAATTTGTCCCATAACTGATTAGCGGTCAGCTTTTTGTAAAATATCAACTTTTTACCAAATACTCTCGGTCAAAAATGATTTTAACTTCCAGTTTTTTGAAAAAAAAAAATCAGTCAAAACAGACCTTTTTGGTTAAAGATATTTTTTACTTTTTGAGTCGAATAAAAACCATATAAAACAATAGAGAATTTATATATAATTTAGTTTAGTACTAAATGTAAAATACAGCATTTTGTTTTGTCAAATAGGGAAATTATTCAATCAGTACAGAATAAATAATAGAATAGAATATTTTTATTCTGTAATTACAGGAATACTTATTGAAAAACCTTTGAGCTTTACCACTGATTCGGAAAAATCCTGCTGGGAAAAAAACTGGGAAGAACCTATAATAACCCTTACCGTTACCGTTGCAGCATATTAAAGTCCACTACTGAACATAGGCTTCCCCCATAAATTCTATTTAATTTACATAGAATATTTGCCATAGTTGCCACGCTTGGCAAGCGGGTTGGCAACCGCAGTTTTATTTTTATTTTTAGTCGTTATTAGAATTAAATTTTTCTATGAGGGATTCCTTTGGACTTGGTTAGGTTGTAAATTACTCTTATGGCTTTCTTCCAAAAAACTTTATATGTGGTAGAGCCATGCTGCAGCTATATATGGTTGTAGCTCGAATGGGTCGGCTCGACTGGGAAAGGACCACGCTCTCACAGAATACGAGCTTAAAATAGCAGCTTAATGCTGCTGTATTTCGTATGTTGAGTGAAGAGAACCAGAGACCCGTTTTACTGGAATCGAGGCATTCAATCTTAGTCTTCAGGGGTAGCAACGTTTTTTTTTTTTTTTTTTATAGAAGAGGGGGCAAACGAGCATGCGGCTCACCTGATGTTAAGTGACTACCGCCGCCCATGATCAACCGCAACACCAGGAGAATTGCGGGTGCGTTGCCGGCCCTTTAGAAAGGAGTAAGCTCTTTTGTTGAAGGTCCCCAGGTCGTATCGGTCCGGAAAAATCGCCGGTGGTAAACTATTCCACAGAGAGGTTGTACGTGGAAGAAAACTCCTTGTGAAACGTAGTGGTGGACCGCCAAGCATCCAGATGGTGTGGATGGTATCGGGACGTTTGCCGTGTAGTGCGTTCACGAAATTTGGCGGCTGGGATTAATCCGAACAATTCCTCAGAGCACTCCCCGTGATAGATGCGATAAAATACGCAAAGAGATGCAACATCTCTTCGCAGCGCCAGTGAATCGAGCCGATCGGAAAGCACTCGGTCGTCGACGATTCGAGCCGCTCTGCGCTGGATGCGGTCAAGTGGAAGGAGCTGGTACTGGGGAGCCCCAGCCCAGAGATGGGAATAGTATTCCATGTGCGGCCGAACCTGCGCCTTGTAAAGTTGCAGGCGGTGTGCCGGCATGAAATACTGTCCCGCTCTGCTGAGCACGCCAAGCTTTTTAGAGGCCAATTTGGCCTTCTCTTCCAAGTGACCACGAAACTGCACGTCACTCGATATGTCGACGCCGAGGATCCCGATACCGGCTGAGGCATCAAGGGGAGTGCCTTGAAACTGAGGGGATACGACAAAGGGGTTCTTTTTAGCGGTTAACGTGCAAACTTGTGTCTTCTGGGGGTTAAACTGGACTAGGTTTAGTCGTCCCCAATCCGAGACTCTGTTCAGTAAAGACTCGACTTCAGACACAAGTTTGTCCCGGCACTCGGAGACGTTTTCCCGAGAAATATTGGCTCGGCCGGTGTAAAGAGCATCACCAGTGCTGTCATCCGCATAGCAATGAATGTTACGGGTATGCAACATATCATTGATATGCAGAAGAAACAGCGTTGGCGATAGCACGCAGCCCTGTGGAACACCAGCATTAATAGGCTTGCAATCGGAGCTTGCACCGTCTACAACGACCTTGATGCTCCGATCTGCAAGAAAGCTGGTGATCCAATCGCACAATTTCTCGGGAAGCCCATAGGAAGGGAGCTTCGAAAGAAGCGCTTTGTGCCAAACCCGATCGAAGGCCTTCGCAATGTCCAAACTAACGCCAATGCCTCCCCCTTGAACTCTACTGCCTCCGCCCATCTGTGAGTGAGGTAGACCAGAAGATCACCAGCTGACCGACAACGGCGAAAACCGTATTGGCGGTCACTAATCAGCTGGTGATTCTCAAGGTACCTCATGAGCTGGCAGTTTACAATGGACTCCATTGTTTTGGAGAACAAGGAGGTGATGGCGATTGGCCGGTAGTTGGACGGGTCTGAGCGGTCGCCCTTTTTAGGGATCGGGTGGACGAAAGCCGTCTTCCATGATTTTGGGACTACGCCTAGGGAGTAGGAGTACCGGAAAAGACGCGTTAAAACCGGTGCCAACTCTGGAGCACACGTCCTCAGCACAGTTGGGGGGATTCCGTCAGGCCCACTCGACTTGTGGATGTCCAGGGAGAGGAGTGCTTTGCGAACCGAGCGCTGTGTGAACTGCACTTCCGGCATGGAGCACTCACACCGCGGGATGGTCGGCGGCGTACTCCCCCCGTCATCGAGAGTCGAGTTAGTCGCAAAGAAAGAGCCTAGAAGATCGGCTTTCTCCTTTGCAGTATGGGCCAGTGAGTCGTCCTCCCTGTGCAGAGATGGAAGGGATGGCTGACAGAAATTCCCCTGGACAGCCTTGGCGAGAGACCAGAATGCACGGGTTCCAGAAGGAAGGCGAACTAGTTTCTCGCCAATTCTGCCTATGTGCTCTGACTTTGCCTTGGCAATGACTCTTTTGAAGGACCTAGAGGCGGAATTATACTTCTTTTTTAGAGCGCTGGTGTTTACATCCCGGGACGCTGATGCTACAACCCAGGCTTGGTAGCACTACTGCTTATAGCATGATGCTATTTTACAGGAGCGACCAAACCATGGCTGAGATTTGCCTCCAATGGGCACCACAAAGGAAGGAATAAAAAGTTCCATACCCTGAAGTACCACATCAGTAACAGAATCCGCAACAACGTTGGGATCATCCGGCGAGAAGCAAACCCGCCCCCAAGGGTAGGATGCAAAGAAAGACCGCATCCCATCCCAATCGGCTGACCTATAGTGCCAAACACGGCGGCAGCCTGCAGAGTGCAACCGCGATTTCAGCGTGAGTGGCACAACACTCCGGACCAGACAATGGTCCGAGGAGCCTAAAGGGGCGTCGACGGAAATCTGATATCCGTCCGGGTGAGAGGTCAGCAGAAGGTCCAACAGGGAAGGTGCATGATCCTCCACATCTGGAATCCGCGTAGGCGAAGTAACCAGTTGTGTCAGACCATATGCCAAGGCAAAATCATGAACAGATCTCCCCGCATGATCGGTTAAACGTGAACCAAGCCATTCGGCGTGATGGGCGTTAAAGTCGCCGAGGATCACGATCTCTGCGGAGGGGATCTGCTGTAGCAACGAATCTGCAGCCATTTGGACGTGGTCGAAGAGTCGGTCTGTTTCGGCATTACCGCTATGGGACCTATAGAGGCACCCGTAGACGCGCGGATGGTCGTCGCTGTCTACGCGTAGCCAAAGGATGGACAGGTCCGAACCTTCAAGTCTGCCGAGGCGTCGAGAACAGATGTCCTCTCTAACGTAAACGCAAACTCCAGCCCGAGGCACAAAGGAGTGTTCCAGTTTGTACCCCGGGTAGGAGAGATACGAGACATCAGCCGGAGAGGACATCTGCATCTCGGTCGGCGGCAGTGGACGGCGTTTAGGTTAGAGTGAAGTCCCCTGATATTGCAGAAATTCACGGACAGCGTGGCAGGGGTCGCCTTGGTTTTGTTGCTCCGTTTGCCCCGAGCAGTTGTAGTCTTGAGCGGAATTTTGCCCCCCCCCCCAGAATACGCGGGGCAGCCTGAGCACCCACGCTCAGAAGTGGAGAAACATGGTCGTGGATGCTCAGCGAGGGATTCTCCAGGGGTGCTGGTACCCTCCTGGGGTAGTCTATCATTATTTAATTCCGCTACCATGTTGATGGGGGGGGGGGGGATTTGGGCCTCCGGCCACCTGCACTCACCAGACGAAACGCGGAAGCAGAGCTTCCACTTCACGCCGGTATTCTGTGAGGTCGTGGTACCACCCCGGTTTGAGCCAGCCCATACGTGCAACAGCAAAGCTGCCGCGTGGCCATGTCTACCACTGTTAAAACGTACGTATCTGCGTTTTGGTTCTTAATTGAGGTAAAGTGCATTCACTAACTATCAGGTGGACTGTGTGGTCGTTTGTCACCCTTATTCTGTAAAAAATAACAAAGATACTCGTAATTTCAATGTCAGTCACATTACCTCTTAGCAAGATTCATTCATATGACATTATGCTATGGACGTAACGTAAACACACTAATTTGGCTATTTCGACACGTATAACGCCTCTAATGTGTTTTAAACATATGCTGCAAAACCAACTTTCCTTGCTAGTTTAGATATAAGAGGCCAAATTGAAGCTTCGCGTCAACAGTGATTCCAAGAAAAACAGTGGATTCAACAAGACTCAGTTCTTCCCTATTTAAAAACACTGGTATTCTCTTGCAGTACGACGTAAAATAAGAATTATGACATGCAAATTCAACCTAACAGCGAAACTTTCGTGCAAACTCGTTTCAAAGTTTAACCATACCCACAACTTGGAAATATCTACGGCCTGAAAGCAAAGAGAAACAAGAGTGTGTGGGTAGGATGACCTGGGTCAAAAACTAAGATTTGTGCCCTTATAAGTTTTAGAACTTCAGAGATAGTTTCAAACTATTTTAAACAAACACTTCATTGGAATAACTGTTTTTGAATTATTTTGATAAGAACAGATGTTTATTTTAGTAAAAACTAATGATTATTACAGCCTTTTCTAAGTTCACTGCTGAACATAGGTCTTCCCAAAATAATGTCATGAATAAAGTGCTGAGCAATATGCATCCGGCGACTTCATACATTTATTAACAGGTTGTCACTCCATCTAGCAGTGGAGGAGGCGTCCAACTTTTGCTTTACTGTTACGAGGTGGCCATTCGAGAATCTTTCTTCCCCATCGATTGTCGGATGGTTTTTTAAAACGTATGTATATGTTCTTCTTCTTATTCATCATCATCATCATATTGTAGGCGTAGCAATAGGTAATGTGGGATATAGGTAATGTAATAGGTAATATCATAGAATACACAATAGAATGGCTGTCAACCTATTTTTGTAGCAGGATTGGCGTCGCCGCGTGCACACATACAAGCAATTATGTCGTACTATCACTTATAACTACTATACGAACACATTTTAGACTTTTGATTAATGTTTTTGACACATAAATATTTCTTTATATTTGCTTCTAATATACACAAAATATAAATAGTTTTGACTTACTGGTTCTGGAATATGTCTCCTTTATTTATATTCCATTTCCCGCTGTTATTTCGACACGTAATTATTACACAATTTGCCATTTTTTAAATAATTTGCATGCAGCAATGTTTGACACGAAAATCGGAAACGATTGATTGTGTTGATATTTATACGTGTGCATTGACATGTTAGTGGCTACACGGGCTCCGCCCACTCCCCTGTTCTATTATGTATGTATTATATGGGTAATATCCTTGTTTTCTTCTTTTTACCCTTTGAACAATCGAAAGGCAATTAAAATACAAACACATTATTTGTTTCTTAAGCTGCTTCATAATCGTCTTTCCCTTGGTGTAAACTTATTATTGTATGTATGACTTATCTTCAGAGAAATGCGCACAGAGTAAAATGTATGACCCATAGTTAAAACAGAATGCTTCAAAGTCTGATATAATACCAGTTTTCTTACCTCTCAACCTGTAATACAACAGAGTGTTGTTTTTTCTTAAAGAAAGAGATTAGTATTTTAATTGGATAACTATAATTCAACTTTGCGAACTCAGGAACCCATTCCCTGTCATTTTAAAAGTCCTAGAACGTAATTTTTAAAGAGCTTCGTAATAAACAGGATTATTATACGATCGTTTAATACCGAGATTGCCGGTTTTTTTTTGATAATATCGAAATATCAATCAAAATAATAATCTACCAAATAGCATATGGCATCTGTTGCCCAGAGACACATATGAACTTCAAATAAAGATAATTACAGAATGCATTGCTCTCCCTGAGGACAAAGATGAAATAAATGCCTTTCTTCGTGTTAATATATACTGATGCTCTGTTCCTGACAGCAGAAATAGATTAATTGGTCCCACGCGTACTAACCAGAAAAGGCTGTTGTTACTATAATGTTATCACGTGGTAGAGTCACGCTGTACGTATCTCTAACCCGAATGTGTCGGTTGGAAATGGCCAGACTCACAGAAAATTGTCGTGGAATAGTAGATTAATGTGAGTTAAGAGAACCGGAGACTCTTTTTACTGTCTTCAAAGGTCATCAAAATGAGGGCATTTTGGTTCTTAATCTATGATAGGTGATGTATATTGGCCATATCATCCGCTAACAATCGGGTGAACTATGTGATCATTTATCACCCTTATTCTTTAAAAGAATGTTTAAAGGATCTTGTAAAATTCCATCTCACAGGCTGAAAGTAGACCTGATCATCAACTTTTCAAAGTATTTTCCCGCAACGTACACAAAAGGCTCCTATTACGTCGCGTCTGAGTGGTTCATCCCGCGCGCATGCATATTTGATTACTAAGGTACCTAGTATTTTAAGGACCTTCTTTTACCCAGACTTGTCCAAGAGTAATTTTTTTTTGTACCTGGTAGTAAATTTTATGACTTCAGGAAACTTATGTGTGTGTGTAAAAAAAAACCGTATATAAGAATATACACCGACCGCGATGTAGGAATATCTCAATAACTCATATCCTCCCGTGGGTACCGTGAAAGGAGACGAGGGAAACAATACAAGTCATAAACTATGATTGCCACCCTGCCTGGTCAGCGTGGCATCTATGGAAAATATCCCCTCTATTAGGTAATCTATGGAGAAATCATATATTGACTGAAAGGCTGTAACTATAACTATACCTTTACCTATGAAATTGTCGTTTTTATTAAATAATTTAACGTTATTTTCTTTCTATATTTTTTTCTATTAAACGAAATAGTCACCCATGCAATTCACGCATCTTTGCTAATGCAGTGGCAGTTTATCTTGAAAAAATCGGCTGGACGGGAGGCAACAAACTCTTCAAAGGCAACTTGTACTCGCGTACTAAAATTTTTCCCGCCAAAAAGTTATCTAAATTCTGGATAAGGTTGAAATCTAAAGACACAAGGTCTGGTGAGTGCGGCAGATGACGGAGAGCTTCCAAACCCGGCTATTGTAACTTAAAGACCGTCTTTTGTTCAGTATGAGGTCGCGCGTTGTCGTGCAGGAGCAGCGGGGATGAGCGATTGACCAAAGTTGGTTGCAGACGTACGAGCTTCTCCATCATTGCGTTCAGTTTACAGTACACATCTGTACTAATGCTCATCCCGTTTGTTAAGAAATTATGATGAATCACAGCGACGGTAGAGGGTAAGTTTTCGTTTAGGGCATTGTTTAGGTGCTGAAACAGGATTCAACCAACTTGCTGAACACGTCTTGACGCGTAGATTGCGCTGGCTATCATTGAGTTCATTAGTCAAAGTTTTTCACCTTGCCAGTTTGACGTAAATATACCAATATTGTTTTTATACTAAATTGGTCGACCAAAATTTTCGAACAGTCACGGGGCTCATTTATCAGATTGAAATTATCATAATGGAGGCGGGTAAACGATTTAAAAAAAAGTCATTGGTATTGCGTGCCGCATTTGCCGCGTAGCTGCCACGACGGTATTCATATTCCATAATTACTTGATTTTTTAAAGTATCGATGATGACTAAATAGATTCAAATAAGAAGAAAATATAACGCTAATCGACAAACTAATGACTAATTTTGAAAAAATAATTCCATGTTTTTAAATTAAAATTAATTTGAAACTAGAATTAGCCAAACAAAAATTTTGTCGATTTGAAATAGTCAGTACTGCAGAATGACAATTTCATATTGCTATAACCTATTAAAACAAAAAAAAAAGTGCAAACTGTGTTACTTGCCTAGGATTTCAAAAAAGACGACTAATGCGACATTGGTATTATGGTTGTGTTGACCTATCATATATTTTTAGCTAAACCCATATGTTTAGACAAACGTGGTTCAAGTAGCTGCTCTGCTTTTTAGACGCTGCCTATGCTCCCAAGGATTACGGGCATACGGCATGGTCTTTACCTACCGATTTTTTTTTAAATTTAGCTTGTTTTGTGTATATATAAAAGATTTTACGTATACTATAAAATACAGAAAAAATGTTATATCTGCGTATAATTTTATAAAAACGTGCGTTATCATCATCATCACAGCCTATTTAAATCAACTTCTGAATATAGGTCTCCCCCTAGATTGCCCCGTAGGTTGGATCCGCATTTGATCACATACTTTCTTTATTATTTAAAAAAGCGTATGCAATATGCATCTGTAAGAAAATCTATCTTACAATCACACCGTTCAGTTTTTTTTCTTTGTGAATGGCAACAAAAGAAAAATAGAATAATCATCAGTTATTCTTCACAATTATAGTAGAAATGCGTCTGGTATTCAGACATATTTATTTTCAGAAGGTGCATCGATCATTATGCCGGTATTACGCGCCGATGTCGCTAGTGATGCTGAACGGGTGTATTTCATCTGAAGTGGCCTTTTGAGATTTCTTGTTTACTGTAAATCTTTCAACTTTTTTTAAAAATAGATAATTCATTGCAATGTTTAACTCAGGAAACGAAATAGCACTTCTTAACTGGTACATAAAATTCGAAAATAAATTTCAACGGGTACGTTAATGGACCATAAATTTCTTAAAGAACCGACGTTAAATTCAAACTAACCGTAATTTTTGATGGTATTTTGCATTTAAGCTGTATCTTAACCAACTAACGTAACCAATAACATTAAGAAATCGAAACATTTTTATGCATGAAACAGCTTAGAAACGTCCTTTTGTACTGTAGAACCCTTCTCTTATTACCGAGAGAGTAATAGATCAAAGGGCGGAGTTAATAATCTACTTCAAAACGGGTTGATGGTCTTCAACTGCTTTCAGAATACTCAAATAACCTTATTTCGTTTATTATCGCTTACTTAATGAAAGTATTAATTATCTCTATACCTTTCTCCTTCTACATTTGCTTTACGATTTTCTTAAGTAATTGTCTTCCATTTTTTTGACACGAAAACGCATTGCGATCTTTCACCACTTATTTTGCGTACTATGAAAGTTTTCTTTAAAGAAGTGTCCTAAACGAAAATTATACGAAAGATTATATCGTGGGGAATGAAAATTATTTTGATTATGTTATAGACAGCAGCGCAATTCCACAAACTGTCATGCTTTTTATAGGAGAGGGGGCAACCGAGCATATGGCTTACATGATAGTATGTGATTACTGCCGCCCATGAACAACTGCAACACCTGGGGAATTGAAAATGAGTTGCCGGACTTTTAAAAAGGTGTAGACTCATTTCTTTAAGGTCCCTTAGTCGTATCGGTCCAGAAAAATCTCTGGTAGTAGTCGATTCCATAAGGAAGCTCTGCGAGGAAGAAAACTTCTTTTAAATCACACTGTGATGGGTCGCCAGTCATGCAGATGGTATGGATGGTATCGCAAATTTTGTCGCGATGTGCGATAGTGCAAATAATTTATCAGAACACTCCCCGTGGTAAATACGATAAAGTACGCAAAGAAATTCAACATCTCTTCACAGTACCAGTGAGTCAAGCCGATCGGAAAGAATAAATAATAATATAGAATAAATAATAATATAATAATAATATTCCACAACCATCACACAACGCCATCTAGTCCCAAGCTAAGCAGAGCTTGTGTTATGGGTACTAGACAACTGTTAAACATACTTATATATTTCTAAATACATAAATATTATAGATAAGTTACACCCAGACACAGAACAATGCCCTAAACGAAAACTTACCCTAAGTTTTCGTTTAGGGCATTGTTTAGGTGCTGAAACAGGATTCAACCAACTTGCTGAACACGTCTTGACGCGTAGATTGCGCTGGCTATCATTGAGTTCATTAGTCAAAGTTTTTCACCTTGCCAGTTTGACGTAAATATACCAATATTGTTTTTATACTAAATTGGTCGACCAAAATTTTCGAACAGTCACGGGGCTCATTTATCAGATTGAAATTATCATAATGGAGGCGGGTAAACGATTTAAAAAAAAGTCATTGGTATTGCGTGCCGCATTTGCCGCGTAGCTGCCACGACGGTATTCATATTCCATAATTACTTGATTTTTTAAAGTATCGATGATGACTAAATAGATTCAAATAAGAAGAAAATATAACGCTAATCGACAAACTAATGACTAATTTTGAAAAAATAATTCCATGTTTTTAAATTAAAATTAATTTGAAACTAGAATTAGCCAAACAAAAATTTTGTCGATTTGAAATAGTCAGTACTGCAGAATGACAATTTCATATTGCTATAACCTATTAAAACAAAAAAAAAGTGCAAACTGTGTTACTTGCCTAGGATTTCAAAAAAGACGACTAATGCGACATTGGTATTATGGTTGTGTTGACCTATCATATATTTTTAGCTAAACCCATATGTTTAGACAAACGTGGTTCAAGTAGCTGCTCTGCTTTTTAGACGCTGCCTATGCTCCCAAGGATTACGGGCATACGGCATGGTCTTTACCTACCGATTTTTTTTTAAATTTAGCTTGTTTTGTGTATATATAAAAGATTTTACGTATACTATAAAATACAGAAAAAATGTTATATCTGCGTATAATTTTATAAAAACGTGCGTTATCATCATCATCACAGACTATTTAAATCAACTTCTGAATATAGGTCTCCCCCTAGATTGCCCCGTAGGTTGGATCCGCATTTGATCACATACTTTCTTTATTATTTAAAAAAGCGTATGCAATATGCATCTGTAAGAAAATCTATCTTACAATCACACCGTTCAGTTTTTTTCCTTTGTGAATGGCAACAAAAGAAAATTAGAATAATCATCAGTTATTCTTCACAATTATAGTAGAAATGCGTCTGGTATTCAGACATATTTATTTTCAGAAGGTGCATCGATCATTATGCCGGTATTACGCGCCGATGTCGCTAGTGATGCTGAACGGGTGTATTTCATCTGAAGTGGCCTTTTGAGATTTCTTGTTTACTGTAAATCTTTCAACTTTTTTTTAAAAATAGATAATTCATTGCAATGTTTAACTCAGGAAACGAAATAGCACTTCTTAACTGGTACATAAAATTCGAAAATAAATTTCAACGGGTACGTTAATGGACCATAAATTTCTTAAAGAACCGACGTTAAATTCAAACTAACCGTAATTTTTGATGGTATTTTGCATTTAAGCTGTATCTTAACCAACTAACGTAACCAATAACATTAAGAAATCGAAACATTTTTATGCATGAAACAGCTTAGAAACGTCCTTTTGTACTGTAGAACCCTTCTCTTATTACCGAGAGAGTAATAGATCAAAGGGCGGAGTTAATAATCTACTTCAAAACGGGTTGATGGTCTTCAACTGCTTTCAGAATACTCAAATAACCTTATTTCGTTTATTATCGCTTACTTAATGAAAGTATTAATTATCTCTATACCTTTCTCCTTCTACATTTGCTTTACGATTTCCTTAAGTAATTGTCTTCCATTTTTTTGACACGAAAACGCATTGCGATCTTTCACCACTTATTTTGCGTACTATGAAAGTTTTCTTTAAAGAAGTGTCCTAAACGAAAATTATACGAAAGATTATATCGTGGGGAATGAAAATTATTTTGATTATGTTATAGACAGCAGCGCAATTCCACAAACTGTCATGCTTTTTATAGGAGAGGGGGCAACCGAGCATATGGCTCACATGATAGTATGTGATTACTGCCGCCCATGAACAACTGCAACACCTGGGGAATTGAAAATGAGTTGCCGGACTTTTAAAAAGGTGTAGACTCATTTCTTTAAGGTCCCTTAGTCGTATCGGTCCAGAAAAATCTCTGGTAGTAGTCGATTCCATAAGGAAGCTCTGCGAGGAAGAAAACTTCTTTTAAATCACACTGTGATGGGTCGCCAGTCATGCAGATGGTATGGATGGTATCGCAAATTTTGTCGCGATGTGCGATAGTGCAAATAATTTATCAGAACACTCCCCGTGGTAAATACGATAAAGTACGCAAAGAAATGCAACATCTCTTCACAGTACCAGTGAGTCAAGCCGATCGGAAAGAATAAATAATAATATAGAATAAATAATAATATAATAATAATATTCCACAACCATCACACAACGCCATCTAGTCCCAAGCTAAGCAGAGCTTGTGTTATGGGTACTAGACAACTGTTAAACATACTTATATATTTCTAAATACATAAATATTATAGATAAGTTACACCCAGACACAGAACAAGTGATCGTGCTCATCGCACAAACATTTGTCCTGGGTGGGAATCGAACCCACGACCTCCGGCATAGCAGTCAGGGTCACTAACCACTAGCAATAGGCTCGGTCGCCGACGATTCGAACAGCTCTGCGCTGGATGCAATCAAGTGGAAGGAGCTGGCACTGTGGAGCCCCAGCTCAGAGATGGGAACAGTATTTCATTAGTAGCTGAAATTGCACTGTAAATTTGCAGGTGGTGTGACGGTATGAAATACTTTTGCGATCTGCTGAGTACGCCAAGCTTTTTAGAGGTCGATTTGGCCGTTTCTTCCAAGTGATCACGCAACTGCACGTCACTCAATATGTTGACGCCTAGGATTCCGATACTGGCTGAGGCAACTAGGGGAGTACTTAAGAGAGCTACGACGAAGGGATTCTTATTAACGGTAAACGCGCAAACTTGTGTCTTTTGCGGATTGAGCTTGACTAGATAAAGTCACCCCCAGTTCGGGAATTTGTTCAACAAAGTCTCGACTTCCGACACAAGTTTGTCCCGGCACTCGGCGACGTTTTCCCGAAAATATTGGCACGGCTGGCGTACAAAGCCAATGCTGTCGTTTGCATAGCAATTAACGTTACCGGTTTGCAACATATAATTGATATGCAGAAGAAACAGCGTTGGTGATAGCACGCAGCCTTGTGGAACACCAGCGTTAATTGACTTCTAATCGGAGCATGTACCGTCTACTAAGACCTTGATAATAAGATCTAAAAGAAAACGCGGTGACCCAATTGCACAATGGAAGGATTGTGCCAAACCCGATCGAAGGCCTTCGCTATGTCTAAACTAACGGCCAACGCCTCCCCCTTGGACTCTACTGCCTCCGCCCATTCATGAGTTAGGTAACCCAGAAGATTACCAGCCGAGCGATCGCGACGTAAACCGTACTGTCAGTCACTAATCAGCTGGTGATCCTCAAGGGACCGCATGAGCTGGCTGTTAATTATGGACTCATTGATTCATATTTATATAAAGCTGGGTGTGGCAGAAGAAGCACGAAAGTAGAATAAATGCTGTAGAAATGCGGTCTTTAAGGAGTATGCTAGGGTTGAATCTGAATGACAGGGTGAGAAATTGCGTGATAAGAGATTAATGTGGTATGTAAGATGATGTTGTGACCAGAATTAAGAAAGGAATGCTTCGGTGGTTTGGTCACGTAGAAAGAATGAATGAGGAAAGAGTGACAAAGCAAATTTATGTGAGAGATGTGAACGGCAGAGTCGGGAAGGGACGCCCTAGAAAAAAGTTTATCGACCAAATTGGCGATATTTTGAAAATGGGCCACGTCAAAAGTACCCTTAACCGCCGAGCATGTATGCGTAGATATATGGATGTAAAGGAGGCGAAAGAGGTATGTCAGGATCGTGTCAAATGGAAGTCCGTAGTCTCTGCCTACCCATCTGGGTGACAGGCGTGAGTATTTATGTATGTATGTATGGTTCATATTTATAAAACGTAATGAAGTAACAGGTAATACGATTTTTAGGAATATATAGAAATTCACACAAAAACGCTCACCTTTTTTCATTTATAAATTATATGTTTGGAAAATTATAAAATTTAAGAAATAGTTGTAAACAAAGCCCTTCCTATTTTATTACAATTCTTTAGCAAGCCTAACCCTTACTCGCCATGCTTGAACGAAAAACAACTAGGCCCTTGTTGCTTTCTTATCAACGCACGAAATGGAATAAATATTCATACATTCATTATTCATTACAAGGTATCAAAAGTTCACTACTACTAAACGTATCGCACCTCGCATAGATTATCTTATACGGGGAAAATTTGCCCTTTTTGTCACGATTTAACAAGCGGGTTGGAGGCAGCATTTTTTTATAATTTTGAGTTGTTATCAGGAAGATGCTACTGCCCATCCCCTGCTTCATTTTCTCTGTCACCTCTTACGATACTCACGGGATGATACCAGGTAATCAATTCTCTTACGCCACCAGTACTCGGAAGAAAAAATTTAGCTAGTCCATTATTTTCTCCTTTTAATTAAGTAAAGTATACTGACTCCTCTGCAATACGGTCTTTATTGAGGTATCCGTTTTAATATAAATATGCGTGACAAATGAGCATGAGCTGTACGTGATTGTAAGTGGAAGCTGGACTACATAACTATATTTTTCTTACCTAAGGCCGCCTTTCTTGCCTACGGATACCCGCTTTGCGGGCAAGGCGGATTCTGTTTTATAAATATGAACCATACATACATACATAAATACTCACGCCTGTCACCCAGATGGGTAGGCAGAGACTACGGACTTCCATTTGATTCTGTCTAATCTTAATAACAAAATTTACATGGTAGAGCCACTCTGCAACTATATTATAGTTGTAGCACGAATTGGTCGGCTTGACCGGGGCAGTCTCCTACTTTATATGCGCAATGGACCCGCAAGTCCGATGTGCGGTAGCCATAGTGCCAGGAAAAACGAGCACTCGGAAGCACCTGGTTTCCCGACCCCAGCGGTGGATCTGGTCTACGACTCCACCGCTAACCAAATTGCGGCCGAGAAGGATAGCGAGATTGGTACCTTGTAATACCGTCAGTCTCTCCCCTCGCCGCGTCACCACTAAATCATAGATATTTACATTTATCGTCTATTAAGATTCAAATTGCAGATGCGTTGTTATTCTCGAGTAGTTAGGTGGAATTGATCTTTACCATATAAAGAGTTTCCGGTTCTCTAGGCTCTATACGGAGCAGCAGCAGTAATCTACTGTTTCACGTTAGGAAGCTAAATGCGAGCGTACTCCTTCCCCGGTTGAGCCGACTTATTCGTGCTGTTAACTCTTTGATATAAGCTATTGCTAAATAAGTAACACGTATATCCTGTAGCGTAATACCATATCAACTCTTTCTATACATTCTACTAACTGCGCAAAAACTTATCATAACCTAGTTACTATTTATGGAGAACATTTTTTTACAAGATATGAAAGCTATTTTTACTCAAATGTCAGGTCCATAAACGGTGCTTCAGCATGAACCAAAAATGCACTTGTTCGGTAGTTTCTTCTTTTTATTGTTCTACCAGATGTCTCGCACCTTTAACGCTGCTCCTTGTCTCGGGTTCGGTACTTATATTCGTCATCGCCTCACCTCTAACGATACCCACGGGATGACTGGATTTATCTTATGCCTCTATTACACGGTAAATTCGCATTTCGTAACTAACCCTTTATTATTTTATAACTCAGTCAACATGAAGTATAGTTCTATAGCATAGAATACTATAATTATATGTATTATAGTATTCTATGGTCTATATCCCACTGCTTATCCCAGACCTACCTTTTATTTTGAGAGGATACCGATCAGAAACGATGATCGTGCGCTGCCCCAAATGATTTTTGGTGAATTTCACATTTTTTTTAAATGTTTAATTTATATTTAAACATTTCATTATGAATAACATTTATAATTTTATAGAAATTCAGGTTACAAGTAAGCTAGTAATATATAAGTCAATGGTTGCAAGTGGATAATCGGCACGTTCAATTGCAAGTAATAATTTCAGTGTTTTTGATGTTAACGGAACTCATTTTATTCGAGCGCTATAAGATTTTTAAGGAACTGGTTAATTTCTGAGCTACTATAGTTCAACCGATGAACAAGAAAATAGAAATTGCAAGAAATATTTTTTCTGTAAAATATTTACGTGGTATTACTTTTCAGTTCCGTTCTCTTATTTCCTGTCCTTTGAGAAAATATCTCTATTTCTTATAATTTAGGTTTATGAAGCGACAGTAATCGGACTGCGAACTCAAAAGGTTGTTGGTTCAAATACGCTATTCGACTGCTGTGGTGAACCTCCCCAACACAAGCATTTTAAGCTTAGCAGGAATAGTTTAAGGGAATATTTGTAATGTTAATAGTATTTATTACAAGTATTTTAATAATTTTATATGTAAGTATACAAATCCGTATATCGACGTACGTGGATGTTTCATTATAGCGTGCACTAGTATTACAAATAAATTTTTACACTTGGCATTAGTTATATGATCGAGAATTGAGTAGACCTGTCAGCAGTATGATAAAGGCAGATAGAATTATGGTTTCGCTAACCTATTTTCAATATATCTAAACCAATAAACCAATAACGTTTATTTATAACTATATCAAAATACAGGTTGAGAACATCTTACATAAAATGTTTTAGGCAGGAACTTTTATACCTATACTAAGTATAACCATAACTAGTTGTTCAACAAAATAAAAAAAACTTATATGGGGTCTACCATATGCATGGAAGTTGGGTGAGCAATAAAAAAAGTCTATTGCATTTAGCCGCCTTTGGATTTGATAAAGTCCTTCTGCCTGTCAACTAATTTGTAGATTTACACATGGACTCTTTAGGAAATTTAGACATTTCTGGATTTCTTGAGAGACTTATTTTTAAAATATCGTTTCAATTTCATGTCCTCTAGTACTCATCAAAATTTTATAGTCCAAGAGATCCAAATCTGAACTTGACAAGGAACAGTCTTCATGTATGAAGTCTGGAACATTGTTCTCTAGCTTTCAGCTGTTGGTGTCTTGCACTCGCAGAATTTTCAGTTAAGTTCGACGTATATTATTGGAAAATGTATCATTAAGATACTTTACTAAACAAACCAAACATTTTGATATACTTTGGCTGAATTGTTTATTCTTTTTCACAAAAATAAAGTTTTGTGACCCTACTTTAATTGATGAAAAATGATGACAACTTTGAAGTTTTTTCTAGTTATTACAAAGGGTGCTTTATAGCTGTAAGCATACACGTTATTATTTTGCTCTTGAATCATTTTTTCCTCCGTATTAGAGTGCATTTATATCCGTCTCGCCACCAACGTTTTGATCAAGTACTGATTTAGGAAATGTCCTGTGGTGTATCGACAGTAAACCTCTTCGAATATGGTTCAGTAACGAAGAAATTATTATTCTTTGTTTCGAGATCTCATCAAACTCTGGCTTTGACAGTGTCAACAGTTTATCTGGTCCCAACAGTGCGTCATGGTCTCGATCTTTTATTTTTTGATAGAGGAATTATTGGTGTGCCTGTCGTCTGCATAATTGTGATACACAAACAAACGGCTGTTTCCTAACTTTTAACAACCTCTGAAACACTAACAGCCAAAAAAGCAAAGTAATCACTGAAATTTTGTTATATTTATCTCAAAAACGCATTCCGCATTTAAATCCAGGAAAAGAGAAAAAAAGAGCTTTTTAAATTGTAATGTTATTTTTGTCCAGTATATTTGTCTCATTTTTTTATTTGAATAACTACTTCTACTAGTTTCACCAATTTAACAGCAAAATTATTAGTTATAAATAGTTAGCAAATATTAATTATAATTACAAACTATTAATACGCGAATACCTAGTAGTTATAAAAATCAACCGATCTCTCACCATGCGATACTCACATACGAACACGGTATCATTAGGCTGCTATTTTACGCTTTTTCTGTTAGAGCGTGGTCTTTCCCTGGTCGAGACTACCCATTACTACCAAACTCTACAACGTTGTAAACGAGAGACTTGTGGACAATAAATCCGACACCACCTTCGGATAAATGGTTGCCCTCCCAGTGATAGAATAACTCGCCTGATTCGAAGATAACTGAGTCCTCCCCTCTCTTCGAACCTCAGATAACTCAATAGTTTCCCAGAGTAAATTGTCTATCTCTTTTTGCAGCTTCCACCGAAGATGCATAGCACACCCTATACCGCCGTTACCATGGCCATTACCAAAGTTAGGAATAGCCAGGAAAGGCCGAGGATTGGGGACCGTTTATTTGTGTCGTTGACGAAGGGATGTTGGCCATAGTTGGCATGCTTGGCAAACGGGTTAGCAAACGCTGCTTTTTATTGTATTATTGCTGTTATCAGAAAGATGATGCTTCCCATATCCTGCCTCAGTTTTCTTCTGTCACCTCTTATGACATCCAAGGAAAGGTATGGATTAGTGTATATTATTCAAGCGCCACTACACGGTAACGATTAAGGTAGGTAAGCGGTATATTATATAGGTATATTTATATATATATATATATATATATATATATATATATATATATATATATATATATATATATATATATATCTAGGAACAAAATCAGAGTGACATTCATCACGACTCGTCATGGAAGTGACATGGGATTGAGTGGATATAACCGCAATGGTGCTACACTGCATGCGTCAGTGCGAAAATGCGGTTACGTGAACGTCCTGAGTGATATAGATCAATATTACCCGGATTCCTTTTGTGAGTTACAGTCGATAAATTTTTTGAGACTATTTGGTTTACTGCTAACGTGATAGGAACACTTTTTTTAGCTTTTTTTAGTTTTTTTAACCATGATGTTGCTTTACCCTGTGACTGAAAACAGTTATATTCTAATAACAAAAGATCTTATTAATGAAAACGTAAATCTAGATTCATATTTCGATCATTTATACAAACGACCCTAATCCTTTGAAATTTCGTATCTTATACTCGTTGAAGAGCTTTGTAGGCGCAGATGTGTGGCATCGCTGGAATACTTGGTATAAATTATTTCTCTGCTTCAGTACGTTGGCATTTCACTTTCTCGTAAATACCTTACAAATTTCTAAGAGACTATCACTTTGTATATCCTCAAGTTTTAGTGGGTAATAAATTACCATAAACTAAGTATGTTAATATACTCATAAATCTCTTAATTAATATTAAATTTGAGTAAACGTTTAAATTTATTTTAAGAATCATTCGTTCATTTATTCATAACAACTACAGATTGCTTCATAAGTGGATAAGCCACTTATTTTTCATAGTTACCATGCTTGCTAGGCGGGTGATAACGGCAGTTTTCACTCTCTGGTTGTTATTTGAAAGTCACTTCTGCCGATGCTCTGGTTAGTTTACCTCCCTCGCCTCTTAGGATCACCCTTGGGACGATATGTGGTAGTGAATATTCTTACATCGCATTTCCACCGCAATTACTACATTTAATAATATTATATCTTATTCAAATCCGTATGATGTTATAAAGTGTTCATTTAATAACGTTTCCTTTTTAAATATTTATTTTTGCAACATTAAAACACTTGTTAACTATAACTAGATCACTGCGGAGATTCAGACATCGAGGTCAGAACCGCAGACAGGGCGTCGTCGCTATTATGTCGTCTGTTGAAGAGGATAATGCCTATTCTACGTAATCAACACAAAAGTAAGAATGAGATATGTGTTTTATTTTGTAGAAATTGTTTATTGTTAATTGAGGACATGTTTTTCCAAGCAGGGAAACGTTATAATTAGTAAAATTTTGAAAGAGGCTACGTTAATCCATCTATTTCAATAAAATTCAATGAAAGTTCACTGCAGAACCAGAAATAGATTTTCTTTAACAGGAATTCTAGTTACCACGTATAGCACACGGGTTGTCAACCACAGTTTTTTTTAGTATTTTGAGTTATAATCAGTTTCAAAGTCTCCGCACAATGATTCGGTTAACATTTTTTTATCATTTCTGCGAATATTGCTTAGTATTTGGTTTCTTACTCAGTGAGGTATTTTAATTTCCGAAAACATAATTTTTCGCGTTATTATTCTCGCAGTTGCGTCAAAGTATTTATGACCTCCTTTATTTATACGTGGTAGAGCCATACTGCAGCTATATTAATTTTATAGTTGTAGCACGAATGGGTGGGCTCGAACGGGGAAGGACCACGCTCTCATAGAATACCAACGTCAAATAGCAGCTTAATGCTGCTGTATTTTTTATGGTGAGTGTTGAGAACTGGAGACCCTTTTTACTGGAAAAGAGGCGTTTCATCTTAGTCGTCAAGGCTAACAACACATCTTCATTTTCATTCGCAAACGAGGATAGATGTAGATGTCTATGTGCCACAGCAACCACTTACTATCAGATGGACTGTGTGCTCGCTTGTCACACTTTTCCTATAAAAAAAAACCTCCGACCCATGATAATGTATTATTGAATTCTTTCTTACACATATCGAGTATGATTTATCTGTATTTATAGGCGAACAAGTCATCTCATTAGCGTTTCCTAGGTCTCCCTTTTCTTGAACTGACATTTCCAGGAGTCTACTATGTAATTGACGGTATCTTGCCCACATTTACTCAATTCATAATAATGAGGCAAGCATTAGACAGCGATAATTTACGGTCACCCGATATTTGTACATGTACATCTGATAACAATATACAAACGTCCCATAATAAATGTGGGCAAGATACCGTCAACAACATAGTAGACTCCTACTCCTGAATATGACAGTTGAAGAATATATATATATATATATACAACAAAAGAAAACAAAATTCGGACTTTTTATTTCTCTATCAGTCAACCCATTTTCCCGTCAAGCACAATATTAAAATACTTGTATCTTATTTGTGTTGTTATACTATAAATATTTAAGAACGTTTATAAAATACTAACATAACATTACTATTACAAATGATATACTAGTAGTTTTTAAAACCTTGGCTAACAATAAATAAAATAGATGGAAATTAAAATTATGGGTTTTCACTACTAGAAACAGTATATAAATATCTGCATGAATTAAAGAGGATAAATAAAACACTTGCCCCAATCGCAGGCTTCACTTGAAATCATCATACAATAAAGTAACTAAACTTAATAAACGAACAAAAAGGGTACAAAATTATGGATTAGTTTAAAAGAAGGGCTAACTCTCCTATGTATATTATTAACTAGCTTTTACTGGCGGCTTTATCCGCGTAGGGCTTAAACAAACCTGCAGGTTTATATCGTATTCAAGTATAGAAATTGTTACCCCTTGGTCTTATTACTCTTTCTTTTAACACTTGAAAAATAATTTTAAAGAAAAAAAATGGTAATAATGCATTAAAACTTAAAGAGATGGAAGACCTTTCTTCTGTTAAATTTCTTAATTAAAATTAAGAAATTTTTGTTCGAAACTTTTTTTATACCTAATAAAGTTTACGAGAATAAGATAATCATAAAAAATCTCATACTCTTTACCAGTTTTTCAGTCCACGATTATACAAAGAAAATGCTGATAAAATAGCCTAGATCTAGCATAGCATTTCTTTCTATCTGTTCGTGAAAGTTACATTACAACCGGTTCGGCTATTCCGAAGAAAAGTCCGGCCAGGCAGACAATCATTTTAAAATAATTATTCAAGTCTTAAAAGCATGGAATTAGCCATGACTGTTATAGAAGCTAGACACATACACAGACATATTGCAGACAGATATTTCAATTTTATTTATATGTGCACATTTCTCTTTTTATTTTTGTATTATTTAACTTCTATTCACACATCTGTTATATATTATGACGTTCAAACAAAGAGTCAGACATGCACTCTGTTTGATCTTTATATGTGCGCAGCGCAATACAATGATTAAAGACGCAAGTAACGAAAACAAGTTAAAACCTAAAATTTTGAGAAAAAATGGGTACAATATAACTTTGCAATTGAGACTCATCTCAAAACTGTAGGGAAATATCCGCATTCACTCGCAAATAGCTTCCCCTTCGCATACTCCACAATCCGACGCAACTCTCAGGATTTCGTACATGTACGTCAATAGGCTTTCAGATAAAGAGGTCAGCCTGGCAGACAAGACGACGCCAACGGTATCGACTTCTTCGAACAGCTGATGCTACCAAATTTTAGTAGTGACTTAGCAAGCGCCGCGTATTGTAGAAACGTTTTCGCAGCTTCCCGGAAAATATTAGCTGTGCTCGGTTTAAAACGAAAGTGTTTCACTATTTTTCGTATAGTATGTTGTAGGAATTTCAAAATTACTTTAGCCGTTTAATGGGAAAATTGCGTTGCTCGCATAGTTTGACAGCTTCCACTGTGTAGTCAGAATGAAGTGTTAAAAATGGTTCAAATGGTGTCATTCTTAACTTTAAATAATATTACGTAAAAATTCACCTCTTCATATGATTTTATATAGATTTTATTTTTTTGTCATTGCATAATTAAAGCTAAAAGTAAGCAGGCGTATTAGCTTATTTAATTTTCTTTTGAAATTTACCTAAATATTTCTGACTAGTATTTATCAAGACGATAATAGTTTTGGTTACATAACCGCATTTCTAGTTATAAATATATGGAAATATTAACAACGCCCCGGTTTAGCGGTCGGAGTACCCGGCTGTTGAGAGTAGGGCTCGGTATTCGAATATCAGAGGGAAACAAATTTCCTTTTGTTGAAATAACATTAACTTGGAAGGTTTGACATCCAGATCTCATAAAAAAAATAATTTCCTACCTTATAATTTTTTTACTTAAATGAATTAAAAAAAATTAACAATAGATTTTACACAAATTGATATATCACAAAACCTTTTAAGCATAAAATTGTTTTATATAAAATTCAATAAAAATTGGAGTTATGAATATTATAAAATTAAAGGTAACAAACGGCCAAAGAGCACACCTAATAAGTGGACATTGTGGCCTGTGTCCTATAGACTCTTATATCTATCACAGTTCAATGTAAATTCAGATATATTTTCACCTCTGAGGGCTGTGATACAATGCATCGTTATCAGTATAAAAGGGTTTTTTGTTGTCTGAACTCTATATGCAACATGGATTTGGAGCATTACGCTGCTATTTACGTAACACTGGTAACCTGTGTGAGTGTAATCCTTGCCGGTCGGAATATTTACAAAATATCTTCTTAAAAAATATGAATTACTGTTTTTATAGACAGGAGACGAAAATGATTTTAGATTTACCTACATACTATAAGTAAAATTTATTATATATATGCATGTTTCACATTTAATACAAATGGATTTATCATTACGTAATTTTTGGAGTTCAGCCAAAATCTCCGTGAGCCTAGATATTTGGATGGAGCAAGATTTTTACATAGGTAATAATAATCTGTATGTAGGTACCTTCTGATGTAATTCAATAAGTATCCGAAAATTAAAATTTTGTTCGTGTGTATCAAAGTGTCATAAACCTGTAACTAAGTGACTAGTAATATATTTACGTGCCGAATCTACGTTTTATTAAATATAAAGCTTTAAGAAATCTTTAGAGGTTGCAAAAGCCTTCCTCTAACTTTTATATAAATATTATACAGTACAGCTACATCCTTTATACGTTTCACACGCTGAGCAGAGGCGTCCTCGCATTTTAGACACGGTTTTAGAGCAACGGTTAGCGGTAATCTGTGTTGGCGGACTTCACATATTAGCCTCGAAATATTTTTTTATCTCAGACATGTAGGGATGTTCATAATGTTTTTCTTTACTGCTGAGTAGCTGCTAAACTAGCTACTTCTAATTGTAACCAGCAATTTTATAAGTGCCAGCGGGGATTAAACCGGGGTTGCTCGCGTACGTCAATACTAAGTGCTTAGGCCCTGACGGCTGTCACGGCACTTATAAATATACGATAAATATGAAAATAATTTCATGAAATTCAGCGACGTTTTACTGCTTTTAAATATTGTTCAATACTTCGTCTTGCGTATTGCTATTATTCTTTAATAAGGCGCAAATGACATAACATATACAATGTAGTAACAATTAAATTGTTTTAAAATAAACCAAGTAAATCAACCGCAGTGATCTAATTACGAAACATATATATTTTAAATGTACTCTTTAACACCTTTGAACGTTTGGAGGGCTATGCTGGGGGTGCGTTACAGAATTCGTAATGGATACATGCAGTAGAACAAGAAAACCCGACATAGCCCAACGAATCAATAAGCTGATGACGATGGGCCGTACACACATAAGTAGCTCTATGAACCTAGAGGGTGACGACTTGGTATGTGATTTCTATGGCATTCTTTTGTGGAGGCGTATGTTTAGCAGGGAACTCAGAAGGAGATGAATATTATGATGACTAAAATATCATTTGTCAAAATGTGACGACGAGCGGACATAGAACTTCTATAAATTGATAGAAACCTAGTAGTATAATAAGTCTATGTAGAAACTATAAGTACTGGCCTACTTTTAAGCTTCACTGTAGTCGAGTAGATATAAAAACACGAGAGACAGGATTGCCAATACAAATCGAAAGAATTATTAAATAAAAATAAACAAGATTTAGATCAGTAAAATTGAAATTCGTGCAAAATGGTACTTGACAAAATTATGAAAAAGACAATGATAAAAATATGAATGATGGAATTACTAAACATCTACTTACGTCACCGTTATTGATATCAACCAAAAAATATTTTACTATGTTTATCCAGTCAAGCTTATGACCTATCAAAGTGTAGAAAAAATCAACAAACCTTAATTAAAAGTAAATTAACTAGTTTTCGTGACGAATTCAAAAAAGAATTATTAAGCGTTTACTTATGTAACCATTATAGTTATCAATTAAATAATTTACTATGTGTTATCTAATTAAGCTTTTGATATATTGAATACTGGAAAAAGTCATCATACATAATTTAAACTAAACTGATTAGTTGCGATACCTAGTTATGACTCGCCAATTAAGACAGACAAAGGTCTGATACTATACAGCCTGGTCTGATGTGTATTTTATTTACAAAACTTCTCAATTTCCTAATACATTATTTCAGGATTCCTTCTATGCTAGTATTTACTCATAATATGCATTATTGAAAATTATGCAACCAAGATGTTGTTGTTGTAACGATTTGCCAATTAAGGCAGGCAAAGTTCTGAGTTCGTGAACAAAATGTGAACTTTGTTCAAACTGTAATATCTTTATTTTCTGGCTTTCTGCAGTAGTATGACTCAAGAAAAAATTTGTTTAGGGTTTAAAAGTCTATATCTTTACATATTTTTCATTTATAGGCGCAAGAAAAAAATGTCAACAAAAATTTGTTTGTGAGTTCGCCGTTGTCCTTTATCCAACGGAAAAGAACAACAAATTCAGATTTCGCAACAAGCAAAATTATTAGAGTCCTTGCCATAAAGAAAAAAGTTCACCTTTGTACTAGACATTTACCGACGCTATAGAAATATCCTGTCAGAGCAGTCGACTTTGTCACGTTCCGTATTATACTCAGCTTTGTATACGGAAATGTTCACATCGCTTCACTTCTTCAATAGTGGCCTATTCTGAGAGAAATATTATGCAGTTTTCTGCGGTAATCATTTTATTTCGTTATGTACTGTAGCACTGTAATTATAAGTGCATACTAGGAACAATAATATAGACTACAATGAATAATTAAGACTTCTTATGGGTCGAAAAATTTTTCCGTGATAGAGCCACGCTGCAGTCTGGGTGTAGCACGAATGGGTCGGCTCAAACGGATAGGACTAACCGCTCACAGAATTCAGCGTAAAATAGTAGCTCAATATTGCTGTGTTTCGTATGGTGAGTGTAGAGAAGCAGATACCATTTTTACTGGTAAGGAGGGGAAACAGGGTTAACAATCCCCGAGGACCAAGATGGAAACGCATCTACATTTTCATTCTTAACTGATGATAGATGTGAATGTCTATTGGTCACAGAAACCACTTAGGTGGAGTATGTTCTCGTTTGTCACCCCTATTTTATATGAAAAAAACATGAGATGAAGCCTTTTATATTTTTTATTTTTAGTAGCTTATTAGGAAGGCGAGTGGTACGAAAATAAGATCAATTTTTTTAAAAAAAAATTGGTAATAATAGTCTCATGTTGTCTGCTTATTTTGTTATACTACGTCAATAATAAAAATATTTAAGTAAGCCTCTCATTTTACTTATTTTTGACTACCAAGCATAGGTTTTTTATATTATTTGATTATTATGGTATAGATGTTAATTATTTCATAAAAGGCATTCGTTTCATTTTCATAACTTTACTGCTTTATTTATTCGCAGTTTGTTTCAAACGTAAACAATAATTCGTTCTTAATATAGATTTGGAATATGTTTTCATACAAAAAAAATTATAATACGACACAATAAAGTTAAAATTAATACTGACACACGCTTAAAATAAATAATTAGTCGAACGATATGCGAAGTTCTTAGTGGAACATTAAATTAAATAAACCTAAGAAAATGGCAATGGTGATTTCAAACAAATCCAAAGTGTGCATTAGTACATTATTAATACTTGTATTGTTGGGGGTGTGTCTTGCTGTGATATCTACGCTTGGACTTCTCGAACCACCAGAGTATCACAAGATGGGGACAGCTGAAATGTATAGCCAGTTTAAGTCGACGCCACAAATTGTGAACAGAGTGAGTATAGCAGTCTTTATTATTAAAAATTCCTGTTTATGGTTCTTCTGATATTAGTATTATAGTAATGTCCAAAATTTAAAATTTATAAGAAATTAAATGAAGATCAATTAAATATATAGTTTTCACACCTTTAATTATATATTTCGTAGCAAGTATGCTTGAATAAACTTTGTTTGATTATTTACAGTTTGTTTGATACTTTGATTAAGTCATGCATTTACGTGCTTGATGCGATTTAATATTTTAAGTTTCACCCGACGTTTTGATACTTTTTGTGACCCGCTTGGGTTTTATCAAGCATTTATCAAACACCACTCGTGCGTGCAAAAAATACCTTTTGCATATACAAGCGGTGTGTGCATCAAGTTTAAGATGTTTCAGCAAGTAAAATAAAATATTATTAGAAATTACTTATTTTTTGTACAGTTTTAGCAAATGATTATCAAACGTGGTTTATATTAAAAAAATAGTGGTTATAGCTTATCTATCCTTTAAAATAATAGAAATTGTGTTATTTTAAATTTCAAGGAATAAAGCTTAACAAATAGCTTTAAAAGTTTAAGCACACATCATTTAAAAATTTTAAAATTTAACAATTTATATTCACAACAAGTAAAAGTTCAACAGTGTGTCGTTTTTAAAATCGCCAACTAAATGTTATTATATTAAACACATTGGCACTTATAATGAACCGTGTTTTTAATTATATTTATAAAAAAGTATCTAAGCATTAAATCTTCAGAAAGTTATTAGAGTTAATGTGCTCAAAACTCCAATTTTACGCATATCCGTCCAATATGCTATTGGCGGATTTTAGCAATTAGGCCTAAAAAGTTATTTAAGTTTCGTTTTCAGTAACAAATTCTAAAAATTCAATTTAAAACGCATATACATATATATGGAGAGAAATAAATTTGCAAAACTATGTTAATTGACAAAAATATTTACGACATTAATGAATTTCTGACATTTTAAACTAGATTTTGACATTGTAAATCATAATTATAATTTAAATAAACATGTTCAATTTGTTAGTTTTAATACTATATAGTTTATCTTGATTTAAATGTAATTTGCATGCTATATTATATTAAAATAGCAAAACATGTGGGCATAATAAGACTCTAAAACATCTGTATAATTACCATGTTTTATGCAAATAAAGACTATTATTATTATTATGCTCGACTTATTTTAAGAACTCGGTTACAAATAATATCTAATACCAATTGCAGCCTCAGAACTATAACCAATTTACAATCAAGGATATAATTTTTGCCTACATGTATTTTTGTGTGAACTTTTACGGGTTGTAAAAATAAGAAGTTGTTCATTAGGAGTATATATTGGGGTCCATAGTTTCCTCGCTTGGCGATCGGGTTGGCTACCGCAGTTTTTTATGGCTGTTTGCTGTTATCAGAATGATACTGCTGCCCATCTTCTGTGGTAGCGAGTGTGTTTCGCCCTAAATATGGTTACCTTTGTACCAAGCATTAACTACACTTCACAGTGAGACCGCTGTCCCCCGGGATAGCATGCTTTGCGCACTATATAGAGAGCACCAAGAAAAGTTGAACAAACACAATGCACCAAGTAAGGCAGTGTTTAAGACGTAGGTATGTTGTCAATCGTGCGCGTAAGCAAAGATAATGGAGTGATGGGAGTGAACTCAACTGACACGTCTGAAGTCTATAGTAATATCCGTCTTTGTAATAATAAAATATAAGCTGTCTAATCACCGTAATCTCTCTAATGACTAATATGCAATGCCTCACAGAAGGCAATTATACTAGCTCTACATACCATTTCAATCGGAATATATCATTGTACACAGTACTATTTAACAACAGAAATATGGGGAGTGGTTTCTACCATGACAGGCTTCCAGTCAGAATAGTAAGTCTTACCGCTAAAAGTCTTACAACTAGTAAACTTAGTACGCATGCAGGATTAATAAAATGTGAATAATATCAAAGCTAAGAACTATATAAGTAACGTGTTCACTGCTTATTCAGAATTAAATTTACGAACTGTGTTTTACATTCACGATTTATATATTGCATCAAACAAAATTGCACTGAAAAATTTACCGTTTGTTTAAATTTATGGTAATGAGTTGTGTAGTTTTAAGATCCCAGTCGTTTTGATACAAAATTTAAGGTACTCTTAAGTACTATTGCTTCGCATTTCAGGCATAACATTAAAGCAATGCCGCTGTATAATGCATATTACGGTTCTTACGTGAATTTTAGTTTGTAAAGGAAAAGAGTAAGTTAGTTTTTTTTTTAACAAAAACTCCTGCTACTCTTAAACTTTGAGCTGAAACTAGGAACATTGTTTGATATGAAATAATGTTGATATAAGCGTAACCCTTTATTTCACAACTAGCTGTTCCCCGCGACTTAGTTCGCGTGAAATTTATTACGATTGAATTCCATGTATTTGAATTTTTTACGAATGACCCAAATTCTTTTTCTAAAATAAAAACAAGACTAAGTTGCTCCTTAAAACATCAGCTATCTACCAGTGCAAGTCCTGACAATTGGTTCAGCTATTTCAGAGATTATCCGGAACAAACAGAAAAACAGACACAAAAATTATAAAAAATTTTTTTGGTTTTAAAATATTTTATATAGCTGTGCCCCGAAGTTTCATTCACGTATATCACGTGTCTACGCCTCGCGACAGACACGAAACCTCGATAATTTAGTTCAATCATTTTGGCTAAAAAATAGGCAAACTTAATGTAGTACTTTTATTCTATCGGCATATGTATGTTATACAGCAAAATTAAATTTTATCCACTTTCTCTCCCCCTCCCGGATGAATGCCCCAGAAAGTGCCCGAATATGCGTTTTTTTTTTCGATTTAAAAGATTATTAACTGTACACGGTACATGAAAAGTGTGGAGGTACGAAATGATCCATGAAAAATTTTCTATCATCCTTTTATTTATAAACACAAAATTTAATTTATAAGTACAAAAGCGATATCATTTATAATTTTTGCGCAATCTGCCACAAAATATGAACATTTCTTTTCATCTTTCAACTTTCCAACTTTACCGCCAAAATATGTATGACTATAGTAAAGAATTGAATATGCTCTTTAAAAAGAGGTACAAATTAACTCTTTCATTATGATAAAACTATTTCAATAAGAATTAATACTACGATACAACTGTAACCGACTTTTGTTTCGGCCGGTGATCTAATTAAATTTTAGAACACAAAAGCTACTATTGTGACTTAATTATGATAGTTAGATATATTCCTTACGCGGACTTTTTTGAAGGTAATAATGAGTACTTTAATAATGTAGCACATAATTTCTATGTATCATCAAGTTTTCGCAGCGCACGCCATATAATGAATGAATTTTATAGGCAAAATTTTGCTACTTTGGGTTAAAATTTTCTTAAAGATCCCCAATTTTTTTGAAAATAAATTATAGCTGTTACTTTATGATAGTTTAAACTTATATTGGTAGACATTATTAAATCGGTCTAGTAGTTTTGGAGCTTATTTGGTACAAACAAACAAAAAATCTTTCTTCTTCATAATATTAAGGTATAGATGATGATTTTTTTGTTAATATTTTTTACTTATTTTTTGTTCTTTTTTAATTTTGATTATTTTATTTTTATTAGAAATATAAAAAGATAATATCTACAAAACATAGATTTATTAGTTCAGAGCTAAACTATATTTTATGTTGTTTTATTTTGTGGCAGCAAAATATTCTCGGTATATGAGGTAGTTGACCAGCTGATAGGCCGGTGATGATGGTCGCTACATTTAAATTTTTCTTCATTACCTTAATAATTAGCCTCTTCCCATTGCACATATTCGGGGAGATTTGCAAATTTTAACATAAAAAGTAGTTATAACTGTAATAGTTAGACATATGGCTCGTATCGCGGACTTTTTTGTAGATATTGATTTCTTCTATGAAACTGTAGTACATGACTTAGGTCTATTGTCAATATTTTCCGCAGTGTATGCGATATAAGGATTTTTCAGCGTTACTATTGCATAATTTAACATGAAAAAACAGTTATTTTGACATGACTGTAATAGTTAGACATATAATACCGCGGATTTTTTTGTAGATAACGATATCTTCTATAAAACTGTAGTACATCACTTTGCTCTATTGTCAATAGTTTCCGCAACGTATGCGATTTAGGGATTCTTTTAGTATTTTTTTCACGCCGTGGGTTACATTAACGAAGTTTTTATACAGGTCCCCCTTTTGAAAATATAGTATAGCCTATGGTCATCAAGGATAATGTAGGATTCCATTGGTGAAAGAATTTTTCAAATCGGTCTAGTGGTTTTGGAGCCTATTCAATACAAACAAACAATTTTTTCCTCTTTATAATATTAGTGTAGATGTAGATAATCATTACAGCTCTTTATAATGCTTCATAGTGTGTCCTCACATCTGCACCAATCGGATTCCTGCATATTTTACTAGGTCTTTTCTTTCATTTTGATTACTTCTTGGAACTGTATGGCCGGCCCATTGATACTTTGATGCTTTGGGTTATGTAGTTAGTGAGTCTGGTTCGGGCTTAAATTAATATGAAATTAATGTTACATTCTGTATACTAATCCCACAGCTGAGTTTCTCTGATTTAGGTAATATATATTTTAAAAAAAATTGGTTGACCCTGCAGGCCATCTCTGGAACTTGCCGCTAATTTCAAATGCAAAGTGCTCCAAATGTCACCAAACTATGTTGCGAAATCTGGAAATTATGGTAAAAAAAATTTTTTTCAAATTCTCCTTCGATATCTCACGAACGAATAAACTGATTTTCAATTTCCAAATGGCATTCGACGTCATTTTTAAGGTTATTGAAATCGATCGGTAAAGCCGTTTAAAAGTTAATCCAAAAAACAGATTTTCAAAATTTTTATTTTTGAGATTACTTAAAATCTACTCGACCTAGTCAGTTCATATTATCACCAAATCTATTGCACATTGGGATCTTTCTAACGCAGTAAACTGCATTTCAGTCGATCAAGAGGTTCAAAAGTTATGAAAGGTTTACATACACACACACACACACACACACACACACACACACACACACACACACACACACACACACACACACACACACACACACACACACACACACACACACACACACACACACACACACACACACACAGACACACATCCATACGGACGTCCACGTGAAATTAGTCAGAATAGCTTCCTGGGATCTCAAAACGTCGAGATCTGATGAAAACCCAATTTTCGAAAATCAGAGTGAAACCAATAACTTCCCTATTTTTGAAAATTTTAATTTTTGTTAGTGGAAAGTTAAAAAATAAAACATATTTTTACTGGAAACGAGGTATACGGGCCAGCCATATAGCTTGACGAACCGACAACCGATGAGAAAGAAAGCTTCTTGAGGCAGTATCGTACTAGCAGGCAACTTGTTTGGTGACAACACCCAGGCATTGATAGATGCGGGTATTTCACGACCGTACTTTGTCGTAATATGGTAAAGGCCTATGTTCAAGAGTTAATTTGTATTACTGTAGTAGTAGTAGTAGTAAATAGAAGTTGGTTGTAATAAAATATCTACCATCCAAGAATATTCCAAGTATTTTTCAGTAAATAGAATGTATGAAAATTGCCCACACGTTTTTGCAAAAAATATATTCAACTAGTTCAAAGCCTGACCACATTTTGACGACTGTAAACTCGTATCCGATAAAATTGGTAACGGAACATTTCAACGGAAGCCTAGGAGATAACCTAAACTTAAAATTTTATTAGACAATAGACAATGGTGTCTATTCGCCCCTGCATCCACTTCCCTAGCAGCATGCTAGCTGCATACGAACTGTATTGAAGTTCGTTTTTATACTAGAGGCTGTATTTTCTGGCTGTATAAAGGCTGTAAAAGCGCTTATACATTTTTTGTACGTAAGCAATCGGCACAAATTATGCAGCTGTGTACTTACGCATAAGGCTTAATACCTTAGAAGCGCTTTACAGTAGCTGTATAAGCATAATGAGACTGTATAACAGCTTTCTTACAGCAGATCCTATAATACAGAATTTATACAGCTTGAGCTGTAAAATAAATCTAAGTTCAATGTGGGTTGGTATATTGATCTTAATTTGTACTGCTTAAGTTACTACTAAGAAGAGGTAGATTGTATGATCGTTTGCTTAAAATTCTAAAAAGAATTCATCAATATTTTTTTATAATTTTAATTCTAAGAGATGTTTAGAAGTTTCACACTGCACACTAGGATTTTCTTCTGTATTGTGCCATTCAGGCAGTTAACAAACATAAATTGCACAAGGAAAACCATCCAGACCTAGAGCAATTACGTGTAGGCCATACAAATTCAGTCATTCAGCCCTTTCAGGATTTGAAGCCGCGGCCCTCAGCACGCTAACTCATTGCTAAGCCAGTCCAGCTAGTCAAAATGTATTCAATATAATATTGAATATTCCAACACTACAATAACGTGGAAGTTAAATCAAAAGCATTGGCATTCTTCAAAACATTCAAAATGAATTTATTAAATACTTGCCTCTAAAACCTTTCTCAGCGACAAATTTGATTATAGCAATTACTCCCATTGAACCGTCGCAAACGGTTACAAGTATGTACTTTACAAAATTTCACTCATGTAACCTGCGTTTACTTAAATTAAAATTATTTTGTGGTCCATTTTAATTTACGTTTGAATTATTCAATTTTTCCGAATAATTAAACAAAATTTTATTTAAAAATCTTTTAAAATTAAATTTTTACTGGGCAAGAGACGAATGTAAGTTAATTTCGATGTGATTTCATTGGGATTTAGGTACTAATAATTTTACGGACACTCCTAGATTAAATTAAAATTACGACCGTGGTCCCTTCATGTAACAATAATGGAATCGTTGGCGCAAATTACAGCCTATACATCATTTTCACACGTTGATGCAACCATTAAAATGCTGTTATCGTAATGAGACTGGAGTAAAAGGTTGAATTTAATTTTGTGTTAAAAATATCTAATATTGTTAAAAATGTTTAATATAATTTGGGTGAAGTATACTATATTCAACATGCATTGGCAGCGTAAGAAAATCCACTGACCCATTATCCCATGGGTTTATTAAAAATCGTCAAATAGAAACTGAAAAAAAATCCTAAAAAAAATAACTAAAAATAATAGGTCCTTACATATGAAATTGGCGTTTTGTACGGGAGGAATATAAAGAATTTTTTTGTAAAATATATTTAATTAATCAAAGTATGCATCATTGTTATCTATGCACTTTTGCCATCTCATAGATAGTTCATTGATCCCTTTACTAAAAAAAAAAACCATTGGGGCGAGAATCAATAAACTCTTTGAAGGCGGTTTGGACTGCCGCAACGGAGTTAAATTTTTTTCCTTGTAAGAAATTGTCCAAATGCCGGAAAAAATGGTAATCTGTTGGAGCAAGGTTCGGAGAGTACGGTGGATATCACAGACATTCCAATCTCATCTAACTTAGTGGTTGTTTTTTGTGCAGTGTGTGGTCTTGCGTTGTCGTGAAGCAGCAGTGGTCTAGAGCGATTGACCAATCTCGTTTGTTTAGCAGCTAGTTATTGTTCATTGTTTGCAGTTGCTGACAATAGATATCTGCCGTAATTGTTTGGCCAGATTTTAGTAAGCTGTAGTGAACGACACCGGCGCTAGTCCACCAAATACTCACCAGTCAATTTTCTGAGTCGATTTTCGTTTAGGGCAGGATTTTGCTGGGTCTCCAGGGTTCAGCCATTACGACGAGCGCTTCTGATTATCGTACAGTATCCACATTTGATCACAAGTAATAATCCGATTTAAAATCTCTTCATTTTTTTGTCGGTTGAGCAAAGTAACACAGCAGTCGACGCGTGTTTGCAAGTTCGATTCACTCAATTCATGAAGTACCCATCGTTCAAGCGTAACGCGAAGCCTGCAGCTATCTCTGAGTTGCTTTGTGATGTATCCGCTTCCACAATAGCCTTTGATTCTTCATTTTTCATTTTGATCTCCGACCGTCCCCGGGGTTGGTTCTGAAGGTCGAAATTTCCAGAACGAAAACGTTGAAACCAAAAACCTACTATGCCATCTTTTGCGAAAACAGCGCCGTACACCTCATTAATCCTTCGAGCTGTTTCTGCAGCACTGGTGTCACGGTAGAACCAGTACTCTTAAATATACCGATATTTCATGTTTTCCATTGTGCGGTAATAAATGTCAAGAAAATAATAATGAGGAAAAAACAAATGAATGAATGATTTCAAAACTCATTTGTACCAGCTAAATAAATTTATAAATTTTAATTTGGAATTCTTAACCAAAGAGGAGATGTTTGAGATCAAAGTGGCCAGTACGATAAAACGCTAATTTCATATGTAAGGATCTAATATAAATTACAAACAGTCACTGCCAACCCGTCAGCCAAGCGCGGCAACTATGATAATAATCCTGGTTGCGCCAAAACGCATATTTTGTAGACTATATTAGCTGGTAGTATTTCCTCCCCTTCCCTCCGCATCCATTCTTCCCGGGCAAACCAATAGGAGGCTAGATTAGTGGCTTCATTTTGATTGCACAATAACAGAAAAGTGAAAGTTTGAAACACGCCGTCAGCCGACTGAATGTCGTCGACGTACCGCCGCCGCGCCGAGTAGTTGCAGACCAACGCTAGATGTGATTGCACCTCTGTGGCAGTCACGCCACAGAACAACTCAATAGTGACCGCTATGCATAGTGCAATTCATCGTCACATATTACCACAGCTGCAACGCAGCAGCCATCTTACATTGGTTATAGAGAACTACGAATACAGTCCACATATAGCAAAATCTCGCATAATTGATTTGGCCTGATCTGGAAATCGAACCCGGGACCTTAGCTCCACCATTTTACGGTTTATACGAATCGGATTTGAAGGGACAGCCTGTGGCTTCACCATTTTCTGGTTCCTTCTCTTTGAATACCTACCGCCACACTATTTTTATGACAATTGGCCACACCAAATCCTCTATATGAAGCAATCTATATAAAGAGGGCTATGTTTAGCAGTGGCTGCGATAATGATAATAATAATGATGATGCTATATTAAGTACTGCAATTTTTTATTCGTATCTCTTATCTTGTTGTTTTAGCTACAAATTAATAACTTCTCATTTGGAAGATATTGTACTGAATACAAATAATATATGAAAGTCCAACTTTCAACATATCTTCATGTTTTGAGTTCGAGTGTAGGTGTACCTATGTTCGTAAGTAGTAAGCTCATGCGTCTTCCATACACATATCTCTAGAAAAATTAAGAATATCATGTCAAAACAAATTTTATTCAACGCATAATTACGTAATTAGTACCTGATGAAGTTTTAATAACATTGATGTTGTGTTTTAAAAAGTATCAATTCTATATATTGTCACGAAGTAGGAAGTTGATAGTTATATCAAATTAGTCACACCTATACCCATTTTTGAAACACAGCTATATTATTAATTAGTATGGTAAATTTTATTTTTATATCGGACATATTTCATAAGCGCCTTTTCTTTTAGTAATGAGCTATCGACTGTATTTTAAATCTAGTTTATCTTGACAAATGAAACTAACTCACAGAATTAGAATTAAATTTGCGTTAACTTAAAGAAATATTTATAAAAGAGATGTACCCACCTAGTTATATAAAGATATACATACTTCCTCTTTTTACACGCGTTGTTTGTATGAATGATTATAAGGGATTAAGTAATTCAGTTTTCATCTACTTCGTATTAATTAACGAGATTATAATAGATTACATTCGTGACTATTAGCTAGTACTCTCACTAAAATCATCATATCTCATAATTATTATGACATAACATTACACACAAACAAGCTAACATTCCACCCTGTTGCAAATAGTTATTGCATCTCGTGTATGCAGCAACCTACTTAGAACAAAGAAGACATCAGATGCGTGTCACTCCTGACAACTTACATGGAATGCCCTGCCCTCGTATTCTTTAATTATACCAGTCTTTTTACTCTTCGAATATCTCAGTCAATTTTAATAAATGATCAATATAAAATAAAAAAAATCTTGAAATAATATTTTCACTGATATGTCATTTTTAATATAGACGTATATTTTTTCTTCTATTTACTAAAACATTACGCTCACTTAAGAATTGCTCGCGAAAATTACCAAAATTTGATATTTTTGCAACTGGATCATCAGCTTTCTTGCAGATCGGAGCATCAAAGTTGTTGTAGACGGTGCATGCTCCGATTACAAGCCTATTAATGCTAGCGTTCCACAAGGCTGCGTGCTGTAACCAACGCTGTTTCTTCTGCATATCAATGATATGTTTCAAATCGATAACATTCATTGTTATGCGGATGACAGCACTGGTGATGCTCTGTACACTTGCAGTGCCAATATTTCTCGGGGAAATGTCTCTGGGTACCGGGAAAAACTAGTGTCTGAAGTCGAGTCTTTTCTGAACGAAGTCTCGGATTGGGGCGACTAAATCTGGTCCAGTTTAACCCTCAGAAGACACAAGTTCTTCTTAGCGGTAAACATGCAAGCTTTTTAGAGCCTAAATTGGCCTCTTAAAACTTGGCGTTCTCAGCAGAGCGGGACAGTATTTCATGCCGGTACACCGCCTGCAACTTTGCAGGCGCAGGTTTGGCTGCACATGGAATACAGTTCCCATCTCTAGGTTGGGGCTCCCCAGTGCCAGCTCCTTCCAGTCCTTCAGTTTCAAGAAAAGAGCTTACTCCTTACTAAAAGGCTGGCAATGTACCTGCCATTCCCCTGGTGTTGTGGTTGTTCATGGGCGGCGGTAGTCACTTAACATCAGGTGAACAGTATGCTCATTTGCCCCCTCTCCTATAAAAAAATATTTAAACAATGCTGTCATCCAAATAAAGACCCGCAGGTAAAAATTCAACTTATGAGGTTAAGTTTTTAGAAGGAGGGGACAAGAAAAGAATGCTACGAACAGGTCTACTTTCATTTCTGAGTATTATGAAGTGCGGATTGGCGGACATCAAATGTCCTCGAAATTATTAATATTCTTTAGACATGTAGCATCTAGACACGCGTTAGCATGTCAAGCCAAGTTCAAGCAGAACGGCGAGCCGCATCGTGTGTAATATTACATGAACCATTTGGAGCCACTTTTAACCCCTCATAACTCAAAAACTGTTTGGCACACATATTGAGACTTGGAAGATATATATGTACTTCAAATTTCGTAAACACATTTCAAACGGTTATTTAGATATTAACGTCTAAATATCGTCATTTTTATCACTGACTGACCTATAGATCAAAACTCTAACCCAGTTCCAGATGTCCTAGAAAGTTCAAATTTGGCATGCTGATAGGTGATTATGTGAATAAAAAGGAATAAATCAGAAACTGACTAATTTTTCACATAATTGATTCTATTAGGATTTTAGAAAGGGGATGGGGTGTACAGATCAAGTCTTTTCCATGCGCATGATTGCGGAGAAGTTTTTGGCCAAAAACCAGAAAGTTTTTTGTGCGTTCATGGACCTGGAAAAGGCTTATGACAGAGTGGACAGGAATGTGTTATGGCAAACACTGAACTCATATGGGTTGAGCGCTGGTTTGATACAGGCATTAAGGTCTCTTTATAGGGACTCTAGTGCTTGTGTCAGGATCAATGGGGTCTACTCGGACTGGTTTGGCATCCAAAAAGGTGTCAGACAGGGCTGTGTAGCTTCCCCTTGGCTGTTCAACCTATTTATGGACCGGTGTTTGCAAACTTTGAAAGATGAAGAATGTGGGTTAAGAATGGGCGAGTTAACCGTCAAATGCCTTTTGTATGCCGATGATCAAGTCATACTTGCGTCATCGGCGGCAGAGTTGCAGATGATGGTTACATTAATGAACTGGGAATTGAAAGAAAGGGGAATGAAAGTGAACGCAAGTAAGACGAAAGTGATGGTTTTTGAAAGAGAAGAAAGCAAAACGGTATGTGAAATAAGAATAGAAGGAGAGTTAATTGAGCAAGTGGATGAGTTTGTGTATTTGGGATGTGTATTTAGCAGGGATGGTAGATATGATAGGGAAATAGAACGATGAGTAAATGCAGGGAATAGAGTGAATGGGGCACTACACTCTATTATGAAGAACCAGAATGTGTCAAAACAGGCACGTATGGTAATTTATAATGCTGTGTTAGTCCCTACTTTAATGTATGGTAGTGAAAGCTGGGTGTGGCAGAAGAAGCACGAAAGTAGAATAAATGCTGTAGAAATGCGGTCTTTAAGGAATATGCTAGGGTTTAATCTGAATAACAGGGTGAGAAATTGCGTGATAAGAGATAAATGTGGTATGCAAGATGATGTTGTGACCAGGATTAAGAAAGGAATGCTTCGGTGGTTTGGTCACGTAGAAAGAATGAATGAGGAAAGAGTGACAAAGCAAATTTATATGGCAGATGTGAATGGCCGAGTCGGAAAGGGACGCCCTAGAAAAAAGTTTATCGACCAAATTGGCGATATTTTGAAAATGGGCCACGTTAGAAGTACCCTTAACCGACGAGCATGTATGCGTAGATATATGGATGTAAAGGAGGCGAAAGAGGTATGTCAGGATCGTGCCAAATGGAAGTCCGTAGTCTCTGCCTACCCCTCTGGGTGACAGGCGTGAGTGTTTATGTATTATGTAGGAACATGTACACAGCGCGCGGTACGCCGCCGGAGGAGCGAGGTGGGAGCGGTGCGATAAAACCTTGACGCGAACGTGTCCGAGGTTCGAGCGAGTGGCAGGTGGCACTGGCAGCAGCGCTTATAAAGGCGAGCGCCGTTTTGCTGTCCGGTTATCTCTCGATATCTGACTTATGAGGTGGTAATTAATGCTATGAAATTAATAGGTTTTCATAAAAAATACTTTTATATTTGTGGTTATATTATTATTACAATTCTTTTAGTAAGTACGCACCGCGTGTCTAGATGGTATAGCAAATAGTTTAAATCAGAAATTAATAATAATTTTAGTAGTTATAAGTAGGTATGTATAACTAACTCTGAATGAGTGAGAATGAGACTTTATTGGGATGGTAACAAATTTTCTTGAGAATTCAATAGATAACAGGTAATTTGTTATATAATCCTTTAAAATAATTATCTTTCTATTGCATATATTGTACAATGAATCGCACAATAGAATTACGGGTGGGTGACACACTTACCTTACACCGAATTATTCCAATGCCTCCCGATGGAAGCTGCCTATTCCATTCGATCGCCGTTTCAGATATTTAGTAATGTATATGTTCACATGGAATAATTCCCTATTTGCTTAGCATATGTTATTACTATCCACAAATCTTATAAGAAGTTTCACAAAGTTATAAGAAGAAACGATACTTTATGCAGTTATAAATAAATTTCAGGGCTGACCATTGGATTTGGCACCCATTTAGATTTCACTTCTTTTGACGTTGAAGTCAACAACCAAGGCATATATCATAATATTGAACTTGGCTTTCATTTCACATTTATGTTTCTGATGGCATGTTTTTTTTACGATTTTTTCTTCACCGCCGAGCACATGACATATAAAAATAAAAGAACAAGAAAAAAAAAGAACCCTTTTGTCGTATCCCCTCAGTTTCAAGGCACTCCCCTTGTTGCCTCAGCCAGTATCGGAATCCTCGGCGTCGACATATCGAGTGACGTGCAGTTTCGTGGTCACTTGGAAGGGAAGGCCAAATTGGCCTCTAAAAAGCTTGGCGTGCTCAGCAGAGCGGGACAGTATTTCATGCCGGTACACCGCCTGCAACTTTACAAGGCGCAGGTTCGGCCGCACATGGAATACTGTTCCCATCTCTGGGCTGGGGCTCCCCAGTACCAGCTCCTTCCACTTGACCGCATCCAGCGCAGAGCGGCTCGAATCGTCGACGACCGAGTGCTTTCCGATCGGCTCGATTCACTGGCGCTGCGAAGAGATGTTGCATCTCTTTGCGTATTTTATCGCATCTATCACGGGGAGTGCTCTGAGGAATTGTTCGGATTAATCCCAGCCGCCAAATTTCGTGAACGCACTACACGGCAAACGTCTCGATACCATCCACACCATCTGGATGCTTGGCGGTCCACCACTGTACGTTTCACAAGGAGTTTTCTTCCACGTACAACCTCTCTGTGGAATAGTTTACCACCGGCGATTTTTCCGGACCGATACGACCTGGGGACTTTCAAGAAAAGAGCTTACTCCTTTCTAAAGGGCCGGCAACACACCCGCAATTCTCCTGGTGTTGCGGTTGATCATGGGCGGCGGTAGTCACTTAACATCAGGTGAGCCGCATGCTCGTTTGCCCCCTCTTCTATAAAAAAAAAAATTAGAATTAACAAGTTCAGAGTGAGTGAAGCTACCACTGCAATTGTTGAATATAATAATAATAATACAAGAAATGTCCCGAATATTTTATATGTTATAAACCAGAGGTCGCACTTTTACCGTACGTTTGCTATTCGGTTGGTTTTTAACTAATGTTCTCTTAAAATATGCATTGAAATAATTCAAAGAATAACCATAGTCAAAAATATAAATGTTAAAGCAAATTATTTGTAAATATAATACCTATCGCTTACTGTATACATACACGTTCCATTCAACGTTTTAAATTGAAATAGGCGTAAATTTTCGACAAATTTATTTTACTTTTGGAATTGCGACTGTTTTTGCAAACACCTTTTGTTCATTTTACATACCTTGGTATTAAATCATCAGTTCACTGCAAAACCATCCGCAGTAAAACGGGTACGTTATATGTTCCGCTCGCCTTCCAAACTCTTGTTTATGAAAATTGTTACACGGTTAGAGTTTTTTTTTAAATTGAAATTGTTTAAGGTATCATCTTGCGCGAATAATTTATGCTTGAATTTAATTTATTTATTACAGCCTCTCGAATATTTTTTGTTAAACATGGGTCATCGTTACCACACTAAACGGACGGATAGGCAACCGCAGTTTTTACTTATTTTGAGTCGTTATCAAAAAGATGCTGCTATCTGTCTCCTGTTTCATTACACGACAGAGAGTAGTAGTTTTTTCACAGAGCTACTACAAGATATAAACTCTTTATATATTTTTAATTAGTTCAACGAGTAAACAGTTTCGTTGCGGTGTAAGAATATTCACTACATCATATCATCCCGTGGGTGTCGTAAGAGGCGACGGAGGAAAATAAATTACCTATTTTATGTGATTATTGGGTGTGAGGTGCTGTTAGCCTATACGGCTATTACAACTTCCGCTAACACAGGGTAATTAGGAAAACAAATTAGGAGATGGGCAGCAGCGTCTTCTTAATAACGACTAAAAATAACAAACTATAACACTTTCGTTTTTAGGCTAGGCCAAGTTAATATTTCTTAATGTTTGTTTAAGAAAATTACATGACCTAGCCCGTGTCTTTTTTACTGTTTCATGTGTTACAAAATTTAGATATCATAATGCTACTGTGTTTAGTATAGTGTGTGACGGAAACGGGAAACCATTCTTTCTGGTAGACATTTTGATTTTTAACCTATACGATACGAAAGATATAGCGATAGTTTTCAAGGCAAACCAATCGCTGCTTGGATCCTATGCACCGTTCCAACATAGCAATGGATACATCATAATCATCATTACTGCCCTTGACAAGTCCACTGCTGCACATATTGGACAGTCACTTAAATACGGTCCCGAGACAACTGCTTCCATCGTCTTTCTAATATATGCCTACGGCACATCTGTAAAAAATACCGAAATTGATATTGCAATAGAATAGATGCAAAACTAACTATTAATCATAAATATTACTTAAGCTGCACTCCCATAACACAGCGTAATTTCCAACACATGCTGCCTTTCTCATAATTCACGAAGAAAGAGGACGGTGTAGAATTTAACTTGTTTTTAATTTATATGATGTCGTTTCGAAAATATTTGATACTATTGTGTAAACTACGCTGTAGGAAAGAAAATAATCGCTAAACATTTTATTGTATTATGTTTTTAATAATTAAATAAATGTAAATCTAAAAGTAACGCTCTGTAATATGAAGTCTAGTATAATAATACAAGTATTAACAACGATCCTTTTGATATAATACCTTTTATCCCTAACCCTTTTTGTGACACTGACACATTGTGACAGAAATGTTGAGATTAACACAATTTCCGTTTATGTTAAATAACCTAAAATATTGATATTGTATTAAATTTTCATATTGATAGGTAACTGATTTTATGGATTTTATCAGATTTAATTAATTTTAATGTAACTTCTCCCCGCTGCTCTGTCCGCGTGAAAACCAAAACACCTTTGTTTTAGTTCACATATATTTTTAAATGGTGAATGAAAGTTTCTCGTGTTAAATGAAGTACTTGATGATTTTCTGTCTGTGTACAAAATATTATTCGAATCCATTCAGTCACTGACGTGGGATTCAGCGGAAAAAAGTCAAACACCAAAACTTCTCACAAAATTTCACACAATAGTATAAGATTATATATTATATAGATTAGTGTAGTGGCGGCTCTCATATCATCTTGTGGGTCTCGTAAAAGGAACGGAGGAAATCGAATAGGAAAAGAGGAGCAAAATCTACCTGATAACAATTCAAAGTAATAATAAATTGCAGTTGCCTGCAAAGTGTGGCGAGTATAGCAAAGAAAGGGTTGTTTCTATGCCGTAATCTATGGAGGAGTCCCATGTTCAGCAGTGGTCTTTTAATGGTAGTAATAAATGAATGAAATAAATAAATAGTCGTCAGCCTAATTCGTTAACCTGTTAAGCCCATCATCAAAAACCGTTGCTCTAAATATCTTATAATTTTTCTTGATATTTTAAAGATATAAAATGTGAATAAGTATTGCTACTAATTAGAGCATAAGTCATTTACGAGCATACTTAGTAATTAGATATGTATTCAGCTGGCACATTTATGACTTTGTTCTTTAGGTGACGTTCTAAAGAGGAATGCATTGAATCGGCCTCCATTTTGGTGTAGCCCACCAGTAAAAATTTTTGTCCGATAGCTACATATTTGTGCTTCGTGACAATATTCAAAATAGCGTTAGATAAAATACAATTTTGGTAAGGGCAACCTTCACTGTAAATTATAATGTTTTTCCCATCTTTAGCATTAACTTTAGGAAGTTTTTTTTCAAAAATGTCAAACAAAATGGGGGCAAATTTTTAAGCATTAAGTCCACCTTTTACTTCATTCCATATGAAACAGAAGTCATCTTTATTTTTTATATTAATAAAAACAGAGTTTGGGAACTTGCAGCATCGCTTTATAATTTAGTATAGCGTACTAACATTCGATTTTGGTGCCATTAGTATAGCCTGTCTCCACTGTGTAGACGTAATTTTCTCCCTACTCTCCGCACATTTTTCTTCTCTTCGTTATTTAATTCTCTCAGTATGTTCTTTGTGTTCTTTTACTGTAACTGAACCCACTTTACAATATAATATATTGACCTTTTTTCGGCTTGAATATGCCTCATATTTTGTCTACAAAACAAGATTATGGAGAGATCAGAACTTTTATATTTCGTTTTTGCACCAATCATTAACACAAAATTGGTAGAGGTTATCTTTAGAACTCCATTCTAACAATAAATATAACTTCTTTGACGTTGCTTGACAATAAATAGATTCAATTTCTGGTAAAATACTCCAGAAACTCAATAAGTGATTCTTTCGGTTTCGATGCAGATTCAGATAATTTGTTGAAGTCTCTATACAATATAAGGCCGCATTGAAAACTCCTGTTTTTAATTTTGAACCATCCATGTTCCTAAATTCAAAGAGTTCAAAAACATCTTTCAACATAGATTGGCACTTTGATCATTTACTTTTAAATGATAAAGGCGTTAACCCTTTTGGTAACCTCGGTATTTCGATTTTGTGACTAGACAATATAAAATAGTTGTTACACATTGGTTCACAAGGGCTTTTTTACGCCCCAAGTAAGACTGCAAAATCGGTTAATACATTTTCTTACATCTTCATGTACTGTTTCACATTTTAAAGTACTGTACATCCCAATCTCACTGGAGTATCTTGATTTTAGGATTGTCTTGTTTTTTCTCTCTCCCAAAATATGTTTTACCTTCTTGACTTCTTTGTTTAGTCTTTATACTAACCCATTATTTTTCAAAATCATTTTCAAAACGTTTCTTTCGTGTCTTATTTTTTTTAATCAGAGTCATAATCAGAATGAGGCACAAGCTTTTTCTCTGTATCACTACCATCCAATATCGGCGGATTAGGTACAACATTATGTTTGTTTTCAACGAAAGGTATAATTTCTATGGGACTGGTACTTGGTCCATGAGATATTATATTACCTAATGTTTTAATGGCACGACATTGAATGTAGTATTGGAAAACGTAACGTCAGAACAAATTGTATGATTTATATTTTCTATAGTAAAAGGAACTTGGAAAATATTGATATCGTTACTTATCTCATAATAATTTTTGTTAGCAACTTAATCTTAAGGTGCTGGTATAAACTTTCTTGAATCTGAATATCTTTCAAAACGTGTATAACATTATTTAGATTATAGTCTGACTCGTTTTTGAGACTGGTAAGATTGGTTTTAATACCAAATTGGGGTCACATATAAGCCTCATATCACTCCTTTCTATTGAGCCTATAGCTCGTAGGTGGCATTTTGCTGCACCAGCCCATAACTGACAACAATACTCCATGCACGACCGGAATTGCGCTTTATATTACATTGCACTGTACCTTTGCAAAGGCTTCTAGCTGGCTTGCATCCTTGGGCTCAATAAACCACCCGAAGTTCAGGTTTCAGGATATCCAAACCCCCAACAACTGAAGGCGGTCTGTGTATTACGTCAATGCATTTCAGAAAGAAGGAGCTAAGGTGAGCTGGTTCCTTTTTGCGGAGAAGACACACGTGATTTCGAGTCGCTGTGTTTCATAAGATTGGCATCGCTTCATTCGGAGACTGCCTGTAGTTTGAGATTCACACGCTAAACCATAGCTTCTCTTTTGGACTCGATTTGTTGGTATCTCTGCACAATTGTGCTGTCGTCTGCTACCCGTAGATACCGGGCATAAGTAGATAATTAACACGTAACAGAAAGAGAGAGTTGTGGCGAGAAAGACCCCTAGGAAACATCGGCGTAAGTCGCCACATGATCGGATCAGCAGCCATCGACGACCCGGTGAGGCCGTTCACCCAGAATGTTCTTTACCCAGTCAATCATGCCAGGCTTTAAGCCTTACGTTCAAAGCTTACCCAAAAGGCTAGCGTACCAAACTCTGACAAAGGCTTTCAAGACATCAAGGGAAACAGCAAGTGCTGTCGTAGTTTAAAAGATCTAAGTGTATAGACCGCGGGAAACGACTTGCTTAAAAATATGTAGAGATGCCGATGTTTGTCCAATATTATCTAAACAAAATATGGGTGCTATGTATACTTCATGGTTCATTTTATTTTCTATTACACGCAACAGTTTACACAAAAGTATAACTCTACCTGAATCACTATTTTTAATAGCACATTTTCGGAAATAACTGTTTATTTACACTGCCCGCCATACCAACGGCTTCTTTTAAAACTGAAATCAAAATATAATTTCTTCATACTTCACATAGGGAACTGTATGCAAAAAATTTACTCATTTTAGCAGAAAAAATTACTTCAGTTAAATTTTCAAATTTTTCCTTATAACCGTTACCATTATAGCGTATTAAATGTGTTTATATAAGTGGCTGAGTTTATATAAAATTCTTTCACAGTTATTTATATCTCCCTCTGGAACAAATTGCCTGTTCACCTGTGAATAATACCTGCCAAAAATGTTTTTAAAAGAAAACTATACTACGTTGTTTCACAAACCTGAGTCATAGTAAAAACAGAATAGTAAACACAAGTTTTAGAATAACTCCCGCGCCGCGCGAGCCTTAAATGCTTACTGTTACAGGGTTGTCATTGTCTTTTTGTTTACCAATCTCATTTAGTTTTATAAGTATTTATAATATTTACAAATACAATAAATACGAATACGTACGTACCTATGCATCGTATTTGTTAATAGTTTCTTTAGTTTCCTCTCAAAGAATCAATGTTTTTCAAAAAAAAAAATCCAGATTTACATTACAACAAATGCTAAATAACTAAAATACGAGTAAATTAACACTGAACATATAGTGTCAGTAGAGCCGTGGTAGCTCAGATGGTTAACGCTCGCTGTAACAGAACTCGAGTAACCCGGGTTCGATCCACGCCGACACTAATGAAATTGCTAATTGCAATTTTAAGTGCTGATTAACCACGTGCTCGGTGGTGAAGAAAAACATCGTAAGAAAACCTTCATGTCTGAGGAATAAGAAAAAAAATATTTCGAAGACATGTGAAGTTCGCCAACACGCATTGGGGCAGCGCGGCGGACAATTCCTTGCCCTAAAACTCTCTCAGAAATGAGGCGAGGTCTGTGCCCAGCAGTAGGACGTATATAGGCTGTAACTATGTGGTATCAGCTCAGATTTATTGTTTAAAAATAATTTCATCTGATGTGATATGATAATTAATGTACTTATGAGTTATGTATCTATGTATAGGTATAGTAATATAACCCATTAATAAAAACTTTGTTTACTTAAACAAACGCGAAAAGAGAAAATAAAACGAAAAAAGACTGCTAGCTAAATTTTATTAAAAGTCAACAAAATCTCAAACAAAAGTGATTGCCGACCGCGGCGGTGGGCGTTCCCGCTCGGCCCGATCTTTCAGACTTAGCAAATGTCGTTGTTTGTGTACTCTGGCTCGTGCTTACTGAAAATTTTGCGAATCAAGGAAGTGACACAACAATACCATTTAAAAACGTATTTGTTGCTTTCTGAAGTATTCTCCGCGAAATTCGACACATTTTTCCATACGATGGCACCAATCATTGAAGCAACCATTCCATTCGGAATTTGGGGTCTCCAAAATGGCCGTTTTGTAGGCGTCCACAGCTCCTTCAGGTGATGAAAATCTCTGTCCACGCAATTTATTCTTTATTTAAGGGAAGGCATAGAAATCATTAGGGCTTAGGTAGGGGCTGTACGGCGGATGGCCTAATAAATCTATGTTTTTTGCTCTAAAACCTCTTTTGTTCTGTGTGCGGTGTGAGAACTTGCATTGTCGTGATGGATGATGATGCGGCGGTTGCAGTTCTCTTTACCGAGTTCAGAAACGACCTGTGGCAAACAAATGCAAGTATACCATTCTGCATTAACCGTTCTTTGTCCCTCAAGAAGAATAGTCGTAACATGGCCTGTTTCGGAGAAAAACGTGGCCAACATTTTTTTTTGCAACACTCCACGAACGAACAATTTTTGTTAGCTTTAACTCATTATCGAACACCCAAACTCGTGACTGGTTTTTTGTTTCGGGTTCGTACGTGTATATCCAGGATTCGTCACCTGATACAATATTGTATACAGCATTTGAGGATCCTGCGTGAAATTTTTCGAGAGTTCTGACGCACCAAGTAACGCAAGCCGCTTTTTGCTCTTCACAGAGCGAATGCGGTATCCATCGGGAAAACAACTTTTTTTACACCTAATTGTTCATGCAAGATTATTTGTATTTAACTCATGCCAATATCTAAAGTTGCTTTAATTTCGCGGTATGTCACATATCGATCTTCCTCAATCAGCTTACGCACAGCATCAACGTTTTCTTGGGTGACTGCATTTTTTGGACGACCTTGACGGGGATCATCACTGAGCTTGACACATCCACGTTGAAATTCAGGAAACCAGCGATAAATTGTGGTTTTGGATGGGGCTTCATCACCAAATGCAGAAGTCATCCGGTCAACACACTGTTTTTATGTTAAACTACTTCGAAAGTCATAATAAATCGTCGCTCTTGAATTTTCTCGAGTCAATGCCATTTTCTCAACGACTAAACAAGTTTAACAAAACCTTGTGATAAGACCGAGAATCTTTCTTTAAATAAATAAATGGTATTCGACTTTTAAAACCAATTAGTTTTCAATTAAAAAGATTTTAATATGACAGGAACAGTGGATATATTCCATTCCCGATACTTTTAGTGCAGCCTAGTAAGAGTATGTACTGTCACGTACTAGGCACGCACTAATATTAGCGGTGTTCGGTAAATTTTTTAGAAGATAACATACTATTCTGTTATTACTATGTTTGAGTCAACTTACTTTATATGTTTATAGTAGGTTATGTATACATTTATTGAGGTTTATGTGTATCAATTATATATAATTTATACATATATATTATACATAATTATATTATAAATTATACATAATTATATATATATATATATATATATATATATATATATATATATATATATATATATATATATATATATATATATATATATACTCACCGGCACGGAAACTTGGCCACTCGTGAATTTGCTGATTATTTGCACTGAAACGTTTTTTTAACAGTAAATTAAGGGTAGATGCATTCAATAAGTGTCTCTAATGGTTTTAGAACATAAAAATTTAATGTTTACTTCACCGAAATTTTTCTTTTCAAGATAACATGTTTTCACTAAAATTAACATCTTTCCATTGTCACTTTAAAAACACTACAAAGTTAAAAATTAAGTCTGTTTCTTTATTGTCTATCAGTTTTAATATCGGGTGTTTCCTCCTCTAGCCCTGATAACCGCTTGCATTCGATCTGGCATGCTTTGAATGATGTTTCTGACATCCACTTGCGGTATGCTGTCCCAAGCGGCCAGCGCTGCATTTCGGAGCTCATTTAGAGTTTGTGGCGGTTTGGAGCTGGACTTTACTTTCTTTTGAGCATACCCCATACATGCTTAATTGGATTTAAGTCCGGGCTACGAGCTGGCCACTGTAATTGTTGTATTCCAACCTCTTCCAGATATTCCTCTACACAATGTGCGACGTGCGGGCGTGCATTATCGTGCATGAGGAGGAATTGGTCGTGTCCAATGAATCCCGAATAAGGCATTACGTGCTCCTGAAGAACTTCCTCGATGTATCGAGTAGCTGTAAGCCGATTATCGACGATGACCAACTCTGTACGTGCGTCGGAACTTACACCTCCCCATACCATTATTGAGCCTCCATGGAAACTCACAGTTTGGGTGGTGGTAATGGGTAGAAACCTCTCTCCTCTTTTTCTCCACACTCGTTCTCGACCGTCTGGAGCACGTAAAGCTATTCGACACTCATCTGTGAACAACACTCTAGCCCATTGCTCGTGGGTCCAATTGACATGTTCTCTTGCGAACTGAAGTCGGGTTACTCGGTGCTGTCTGAGAAGTTCTGGACCTCGTGCTGGTCTACGAGCTTTTAAATTCACTTCCTCCATTCGTCTTCTCACCGTACGCTCACTAACATTAACGCCTCTTGCGATTTGGAGCCGCTGGCGTATCTCAACAGCGGTCAGGTAGCGGTTTCTCAAAATGTCCATAACAATAAAACGATCGTCCCGGGCCGATGTGCACCTTACGCCCCCACTGCCTGGCCTGCGGGTGTAGCGGCCTGTCTCCTGGTATCGTTTCAGTGAATACTGCATTGAGGACCGTGGTACGTTAAGCACAATAGCAACTTCACGCTGTGTCAGCCCTTGGTCAATTAATGCTACTGCTTGTGCAACTTGTGCTGGTGTTAATGGCATTTTTATTGGCTTTAAAGCACCTTTAGTTATTTAATTAAGACACAAGATCACAATAATTGAATAACCTTACAGTAAACTTTTCACAAACAACAAATTTAAAATGTGAACTTAGTCGCTCAAATGACCCGATTCAACTAAAAATTAAAGAATTCGTCATGGTGAACTTAAACATAACGAATTACCCTCTTGAACTTGAGGGTAAACATTTTTTGACATACTTGCATAACAAACATTCATCAGAAACACTTAAAGCTTTTGCTATCGCGAGATAACCGCTTGGCCAAGTTTCCGTGCCGGTGAGTTTATATATATATATATATATATATATATATATATATATATATATATATATATATATATATATATACATATATATATATATATATATGTGTGAATAGAATTTAATCATAACACCTTATATGTTTGTAACTTACTACCTTTTCTACCCAAGGTAAAAAGTAAAAAAAGTAAAGTTACAGCCTATATACGTCCCACTGCTGGGCTCAGGCCTCCCCTCATTTCTGAGAGGGTTTAGGGCAAGGAAGTGTCCGCCGCGCTGCCCAAATGCGTGTTGACGAACTTCACATGTCTTCGAAATATTTTTTTTCTTATTCCTCAGACATGCAGGTTTCCTCACGATGTTTTCCTTCACCGCCGAGCACGTGGTAAATCAGCACTTAAAATTGCAATTAACAATTTCATTGGTGCCGGCGGGGATTGAACCCGGGTTACTCGCGTTCTGTTATATTTACAGCGAGCGTTAACCACTGAGCTACCACGGCCCAAGGTAACTAGTACAGAATGCCATATAGCATTAAGCTCGCGTTTTATACAAGCTCTTAGGCGCAATAAATAATAAAATAATAAATAATAATGAACATACATAGATATAGCCCAACAGATTAGTAAGCTGAAATTTTTTTTATATAGAACTGGGTGACAACGACCACACAGTCCACGTAATGGCAAGTAGATTCTGTGGCCCATAGACATCTACATTTATCGTCAATTAAGAATCAAAGAATTGGCACCCCTGAGGACTAAGACGGAATGCCCCGTTTTCAGCAAAAAGGAGTCTTTTAATTTAATATATTCACAATTTTGTTTAAATTAAGGATATTATAATGTTTTTGAAACAAATAAAACATTATCTAAACAAAATACAGCTGCTATGTATACTCCAAGGTTCACTTTATTTTCCATTACACGCAACAGTTTACACAAAAGCATACTCCACCTGAATCACTATTTCCCGCCCGCCATTCCAATGGCTTCCATTAAAACTGAAGTCAAAACGTACTTTATTCCTACTTCACATAAAGAATTAAATGTAAAAAATTACTTTACGTCGTAGAGCTAGGCTGCAGTTATATTAGTAGTATAGTTGTAGCACGAATGGGTCGGCTCGACCGGGGAAGGACCACGCTCTCACAGAATACCAGCGTCAAATAGTAGCTTAATGCTGCTGTGTTTCGTATGATGAGTGTAGAGAACCGGAGACTCTGTTTACTGGAAATGAGGCATTCCACCTAAGTCTACATGGCTGACAACACATCTACATTTTGATTCGTAATCGAGGATAGATGTAGGATGTCTATCGGCCACAGAAACCACTTACCCTGTCACCCTATCCTATAAAAAACTGATTTCAGCAGGAAAAATTAATTCAGTTGAATTATTTACATTTTTAACAAGCATTACCGTTAAAGCTTATTAAAGCTCACTGCTAAACATAGGCGTCCCCTAAAGATTGTCTTATAGAGGTATATTTGCCATAGTTGACCCGTTTGTAAAGTGCGTTGGCAACCGCAGTTTTTTTATTTTTAGTCATTATTAGGTAGACGCTGCTGCTCTCCTGGTTTGTTTCCCTCAGTCGCCTCATACGACACCCACGGGGGATATGGGGTAGGGGATATTCTTAACCGCCGCTACGCAGGTAGGTGTCCTAATAAACACTATTTAATAAAGATATTAATACTTAGTTTGCAACCATCTGCACAATTAAATAAAATGATGTGTCTTCCCTAGTTTGAAGAGCACCTAGTTTTTATTTAATTAAGCGGATGGTTGTAAACTAAGTTTTAATATCTTTAATATAATGGATTTCCGCAAAGTAACGCCTGATTCTATCAAACACTATTTATTTATTTATTAAAACCTTTCAAAATCCAACTGCTGAATTTAGGTCTTCCACATAAATATCCATAGTTACCAAGCTTGGCAGGCAGGTTAGCAAATACAGTTGTTTTTTATTGTTTTGAGCAATATGTTGAGCTGTTATCAAAAATATACTGTTGTTCGTCTTCTCTTTCTTTTCATTTAGTCCGATACTGGATTCTTTTACGCCACCAATATGCAGCAAACACGTCAATCGTCCAATAATAATTACTTAAATTAAACTGCATTTGTGCTCAATAAAAGGAGTTGGTTGATTCCCTTGTTCATGACCTATTTAAGATCAAAGAAAATTAACAGATAGCCACAAATTAAAAACCCAGGCAGCTACGTATCAACATATTACGAAATATGAACATCTTGCAGTAGACTAAAGAGAATATACATTGTCATTCGCGAAACAAAAAGAAAGACAATATAATACATTAATTATATTTTTCATAAAATCTCGGAAGGAAATTATGCTAATTTAGGACGAGTTACCAATTTTATAACTTAAATAAAAAATAAAAAAAAACGAATGGCAATGATTTTCGATGGGCTGAAAAGATTTTCTAGAAACATAGCTAAGACCACTCTCGATTTTCTTAATCGAGAGTGTTATTACCTTTAAAAGGAAAATAAAATCAAATTCGGTTCATCCGTTCAGGGGCTATGATGCCATAGACGGACAAACGCAGATACACAGATGCACACTACTAACTTATAACACCCCTCTGTTTTCTACGAGGATAAAAACGAGGAAATGTTTGAGCTCGTTTTGCGTAAATCGGACCAAAAATTAATATAAAAAAAACTGAAGGTAGCCGGACTAACTATGACATTGGGACGTCAAACATCTCAGTCCCCCCCCCCCCGTGACCATGGGTGCTGTAAAGTACCCGAAACGTCGGGATAATAATAAAAATAAATTAAAGTAATTAAACGCGATAAAATCCGTAAATAATAGTTTTATTCAATGAGGAAATGTTTGGACCAAGTCTCATAAAAGGTCGAATAAATAGCATAAATAGCAAAATATTAAAAACAAATCTACTAACATAGCTACATATTTTAAGATATTTGTGTTTTATGTCACTTCCCCTTAATTAGCAGATGAAAGTCCACTGTCGTTCATGTTCCTCTCCTGTAGAAGGGGAATTTACCTCAAGAGTCACGTTTGGCAGGCAGAATGATGATTGGAGTAACTTGTCTTGCAACTATTACGCCGTCCCCTTGGGTAACTGTATATATTATGCCTGGCATATCTGTAATAATATATTTCTAGCATTTCCGTGGTCCCCCATTTACCTCCCATGTTAGCCATAAGTACTTTCCTCTTCATCAAGGGGACGACATGGATGTATTCCCTTAAAACACCTTTTTTGTTTAATTTTATGGCATATAATTGTTTAATAAACATTGTTATTATAAACTTGATAAATTAAAGGAAAACATAAATTATGAATGAGATGTTTATAAAGCATGTGAATTTGTCATATAATACATATTTCTTCTTCAGATTAAGGGAGATTTTGACGTAATTGCCAGCTTGACAAGCGGCTTTTACGTACTACTATTTATGGTATTATTACGATATTACTTTTTAATTATAATTAAAATAGTGAATAAAACGAGCTAAAAATTAAATAAATTTGTAATATTTACTTTCAAATAACTTATGAGAGTTCGTAGAGCTGAAAATTTAAGTAAATACAGACTGGCATGCTTAGATGTAATTTGAAAAGAAAATAAACAAAAAGCTCTTATACCGCAATTATTACTATTCGTAAATTAACTTGTAAGGAGTTAAGTAATATGCATTAATCATCGGCATTATAATTAAAATCACGGTTATTATAAAATCAGAATGAATTTCAGAAATTGGGGTCACTTCTCGTTTGTGTCTGAAATTTCATTACGGACGGTCCTACTCATTACACAAGGAATGCCTCAATAAACCAAGTTTAATTTTTATTAAAATATAATGATATACGATAGTGTTTATGAAAAATACTTAAAATACTACAAGCCTCCTTTAGCGCATAACTTTTTAAGTGGCTTGTTTTCCACAATTGCGTAATTCTGATGTGAATGGTTTGCTGGTGAAAATCATCTATTAAATGATTTGCTTTTGAGATGATTTTGCTCAGCCAAAACGATTAGATGCATGAGCAAGCTACATAGGACTGAATATGGGAAAACATACCGTACGTAAATGTAATTCCGCTACTTTCAAGGTTTAAACCTACGAATTTTTGTCGTTGAATTGGCTAAATTTAGTAGGAATTGTAACCGTTTTATATTAAACGTAGTTAGATTTTGCACAATGAAAATGGTTCTAATCTTATCAAACTATACCTTAGATCATATCAGATATCAGACTATCGACCGAATTGGCAATATATCAAACATGTGCCAAATTGAAAGGCTAAAAGGGTACCATAAACTGACGGATACATATGCGTAGATATAGGAATATGAAAATGGCAAGAGAGGTTTTTTAAGATTATACCAAATGAAAGTCCATAGGTTCTGCCTACTTGTCCATGTCACTGATGTAAGAGTTTATGTATCTATGTATTTTTTCTTTCTAATAAAAAATAGTGCTCACAATGATTCACTAATTGGAAATTCGGTGGTGTACACAGATCGAATCGCATCGATTTTTTTTTATTCAACTTACACGAAATTTGTTTCTTCACAAGTCCATAGCAAGATCCCACTTTAGTTCATTTCGAAGGAGATAGCTTCAAGGAGAGACAACTGATAAAGGCGGAATTCCAACTTTATCACCTGAATTTCTTGTTACGATAAATTTTCTCACTATGATCTATTTTCCTGCATCCTGCAATTTATGTGAACCTTCTCAGTGAATTTCAACTCAAAGTGGCGACAATATTCTCTCTATTTTATTGAAAATTCAGATGAAATTTGTTACTTACAGGGATCCGAAACTCTATCTAAATAAAAATAAGGAATTTATAAAACAAATATGCAGAAAGCTGAAATCGTCTTCGAATTGTTTAATTTTTTTTTGAAGAAAACACCGTACCTAATAAAAATTAGCCAAGTTAAGATTGAACCAAATTTGTAAGCTCACATTTCATAACCACTTTTTAATCTCCAATTTTTTTTTAAAGTTTGTAAGTGCAATGTTCGTTATATTTTATGGATTTAGCTATAGGTTTCAAAAGAACTAAAAAGAATAAAATGTTTCTACATAATAGCTTCAGAAGGCGGTGCTCTGACATAGTGTATAGTTAAATAAAATTCCCGGCTTTTTCCCTTTAGAAGGAAAGTTTTTTTTTTTTTTAAATTAAATTGAAGCAGTAAACAAACTTACTGTCCATTTAATGTTAAGTGGCTACTGCAGTTAACGACCACCTGAAGCCAACTTCAAATTAAGATACCTAAAGATGCGTTGTCACTTCAAAGGACTAACATCAAATGTCTCACCGCTCTAATTATACTAGCTCTCCTTCCTACTCTTTAGACCGAAACATAGCTGTGCAGGCACTGATATTTGGCACAAGATTAAGTATGAGGGCAGTACTTACCCCGATGTACGTCAGTGCAACTAAGGAATACACGTGGGCAGAAAAATAGTCCCGCTAAATAGTGTTTATTCCTTTTTTATATACTAAAAAAGTGACAAACCAGCACACAGTTCACCTGATTTTAAAGTTATGCTGTGGTCCATAGACTCCTCCATTTATCATCAATTAAGAAAATGCAGATGCGTTGTCACCTATAATGACTGAGATGGAATGCCTCGTTTCCAATTAAAAGAGTCTCTGGTTCTCTACACTCCCCGTACGAAACACATCAGCATTAAGCTGCAATTTTACCCTTGCATTATGTAACAGCGTGGTCCTACCCCGATTTAGCCGCCCTATATGTGTTAAAACCATAATATAGCTGCAACGTAACTGTGCCTCGTAATGTAGTTGGTTTTGATCATTTTGAGTGGTCTAAGTAATATATACATTTTTCGATGAAATATCACTTCGAAAGTTTATAATTGTATTTTTTGACTACTTTATTTGGGTATCTTTATATAATTGAACCCTATTTATAGATAAAATTTGGCTCAATCTCCTAGTTCATGAATTTATGTGCCGGATTTTGGTATAAATCTATACATAGCTATGAATAAAATTAAAGATTCTGTCTGTCATATGGAAATAACTGCCTTATGTTGAGCTGAGGGGGTTATTTGCATATCAGTAACATAAGAATTATAATTTTAATCTGTCTATCTGTCTGTCCCTTCAGGCTAATATTCGGAATGCCTGAACATATTATAATGAAACGTTCACGAGCAGATCGTTTATTGCACATTGTCAGAAGTGAAAAAGGCAAACAGATTTCCTCCGAAAATTTAGATATTTCATAGAAAAAAATATAAGATAAATGAAACTTTAACTATCTTAAATATAAAAGTTAAAGTTACGGCCTATATACGTCCCAATGCTAGGCACAGGTCTCCTCTCATTTCTGAAAGAGTTTTAGGGTAAAGAAATATCCAATGCGATACCTCAATATGTGTTGGCGGAGACCTGCACATGTCTTAGAAATATTTTTTGTCTTATTTCTCAGACATGCAGAGTTCTTCACGACGTTTTTCTATACCGCTCTATACGTGATACGTTAGCACTTTAAATTGCAATTACCAATTTAATTGGTATTGTAGCGATCGAACTCGTATTGCTGGCGTACTGTGAATTTTACAGCGAGCGTTTAGGAAGCTTAAATCTAAATAACGCCACATTTATAAATCCTGTTCACGCCAAGCCAAAGTGATAAATGTATAAAAAGTTTATTGAAGTAATAAACTTAAAAATATTTTTTCATTTTTATTAAAAACGCCGTATGGATTGATGCAAAACGCAAAGGAATAGACTGGACTAAGTGATGCGTCCATGAATACCGACGTCCAATAGTGAACTACCGTACTGTTATGGTGGTGATGATAAAAGTACAATAAACAAACATAGAATAAAACAAAAATACTTATTTTTTCATATTACCCCTCTTTCCTATTATTTCATCTATGTATTTTCCAAAAATTGAGTTTAAAAATTTGTACAAAATCATTTGAGGTAACAATTTGGTTGTGGGCAGAACGTGCATTCAAAATTATAAATTTGAACCACAGATTCTATGTTTGTTTGGATGCAGGCAATGTTATAATGCAACAAATCATATATCTTAAAAATAGTTTTCATTTCTGCAAACTTAATATTAAAAAATTAAAGGGCACAGTAATTTGTAGATTTTCTTGTTCCAACCTTCGATATGTCATCATAATATAAGAATCCATGAAATAGACATCATCTTGCCATTTAAAATCTTAGCCTCTTCTAAAGATGGCACTACACTTTAACTTATAATCGCGCCACTTTAATCTTATTATCTAAATACACAGCAGCGTGTCAGACAATTTCAAAAAAGAACCTCATTACTCTTAACTATTACACAAACATACTAGTAACTTTGCATAATGTCTTATTAGAACACCTTGTATATCTAGAATCTCAATTTTCATAACTAAGTCTAATATTTCATCATTCATTCATTCATCGTCATTTGTATCAGTCACTGATTCACTAACTCATTAATAAAAAACCTACGCCACTTCTAGGTGACTTAGAAATTTGAAATATGTAATATTAGGCATAGTGTATATACAACATTGACTTATATATTTACTAGCGTAAGGACCGGGCCGACCGAACAACTAAAACGGACCAGTGCGCTGGCCCTAAAATTACAGTTTAGGGCCAACGCGAATCGGTGGACAGTAGTGCGCGCACAGAACAGATTTGCCTGTCATAAATATGTCTAGTTGCGTGCTAAAAGGATACAAAATTACGATACAAAGATTTAAAAGGAACATGGGATATCGTGCCATCGGTTAATAACTATATATTAATTTTGTTACAGTTAAATTATTATATAAACGCATTTTTAAAGTTTTATTTTACAGTTAGTTTAGTTACGTTACCAAGATTAAGACAGGGTTGGATTCAGATCCTCAAAAATATTGTCCAAAAAATTATACTAATATATATTTGTATATATATATATATATATATATATATATATATATATATATATATATATATATATATATATATATATATATATATATTTGTATATATATATATATATATATATATATATATATATATATATATATATATATATATATATATATATAGTACCCGGTTGACCGAGCTTTGCTCGGTATTTTTCGCTCGATTTTTTTAATTCGTGTGTTTTGGAAATTATATTTAGATACAAATTACGTACTGATGAATTATAAATAATATTTTTTGATCTTAGCGACATAACAGAAAAAACGGAACTGGTTATTTGAATAAAAAATCATGAGTGCAATTATTTTTATTTAAATTTTCGTGTTTTTAAAAAATACTAAAAAAAGGGCTCGAAAAAAATATATTTTCTCAAAAAAGAAAGAAACTTGAAAAAAAAAATAAAAAAGTCGGTCGGTCGGTCTGGGCTCGAACCGGGGTTTTACGATTTTGTGACCGCCCATTATACCAATAAGCTATTTATAATCATTACCAAACTGTCAAAATTTACCTTCTTATTCTAACTATATTGTAGCAGTTTTTAATTGCCTAAAAACACGGACAAAAAGACATTTTCTAAAAATAAATCTTAGCTAGATCGATTTATTATCCCCGAAACTCCCTGGACACTAAATTTTATGAAAATCGTTGGAGCCGTTTCCGAGATCCCGATTATATATATATATACATATATACAAGAATTGCTCGTTTAAAGGTATAGGATATATATATATATATATATATATATATACATATATATATATATATATATATATATATATATATATATATACATATATATATATATATATATATATATATATATATATATATATATATATATATATATATATATAGGGATAATAAAATTACACTATTAAAAAAATTATAATCACGTTTAGCGTATCATGTTTCTTTTTTCCCAAGTGCCGGGATTTTGGCGTCACGCGTACAGTTTATCTAACTTAGTGCAAGTTAAATTTTGAATATTGATACCTAATATGTTTCATATTCAATAAGGGTAAAGCGAAAAAAGTACAAAAGAAACCATATCTGCTTAATTGAATCTGAAAATCTGATTCATAAAATATTTTGAAATTCTGTTTTCAAACCGATTGCTTCTGGAACATAGAGTTTTTATTGCGGTAAACCTTCATTATTGTTGTATAATGCAACATAAATGCAACTACCGATAACCGATTGACCAGGAAGTGAGCTAATTCTAATTTTATTAAAAGAACGCGGTACTCATGTACAATACAGAAATTCTCGATATCGTAGGGTTAATATAAAAAAGGACCCAATAATGATACAAGTCGACCTTTAGGTAAAATTATGGTATTTTCGCTTAGTATTTGTACGATACTATATACACTATAAACTATAAAATAATGGTACAATTAGGATAATTATACTACAAAATCCGACCTTGGTTACGTCGCGTTGTGAGATGACGTTTGTATTATGACAGATGCGCTACTTTTTCTTTTTAAAAGTTACGAGAAAAATGTTTAGATGGGCCTATCCTTCCTTTTGAAATCATTGATATACAAAGGAAAAAGTCTGAAAATAACAAATTATCGGTATTCGATGTCACTTGTTTGAAAATATAGTGATTTGATTAGTTTGCACCACCAACTTTGTCTATATTAAATTTCAAATTTAAAAAATCAAAAAAAAAAAATCATTGAAGTGTAAACGCAGGAAAAGACGGTGAAGGTTATGACAAGAACGTTGCACATTCCTATTGAATAATTGCCATGGTTTTACATTTTTTGATTTAATGAATTTGATTTCAATGAATTCAATGATTTTGTAATACGTAGGAATAAAAAACAAGTAGTGTAGTATGCTGCTGTTATAATTTACACCCCCTATTCCTGAAATTCACGACCCAGAAGACGTACGATACCAAAATGATTTTAATAAAGTTTATGTTCACTAAAAACCCCTAATATAAAACGGAACTTTGAAGAATGCTAAAAGTACCATCATAAGCTTTATTTAAGTATACTTACCTTTGCATTTCGATAAGTTTATGAATTTCAGTGCTTGACCTTACGGCGAAACATAATTTTTGCACAACTTTTTAGGCCGCCAAAGAGTTTCGAGCATCGAAATAACAAGTTAAGCAATATTTGAAATAAAATATATTTGAGATTTTTAATTTACTTTTTCAAAAAGTATGATGGGCTTGAGTTGCTTTAGTTTACACTGTAAAAAAGTAGTTGGTACTAAAAGCACATTCCTTCAGTCATCTGCCGGCTGGACATTTTCTATCAATTATGTGCTTTCTCGAAAGTGTGCCACTATTTCCGAAGAGCCGAAAACCTCATTTCATAATGCTGCTCGTCACCTATCTCTCATATTAATGCATGAAAAACTTGGTTTCATTCGTCTTCACCTTTTCCGATGGTCAAACATTTTATATAGCATGGAGATAAAGTTAATATTTGAAGAAAACCATTAGCCCATCTGAGACCATAACATTTGATCTACTAAAATGCATATAATATGCACTCTTTACAGTCAACACAAATTTAAAAGTAAAATTACTACTACTACTAAAAAACTTTAGAGTAAGATTTTTGCCAATTAACTGCTTTTTTCATGTCCATTAGTATATCAAACTACCCATCTTGAGATTCGATTAATTTCATCACTTGATCAAATACGCCAATTAAAAGTTTCGGTACAACTGAGTAAGCAGCGTTTTAAATTTTAACGTTCGATCTTAGAGTGAAAATATTTTGGCTTGGTCTAGAAAGAAGTTTATGTTCGGTGAATATTTGTTGAAATTTGTAAGCCAAAACCCAAACATAACTTGTAAAGAAAACAAGTCTAGCAACTAAGTTCATCTACCGTAAAAAGTTGTGAGATCCATGTAATACCAGTCAATTAATTGATTCAGTTCCTACTTAAGGTTTCTTCTGTTTTAAGTTATTACGTAATTAGCAAACCTAATAACATCTTACAGAGACCATATCAATATTAAAAATCTGTTATGTGATTAAAACTACTTTTACGGATTTTATCACGTTTATTTTTGCTTTTAATTACTTTTATTTTTAATTCCCTACGTTTCGGGCGCTTTCCAGCACACATGGTCACGGGGGACTAAGGTGACTGACGTCCCGATGTCATTGTCAAACCCGGAGTATCTTCAGCTTTTTTAATTATTGTTTATGGTCCGATCTATGCAAAATGAACTGACTATGTCCTGAGGTCTTGCAGTGGTATGCTTGGGTTTAGTTTTAATTTTATTGATTATAGGCAAGCTGGTGGTAGTATCCAGCCTCCTTCTCTATTGAAATTTGGATGTTTTTTAATTTCAATAGCCTCACGTATCATCCTTGGTAGGAATCGGTGTTCTTTCGCGAGGATTTGTGGTCTATCAAATCTGATGTAATGATTGGGGCCGTCTAGGATATGATCACAAACTGCAGACTTCCCGGAACGTTGATAATAATAATAATAATATTCCACAACTATCACACAACGCCATCTAGTCCTAAGCTAAGCAGAGCTTGTGTTATGGGTACTAGAGACAACTGATACACATACTTATATATTTCTAAATACATAAATATTATAGATAAATTATACCCAGACACAGAACAAATGATCGTGCTCATCACACAAACATTTGTCCTGGGTGGGAATCGAACCCACGACCTCCGGCATAGCAGTCAGGGTCACTAACTACTAGACCAACAGGCCAGTCAAATGATGATGCTTCACATCAGCTATATGCGCGAGTTCTAATTGATCTTTTTGTTCGTCCTATATAAGAGAGACCACATTCACAATCAAGCTTGTACACTCCTGCATCTTGTAGAGGAATATGACACTTGACTGATGGTAGGAACTGACTAATCTTCTTCGGCGGCTTGTAGAATGTTCTAATAGAAGCTCGCTTCAAGATATAGCCAATCTTGTCTGTGACACCTCTGACATATGGTAGTACAGCAGGCACACAATCGACTGTGGCCGGCTTCACTCGGTCACTGTGACGTAGACCCGTGGGACTCGAAGCTTGTTGTCGTGCAGAACTTGCTTGACGTGCTGAAGCTCGGCGGCCAGGTGTTTGCTGTCACAGATCCCTCGTGCTCTCTGTAATAAAAATTTGCCCACGGTAGCTAACTGTGAAGGATGGTGGTGAGATTTACCATTTAAATATCGGTTTGTATGGGTCTTTTTCCTATACACAGTGTGACTAATGGTGTTATTAGGATTTCGGATGACTAACACATCTAGAAAAGGTAAGGAATTATTTGCCTATAACTCCATAGTAAATTGAATTTTAGAGCTTATGGAATTAAGATGTTCTAAAAATGCAGTTACTTTGTCTGATGGTAAAATTGTGAAAGTATCGTCTACGTACCGCTTGTAGATCCTTGGAATAACAGGTGCAGTAAGGAGGGCTTTCTCCTCAAAGTCTTCCATGAATATATCGGTGACAATGGGAGATACAGGTGAGCCCATCGCTACACCATCTACTTGCTTGTAAAACTCTTACTTTCACAATAGATAGCCAGATGTAAGGCAATGTCTTAGTAATACTGCATATTCTGCTGGCATGTTATTTTCCTCTAGTTTCCTAGTTTTAATTGAGATGCAGTCTTCAACAGGTAGGCATGTTAATAGAGACTGAATATCAAAACTGATCATAGTTTCATTGTCAGTAAGATGTAGGTCTTTTATCTCACTGACAAAATGGTATGAATCCTTAGTGTGTGCTCTTGTGTGTCCTCTGAGTGGTGATAATGTTTTAGCTAAATATTGAGCCAATCTGTAAGTTGGCGAATCAATCTGACTCACTATTGGACGTAATGGAGCATTCGGTTTGTGTATTTTTGGTAACCTATACAACTTCGGTGGTTTGGCACATGAAGGTATTATCGAATTAACGTCCAGATTCAATTTCTCGGAGTATTTCTTAATTAGATCGCTAGTTGTTTTAAGCGTATTAGTTGTAGGGTCTGTTTTGACCTTTCGATAAGTAGTTTCATCCGACAAAATTTGTTGTATTTTAAAATTCTAATCTGACGTATCCATTATAACCGTAGAATTACCTTTATCTGCGCGGAGAATCGTAAGTTCTAGTCTGTTGCGTAAGTTTCATTTTTGGGAAGATTTAATTTCGGCGCTGAACTTCGACGTAACATAGACGAGATGTCTTGACGTATGGCCTCTAAATCTTTATTACCAATATTATTTTTATACAGACAGTCCTCAACACTACAGATACACGGTATTTTTCGCGGTGTTATTGCGAAATTAATACGTTTTTCTAAAACTTTTATTGTGTCGTCGTCCAGTGTTTGTTTTGATAAGTTGTAGACAGCGCGTTATTTATGATTCGTGTCTGTGGTCAACGATTTCGTATGTTGGACATTTGACTTAGTTGTTAATTTATGATATTTATCTATGTGTTTATTTTTGCATTCATTGTATTTAGTTGTTTCGCGTTTATCTAAAGTTTCCATGCAATTTTTATAATAAAATGCCGATAGAACTGTCTTTAATTCACTGGACGAATTATCTATGGTTTTGTTTATGAAAAGTAAAAGTAGTTTCAATCATGTGTAGTGTTCGCGTAAATATAAGAAATCAATCTGTTATGTTTTAAATAAATAGATTGACTTAGGCCATCGCATGAAAACGTAATGTATCTCACAATAATGCGTATTATATTAAATTAAATTGTTTAGTGCGATTGCCAAGTCTATCTATTTATTTAAATCATAAAAGATTTTTTATATCGATATGGTGACTATAAGATGTTGTTAGGTTAGCTTCTAAGTTTATCCACCACGTCTCTCTCTCTCCATCCGTCTTACGCATTTTCGATCATGGTAACTTGTCCTGGCGCGAGTTTAACATTTTTACCCAGTACAAAAAGTGTACAACGCCGCTAAAGAAGTTTTCAATTCAAAAAACTGGGAAATTAACAAAAGCATTACGTAACCAGAAGATCTTACGGGTACAGTCCTTCAGTCAACTGTTGTGATATTCATGGGATGGAGTGGGGTGATGGATTTTTATCGCTGTCACTACACAGCGACTTGTATGTTTTTTTATGATAATATTTATTTTGTTTACTTTATACAATTGCAATTGGCTATGTGTGTGCGACTGTGAGTGGGCTATGAGTGTTGGTATGTTACTTTTATGCTTTTATTACAAAAATTACTTCCTTGAAGGCTCTACTCTTTTTATATTACTGGCTCGTGTAGTAGTTATAAGCGCGACTGCTGACCATGTGGCCGCGTATTCGAATTCCGGGTAGGGCCAAAATCAATTATTGCGTTGTTTTGTTCGGAAATTCTGAGTAGTATCCCGGAGTCAGGAATTCGATAGTATTTCACCCCCGTGACTCGCAAAGAAAGTAAAGGCGTTGGCTCTGCGTCTGATTTATCTTCGATCGTATTGGATTGCCGTCCGATTGCATTATAAGAGCGATGGAATAGATAGTGCACATTAATGCAATGAGTGCACGATAATACTGCCCTATGCAGTAACTAGTCTCCGTTTAGACGGGTCCAATCTGCGTGGTACAAATTTGATCTGAAGGACATCATTTGTTGTTCTTATTTTCATTCTTCATTTTTCTGCGTCAGCTCTTAACAGTCTACTGCTTAGATTTAGGTTATTGTCATTATTGAAAGCATTTGCCATATCGTTACAATTGGCAGATGAATTAGAACATAGTTAAGATTTTGAACGTGAATGAATTAGAACGTAGTTGAGATGAATTAGAACATAGTTTAACTTTTGCCCCCTTCCCCACTCTCTTTGCCAGAGTACCTAATTAAATAATTCAACGTGATTTATCTTAAGCATGCATGAGCAATGAACTCAGAGTTGTACACAAACAAAGGGATTATTTTACCTTCTTTTTGTAAAAAAAATGTAATAAAATTAAAATAGACAGTTACCACCACTACACTTTTTATATAAATATTTGATAGTGAGAAGATTCCGCTAAAGTAAGTCACAATATCTGAAATAAGTTTTTAATTATGTTTAAACTAACTATTCTCGATGTTAATTAGTATTTCAGAAGTCTGACTTCTTGGCACTCCAGGTGGGTATGAATTTACGCTTGATAAAATAGTTGATAAACTATGTCAATTAAAAGTTTCGATGCGTTTAGGCAGGTAAAATTGGAAAGTTCAATAACTTCATTTATTCTAGTTTAATAATTTATTCTTTATAACTTTAAAATGTAATTTATAATTGACTACCAAAAAATTTTTACCAATTTTCCTTAGGGGTGACAAAGCATCTACTCCTTGATTTTAATAGGTAAGGAAAGTCCATGGACCACAACATCCACTAACAACCAGGTGGACTGTGTGCTCGTTTATCAACGTTATTCCTTAAAAAAATTATATATTAATACCTCAATGGTTTAAAACGCCTTACATTTAGAAGTGTTTTCTATTCAATAACAATCAACAAAATTCAATAAACAATAACATTTGTATGAGTTGTAGTTAAAATAATAGGCCTTCTACACGGTCGGGACCAACCACCGACCGTCGTGACCTTGGTCGAGTTGATGTAAAAATGGACAGTGTAGACATCGGTTGTCTGACCAATATTTTGGTTGGGTCCGACGGCCTTGGTCGCGAGCGCATCCCTCACGACACGTCGGGTCCGTGGTTGACGCCGAACGTGTGGAACGCTGTCGGCCGACGAGAGCGCCTCAGTGCGCGCTTAGCAGTCGTCGCAGGTGGACGTTTAACGGCACTATGGATACGAACGGAAGCAAAGAATGTGAGGTCCTGACCGAATTGTTGTCACTGTACTGTGATTCACCATGTCTTAAAGTACCATGTCATGTTTGTTTAAAGTAATGCGCTCTTTCAGCCACAATTTTATCCATTTTTTTTTATAGTTTTTCATCTTCATTCAAGCATACAAACGTTAAAGATAAACCGATTTTTTGTTGTATAGAAAAGCAAGGAGCCATTTTTAAAAGTAACTACCTTACGTCTTTACTCTTTAAATAGCAGAGAAACTGACAAGTTGAGTCAACCACCCGACCGTGTAGAACGAATACAAAAATCGGTTGACCCGACCAAGGTCACGACGGTTGGTGGTTGGTCCTGACCGTGTAGAAGCGCTTTTAAAATTACAGCCTATAAACACATAAATTTCTAAAGAGAATTTAGGACAAGGAAGTGATCGACGCGCTAACCAACGCTTGTAAACGGTAGAGCAATACTGGCCACCGACGGAGCGGCGGGGAGTAGCAATAGCGTTTTTCGATACAGGAGTGATGTCATTTTTTGAGGGGAAAAATCTGCGCACACAAAAACAACCACAGACGATATTATGAAACTCACAATTACAATTAAAACAAATACATAGATACATTACGACAGTATCGCTTAGTGACAGGGACAACTCGGATCGGTCGTTCGGTCGATCTGCGTAATATTGTATGAGGGCGAGCAGTCTGTTTTGGTAAATAATTTCGAAACAGCACGACCATTATATTTGTAACTATTAAGTTTAAAACAAAGTAAATATCAGTAATGTGATTAAAACTTACTTATATATGAAAAATAAGGCCATTTATTTGTAAATTTAACGTGACAAATCTCACTTTGGAGCAAAAACCTGAACAAATCGGCGTTTTTGTAGGACATGAAACTAAAAGATATTTAAGATTTTTTAACTTTAATACAGAAATTAGCTGGCTCGGACTACTCTTTCCGGTAGATTGAGCGACGAGTTTCTCTCCGAGTTTGTTCAGAACTATTTACCGTAATATGAAATTAATTGATAACTGGACCACACGCCGCCTTAGGAAGAATAGCAATAAACTAATGTTGTAGTATCATATCGTGAATTTCGTTCTCGGTATATTCATTCAGAAATTACCCGATCAATTACAGATGCATCAAATCGTTGATAAGTTGTGATCGATTTATTTATTGTTAGTGCTAAGTTTAAAGAAATTACGATTAAAGAGTCGTAAAATTAAGTTAATAGTATAAAAACTTTTACCAAAGCTCTATGAAGTAGAAAACCTTGCAAACTTTAAAATCCCTCATTGTTTTTAATTAATTTAGTCTCTTTAAAAGGTTGCTATTTACAGGATTTGTACGATATTACAAAGCTTTGAGTTTGGGAAGGAATTTAATTGTTACGTAAACTTTTGACACTGCAGCCCGTCGTCGTTCTGCGTATATCTCATTTCATCCTGTTAGTGTCGTAGTTAGAGATAAAGTTAGGAGATATTTATAAAGTGATTATCAATACATCTAGTTATCAAGGAAACACTTTAGATGGACTTACTGTCTAAAGATGAAACATACATAAAATTTGTTTTTAAAGTGTATTCTTAAGCTTATATGCTTGGTAACCATATTTGTGATATTTCTATTATCATGCAAATACATTATTATATTATTTAGTTTTTTTTTTAATTTATCTATATGATTGTTTTCTTTTTACGTATTTTCAGATGTTTTAATTCAAAACTATATTTGCACGTCATGACTTTTAAGAGTCACGTAATACAATTTTACACTAAGACAGGCAGACAAATAGAGCAAATTATAAGAGTTCATTTTTTGTGTGATAGCGGAACTCGAACCACGAGGATCACGCTCTCCCAGAATACCAGCGTTGAATAGCAGAGCAAGGCTGCTGTGTTGCGTGTGGTGAGAGTAGAGACCCCTTATATTGAATACGTCACCACCTTACTACGCCATTCCACCTTACTTTTCAGTGGTGAAAACGCATTTTCGTTTTGATACTCCATCGAGGATAAATGTAGATATCTATGGCACATCAACCATCATCACTTACTATCAGGTGGGCTACATGCTCCCTTATTCTTTATTTAAAAGATATCCTCAAATATATATAAGACAAAAATTTTTGTAGGAAAACTTAAGATTTCACTTGATCCTAATGAGAAGGCAGAAAGCAGCATTCGAATTTTGATTGATCGTGTATTATAAGTAATTTTTTGGTTGGCGCTTAACCCCTGAGTTACTATCACAGCTCTCACTTAAATTAATACTTCCGTTTTTATAAATGTGCAAACAACATCAGTGAATGTATACAGGTATGGACTCTATTGTCAGATCAATATCACATGAATGGATAAACGGAAGAGAGACAAAGCTTCCTAAAAACGTGCAAAATTGTTACTTATTTTGGTAAGGTTGTCACAATGAGTGAAGACAAATTAAACAAAATATTTATTGAATAGTTTAATTATTCAGTATCATCGAACACTTTACAAATTACTTATTAATATAATTTTCTTTTCGTAATTTTTGTTTTTTAATAATTTATTGTTTCTTTTAATGGTGTGATAAATTCTGAATCTAACATAAAGTTTACTATATCTGTTGAGGAGTTCCCTTCTGGGGATACTATCCCGTTTTCAGCGGTAGTTTATGGTAAAAATTATGTTTAGCAAGTAAAACTAAATTTAAATACAAAGTTTTGAGTCCATGATCTAACCGTCAAATAGTTCTCTTGTAAGAAACCAATGACGGCTGCAGCAGCAGTTCGTGATTAAAATCGTGTTAAACTATCAAAATTAAGCTAACACACAAAATGTCTTGACCCTGCTATGGGTTGGCTCTACCAAGGTAGGACCACGCTCTCACAGAATACCACTGGAAACGAGGCATTCCATCTTAGTCCTCAGGAATGACACATATCTACAATATTTATTTATTTATTCATTAAAATCATATATATATATATATATATAATCCTCTCCGTCGATTTTGATGACGGCGACCCCAGGAACTGTGGATTTTGCCTATTATGTGCTCTTATATTCGCTAGACCGAACTTGGTCTTAAATACTCTTCGATATGTGTAACAGTAGAGTTGGCCAGACGATTTGTTTTAATTCTAGGGCGCAATTGAGGTTTCAAATCTAGAGTTTTGAAACGGATTCCGCGATCAGGGTTTATACCGCAAGTATTCAGGTGTATTTTGAAAACATCCTTATAGCACAGATGCTGACCACCGTGCTTGCGCTTACACCATGCATCTCTGAGTAAAAGACAGCTTTAGGTAAATGGCGGTCTTTCATGCGAAGGACATCCCGCACCACCTGAGCTGACGTTGCATTAAGAGAGCTTCAATGCCGAACATTCCAGAAAGACGCAAAACCTCAGAATTAGGAACATGGTCCTGCTATTTGATTTTCAGAATAGATCTAAGACATTTTAGGTGGTAAGTGTCAAGATTTTTAATATCTGTTTTCACCATGTCTCTGCGCCATATAAAAGGACAGGAATTATTAGTGCCTTATAGATGCTAACTTCGTTTATAGCTTGAGATCATGGAAGTTCTAGACACGATCATTGAGTCCCCCGAAAGTGAGCGGCAGAGTTAGCAATGCGTGATGGTATCTCCGAAGCCAAGGTATTGTCAGGCCGGATATTGCTTCCAAGATATTTGAAGTGTGAGACCTCTTCTAGTGGTTTCTCGTCTAGATTCAGTACTTACAATTGGATCTTGGAGTCCTGGAAACGATTATGATCACGACAAATTTGCCTGGATATAAGCGCTTCAGGGTTGACAAGATCGTCAAAATGCGTCAAAATAGCTTTGAAGATGCGACATGCTATCTCATATGAGGCACACGTCATCAGCGTAAAGAATCTCCACTACGAATATCTTTTGAACTTTGGATTTCGCTTTGAACCTTGAGATATCAGACACACTTTAATCTTTTAATATTTGATTTTTCCTCTTTTTTGTATCTTCTCTATCTTGATTGTATCTCTTGGATGGTTAAAGTGTGATCTTTTTATTATTTCTAGTATTATTTATACACAATCGCTCGAATTGTCGACGACCGAGTGCTTTCTGATTGGCTCGATTCACTGGCGCTGCGAAGAGATGTTGCATCTCTTTGAATTTTGAGAGTGCTCTGAGGAATTGTTCGGATTAATCCCAGCCGCCAAATTTCGTGACCACACTACGTGGCAAACGTCCCCGTACCATCCACACCATCTGAATGCTTGGCGGTCCACCACTGCATGCTTCAAAAGGAGTTTTCTTCCACGTACAACCTCTCTATGGAATAGTTTACCACCGGCGATTCTTCCGGACCGATGCGACCTGGGTACCTTCAAGAAAAGAGCTTTCTCCTTTCTAAAGGGCCGACAACGCACCTGCAATTCCCCTGGTGTTGCGGTTGATGATGGGCGGAGGTAGTCACTTAACATCAGGTGAGCCGCGTGCTCGTTTGCCCCTCTTCTATAAAAAAAACACACAGTGCAATAAACAATCTTTATAAATAATACCACGTTTTTACGTTAAAATATTCAAAATTGCAACTAACAAAACAAACAACTTACGTCGCACTGACCCTGAGATTGTCCACTGACTGTGCCAGCATGACTGGTTTTTTCCAGCCTCGCCGCGCGTTCGCAACAAGCGGCTAGTGGTCATGCACACATGCCCTGCATGCTTGTAGTAGTGCAACCGATGCAAAGTTGTTTGAAGCTTTATCTCTATTCCGTTTATCTACTCATATGTCAATATTGTATGAGATTTTGGTAATATGGTTTTTAAATCAGTGCCTTTCATCCATCCATCCATTAAAGCCTATAAAATTCGTCTGCCTAACATAGGCCTCCCTCATAGATATTACCTCATGAAAGGATTTTCCATAGTTGCTATGGTTGAGAAGCGGGATGACAACCGGAGTTTTGTATTATTTTGAGTTTTTATCAGGAAGATGCTGCTGCTATCTATTATTTCTTTTTTTTTACAAATAATAGTTTACAATCTTTTTGCCTCATGGTGCGAAAACTAGGGCGTGGCATATTTTACGCCGCTACCACACGGCGAGTAGCCGAGTCTGTTCTTTCGGCTTTGTCGCTCTTTTAGCACCACCCGGGGGAAACGTGTAGGGTGGGCCTAGGATTAGGTGGTCGAAGCCTACGGACGCGAGCGACTTATCCCCCTAATTAACTCTCCTTCTATTCTTATTTCACATACCGTTTTGCTTTCATCTCTTTCAAAAACCATCACTTTCGTCTTACTCGCGTTCACTTTCATTCCCCTTTCTTTTAATGACCTGTTCATTAATGTAACCATCATTTGCAACTCGGCCGCCGACGACGCAAGTATGACTTGATCATCGGCGTACAAAAGGCATTTGATGGTTAACTCACCCATTCTTACCCCGCATTCTTCAACTTTCAAATTTTCCAAACAGCTGTCCATAAATAGGTTGAACAGCCACGGGGAAGCTACACAGCCCTGTCTGACACCTTTATGGACCTTTATTGGTTTTTCGCCAAAAACTTCTCCGCGATCATGCGCATGGAAAAGACTTGATCTGTACACCCCATTCCCTTTCTAAATCCCGCTTGCACATCCCAAATTTTTTCATCAGTTTCTTTCATAACTCTTTCAATTAGTACCTTAGCATACAGTTTTCCCACAATGCTAAGAAGGCTGATACCACGGTAGTTTTTACAGTCCTGCTGTGACCCTTTTCCCTTATATATTGGGACTATCACGGCTTTGCACCAGTCTCCCGGTACCCGCTTTAGTTCCCAACATAAATTAAACAAGGTGTACAGCAGGCCTGCCACCACGTCCTCTCCAGCCCTTAGCATTTCGAGTGAAACTCTATCATATCCGGCTGCCTTACCTACTTTCATGCTTTTCATTGCTTTCATTATTTCATCCATACTTATCTCCTTATCCCTTTCATCTTCTTTCGGAATTTCTATTTCATTTAGTTCACACTTCTCCTCACTCATAAATTCGCTTTCAAAATATTCCTTCCATCTCTTTAGACTCAACACTTCATCATTCAGGATACAGCCATTCTCGTCTCGTATCGCATTCAATCTAGGCTGTTTTGAAAGTCCCCTGGTATTTCTTACGAGTTTCCAGAACATTTTAATATTTGCCTGGAAGTTATCCGATATTCTTCTATCATTCCTATCCGTTCTTTCTTGCTTTTTCCTTTCAACTAATTCTTTTACTCTCTTATTTAAACGTTTAAACTCTGCCTTTTTCCTTTCATTCTCATCATTCTTACCGCCAGAGTTACCAGCTTTGGTCGCTAGTAAATCTAGCCATGCTCTCTTCTTTGCTTCAACTTCCATACGTACCTCGTCATCCCACCATAACGTATTGTCTTTCCTTTTATTCATTCTCTTACTAACACCACATACTTCGGTAGCTGCATCCACTAAACCTTTCTTAACATTATGCCACACATTCTCCAAGTCTAACTCATTCACACACAACTCATCCAAATTACTTATATTTTCTCTCAGTCTGCATTTGTACTTGTCTTTCACATCTTCATCTTGTAACCTCTCAATTCTTATACGCTGTAACGCAGTGGTAGACACAGATATCCTATGCCGCCAACGTCTGAATAAACCCCTAATTCGGCATAAGACCAGGTAGTGGCGAGTAAGACGAAAGTGATGGTTTTTGAAAGAGATGAAAGCAAAACGGTATGTGAAATAAGAATAGAAGGAGAGTTAATTGAGCAAGTGGATGAGTTCGTATATTTGGGATGTGTATTCAGCAGGGATGCGAGATATGATAAGGACATTGAACGACGAGTGAATGCAGGAAATAAAGTAAATGGGGCTCTACACTCTATTGTGAAAAGTCAGAATGTGTAAAAAAAGGCACGTATGGCAATTCACAGTGCTGTATTAGTCCCTACTTTAACGTATGGTAGTGAAAGTTGGGTGTGGCAGAAGAAGCACGCGAGTAGAATAAATGCGGTAGAAATGCGGTCGCTAAGGAGTATGTTAGGGCTGAATCTGAGTAACAGGGTGAGAAACTGTGTGATAAAAGAAGAGTGTGGTTTGCAAGATGATGCTGTGACCAGGATTAAGAAAGGAATGCTTCGGTGGTTTGGTCATGTAGAAAGAATGAATGCGGAAAGACTGACAAAGCAAATATATGTTGCAGAAGTGAATGGAAGAGTCGGAAAGGGACGTCCTAGGCGGAAGTTTGTCGACCAAATTGGCGATATACTAAAAATGGGCCAAATTAAGAGTACCCTTAACCGACGAGCATGTATGCGTAGGTATATGAATGTGGAAGAGGCGAGAAAGGTATGTCAGGATCGTGCTAAATGGAAGTCTGTAGTCTCTGCCTACCCCTCTGGGTGACAGGCGTGAGTGTTTATGTTTATGTTTATGTAATTTACAATCATGTACACAATTAAGAACACAAAATAAATTAGAAATAGCTTGGTATCGATCACCCTTCCCAGGGGTTATTATCATCCATAAATTCCTTAATATTGTTACGCGCCAAAGCCGACGGCACTAGCGCCATCTAGTATCGAATAGAATAATTAAGCTTTCTGGAAGCCGCACACTCGAATTTTCTGCGCTTGGTCAGTTGGCGCGCGTATTTACTTGAATATTTCGGAATATTCTGGATGTTTTCGTAGAAGAGCCCTATATAAAGGCGCTGCAATACGCGATCGAAGAAGTATTGAATTCGGCGAGACAAGCAGAGCTTCGGAGCGGAATAAAGTGAATTAGTGTGCTTAATTATTGGTGTTTTAAATTTTAATTTGTGTAAAGAAAATTAAAGTGTTAATTTAGGTAATTCTATCGGCAATTTTTATTGTCACGAACCTCAAGCTCGTAACAATTGGTGTCAGAAGTGGGATAAAATCATGCCGATTTTACCTAAGGAGGAAACGGAAGGTGTCCGTACGCGAAGTCAACGCCAGCAGGAGACGTACCAAAGAAGATTTGGTGCAGGCCCGTTGGTTGAAAGAGCAGCAGGAGGAACAGGCTCGCCGACAGGATGAACAGGCTCGCCGGCAGGAGGAACAGGCCCGCCAACTGGAGGAACAGGCCCGTCGGTTGGAAGATCAGCAGGCGGAACAGGCTCGTCGGTCGGAAGAGCAGATGCTCCTCATGAAGGACCTTCATGCTACCTTTGGAAAAAAGATAAGGTAGGTGAAGGATAGGGTTGCTCAATATGACAACCGCCTGTCGGAAGCTGAAACCCAAATCAAGGAAGCTAAAACCCAAATCGACCAAGTGAACAATCGGGTTGATTACGTGGTGGCTGACGTGAAGAAAGCGCTGGACGACCTCAAACTGGGTGATGGAACTACAGCTCCCGTAGTAGCTACTATACCTTCGCTACGTGGGTTCAAAGTGCCACCGTTCGACCGGACTTCTTCCTGGTCAGCCTACAAAATCCATTTCGAGGCTGTTATGAAGGCGAACGGCTGGAATAAAAGTCAGGCCATGACCGCTCTCACACTAGGCCTGCGCGACCAGGCCTTAACAGTTCTGAAAGCTCTCGGGGAGGAAGTGACTTATGAGCAACTCATTGAGGCGTTGGAAGCGAGATATGGCGACGCTCACCTGGAACACGTCTTTCGTGCACAGCTTAAAGATCGCGTGCAGCGCGTCAACGAAAACTTGCACCAGTGGGCTCTAGAGGTGGAGAAGCTGGTGCGGAAAGCATACCGGTCTGTACCTGCGCTCATTGAAGGGAACCTGGTGCAGACATTCGTCGACGGCATCCGCGACCTGGAAGTCAGAGCTGCTGTGAGGCTCGGGCACCACGAGACGCTTAAGGACGCCTTGGCCCATGCACTGGAGGTAGAAGCCGTGCGGCAGGATCATCGTTCCCATCGCATCAGGAAGGTTGCAACAGCTACAGTTCGCGACTGCAACAAAGGATACAACCCTAGGTGCTATGGCAGTGGGGAAAGGGGCCATCTTCGCTCCAGCTGCCCTAAGCGAACTGTAGAAAGAAGAGTTGATCGACCTCGAGAGGGTAGTGCAGCTAACGGCACCGCCTGGCGGTGGCAGGATCGTCGTTTCCCTCGTGCTAGGGAGGTTGCAGCAGTTACGGTTCGCGACCACAATATAGGATACAGCCCTAGGTGCTATGGCTGTGGGGAAAGGGGCCATCTTCGATCCAGCTGCCCTAAGCGAACCCTAAATAGGGAAGGTGAACGATCTCAGAAGGGAAGTGCGGTTAACATCACCGCCCAGCAGCAGCCGGGATACGACTTTACTATCAGACATCGCAGCGGGAAATCTCATGGCAACGCAGATGCATGGTCAAGAAGACCTTGTCCTGAAGATCGGAAATATTGTATTAGGCAAGAGAGCAAGGAAGTGGTATCCGTGAGGATGCTCAGGATAGACCAGCTCAGCAACGAGTGGAAGGACAGCCTACAACGTGCACAGCAGGAAGATCCAGACATCAAGCCGATGCTGGAATGGATGAAGGCCAGTGCTCACAAGCCCAAGTGGAACGACGTCTCAGCGATGAGTTCGACCACTAAAAGCTATTGGGCCCAGTGGGACAGCTTGCTGCTTCAGGATGGAGTTCTGTGCCGTATATGGGAAAATGTTCGGGGAGACGGCTGTCGTTTGCAAATGGTTGTCCCTAAAGCTAAAGTGCCGAATGTTCTACAGCTGTGCCATAATGGTCGATCAAGGGTCCATCTGGGAGTTAAACGAACTCTGCTGAAGGTCCGAGAACAGTTTTACTGGGTCCATTATAGTGACGATGTCGAGGCTTGGTGTCGTACATGTACAAGTTGTGCGGCCGTGCGGGGACCTCAGACACGTAGTAGAGGAGCACCGAAATTGTTGTTACACCATGGGATAGGACAGCCCTTGACATTGCGGAGCCGTTACAGAAAGGCGCAAGAGGGACTCCTAAGATCGTCCATGTGGATCGCCTGGCGCGATATTATGGGGCCGATAATGCTCGGGACGAGCATGTCTTATAAGGGGGCAGTGTTACGCGCCGAAGTCGACGGCACTAGCGCCATCTTGTATCGAACAGAAGAATTAAGCTTTCTGGAAGCCACACACTAGAATTTTCTGTGCTTGGTCGGTATGCGCGCGTATTTACTTGAATATTTCGGAATATTCTGGATGTTTTCGTGGAAGAGTCCTATATAAAGGCGCTGATATACGCGATCGAAGAAGTATTGAATTCGGCGAGACAAGCGAAGCTTCGGAGCGGAATAAAGTGAATTTGCGTGCTTAATTATTGGTGTTTTAAATTTTAATTTGTGTAAAGAAAATTAAAGTGTTAATTTAGGTAATTCTATCGGCAATTTTTATTGTCACGAACCTCAAGCTCGTAACAATATTTTAATAACCTTTTTATACAAACTTAGTTTAATAAGGTTTTTGAACTTTGTGTTTGTCAAATTTTGTATATTTTCTAGGATTTTGTCGTAAAAGCGTCACCCCAAGAATGAATTACTGACTCGGTGGATTCGAGTAACTGGTACTACTAGCTTGTGTCAGTTCCTAGTATTTACAGCATGAATATCACTTATTTTTGCAAAACTACTTTAATTTTTGTGTACGTACATTTTGTTTAAGTAATGATTCGGTGACGGCAGTAGAAGGATTCAGTGACTTAGTAAGTTGAGATCGGAATATCAGTAAAATATTTCTCAAAAACCATTTATTTCCGTAAGAGTTTTTAAAATAGTCGTTGTTTTTTTTATGTTCTGCTGTTAAATATTGTTACGAGCTTGAGGTTCGTGACAATAAAAACCGCTGATTGAATTACCAAAATTTACACTTTTATTACCTAACACCAAGTAAAACTTAAAACACTAATAATTAACCACACTGATTCACTTTATTTCGCTCCGAAGCTTCGCTTGTTCCAAATTCAAATTCAATACTGCCGCGATCGCGTTTTGCAGCGCCTTTAAATACGCATTTTCACTGAAACATCCAGAATATACCCGTAGATACGGGCGCCGACCAACCAGACGTAGAAAGTTCGAGTGTGGGGCTTCTAGAAAGCTTCATTCTTATGTTCGATATTAGATGGCGCTGCTGGTCGAAAGTCAAGATTGAGATTGTCTAGGAGGCCCTCCTCGCTCTCGTCCCCGATACTAGATGGCGCTAGTGCCGGGTACATGACGTGAACTTAGGCGCGCAACACTATGTTTAGAAGCACAGGTGCTACAGATGTAGCTGAAGAAATCAAATATTTAACAGCTATTTAGATAGAACGGGATTAAAATGTCTACCCAGCAGACAGTCGATGACGACAGTAACTCAAGTTCATAAGACGCTTAACCGATCAAAATAATTTGAGGTTTATATTAACATCGAAGCACTCGTTTCGTCATTTTCTCTAATAGTTTACACTTGCAAACACTTAAATCACAAATACGTATCACTTTTACGATTGAAAATCCACTTCAAACCATTTTTAAGTGACAAAACAGAAGCAAAAATCCGTCGACGGTGAAATTCCCGCCAAAACAAACAGTAAGGTTTCGTAGACTGTAGTAATTTTAATACCTCAGAAATATACTGTACAAAATTACATTTCTTTTTAAGATAATAAGCAAAGTAATAAACTGGGGAAAAATTAATAGAATGAAATAAAGTACAGAAGATTGGGTAGTAGTTTACGAGACAAAATATAAAATTAGGACTTTTATTGAAAAAAATATCGACTGTCGATATTCATATTTTAAGCGCATAAATGTAACGCGATAAAGTTGGCTACACTTGAACGCTCCACGTTATTAAATTTTAATGCCATTTAACGGCATTACAGTTGGCGTTAATGTTCCTTGAATACTTTTTATATTTGTTGAAAATGGTTTTATAAAAACCCATTAGGTTTTCCTTTGCCTTTCTAATTCTTCAATAGTTGTATTAAAAGACATCATCACATTCAACTTAGTCTTCATCCTGCATCAAACGAAATTCTATAAGTATATAAAATAATAAAAATCTAAATAGCATATACATAATGTATGTAGCTATTAAGAAAGTAGGTACTTACCAGTAATTAAAACGAACTGAAGACAGCGGATTACGGCGCACCCGGAAAACTCCGTGGAGTACCATCAGTTAAAAATTTCAATAACATTATTAAAATTCTATTGTATCAACTCTTATAAATCGCTTTAGTGAAAGTGTGGTGAATAGTGGGAACATTTTGGTCAGGGAAAAACTGCTAATCTACCTCAAAGGTATGAATCGAGTTATTATAAATATGCTTATAAATATAAACAACCACTTGTTTGAAACGAAAAATGCTTAAGTAACCAAGACTGTATAAATCTCATAAAGAAAAATTGCTAACGACTGCTAAACAAGCGATACACTACAGAGGATATGCAACCAAAACTGCTTACGTGCACTAAACTAACTGAATAAATGCAAGCAAAATGACTAAAGGTGAATTATTAAACGTTATTTATTATTGTATTTATTATATTATTCCATTATACTACTTATTTAGACGGGTTTTAAAAATGTGTTCCAAACAATATAGCTTCGTGGGCTCATTATGTGAAATTTTTCTAAATATATGCAGATACGAGTACTAAGTAATTGATGTGCGGTTATAATCTGTCAATATAAAATCTAGATCAAAATATTGAATGGATTAAACAGAAAACCTCTTAGAGTATATGAAATCTATTGTCGGAATTGAAATTAGAAATAAAAACCATTGGCTTTAAAAATAAATCAGTTTTATTGATTTATTTTTAATACTTTCTAAACATTGTTGTTACTTGCTAATAATAAGACTTATTATAATTTATGAAAACCATCAAGTAGGTTCAAAGAGAACAAAAAAAAAAACAAACGTAAAAATAAAACTTCAGTATTATAAATTTTTGTCATAATCCAATAAGTTCTATCCGTATTTATCCGTAGGTATCCGTATACGTCCTGACTGTAATACGATCATGAATCACAAGGGTAAGTCAGACGTCTGACCTGCCATTATTTATAAATCTCAGAACAAATAGAAACGTAAATAAATAACAATAAGTAAGTCTAATTTGCTACTTTTGACAAAAAATCTTTGACACTTACTGCATGAAGTAAAGAGGCCCAAATCCCCCCCCCCCCATCAACATGGTAGCGGAATTAAATAAAGATAGACTACCCCAGGAGGGTACCAGCACCCCTGGAGAATCCCTCGCTGAGCATCCACGACCATGTTTCTCCACTTCTGAGCGTGGGTGCTCAGGCTGCCCCGCGTATTCTGGGGGGGGGGCGAAATTCCGCTCAAGACTAAAATTGCTCGGGGCAAACGGAGCAACAAGACCAAGGCGACCCCTGCCACGCTGTCCGTGAATTTCTGCAATATCAGGGGACTTCACTCCAACCTAAACGCCGTCCACTACCATCTCGAGACGGCGAGGCCGGCTCTGCTCTTTCTGACCGAGACGCAGGTGTCCTCTCCGGCTGATGTTTCGTATCTCTCCTACCCGGGGTACAAACTGGAACACTCCTTTGTGCCTCGGGCTGGAGTTTGCGTTTACGTCAGAGAGGACATCTGTTCCCGACGCCTCGGCAGACTTGAAGGTTCGGACCTGTCCATCCTTTGGCTACGCGTAGACAGCGACGACCATCCGCGCGTCTACGGGTGCCTCTATAGGTCCCACAGCGGTAATGCCGAAACAGACCGACTCTTCGACCACGTCCAAATGGCTGCAGATTCGTTGCTACAGCAGATCCCCTCCGCAGAGATCGTGATCCTCGGCGACTTTAACGCCCATCACGCCGAATGGCTCGGTTCACGTTTAACCGATCATGCGGGGAGATCTGTTCATGATTTTGCCTTGGCATATGGTCTGACACAACTGGTTACTTCGCCTACGCGGATTCCAGATGTGGAGGATCATGCACCTTCCCTGTTGGACCTTCTGCTGACCTCTCACCCGGACGGATATCAGATTTCCGTCGACGCCCCTTTAGGCTCCTCGGACCATTGTCTGATCCGGAGTGTTGTGCCACTCACGCTGAAATCGCGGTTGCATTCTGCAGGCTGCCGCCGTGTTTGGCACTATAGGTCAGCCGATTGGGATGGGATGCGGTCTTTCTTTGCATCCTACCCTTGGGGGCGGGTTTGCTTCTCGCCGGATGATCCCAACGTTGTTGCGGATTCTGTTACTGATGTGGTACTTCAGGGTATGGAACTTTTTATTCCTTCCTCTGTGGTGCCCATTGGAGGCAAATCTCAGCCATGGTTTGGTCGCTCCTGTAAAATAGCATCATGCTATAAGCAGGAGTGCTACCAAGCCTGGGTTGATGCATCAGCGTCCCGGGATGTAAAACCAGCGCTCTAAAAAAGAAGTATAATTCCGCCTCTAGGTCCTTCAAAAGAGTCATTGCCAAGGCAAAGTCAGAGCACATAGGCAGAATTGGCGAGAAACTAGTTCGCCTTCCTTCTGGAACCCGTGCATTCTGGTCTCTCGCCAAGGCTGTCCAGGGGAACTTCTGTCAGCCATCTCTTCCATCTCTGCACAGGGAGGACGACTCACTGGCCCATACTGCAAAGGAGAAAGCCGATCTTCTAGGCTCCTTCTTTGCGTCTAACTCGACTCTTGATGACGGGGGGAGTACGCCGCCGACCATCCCGCGGTGTGAGTGCTCCATGCCGGAAGTGCAGTTCACACAGCGCTCGGTTCGCAAAGCACTCCTCTCCCTGGGCATCCACAAGTCGAGTGGGCCTGACGGAATCCCCCCAATTGTGCTGAGGACGTGTGCTCCAGAGTTGGCACCGGTTTTAACGCGTCTTTTCCGGTACTCCTACTCCCTAGGCGTAGTCCCAAAATCGTGGAAGACGGCTTTCGTCCACCCGATCCCTAAAAAAGGCGACCGCTCAGACCCGTCCAACTACCGGCCAATCGCCATCACCTCCTTGTTCTCCAAAACAATGGAGTCCATTGTAAACTGCCAGCTCATGAGGTACCTTGAGGATCACCAGCTGATTAGTGACCGCCAATACGGTTTTCGCCGTTGTCGGTCAGCTGGTGATCTTCTGGTCTACCTCACTCACAGATGGGCGGAGGCAGTAGAGTTCAAGGGGGAGGCATTGGCCGTTAGTTTGGACATTGCGAAGGCCTTCGATCGGGTTTGGCACAAAGCGCTTCTTTCGAAGCTCCCTTCCTATGGGCTTCCCGAGAAATTGTGCAATTGGATCACCAGCTTTCTTGCAGATCGGAGCATCAAGGTCGTTGTAGACGGTGCAAGCTCCGATTGCAAGCCTATTAATGCTGGTGTTCCACAGGGCTGCGTGCTATCGCCAACGCTGTTTCTTCTGCATATCAATGATATGTTGCATACCCGTAACATTCATTGCTATGCAGATGACAGCACTGGTGATGCTCTTTACACCGGCCGAGCCAATATTTCTCGGGAAAACGTCTCCGAGTGCCGGGACAAACTTGTGTCTGAAGTCGAGTCTTTGCTGAACAGAGTCTCGGATTGGGGACGACTAAATCTAGTCCAGTTTAACCCCCAGAAGACACAAGTTTGCGCGTTAACCGCTAAAAAGAACCCCTTTGTCGTATCCCCTCAGTTTCAAGGCACTATCACGGGGAGTGCTCTGAGGAATTGTTCGGATTAATCCCAGCCGCCAAATTTCGTGAACGCACGACACGGCAAACGTCCCGATACCATCCACACCATCTGGATGCTTGGCGGTCCACCACTGTACGTTTCACAAGGAGTTTTCTTCCACGTACAACCTCTCTGTGGAATAGTTTATCATCGGCGATTTTTCCGGACCGATACGACCTGGGGACCTTCAAGAAAAGAGCTTACTCCTTTCTAAAGGGCCGGCAACGCACCCGCAATTCTCCTGGTGTTGCGGTTGATCATGGGCGGCGGTAGTCACTTAACATCAGGTGAGCCGCATGCTCGTTTGCCCCCTCTTCTATAAAAAAAAAAAAAAAAAAAAAAAAAGATTTATATTCTGGAACATATATTGTTGGTATAGTTTTGTTGTTACATATGATAAAAACTACTTTTACGGATTTTATCGCGTTTATTTTTGCTTTTAATTACTTTTATTTTTAATTCCCGACGTTTCGGGCGCTTTTCAGCACCCATGGTCACGGGGGACTGAGATGACTGACGTCCCGATGTCATTGTTAAACCCGGAGTACCTTCAGCTTTTTTAATTATTGTTTATAGTCCGATCTATGCAAAATGAACTGACTATGTCCTGAGGTCTTGCAGTGGTATGCTTGGGTTTAGTTTTAATTTTATTGATTATAGGATCCCAAGCAGGTGGCAGTACCCAGCCTCCTTCTCTATTGAAATTAGGATGTTTTAGGATTTCAATAGCCTCACGTATCATCCTTGGTAGGAATCGGTGTTCTTTCGCGAGGATTTGTGGTCTATCAAATCTGATGTAATGGTTGGGGCCGTCTAGGATATGATCACAAACTGCAGACTTCCCGGAACGTTGATGCTTCACATCAGCTATATGTTCTTTTACGCGGGTTCTAATTGATCTTTTTGTTTGTCCTATATAAGAAGAACAAATTCACAATCAAGCTTGTACACTCCTGCATCTTGTAGAGGAATATCACACTTGACGGATGGTAGGAACTGACTAATCTTCTTCGACGGCTTGTAGAATGTTCTAATAGAAGCTCGCTTCAAGATATAGCCAATCGTGTCTGTGACACCTCTGACATATGGTAGTACAGCAGGCACACGCTCGACTGTGGCCGGCTTCACTCGGTCACTGTGACGTAGGCGCGGGACCCGAAGCTTGTTGTCGTGCAGAACTTGCTTGACGTGCTGAAGCTCGGCGGCCAGGTGTTTGCTGTCACAGATCCCTCGTGCTCTCTGTAACAAAGATTTGCCCACGGTAGCTAACTGTGTAGGATGGTGGTCAGATTCGCCGTTTACACAACACCGTTTATACAAACCGATATTTAAACCCGCCCAACCCGCGTAAAAGAACATATAGCTGATGTGAATCATCAACGTTCCGGGAAGTCTGCAGTTTGTGATCATATCCTAGACGGCCCCAACCATTACGTCAGATTTGATAGACCACAAATCCTCGCGAAAGAACACCGATTCCTACCAAGGATGATGCGTGAGGCTACTGAAATTAAAAAACATCCTAATTTCAATAGAGAACAAGGCTGGCTACTACCACCTGCTTGGGATCCTATAATCAATAAAATTAAAACTAAACCCAAGCATACCACTGCAAGACCTCAGGATATAGTCGGTTCATTTTGCATAGATCGGACCATAAACAATAATTAAAAAAGCTGAAGATACTCCGGCTTTAAAAATGACATCGGGACGTCAGTCAGCTCAGTCCCCCGTGACCATGGGTGCTGGAAAGCGCCCGAAACGTCGGGAATTTAAAATAAAAGTAATTAAAAGCAAAAATAAACGCGAGAAAATCCGTAAAAGTATTTTTAATCATGTGTAGTGTTCGCGTAAATATAAGAAATCATTATTTATTGTTACATATTTTTTTTCTAAATCAGAATATATTTAACTTTAAAATAGGCAATTTAGATTTGTAAATTAACTTCAAAATTGATACTCCTTTGTTCATAACCTCGATCTTTTCGGATTCAGTCAATATTTGACTTCCATATGGTATGGACTAGATTTTTTAAAGTAGCAGTGCGAATTCTGCTTATTTCTCTAAAAAGCTTGGCGGGCTCAGCAGAGTGGGACAGTATTTCTTGCCAGTTCACCGCCTGCAACTTTAGAAGTCGCAGGTTAGGCCGCACATGGAATACTGTTCCAATCTCTGGGTCGGGTCTCCCCAGTACCAGCTCCTTCCATTTGATCGCATCCAGCGCAGAGCTGTTCGAATCGTCGGCGACCGAGCTCTTTCCGATAGCCTTGACTCACCGGCATTGCGAAGAGATGTTGCACCTCTTTGCGTATTTAATCACATCTACCACGAGGAGTGATCTGAGGAATTGTTCGGACTAATTCCAGCCGCACAATTTCACCATCGCACATCGCGACAAAACTCTCGATACCAACCATACCATCTGGATGACTGGCGGTCCACCACCGTGCGATTTAAGAAAAATTTTCTTCTTTGCACAAATTCCTTGTGGAATCGAATACCACCCGAGATTTTTCTGGACCGATACAACTAAGAGACCTTCAAGAGCCTACTTCTTTTTAAAAGGCGGGCAACGCATCTGCAGTTTCCCTGGTTTTGCAGTTGTTTATGGGCGGCGGTAATCACTAACCATCAGGTGAGCCGTATGCTCGTTTGCCCCCCCTCCTATAAAAAAAATTACCTGCAAGATTACCTTTGAATTATTTGTCTTAACTTGTATCCCAAACCTCAAAATCTTTTTGAGATAGAACTTCAACTTCGTATGGCTTAGGAACTTTTCTTCCTAGAACACATATTGTTGGCCACTGAGATGGTGCCCTTACAAAGTTGTTTGTCTGAATTTTATCAATGACTGGGTGGATGGAATCCACAAGCATATATGTGTGTACCGGTAGAAGTTAATTCATGTGAAAAGTTGATATATTATAGCATTTTTGCAAAGATTTATGGATGCAGGCCAAAACAATTTTACTTTTGTTTTGCCCTGGGTAGAACGTTTGTCTACCTTTTCAATGTATTTAACTCGACTTCGTTCCACAAGAAACAGAACTCTTATCGTGTAACGGACTAGTAATTTGTCAAATTAAATGTAGCAATCCTTCTGCTATATTAAAAAAAAAACATTCTGTCTCTATATAGGTAGTATAGCCACGTTGCAGCTATATTATGGTTGTTGAACAAATGGGTCGGCTCGACTGGGGAAGGACCACGCTCTCACACAATACCGGCGTAAAATAGCAGTTTTATGTTGCTGTGTTTCGTATGGTGTGTGTAGAGATTTGGAGACCTGTTTTTACTGGAAACGACGCATTCCATCTTAGTCCTCACGGATGACAACGCATCTGCATTTTAATTCGTAATCGAGGGTAGATGTAGATGTTTATGGGCCAGAGTACCCACTTACCATCAGGTGGACTGTGTGCTCGTTTGCCACGTTTATTATATAAAAAATATGGAATAATCAGCACTTTTTGGAGATCGAACGTAACGGTCTTGATGTGTTTGAAATCTCGAATATGTTTCTTCTTTATTTGACATGTGTTTCTCTTTTTCTTCTTGGTTTTCTCGGGGTATATTTTCGTATTTAATACATTATACACATTTGTCCTTTCCGGGCACGTGGAAAGAAATGTTAAATTCTGTAGAAAATATGTTTGTAAACCTTTTTTTGCCGACAAAATTGTCCCCAACTTTCATGTTCTTTTGTTTATAAATTTTGTATAAAAGGCTTCTATATGCTTGCGGAAAATTAATTTTTTTGAGTTTTGTCTGCAGTAAGTATATATATATTTATATATATCTTCAGATATATCATAACATTTATTAATACAATTGCATCGCAACTATTCGCTTGCATATATTCTGCATGCCTTTTCTTTTGCTGTTTTCATTTTTGTTCTGTTTCTCGTTTCTTCTACCATTATTGGATATATCTAAATCCGCCTCATCTGATCCTTCCTATTGTAACGCTCTCCCCACCTCTACGTATAAAAATATATATGATATTGAATATAATTAGTTTCCCTTTATAATAAAACTTATATATATGTGACCAGGATTAATAAATTATGTTTTGATCTTTCTAAATGATCTTTCTAAAGGTTTAATAATAGGCCGTTTGTAATATTTTGGTGTGATCGTCTTAGTTAGGACCCTTATTTACGTTGTGTTTGTTTATTCTTTTAAGTGTCTTTAGGATGAATGAATATTCACTAGGACAATTGAAAGCTGTTGGTAGTGCCTTACAAGCTAAGTGAACCCCGTTCACGAAGACAGGGCTCGAAAAAAGTTAAGAACATAAAACGTCCCTATTCCGCTTGTATCAGGTTTACATCCCTTCCCGCTCGGAAAAGGCTCAAAATATATTTATACAAAATACCCAATACAAGGGCTTCGCTCTCCTACATTTATTTAAAAAAAATGTAGGGGAGGTACACGGCCCCGGTGCTCACCGTGGCGCTCACCGTGCACGGCGTGTGTACACGGAGTTACACACGCCGTGCACGGTGAGCGCCAACCATTTTGATGCACTCCCCCCGAAGGGAACGCTAATTCGGGAACTGGACCGTAGTCTACAGCAAAATAACTGGTGAACCAGTAAAAGAGGCTTGGCCCCTCGTTAGTGCGTAAGCACAAACATCGACCGAAGTCGCGCATGTCAATGCGTGTAAACGGCATACAGAATACGAACGAATCCAGCCACAGTGAATGTACGTCACACGGTTTAGGCAAATAGGCACACTGGCTTTAAACCCTTCGTGAGCGCCACCACCTGCTAGACCGCCGCTCCTGCAGACGTGATGTAAGTGTATGGCATCACCACCAATTGCATGATCAGCATGGCTACTAGCCGCAGAGCGTGTCATGAGTCTACTGCTCACCTCAAGGGAATGGGGTCCCACGTTGTGCGGCTTTCGGCCGCAGCCTTGAGAGTCTCCTCAGATCCTCCCGCCAGCTACCACCCGCATGAGGTCGACACATATGCTCCACCAACCAATACAATGGCAGATATAGCCAAAAGGCAGTTATAAGATAAGAGTAATAATTCGCCATCAGAAAGGGTTTGTGTCACTGACATTGAGTAAATGCATTTTCGATCATGTTTGTCTCACCCACCAACAAGTTGCCTTCAATCATTTAAAGGTAGGAAAGTTACAGAGATATAATATTATGTTGTTATATAAAACATCGTGGAGGGCAGACAGTCTGTAGCCCCGTAATGAAGGGACCCGACTTGGGCAAAGCTACTTAGGTGTTAGTCAAACCAAGACGCAGGAAGCGCCATTGAGAATAGCGTCCCACCAAACAACCATCGCAGAGACGCAATGCTGCAGAACGCAACAAGCATCAATACGAATATCGTCGGGCTTACACCATTCCAAAGTCCCCCATACATCCCAGCAGACATCACCACCCGTATACCTCTATCGACCAGAACCACAAGAGAGCGTCGAATCAGGCGCAGCACACCCGCAGATCCATCTAAAGACACAATACCGCAAATAGCACTAAGCATCAAAGCAACTATCATACGGATGGCGCCCCCTCACAACACACCCAACATGATCCCTATCGACTTTGGTAACAAAGTTGGTATTGTTGTTATATAAAAAATATCACCAACGTATCATAGTAGCACGCTACTAAGACGCCAATGAACAAAACTCCACGTATCATAGCGCTAATGCACTAAGACATGAAGTTGAGTATGTCTGTTACGCTTAAAAGTGCTACCAAACACACTCATCATCCCCATCCGAAAGATAGACGACGCATCGCTATGCGCTACGACGCCACCCATAACCGGTATGGGTGTGCGATGTCCACGGGAAAGCCGTATTGCTACAACAAACCCGCTTACCATCGGCAGTAAGATTTTTGTTATATAAAACTGCACCAACGTATCATAGTAGCACGCTACTAAGACGCCAATGAACAAAACTTCACGTATCATAGCGCTAATGCACTAAGACATGAAGCTGAGTATGCCTGTTACACTTAAAAGTGCTACCAAACACACTCATCATCCCAATCCGAAAGATAGACGACACATCGCTATGTGCAACGACGTCGCCCACAAACGATATAGGTGTGCGATGTCCACGGGAAAGCCGTATTGCTACAACAAACCCGCTTACCAACGGCACTAAGATTGTTGTTATATAAAACTGCACCAACGTATCATAGTAGCACGCTACTAAGACGCCAGTGGACGAAACTCCACGTATCATAGCGCTAATGCACGAAGACATGAGGTTGAGTATGCCTGTTACACTTAAAAGTGCTACCAAACACACTCATCATCCCAATCCGAAATATAGACGACGCATCGCTATGCGCTACTACGCCGCCCACAAACGGTATGGGTGTGCGATGTCCACGGGAAAGCCGTATTGCTACAACAAACCCGCTTACCACCGGCACTAAGATGATATGTCTAGGACACATCGGTTAGCGAGTCCAAGTTTACCTCGGACCAATGGCTCGTGAAGCAGCACACACGCCACCATAATATTCCTTTTCAAGTCCCTAATAAGGACTAGTCATTTTGCTACAGTACTAGGAGCAGTCGGTCACCCGACCACCCCATACAATGCTTATGCAACAAGGAGACCTCCTATAATATTGTTTTTGTATCATAGACCTTACTTTCATAAGTCATGTACCTAGGTGGATTGAAAAGTACTCGGCCTAACACAGATCCATTCAATTCTAAAAATCAAATCTACTCACATTATTTAGATCAGTTCAGACTATTTCATTGTGTGAAGTTCGAAACGTGTGCGATAATTAGTTGTGATTTTATAAATTTATTAACAAAGTAATCGGACATAATTTCCGCGAATGGAGCAAATCGAGCAGCGTGCCGTCATTAAGTACCTCCATAAGAAGGGGCTATCATCAAAAGCCATCCATGATGACATGGTCAGTACATTAGGCGATTGTGCTCTGTTATATTCATCCGTCAAAAAATGGATAGCAGAATTTAAGCGTGGTAGAGAGAGTGTGAAAGATGAACCCCGCTCTGGAAGGCCTTCGACGTCAACTACTGACGAAAATATTACAAGAGTACTTGATTTAATAATGGGAGACCGCAGATTAAAAATCAGAGAGATAGCCGAGATTATAGGCATCTCTTATGAACGAACTCAAAACATCATTGTCAACGACTTGGGTTTCCACGAGGTGTCTGCGAGGTGGGTTCCGCGACTGCTTTCCGTTGAACAAAAAAGGACGCGATTGACTATTTCACGCGACTGTTTGGAGTTATTTGAAGCCGATGCAGATGATTTTTTGAATCGTTTTGTTACTATGGACGAAACATGGGTTCATTACTGTACACCGGAAACAAAACAACAATCAAAACAGTGGAGAAGACCTGGTTCACCACCCCCTAAAAAGGCTAAGTCGATTTTGTCGGCAAATAAGGTGATGGCTTCAGTATTCTGGGACTCGAAAGGTGTGATTATGATTGATTATCTTGAAAGGGGTCAGACTATAAACTCTGATTACTACTGCACCTTACTACGTAGTTTACGAGAGGAAATAAAAGAAAAACGTCGGGGAATGCTCAGAAGAAAAGTCCTGTTTCATCAAGATAACGCCCGTGTTCACACGTCAGTACAGTCAATGGCTGAAATTCACAACTGTGGCTTTGAACTGTTACCGCATCCGCCGTATTCACCTGATCTGGCACCATCAGACTTCTTTCTGTTCCCTAACCTGAAAAAGCACTTGGGAGGTCAAAGATTTTCGACAAACGACGAGGTCAAAGCAGCTGTAGACGCATATTTTGACTCTAAGGAAGAATCATTTTTTTTCAATGGTCTAAATGCTTGGAAGGGGCGGTGGCAAAAGTGTATTGAACTTGATGGTGATTATGTAGAAAAATAAAAATATAACTGATTTAGTATGTGTTTATTTTCTCGGTTAGGCCGAGTACTTTTCAATCCACCCTCGTATATATAGGATTCGAACCCACGACCCTACTATTGTAATGCATATTAATCATAGAGACCCTCTATAGTATTGCTTTTGAATCATAGACCTTACTTTCATAAGTCATTAATATATAGGGTTCGAACCCACGACCCTACTATTGTAATGCAAATTCATCATGGAGACCTTCTTTAGTATTGCTTTTGTATCATTGTGTTTAATATCATAAGTCCCTAATATAGGACTAGTCATTGTGCTACAGTACTTCAGGCAGTCGGGCTCCGACCACCCATATATATGTACAACTGCAGGAATGTATCTCCGGCAGCTCATCCATACAAGACATCTATACATGAACACCTTCAATAACTTAGGAAAATTTTCTTTTATACGTGAACTCCTTCCACAACTTAGGAAATTTCTTTTATACGTAAACTCCTTCCACAACATAGGAAAATTTTCTTTTATACATGAACACCTCCCATGACTTAACTTTAACAAATTTTCTAATTATCTTATAAACGTTATTTATAAGATAATAAATAAAGTGCGGAGTGCTCATTGCGGGGAAAGCGTGGCACAACTTTATTTTCTTGACACAATCAAGTAAAAAAGTAGTTAGTAAAAATTTCTAAAGCGTCAACCATAATTAAGTTTGATGATGCTAACAGTTTTTATTAAGCGCCAAAGAGATAAAAACAACAGTAATGAAAAAAAAAACAGAATTTGAAACCATACAACTCTTAAATTTTATATTGCTAATGTAACAATGTCCTTTAAATTTAGAAAAGAAATAGTTGTGAAAAGAATTTAGTAAGTAAAAAGGGTATCTTTATTGAAAACACGTTACTAAAGCTACGTCTGTTTCAAAAATAACGGAAAATCGTCGCTAGATCGTTAGATCTTGAAATTCGAGACATCCTTCTATTTTTACAAATGCTAAAACGCCAAAAACTTTATGATTCACCTGAAACCTATACTAAAAGGAAATCCAACAGTACAATTAATTAACTAATTTTGCTTAAGCATTTTCTTCTTTCTAGTGACGATGCGAAAGTTATAATAATAAATGTATTTACTGTTGTCGATAAGTGTCTGAAAAAGTGCAGATCATTAAAAAAATGCAAGTGAGTAATAATGAATATTTTATTCGAATAAATATTTCACTATTCAATTTCTATGTAATTTGATGTTAATTTCTGTCGCTGCTCAATTAATAATTTTAATTTTGATTAAAAAGGAACACATAGCTTTTTTCAGGATATAATATTAAAGTTTCCTGAGATACAGGTAATAACCTATTAAGGAGACAGATCTTCTTTGTATTTAGACATTTTCGGTTGCTAATAAACACGAGATGTCTGATATTTCACATCATATGCGACTACTCTAAAGCTAGCTCGTTTTTTATATATGTTATCGCCAATCTGTATAATCCGCAATTGTATAGAATACCGAGGTACTTTATAGGATACCTGAATCATTCAGGCAATGTATAAAACATTATTTATATTAAACACTACACTAAATGCTTAACCGGAAATGTATTGAATAAGAGGCAACGGAATAGCGAGAGTGCAATTCACGGTTTGACTTAAGACACTTTATGAAAATGATGTCCCCAGTCAAGACATGATTAAACCCAACGTCACCTAATCGAAACTAACTTAACCTAACGTAACCTAATCAAGTTTTCGTGGGTAGTATTGTTTAATATTATTTTAGTTAATTAATAGACATCGAGCATAGGCAAATGTTTTTTTTTATGAATGATTGACATTTATATCATACAAAAGAATTACAGTCATATTTTAAGTCAAATTTGACTGTAATTTTTAGTTAAGATGACTTTCAGTAAAAAAATATGTTTTGTACTTTACCTAATTTCCTCTTGACATTCTAAACGATAGATTCCACATTTTATACATTGTCTAAGCAAGCCCGGTCTTTCATGGAACGACAATATATTATATATAATGACCAAATTTTATGCATTGCCGGTAACATCTGTACATTTTACTTTCTAAAACAGATCATAACGCAAAACCGAAGATTTGTTGAATTCTGGAAAGAAAATTAACGAAAACCTCGGTCAGTGTACCTGCTTATTCTAGATTTGAGTACTAAATATACCACAGAAACTAACTTGCTACATGGCATCGGCGTTGGTGTATCAATACACTCAGTATAATATTGTGAATCTTGTAAAGAACAGATGTGGTATTAACCAGTAGAGTGATTTGCCAAACAAAAAAAAAAACACTGTGAAATTCGACAAATGACGGAATAAAATATCTTTAAGGGAGGACTACCCACGACCTTCATTCTAAGATATAATCTACCTCTGCAATATCATTGCATAAATCAGACGGAGGAAATGAGATGATATATACATTCTTAGCACGTACTAATCAGATTTGTTAAATAATTACTATGCCCGATTATATTGATACCAGTGATACTGCTTTGAATTAAAATATCCTACAGATATTTATTTGATATTACAAACTTTTGGAAATAGCAATAATTGAAAAGCATTTAAAATTAAATTATAAGGGACGAGGCTTATTAGTAAATATTCATAGGAACGTGCGACGAATTTATACAGTTGAGAATATCAATTAAATAAACATACTTAGGGCGTACTACTGTGGTAAATAGTCACGCAGAGTCAAAGTTTCATTATAAATGAAAGTTAAATCTTAAAGCATAATGGACTGTGGTGACTTCGTAAATTTGACGTAAGATTCTGAACCCTCAATTTTATTTATTTTTTGTACAAACCTAGACCTGGTGCTGCCATTCCTTTAAAAGTTTTGACTTCTCTATGTCACCGAATTTTTAAGATTTCAGATATTATGGACATGTACATTTGCATTTGAATTTCTTGTAAGGTTTAATACTTAATAGAAACTTTTGAAACATGTAATAATTTATTAATTAACAAGATAGTTTTTGCTGATTTCGTTTATAGAATTAGGCGTTACTTTATCACTTTACTAAGGGTGAATGGTATTTTGTGAATACCTGTTTCCTCTCCGAGGGAAATAATAGACTACGTCTATTCAAATATCCATCCATTACAGCCCAGGAAAGTTTACTGCTGAACATAGGCCTCCCACATGGATTAGACACCTACTGGACAATATTGTGTGGTGTATATTCTTATACGGCCACTACGTGAATGCGTCTAATAGCCAGGCCAGGTTTTCAGGATAGATGCAAAAACCACGTTTAATTAAAGATTCTTAGTTCTCGATCTGTTTAGGCTTTTTTAGGTATACAAATAATTTACATTCCTTTTAAATTGTGTAACCATAAATACCAATACAAATTAACCATCACACTATAAGTATTTTAACTCTTTCAAGTTATTAAACTGGTAAATTTATTAATACGAAAAAAATTAAATGAAAAAAGACGTGTGGCACTCGGGGACTGCCGCGGTAAAGCTATTGCGTAGCATTTTGTATCAACTTATGCAATTATAATTATTTATTTATTTTATTTATGCAGTATTTCTTTTTCTTTGATATTAATTCAAGTAACTTAGGTTAATCCAATCAAATTCAACCAGATTTAACCGAACCCGCGTTATAACGAACTCACTATTTGTGAAAAATACTGTATCACCGGACCGCGTCGCAAAAAACTCAGGTTCGCGCAGTACATACGTCAGGGCGGCCGTACGGCAATTATATTAACAAGACGCGCAACTACTCAGTTCCACGCTCCACGGCAAGATTTGTCACTTATTATTTATTGTCCAATTAATTGTCTTTAAATTCAAATGGCACGCTCTATTATAATCAATAAACGATAATCGCGTATAGTGAATTTCGAGGTAAATTATTATATGTAAACGTTTTTGAATCGTCGTAATGAAACATATTTCCTAAAGAAAATATCTTCACAATTAATTTGATGTAAAATAACATTAGAAATAACGTATAAAAACAGAAAAATTATCAAATTTTTGATCGAGTTCCTAATCAGTACACAAGCAAAAATGGCGAAATATCATTTTCAGATTTTTTTCTACATATATAGTTATTTGTTACAGAGTACACAGATAAAATTCACTCTCACAGATGACAAATTTCAAACACCACAATCTCTAATTTTTACTCTGCTATGTTCAGCGCTGTCCACGAACGGAACGATGTCGTTGAGAGCCGTGGTAGCTCACATGGTTAGCGCTCGTTATAGGTATCACAGTACGGGAGCAACCCGGGTTCGATCCCCACTGGCACCAATGAAATTGTTGCGTGCTGATTTAGCTATCAGTTGGAAAGTCTGTTTTTCTGGGCCGTTTTGTTTTGTTACACTGACATCTCGCAAGTCACCTAGGGACCTAGGAGGTTGTCGGTTGCTTATTTTTTATTTTTCTTTAAAATTTTCGTCGGTAAAATAACATATTTATAAAAGTAAAAAAAAGTAAAGTTACAGCCTATATACGTCCTACTGCTGGGCACAGACCTCCTCTAATTTCTGAGAGGGTTTTAAGGCAAGGAAATGTCCGCCACGCTGCCTCAATGCGTGTTGACGAACTTCACATTTCTTCGAAATATATATTTTTTAATTTCTCAGACATGCGCTACCAGCATGCGACGACGCGGCCCGCGCCTTGTCGCCACTTGCGTTTGCCGCGCTTTGTCTCGTCACAGAGTGGCGAAATCACAGTAATATAGGTATTTTATAAACAGCACCTGTCTAATATTATGAAATATGTAGATAAAACTTAAAACTTACCTTGATAAATGTATACCCTTTTGTTTGTAATATTTTTTAGACCTCTCTTCAATCGTTTCTGCTTATTCCCAATGTTTTACAAACTAAACTTAAACATTAATAAAACTGTACAATTAATGTAACTATAAAACACTACTATTAAACAAGAATCAGAAAAAACCTACTCCACTATTAACAAAATTAAATTTTTGCAGTAATATTTTACGATTTTATTTCGTAGTGCTGAGCTCTCGCAACGCGGCGTACGTCCACCTAGCAACACGATGCGCCCCGCACTGAATTTGTGGACGAATGCGGGGGTGATATAGACGCAATATTTAATCGGGACGCATTTTTAATTTATTATCATAAAAATAATATATATTTCAAAAAAGTAACTAAACCAAATTATTTTATTTTGTATTGCAAAGCAGTAGATATTTTTTTATATTCCTTTGATAAACAATGAAGGAGTAAAGTGGTTTCATCTCAACGATTTGGAGGTGATTTGGGTATTTTTTTATTTATTATGTGACACCGATAGAAAAATTATGGCTAAACCAAATTACGTATCAGATCATGTAGATTACTAGCTATTTTTAAATTTATTATTATATTTTTATTAGAAATATCTGGATTTTCCCGCACTCAAGGCCCGCGATAGAAGCTATGCAATAGCTTAAAAAGTTTTTTTATCATTATTGTTCTTTTTTATATTTTTTTTTGTTTTAATTATTGATAAGGCATAATTCGCTTTGTAATTTATATACACAATGATTAATGATTAATTTCGAGAATATTGAGCCCGAGATTGAATGTAATGTTACAAACTAATAAATAATGAGACCTACTTTAGCGGACAAAAAAGAAGCCATTTGAGTGACTGATTGGAGACTCAATTGAGATCGTGCTCTATGAATTTAGTTATGAATGTTATGACCCATAAAATATTTATTACACGTCTAGTCTACTAGTCTAATAATTAGTCCTATATGACTCACTGCTCTGCAGTAAATGGGACAGTAAAGTATATGGCTTTATCAAGAAATTTAAGTAAATTTTCACCTCTGCATTGTTTCTGTCTCGAAGTTTTTCTTTTTTTTTTTTATAGAATAGGGTGACAAACGAGCACACAGTCCACCTGATAGTCAGTGGGTGCTGCGGCCCATAGACATCTACATCTATCCTCCATTAAAAATCAAAATGCAGATGGGTTGTCACCCGTGAGGACTGAGATGGAATGCCTCGTTTCCAGTAAAACGGGTCTCCGGTTCTCTACACTCACCATACGAAATACAGCAGCATTAAGCTACTATTTTACGCTGGTATTCTGTGAGAGCGTGGTCCTTCCCCGGTCGAGCCGACCCATTCGTGCTACAACTATACTACTAATATAACTGCAGCATGGCTCTACCACGTATAAAAATTTTCGAACCTTATCGAAAATTTGTTTAACTTCTATAAGCATTAAAGTGATAAGCGAGTTACCATCTTTCTTAATGGTTCGATAGGGTTTATGGGTGGCTAATGTAGCCAATGAAAACCTGCATCCAACTCTCTCCTCTCTGCAACAACATCAAATATATAAATTCCGACCATCCCGCGGTGTGAGTGCTCCATGCCGGAAGTGCAGTTCACACAGCACACAGCGCTCGGTTCGCAAAGCACTCCTCTCCCTGGACATCCACAAGTCGAGTGGGCCTGACAGAATCCCCCGATTGTGCTGAGGACGCGTGTTCCAGAGTTGGCACCGGTTTTAACGCGTCTTTTCCGGTACTCCTACTCCCTAGGCGTAGTCCCAAAATCATGGAAGACGGCTTTCGTCCACCCGATCCCTAAAAAAGGCGACCGCTCAGACCCGTCCAACTACCGGCCAATCGCCATCACCTCCTTGTTCTCCAAAACAATGGAATCCATTGTAAACTGCCAGCTCATGAGGTACCTTGAGGATCACCAGCTGATTAGTGACCGCCAATACGGTTTTCGCCGTGGTCAGTCAGCTGGTGATCTTCTGGTCTACCTCACTCACAGATGGGCGGAGGCAGTAGAGTTCAAGGGGGAGGCATTGGCCGTTAGTTTGGACATTGCGAAGGCCTTCGATCGGGTTTGGCACAAAGCGCTTCTTTCGAAGCTCCCTTCCTATGGGCTTCCCGAGAAATTGTGCGATTGGATCACCAGCTTTCTTGCAGATCGGAGCATCAAGGTCGTTGTAGACGGTGCAAGCTCCGATTGCAAGCCTATTAATGCTGGAGTTCCACAGGGCTGCGTGCTATCGCCAACGCTGTTTCTTCTGCATATCAATGATATGTTGCATACCCGTAACATTCATTGCTATGCAGATGACAGCACTGGTGATGCTCTTTACACCGGTCGAGCCAATATTTCTCGGGAAAACGTCTCCGAGTGCCGGGACAAACTTGTGTCTGAAGTCGAGTCTTTGCTGAACATAGTCTCGGATTGGGGACGACTAAATCTAGTCCAGTTTAACCCCCAGAATACACAAGTTTGCGCGTTAACCGCTAAAAAGAACCCCTTTGTTGTATCCCCTCAGTTTCAAGGCACTCCCCTTGTTGCCTCAGCCAGTATCGGAATCCTCGGCGTCGACATATCGAGTGACGTGCAGTTTCGTGGTCACTTGGAAGGGAAGGCCAAATTGGCCTCTAAAAAGCTTGGCGTGCTCAGCAGAGCGGGACAGTATTTCATGCCGGCACACCGCCTGCAACTTTACAAGGCGCAGGTTTGGCCGCACATGGAATACTGTTCCCATCTCTGGACTGGGGCTCCCCAGTACCAGCTCCTTCCACTTGACCGCATCCAGCGCAGAGCAGCTCGAATCGTCGACGACCGAGTGCTTTCTGATCGGCTCGATTCACTGGCGCTGCGAAGAGATGTTGCATCTCTTTGCGTATTTTATCGCATCTATCACGGGGAGTGCTCTGAGGAATTGTTCGGATTAATCCCAGCCGCCAAATTTCGTGAACGCACTACACGGCAAACGTCCCGATACCATCCACACCATCTGGATGCTTGGCGGTCCACCACTGTACGTTTCACAAGGAGTTTTCTTCCACGTACAACCTCTCTGTGGAATAGTTTACCACCGGCAATTTTTCCGGACCGATACGACCTGGGGACCTTCAAGAAAAGAGCTTACTCCTTTCTAAAGGGCCGGCAACGCACCCGCAATTCTCCTGGTGTTGCGGTTGATCATGGGCGGCGGTAGTCACTTAACATCAGGTGAGCCGCATGCTCGTTTGCCCCCTCTTCTATAAAAAAAATAAATTAAAAAAAATTCACAACTGTCATGTTGATTGCCTCTTCTTTCGCTCTGATGTTAATTAAACTGTCGTAACTTCTTAATACCGGTGATTTCTGTCAACCACGCAGAAGATATCATTATGACAAGCTTAGGCACAAGCACGCAGGCATTTGCTCGTTTTAACTTACTTGCAGCCTATGTAACTACGTCTATTATGATCAATTCTGGTTCTACGAGAGTTAGTCCGTCTGCCATGCGTAAAGACTAGGGCAAATTCTTTCTAGGCGAGACTCATGTCACAGCCTAAGAAGAACATATAGGCGTTTAATGTCGGAAATTCTGGCATAAACAAAAAATTCTTAGGGTTGTCGGAACGGGAAGTAATAAAAAAACTCATTTTATTTTATTGCACGTTTTAAACAAATTCCTATGTTTGTGGAAACCGACGAAATTTAATTCCTTATCTTTAAATGAGGACAGCCCAAAGATTTATACCGCACTTGTATTGTGAATCATTTTAATTTATTTGCTTGATAGGACAGACCAACTGACAGTTCTTAGGCAACTAAAAAGCAATCCGCCCGCATCTAGCCCCGCATGGCTTTGCGCAACTGCCCCGTCTAGACACTTAGTACAACATGTAGTAATTGTATATATGTATTCTACTATTGTTTATAAACAACTACAGGAAACCATATCTACACTTTTTTATATTAGCATGACACTAACATATTCTTTACCCATTTGTTTTTTTTTTATCAAAAATGAAACAAATACAAGCACAATGCACAATGTGCATACCATAAGTTTGAGCACTGTCCAAGCCGGTTTAAAGCAGTTTCTCTCTATACGTAACAAGGCACCAGTGCTCAAGCATATACGCGCCTTAAGTTTGTAGTCGTGTACCTATTTTAGCGGGATAGTAGTAGGTTGGTTTCTTTACTCACGTAGTATGGGCAAACTTTTCAAATTTGCTAACCTTTAGTTGTAGTTTGAAAAGGCTGCAAATATCGAGGAATGGGTTCCATATTTTATAATAATAGTATAGCAATACCAAATTCACACGACACGACAAAAACTAAGTAAATATCAAGAACTTGCCATAGAAATTAAAACTCAATGGAAAGAACAAAATGTTCACATCGTCCCGATAGTTCTCTCGTCCACCGGTATTATACCAAAGTCACTCATACAGAGCCTTAAGACTATACATGCCTACTCGCACACTTCACACTAATCCCAGTCAGCCTCTCGGGTCATCTGAGGCGACTGGGACTCCGTGACGGACCGCTCCGGGCTCAAATGCAGAACGCGGTGCTCCTCGACACCGCCCGCATCGTCCGCCAGCTTCTTTCCCTTTCCTCCTAACCCTCGGCCGTTTGGTCTCCCCTGCCGAGGGCTTCCATCTGGTTGGATCTTATTTATTTTATTTTATTGATATTTATGTATATTTATCTTTTCATTTTAATTTATAATTATATTTAAATATAGAACCCAACCAGATGAGAAAACTATATAGATATTCCATATATTTTTTTAATGTTTTTTATTTCATTTTTAATAATATGTTTACATAGACGAATAAATATGATTAAAATTGAAGAAAGTAATAATAACTCTTATAAAAATAACATGCAATAATAAAAATTAAAACTATGTTTACCTTAATAATGTAGAATCTACAAAAGAAAAATTTATAACTCAAGTTTATAATATTAGCTACCTGCCTGAACTAGGTTGAGTACCTGTGTTTCACACTATCACTTACGCTATGGGTTTTATAATATAGGACACAAGATAATTTAAATAATTATTTAAATTATCTTGTGTCCTATATTAGTAGTTTAATTAAACTATATTATATAATAAATAAAATAACTAAATTACAATTATTTGTAACCTACAATTAATACAAAAATTATATTAAATCTTTTTTTCGCCCGAAGCTATTAAGGGCAACCCTCCGGAAAGCGGGGGAGGGAGGCAGTGAATTCTCATAGCATACCACGCAGCCGGCTGCGTGGTTATGTGGAGACTTTTACCCACTAAACACTGACTTTTAGGGACTGGCTTAATGGTCTAACTAGAGTTCTCTAAGCACAACCTCCCTTGGCAGAAAGGGGGGCGCAAGCGGCGAGTATCCGCTCAGAAGAATTGCTGCCTAATTAATTGAATTTAGAAGATGTTGGTGCTCGCTAAGCGCGAGCGGACTGTCCTGTGGGGACTGAGAAGCGCGCAATTTGCGTGCTAGAATTGCGATCTCTCTTACGTCGATACTGCGGATAGCAGTGTATTCTGTATCTAAGTTATCGGCATAAGAGGGTTCCGCCTGATGCGGGAGCCCTGGTGGACGTAGCTGAGGAGGCCTATAGTGGCTCTGAGGGGGCCGATATAGGTCCTGAGGTGGCTGAGAGTTGCCCTGAAGGGGCATTTTAGATGGGAGAGCCGTAAATGTACGGTCATTGACCGGTGGCGGAGCTTTTTTGGCAGCTTTGTTGCCAAGATTGAGGCGAGGCGCGCGTGGGCAGCCTCTGAAGTTGGCCGTATGGACAGTATATTACATATCTTATAACTTACAACATATACCTTTAGTGACTTGTTAGGCTTGTTATATAGAAGTGGTCCTAAAAATAGGTAAAATCTGTTCACAAATGCGTGTTTGGCTTGAGGGTTTACGCAAACTAAGTTCATTTTTCTCCTGTCTATGGATTTTAAATTAAATGGAAGTTCGATATGCTGTTTTAATACGATGTTCAGAATGAACAACTAACGGACATTTAGTACACTACATGTCAAGTAGAGTTGATCTGTAGGAAATATTAAAGGACCGAAAGTAGCTACCTTTGGAATTGCTCTCATAGCACGTTCTAGTGGGAGCATTATTGTTTTAGAAGCACCACCCCAGGAAATAATGTCGTAAGTGAGTTTGGATTGACACAAAGCTAAATGGACCTGTCTTATCAATTTAAAGCTGGTAGTAATTAGACTATGCCCATGTCTGGCAGTGGAGTTTTGTAATATGATGTTGTCAACTCACAGAATGAAGATCTTCAGTTGGTAATTAGACGGCTCTTTTTACTCTTTGAACTGATACAAAAATTTATGAGTGATGAATAAATTGCTGCATAGCGGAGGAAATAAATATTGAGAGGGTGTCTGAACGAACTTATTCGCGAAGTCCACCAACTTGTTCTCGGTTACCAAATTTTACTTACAAAATTGCATATTCACATCATTCTCATTGTCTCATGCGAACATGGTTTAAAATTATTGTCATTATCACGATTGGTTTTAGTTAACTACAACACGAGGCCATTTGACAGCTTTGATTATAAGATGGTCAATTTTTGGTGATGCACCTACAAATCTAATTACTTTTTCAGTAAAATGTAGTACAGTTATTTTTGTACAAATACCATCGTCATTACGACTAGCCAGCAAAATTCCATTGCTAGACGCGAGCCGATGTATTGTAAGAAGAATTTGCCATAATCGCCACACTTGGTAGGCATCTTGGTAATCGAAGTACCAGATATCTCGCACCACAAATGCTGCTTCCCGTTGAAATGGACATTACACTTCTGACGTAAACTTTATTTTTATACCGCCATCTTTTAAAGGCCATAAGATTTTTCTATAATTTCTACATATTTTTTGCTTCTTACTACATTCACGGAATGAAAGGAAAATTAAATAGACGAGTAATTCGGATTTTTTATGTTAACAAAAGTCGGAGTACTAATTATTCTGTTATGAAATGCTTAACAAAAGGCGGTTACGAGTCGAGAATACTCACTACAGAGGTAATGATCAATTTTTGAATTTCATTGTTATGCTAGCGAAATAATAATTATTCCCAACTTAAACAACTTTTACAAGTTCTTTTGGGCCTATAAAATGAGTTTTTTAACTTAAGGCCAATATTGAACGAAAACAATGTTTAGCTATAACTATGACATGTATGTTAAGGCGTATTTTTCAAATTATCTAAATATTTTGATTAATAACTAAAAGCTCAAGTGAAACGCCAAACCTCAGTGAATTCGGTTATGCCATCGCGCTATACGCGTTGTAAAATGTGAGTCTCTTCACATACGTTAGCTGAACTTTAGCTACCAAAAAATAATTTGAAAGTAAAAATTCTTTACATCATGTATTTTTGCGTAAATTTAATTTGAGTCAGGCCCAATAGCATATTCCTAATTTAGAAAATTAATGGCCTTATAGAAAGTCAAGCTTGTCACCTCTGTTCTGAACTATAGGCATGCAACAAATCCATATCCACAAATGAAAATGAACAAAACAGCGAAATAACTCAGGTAAAATGTTCTGCATAACCATCGTATAAAGAACTACTAAACATTGGTAATCCTTGTCGTAATCAGGATTGAAGAAGTCACGGCATTTTGGGCGCACTGAACCTAGTCTTCATTTCATTTTAAATTTAGTGCATCGCCGCACCCGGGTTGACTGACACGTGTGTACTGCGCTCGCGCACGTGTTTCTTCGTTTCCGGTTAAAAATATACGTACATTTTTGCTAGGTACTAAAAATTACTTTATATGCAAAATTGTATGCACTAATTATAGATATTATTTAGATAAACGTGAAAATTACATAAATAGATTAGGGTTTTAAAGTGTTAAGTATATAATATTATATAATAGTGTTAATGTAAAACAAATAATTGTTACGTCGCCTCGAATTTAAAACAAACAATTATTTTTTATCAAATTATTACATTTATAAATATACTTCCATTGATTTTGTATAATTAAATAATATCGAAATCGTGTACAAAAAGGGTATTGAAGTTTCGGCTATGTACCACGGTAACCAAGGAATAAGGTCGATAAGTTGCCAGTCATAATGAAACGGGCGTGGAGATGTGTTTTAACATTGATTGTGGTACAGGGTGCATTTCAAGAACTTAAGCTGTACGGATCTCCATCTCAAGCTGAAGTGCAATGTGTCAATACATTTGAGGTAAGTTATTATTTTTTTTATTTATACCAATTTAACTTTAGATGATAATTTAACATTATTTGTACTTTTATTTCTATAAACTGGTTCGTTGTTCTAGTGGTTGTAGTAGTGCAACTGCTGATCATGAGGTCCAGGGTTCAAATCCCGGGTTGGGCCAAAAATCGATTATTGAATTTTTCTGTCAAGAAATTCTCAGTAGCTGTCCGGAGTCAGGAATATGGCGGTGTCCCACCCCCGTGCCTCGGAAAGCACGTAAATTCGTTGGTCCTGCGCTTGATCTTCTCCAGTCGTGTCAGTTTATCTTCCCATCGTACAGTGAGAGTGAGGGAATTGAGAGTGCACCTGTGCTTGTGCATACATTTGGGCACTGCCTGTCTAGTCTCCGTTGCGGCTGTCCGCTGCGACGGAAATTCGATCTGGAGGACATTGTTATTATTATTTTTATTAATTTAATTTTTAAATGAAAGTTTCAGTTCTCTAAGTTAATTAAAATCTAATCCATTATCTTGTCCCTTTTGTTATGGACGTTTAAATAAATATGTTGCAGCACACTAGCTTAATTAGCCTTTCAGTTAACAGCCTAGCCTTTTAATATACGGCGCGGCGCCGTTGACGAGAAGCTTGAATTATATTCCGCCCATACGTTTAACCAATGCAGCTAATACAACATTTCATGCCTAATTACGCACTATGTACTTATATTATATTAATGTACACAGTAGCTGAGATGCTTAACGCTCGCTGTAAATCTCACAGTAGGCCATTGAAATTGTTATTTGCAATTTTAAGTGCTGATATACCACGTGCTCGTCAGTGAGGGAACAAATAGTGAAGAAACCTGCATGTCTAATAAATAAAAAAATATTTCGTAGACATGTAAAGTTCGCCAACACGCATTGGGGCAGCGCGGCGGACACTTCCTTGCCCCAAAAACCCCCTCAGAAATAAAGGGAGACCTGTGCCGAGTAGTTGGTCGTATATAGGCTGTAACTTTCAACTTTTTAACACGACTTTAAGCTGGGCCAATGGCCATTTCCAGCTGCATCATAACCTATTGTCGCTGATATGACAAATAGTTGAGATGTTGTACTAGATGCATCGGCTGAATATCATTCAGGTCACTAGTTGCAGAAAAAACTTATAAAATTAAATTAGAAATATATTTTTTTAAACAAGCTTTAAGTTAAATGCTCTTAAGTTAAGAAAATAAACGTTAAACATAATCAAACCCGTCAATTTATTTTATTATTAATTAATTTTATTACACAATTTATCATATAAATTGTGTAATAAAAGCTTGCCGCGAGATTTTGCTGTGTACACAAACAAGAATACAATATGTAACTTGATATTGACATAAGCAGGTAATTCTAAGTAGGAAACATTATTTTATAAATTAGGTTTGTGTTAAAAATGTTTTGAGTAAAATTACGTTTTGTATAAATTAAATACACCATGATCTTGACAAGTTAAACGTGGACGTCATTTTATTTGTATTCTTTTCAGCGAACAAAGGGTCCATCTTGTTATTATTATTTGATTTGATATCAATATCACTAGGGTAAAAAGAAAAGGTAGTCCGCCATCTTTGCAAATCCACCATATTGGATTGAGTGAAGTCATTTTCTTTTTCGTAGTCTTCCTAGCAAACTCTTTCATATAATACCCATACCCATATTATGGGAGTGTATGAAAGTAATTAGTCCCTCATTGTGTTTGGTCTATATAGGGTTTAGAATGACGTCACTTAACTACGCATATTTTTAAATTTTCTTTGCAAAATCAGACCTAAACAATTTGACTCCAAAATCATAATAGGGGGGGGGGACTCCATAAACCCTGGGATAATAAAATTATTATTATCCCAGGATTAGAGCAACCAAGTTTTTGATCGCACAATTAGATCCGTGATCTTGATTTTTTTTCACCATTTTGTGACGTCCGCCATATTGGATTTAGAATAAAGTTACTTTAGTTAGTGTTTTGATCGTGAAGCCCTTTCATTTGATACCCATATCATAGGGGTTACTATGGAAATTATAAATCGCCATTTTGTGACGTCCGCCATGTAGAATTTAGAACAACGTTACTTTACTTATTGAGTTTCGCTCATCAAGCGGTTTCATTTAATATCCATATCAAAGGAGTTGCTATAAAAATGAAAAATCGCTTTTATGTGACGTTCGTCGTTTTGAATAAAAAATGGCGGCATTTAAATAATCGTGTATTGTTAATTTAGTGAAATACTGATTGTAATATTCAAGGACATACATACAAGTGAAGTTACATAAAAGCTGTTAATAATTAAAAAGGTTAGGCTGTCAACTGAAAAGCTAATTAAGCTAGTTGGTTGCGATAAATACATACCTATAGTATACTCGTAGTACATCGATATAAACGTTGCCTTTGTAAGAAATGTTATTATTTGTAACGGTATAATATTTTGACAGGAAATCGGTAATGGCAGCGGTGGAGATGAAATTGACATTGATAATTTTTTGGTGATTACTTATTTTAATTTTACTTTGCTTCGTCTTCACATTCGCTTTATTAACATCGTGGTGTCTAACAAACGCAATTATTTTGTGATGTATTTACTAACAGGCCATTGTACTTTAATAGGTATATGAGACTTAACAAACAAGGTGAATTAATCATTGTGTTATTGTCGCTGTTTGTATTTTGTTTACTTTGTAATACTTTTGTGATTGTCACGTAAATAACCATGTGCGTATTATGTGTCTATGATTAATAATATTTTATTTAAATTAGATTCGTTAAAACAGTACAAAATTAGCATTAAATTCTTAACAGTTCGTAACTATAAAACAATATCTATTTTTATACTTCAAAATTTTGGAGTAATGTTTAGCCGACTTCCAAAAGGAGATTTTTGATTCGACTGTATTTTTTTGCATATACCTTCTGTGTACTAAATATCGGGAATTTGTAAGTAAAACAAAAAATACAAATTATTCATTTAAATTTATTTTATCGCCTTCAAAGTAGGCCCCATCGCTTGCAATACAACATCTCCAACGCTTCACCCAGTCTTCCATACATTTTTCATAGGCTATTTGCGGTATGGCCTTTAGCTCATTCAGTGAATTTTTTGTTATGGCTTCTATCGACTCAAAACGTTTTCCTCGAAGTGGTAATTTTAACTTGGGAAATAAAAAAAAGTTAGACGGAGCCATATCAGGTGAATACGGTGCTTGGTCAAGAACTTTTGTTGAATTTTTCGCTAAAAACTCTTTCACTATAATGGCTGTGTGTGATGGTGCATTATCATGGTGCAGCATCCATGAGTTGTGTTGCCACAAATCTGGACGTTTTCGGCGGATACTCTCACGCAAACGCTTCATGACGCCTAAATATTATTCTTTATTCACTGTTTCTCCCTTTGGAAGGAATTCGGAGTGAACCACACCACGGTAGTCAAAAAAAACTGTCAGCATCACCTTGATTTTGGAGCGATTTTGCCGCGGTTTTTTGGGTTTCGGCTCGTTTTCGAGACGCCATTCTGAAGACTGTTGGCTTGTTTGCATGTCGTACTCATAAACCCATGTCTCGTCGCCAGTTATTATACGTTTCATAAAGGTCGGATCCTTAGAAACTCGGGAAACCATGTCTTCAGCGACATGCTTTCGCTGCGCTCTTTGAACAAAATTGAGCTCTTTTGGAACTAGTCGAGCGGCGACGCGTTTCATGCCTAAAATGTCAATGAGAATGTTTTGGACGGACTTAAAAGATATGTTCACCTCACTAGCCAACTCTCTCAGACTCATACGTCGATTTTTGAGCACTAGCTTCTTGATTTTGTCGATGATTTCTTTGGTCGTAGCGGTTGAAGGTCTACCAGAACGAGGCAAGTCTCGGCCTTCTTTAAACGCCTTATACCATTCATAAGCCCTTGTTTTCGATATAGACGATTCGCCGTAGGTATTTCGCAACATTTTTAGTGATTCACCACATGAAATATCATTCGAAACACAAAATTTAAGGCACACTCTTTGTTCAACAATATTTTCCATTGTAAAAATCGCCGAAAACTCAAAACTATGACCAACAAAAAGTGTAGTTTAAAACAAATTAAATGACAAATCCCGCTCAAACTTTGCGCGCTAAATCAGTACAGTGCTACCAACATGCAGTAAAAAAATTAGAACGACCTCTTTTACGCGGGTCTTTTTATTGACATATTCCCGATACTTTTTACACAGAGTAGTATGTTACACAATATTTTACTAAATCAAAAATCCGAATTTAATAATTTTCTTACTTACTAACTGTGTGATAAACGAGCACACAGTCCACCTAATGGCAAGTGGATACTTTGGCTCAAATACATGTACATATATCTATTTTCACTTAATAATCAAAATGCGAACGCGTTGCCACCTCTGGAGAGAAATATGCAATGCCAATCTTCAGTAAAAAGGTTCTCCGGTTGTCTATAACACCCACCGTACGAAACACAGCAGCATAAACCTGCTATTTCACGCTGATATTCCATAATAGTAGCAAAAATTCCACGATGAAGCTTATCATGTACTATTTATATGATATTCTAGTTTTAACGTTGAGGTTGTGATATTCGACAATCTACTCAAAAGCGTCAAAAAATTAAAATTATAATAAATAGTAAAAGACGACTTCAAATAACTAAAAAAAAAACATTTCCACATATTAACATCTGAAATCCGAGCTTAATTCGTATATGATATGCTTTTAGAATCAACTTCATAATGTGAAAATTGTTTTATTATTTTTAGTTATTTGGTATCAGACTTTACTTTGCAAACGTTGTTATGCAGCGTGTGCAATATAGCCACGTAGTTGCTGCAAATATTAATAAGAGTAAAAAAAATATGTGAAAATGGACAAAAGACAATAGACAAATCTTTACTCCAGCACAGAACACACCACACTTAATAGTCTAACGCTCACTTAATTTTAGTTATTATACCTACTTTAGCGTTCAGGTCTAGGAGTGTGTAACTGTATTGCGTTGTCGGAAATTGGTTAGAATTCATCGTGGATTGGTGGTCATTTGGTCTGATTTTTAGGTTTTGTCCGATACGGGTATCTTCATTATTTCATTTTATTATTTATTAAGCATTTAATGTCTGCACGTAACGATACCTTTTTAAACTATTAATCTGAATAGTTACTAAAATGGTGTCAACAACCGCGTTCAATAAATGCAACCTCTTATTGGTGAATGCAGTTAAACAATTGATGTGTTAGCTGCGAGTAGAGACAGAAAAGTCATATTTTATGTTTTCATATCGTATGAAATGACTAAAGAAGTTTTATAACTCAATTAAATTCTTCTAAAAGAAGTATCAGATATTTATCAAGGTATGTAAAAAAAATCGTAGTACTTAGGTATTCTCAGACGTTAGTTGTGTTAGCCTTAAAGCTCTTACAGATTCATCTGTCCCAGAGCTGCTTACAACGAAAATTATGATGATAATGATTATTGTAATGGTGGTTTGGTTTGTCCTCAATGCACACATCATCTGTGTTGTGTTTTGTGTGAACCATGACGAAGCGAACAAGCTGCAACTAAAAGCGTTCAACCAGACCAGTGGAAGACACATAATACATGTGTTTCGTATGGCAAATGACAAGAACCACAGACCATTTTAACGAGGCCTTTCACTTCTTCCTCGGGGATGACAAGCATCTTCATTTTGATTGTTAATTGAGGATGGGTATAAATGTTTATGAGCCACTGCATCTACTTACCACCAGGTACATTCACCATAGGTACGAGTAGACTGTGTCCATCCCGTTATTCGTCCCAAATTTTTTTTAATGGATAAACGATTAATAGTAACGAAATTTTAGGCCTTCAAATTTATAATAATTGAAAAAACAAAATATTTAATTTTCTACATTTATTAATTAATTTATTATAAAAAAACTCCAATGAGTCTACTAGAATGTCATCTAAATAGCAACTAAAAATTCCCACCTTTAGAGAAGGGTTTTTTTCTGCTAAATATATACAACATATAACAAAAACCCTGTGATTCGCGTTAAGAAATATATTTTTTCTGAAAACTGAAAAAAAATTTACGCATTTGAATACTGATTCTGATAACGCAATTAATTGAAACCACAGGGTTTTTGTTACATGTTGTATATTACAAATATACAAACTTCTTATATCCTATGTAATAAAAAAGAAGGACGAAATCTATTCACAATTGACGAAGACATCACGTAGTTAGCGTACATTAAAAATAAACATTCAGGACAATCTAGAATCTCCTCTTTTTTAGGGTCAGCTAAAATAAAGAAAGCATTAAAATCTACTTTTTTCATTCTCAACACAAATATTGATATCGTAAACCAAAATTTCGGTACAATTTTCCTAACCCTCCGCAAATTAAACGAAGCATTTTTCTAGTTAGGCATACGTAAACAGCCCTATGTGTTAATACAAACATGTATCAACGGAATATTAGAGGTAAGATTCATTACTATAACCACAGATTCACACACGCATTTTTAAACTTATTTGATACCTGTAAAGATATTTGAATGTAAAAATATTGTAATATTCTATTACGAAATTAGAGCCGCATAGAAATAATAAATACACTTAAATAATTATAGTCAATTGCATGATACAAGTTACCATTGTCGTTATTATTACTGTTACAGCCTGTCAAAAGTTCACTGCTGAATAAAAGCTTCTCCTGTGTAGATTGCCTAATAGGGGGGATATTTGCGATAGTTGCCATTTTTAATTATTAAGAAGACTGCTGTATATGTTCTGGTTTGTTTCGCTCTGTCGCCTCTTTCACCACCCACGGCACGATATTGGGTAGGAGATGTTCTTACACATCGTTGTAGTAGAGAAATTTTAGTAGAAGATTTAAATTCAGAAGTGGCTCATTTTTTTGTATATTATAAATCTACGTTTTCATAACACTTGATAACATTTAACGTGGTAGAGCCATGCTGCAGCTATATTAGTAGTAAAGTTGTAGCACGAATGGGTCGGCTCGACCGGGGAGGGAACACGCCCTCACAGAATACCAGCGTCAAATGGTAGCATAATGCTGCTGTGTTTCGTATGGTGAGTGTAGAGAACTGGGGACCCCTTTTACTGGAAACGAGGCATTCCACCTAAGTCCTCACGGGGGAAAACGCATCTGCATTTTGATTTGTAATCGAGGATATATGTAGATGTTTATAGGCCACAGCAACCACTTACCATCGGGTGGGCTGTGTGCTCGTTTGTCACCCTATCCTATAAAAAATAACATTTAAATTTGATAAAACTTCAACAATTAGATGTCACTGATGATGGTAAAGTGATGAAAGAACAGCTTCATCGAATATAATTATTAAGTGTATAACAAAATATCGCCATTGATAACCCGTATATTATTTGACGATCGAAGACAGCTCTCTCTAAAGTTATCTTTATCGCCACTCTTGCTCGGTAATGCTCAAGATATAAATTTTCCCTGGGTCATCTTTTAAAAAACCTATTACATAAAATAACATAACATAAATACTCACGCCTGACACCCAGAGGGGTAGTCAGAGACTACGGACTATTGGCACGATCCTGACATACCTCTCTTGCCTCCTTTACATCCATATATCTACGCATATAAGGGTACTTCTAATGTGTCCCATTTACAAAATATCGCTAATTTGGTCGATAAACTTTCGTCTAGGGCATCCCTTCCCGACCTTGCCGTTCACATCTGCCATATAAATTTGCTTTATCACTCTTTCCTTATTCATTCTTTCTACATGACCAAACCACTTCTTCGTGCTTCTTCTGCCACACCCAATATTCACCACCATACATTTAAGTAGGGATTAACACAGCGTTATGAATTACCATACGTGCCTTTTTTGACACATTCTGATTCTTCATAATAAAGTGTAGAACCCCATTCACTCTATTTCCTACATTCACTCGTCGTTCTAATATCTATTCCCTGCAATTACACGAACTCATCCACTTGCGCAATCAACTCCTCTTTTATTCTTAATTTACATAACGTTTTAATTTCTTCTCTTTCAAAAACCATCACTTTCGTCTTACTTGCGTTCACTTTCATTCCCCTTTTTTAGTAGTAGATTTAAATGCAGAAGCAGCTCATTTTAATTTTTTTCTAAAACTTATGAAACGAAAAAATAAAGTAAACGTAAAGTTACAGCCCATATACGTCCCACTTTTCGGCACAGGCTTCCTCCCACTTCTGAGAGGGTTAAACGAATTATTACTGCATTACTTGAGTTAAATGATAATAAGCACTTAAATTAAATAACGTTACAGTAGGTATATGTAGTTATATAACACAATAGAGCCGTGGTAGCTCAGATGGTTAACGCTCGCTGTAAATATAACAGAACGCGAGTAACCCGGGTTGATCCCCGCCGGCACCAATGATATTGTTAATTGCAATTTTAAGTACTGATTTACCACGTGCTCAGCGGTGAAGGAAAACATCGTGAGGAAACCTGCATGTCTGAGGAATAAGAAAAAAAATATTTTCGAAGACATGTGAAGTTCGCCAACACGCATTGGGGCAGCGCGGCGGACACTTCCTTGCCCTAAAACCCTCTCAGAAATGAGGGGCCTGTGCCCAGCGGTGGGACTTATATAGGCTGTAACATTACTTTTTTTTACTTTATAACACAATGATGTAGGACTGCAATAGTTAACGAACTATATGTTTACAATGTTCATTTACATTGCAACAACGAGACCATAAACTTAGCTTTATTTTTAAACTAATAACCTACCCCGGCTTCGCGTGTGTAGTACTCAATAATTTTCTATACAACTATCAATTTATGCAGCATACAAGCTCTCAGGATAGAGACAAGATTTTTGCCGACTAGACATATCATCACATACGCAAAAAATTAAATATATTAATATAAAATAAATTTAATTTATTAATTATAAAATAAATCAGCTAATCAAGAAGAAGGCTAAATTAATTAATCTTTCTATTGGTGAAAGCCGAATAAGAATCCCCAAAATATTTTGGATTAGTGCGGTCACACAGAAGAACAGAAGCTCGGTAGGGACTTCTTGATAATATACCATGTGTAGATAGATATATCTACATCCTGTGTAATATCGAGTGTTATTTACTCTTCGCCATTAGATATTAAATTTTATCGTTACCGAGCCCACCTCTTTCGGACGTGGTAGTGGACGATGACCTAATCTACTTTAAACAGCCATTTATGTAGTAGGAAATCTTTGAAGGTCGAATTTGAAACGATCATTATTATATTTTAAAACATCTGCTATTTTTACCTTTATAAGGACTGCTTTACGGGAATAGGCTTCGTAAAAACAATATTCTTGAAACAACCTAAAAATATGTTTGATATAAACTAATCGAAAATATAACAAATCTAAGTACGATAATTTCTAGGGAAGCAATACTTCTTCTTAAGGTGCCGTCTCCTTGCGAAGGTTGGCAATCATTAGGGCGATTTCAACTTTAGAGACCGCTGCTCTAAAAAGTGATCTTGTGCTTTTCCCTAACCACTGACGTAAGTTCTTCAGCGACGATATCCTTCTGCGGCTAGGCCTCCTTCTACCTGCCACTTTCCCCTGAATGATAAGTTGAATGAGTTCATATTTTTGGTGTTACGTATCACGTGCCTAAAATATTCCAATTTCCTCCTCTTTATGGTTTTAAGTATCTCTGTGACCTTCCCCACTCTTTGTAGCACGGTGGTGTTTCGTACGCGGTCTTTCCGAGAAATTCTTAGTATACGTCTGTACCCCCACATCTCGAACACTTCCAGTTTTTAGACGTAGCTTCTGTCAGCGTCCAAGAGTTCTACACCATAGAGAAGTACAGAAAAGACATAGCACCGCGCTATGCATGTTCGAAGAGAAATACTTAGGTTCCGGTCACAAAGAACTTTTTTCATTCTCGAAAAGGCGTTGCGTGCCTGCTCTATTCTGTATCGTATTTTGAGGCTGTGATCTCCTGTTTTGTCAACCATTGTGCCTAGATATTTGAATTTGGTGACCCGTTCAAGACCCTGACCATTTAGGGATAAAGACGTGATGAGCTCAGGTGTTCAGCTTATTACCATGTATTTCGTCTTATTGGTATTGATGTTAATACCGTATTCAACACTAACGGAATTCACTGAATCCACTAAACTTTGAAGACCCGCAAGACTATGGGCGATTCATATCATGTCATCTGCGTACCTAATGTTGTTCAGAAATATGCCATTAATTGATATGCCTTCTGGACTGTTATCTAGTGCCTCTGAAAATATGGCTTCTAGCATACAAATTAAACAGTAAGGGTGACAAAATACATCCTTGTACGCCTCTTTCTATGTTAGGTTGTTAGGTAAGCTATAATCACCCTTAAAACCTATCGTCCTCTTCATAATAATTAAATTTGAAGAAAATCATATTATTGGAATGTAATGATATTATACCATATAGAGGCGGCGAAAGAGAATACACTACCCTATAATTCCCTGTTAAGACGACACATCGTAAACGCTATCGCCGTACTGATCCGAATGAATACATAATTACTATAAAAACGTAAAGAAACGATACCATTCGATGAAAGGGGGTGCATTTTTTCACGGTGTTGCCTAGGGAAATGAAACAGATGGGCAGCAGCTACTATTGCCAGGTGTCCCGATTAAGTCGATAAATTCAGCCTTTTTGGATGCGTGTCCGGTCAAATTAGACGATGTCCGGCTTGTCCGCCGTTAGTTAGACATTTTAAACGTTTCTTTAAATTAAATTGAAATTAATATTGCAATGATTATTAAATGATTAAAAACTGAGAAGATTGATTTTTTAGTTTTATTGTTATTCATTAGAATTTAGAATATTTTATAGTAAATGATAAAAAAACATTGTTTTACTAAAAAAAATGTCATGTTATAATAAGACTAAAAAGTTAAGGGTGACCGGCCTTTTTACCAATATGTCCGGTTCAGCTCGCTGGCCTGTCCGCCTTTAAGACGGAAGGAAGTTTGCTAGAGATTTTAATTCCATTATCTTATTTGATTTTTCTTACGTCATTATTGACTGTGAAATAATACCTCAGCGATATGATTATCCGACAGTACAATCCCTTTGATATGTCTTTGAGCATCAAAGCTTAGTTAGTATATTATATTGGAAAAGCGGCACTGAATCAATAAGTGAGATATTATATTCCATAGCTAGAGAACTTTCATCCGATTTTAATTACGTATACATTCTGTTTATCCAAGTTAATGCTGAAAGTCTTTGTTACGGAAACCTATTTTCTTGTTTATGAAAAAAAATATATTTTAAATTTTTACAAAAACTAACGTAATCTCAGCAAACCTTTAGTACGGGCAACTCTTTTAACAAAACTGTCATATGCTTCATTCGTTGAAAGACCTATGCCCTGCAACAGGCTTAGGCGGACAGCAACGTTGATGGTTATATAAACCAAGGAGCAGATTAAAAAAAAATATATTGTTCAAAAACAAAAAATTACATTTTTAATATTTAATACAAAAACAGACACTTGTTAAAAGAACATGAAAAAGACTTTATCTACCCTGTTTTTATACGTAAAATTCGACATGTCGGTAACTTTGCAAATAACGTATTCGCTTCTCGAGTTCTCGGTTTCCGATGCTGTAATCAAACGCTCATGCAGCTATATTACCAGAAGTACAATATTCATAAGCGATACCTTGTCAGAACCTTTGTTCGATAAAGTAAACATGCAAACACTCGTCTTTATATCGTTTGCTAAGGATATTTATGTAATATGTTTTAGTGACACATAAATATTATACATCTAACACTAGTCCACTTATCAATTGTTAGTTATGTGAATTTTTATTCTCTCTACTGCTATGGTTTTACTTGCTAACATCCTATTTGTAGTAACATAAACACATTGATAAATCACATTATTTCCATTGAAAAAAATGCTAATTTTGTGCTCGAGAAATGATTAAGCCTCGTAATTAATAGGTACTAAACATAACTGTCTTATGAATGAAATTTTGAATAACTGCAAAAACATATATACTATTTATGAAACAGGTGGACCAGGAAGAAGGGGATGCAGAAGGATCTGGACGCTATGGAACTATACCCCCACCGTTCCCACCGCTGCCGCCTGGATTAGACGGTGCGGTTAACGATCCATTTATATATGTTAACAAACGTTTATTTAGATACAAGTAATTTTAGATCGCAATTGCATTAACTGATTTGTGATTATGATTGCAAACTAAGCAATCGATTTTTTTATAGTCTGGTGACTACATTTATGATGACGCGTGGAAGAATGAATGAATGGCAAAGAAAAAATGAAAAAGACTATGAAATTATTTTTCAATAAATTTTGTTCGATAGGTCTGTTTTACTAAAATATTTAAAAAGCTGATGTGAATAAGCAAATTAAGTGACGCTGAATCTAAAATATTACATTAAATAAATTTTTTACACAAATAAACGATAAAATTAAAATCACTATACTGTCTCTATTCTCTTCGATCATATATAACTCTACCTATATTATAAATCTATCTATCTCTATAATTTAACATTTAAAGTTATAGAGATAGATAGATATATGATATAGATTGTTATATAAGATAGAAGAGACTAGAAAAGAATCATTTTTATTCAACATAAATTACAAAAAAACTTTTTCTATCGAAAGTCAATTATGCAAATTAAATTTTTGAACCTTTCGATAGATAAGTGCTGCAAATTTTCTGGGAGGTTGTTTTAAAAGATCATACATACATTGTCCCATGAAGGAATTGTATAACTAATTTGTGCTTGTTTGTACAATTTACAAAATGTACATCACTATTATTATAACGATAATTAAATGTAATATAAGCTATAATTATTAATATTTAATATTATAAGTTTAGAGTGTTTTTTCTTTTCAGGATATCCACTTCGATTAAGGGGAGAAAAAGGAGACCGGGGACCAAGGGCAAGCAAGGCTTAATTTTCTTTTTTGTATATATATATATATATATATATATATATATATATATATATATATATATATATATATATATATATATATATATATATATATATATATACCAGAAAACAGGTGTTACAGAATATTAAAAAAAGCATTTGTATAGTATCTGTGTATTTTATTATGTATTATATCTGCAATCCAATACGTCCCGGAGTAACAATGTGAAGAAAGTCGGTAATACATATTTTTATATATTGATTTTTGTATAACTATTTTCGGCTGCATCACCACACTTACTATTGGTTGGAATAGTAGTCAAGCATTGACTTGGCATGGTTCAAAAAACTAAATTTTTCTTATGTGAAATAAATACAGTCACGGAAGTGTTCCTTTTATTTACTTTTTATTATTTATTTTTAGTATTTAATTATTATAAATTATTCATAAAAATTATTGAGTCTAATAAATAATAAACAATAATTATAATATTAACTACGAAACGCGAATCGGGGATAATAATATACAGCAGTTACTGCAAGCAATATATGTATTAAAAATAATATACTCGTATGTACATATTAATGTTGCTTAAATATTATGTGCCTATTAAACATTATTACGAAAATGGCTTGCAAAATGTCATTTTCCTTCTCTGCTTCTCTATGGGTTATTAGAGTAATTACATACAAATAATTACTCTGAGGCTTAGCCTAAAGATAGACTGGACTCTATATGAAGTCTAATAAACTTCATAAATTAATTGTTCAGAAAAGAATAACGAAGAGCGTCACACATACACACCTAGTGCCACAAAAACTGTTAGGCGTACATTACACGCTCACGCAGTCTGTCAGTTTTACAACAATCACGCTTGTGATTGATAAATTACCTACCGTGTAATGCAGTGATTGACGCCTGCATGTGTGCGTAACGTACACCTTTCAATCGCCATCCGTTTTTCATCAATCATGATTAATGGAATTGATTGACGCCTGCATGAGCGTGTAATGTACGCGATAAGCGGGCACGCCCCACACACCGCGTACACACCGTAGGCGTACATTACACGCTCATGCAGGCTGTCAGTTTTACAACAATCACGGTTGTGATTGACGAATAACCTACCATGTAATGCAGTGATTGACCCCTGCATGAGCGCGTAATGTACGCCGTACACCCGCGTCCCTAGGCGGTTCTCACCGCCCTGAACATCGAACGACACGAATTAGCCGTCCAGAGTTGGGGCCCGCCACTCCCTGTTCGGACGGCCGTTATAAAATCCACTCAAGTGCAATGTACGCTATCATAGGAATCACCGTTAACCTATGAAGCTGTAAAAGTCAAAAGGCTAACAGCATTAAAATCATCAGAAACCAGACAAAAAGAATAACGGAGATAAAATAGTACCTCTAATACTGTTACAAGTATAAATGCTGTTATATCTAATACTTTTATTTTAAACTTAACTGGTCATGGTTATTTACAAATAAAGATATATTTTAGGTATATAGGTACTATACGGATTATTTTTATTACTTGCGAAAATTAATTTTTAACAGTTTTCAGCGCCGACATTACTAAATAAATACAATACACAAAATATTTTATTAGAAATATAATTAATCAAAATCATTATTTATTTACATATCATTAAAATGTCTATATATAAAAATCGCGACGCTGTTTTCGAGATCGAGAAATCACCCGTGCGCAGCCAAGGCGATTCGATAAAAAAAATTAAATACTTAAGTTATCAGTACCCCCGCGGTATAGTGATAAGAACGCTGGCAGAATTTGCCCGCTGAATGGCAAATTATTTTTATTATTTATATAGATAGTATGATATTTGAACAGTATTTATAATAGTATTTTTAATTGTTTTAATAAAGAGAAAATATTTATTTGTTTAAAAATTAGCCAATAGACTTATCAAGTTATTTAAAAATTATTTCCATAGGGTCCTCCTGGAGAATCCATTCGTGGTCCACCTGGGCCACCTGGACCACCTGGGCCGCCTGGAACACCAGGCACACTTCCTGTATCCGAGTTTTCTGGTTCTGGGGACGATGTAAGTACCTTGTGTCTTTATCGAAATTTTTAGTAATTGAAACGTCTGTCGGCAATATTGTTTGTGTAAAATCTAGGTCTAATTCATCATCTTTTTAATGTCACTTAGAAACACTCTTTTAAGGCGTATATATTGCACATGCTTAATTATAAACAATTACCTAATTTATAATAATTTCTATTTCTTAGTTTCTAACTAAGGATACATCGTTTATCTTTAATTATTCTTTGGGTAAGTTTAGGTCATAAGACATACTCGTATATATCGAATTAATGAAAAATGTGTATTATTTTTCTTTTTTTATTTTGCTTGGCAGACGAATGGAATCTCAATCAATGATTTATAATAGATGTGCGCGCGCTTGCACACACATAATGTATAAAATATATACACCACTACACTACTACTACTACTTTTGCCTCACGGTATAAAACGCGGTCGGCAAAAAACTCATGAAACACTAAAAGCGCGCTAACTAATATAGCGTCTTTTCCACTCAGACTTCTAAGATTTGTATATGATACTGCTAAAAAAGAAACATGTAGTTTATGGTAGCTCATGTTGAGAAATATCGATCGTGGAATCACTTACCAGTTGTTATTTTCTTTTATATGGTGTAATTTTCGTATCTAAAACGTTTCATTTCCTTTATACGATGATGTTAGCCGTATCTACATCGCTTGAACAGACTGGTAAAGGTGTGCATCAATATTTAAATAAGTCATGTTTATGCCTTAGGCATTAGGAGTTATTTTTACGGGATACATTTTTTTTTAATTTTGTCTTTTTATATGGGTGACATACGAGCACACAATCCACCTGATGGTAAGCGTATACCGTGACTCATATACACATCACATACTACATCTATCTTCGGTTATGAAGATGCACCTTTGAGGACAGGGATAGAATGTCTCGTTTTCAGTAAAAAAGGTGTCCAGTTCTCTACATTCACATTAAGTAAAAAAGCAGCATTAAGCTGCTATTTTACACTGGTATTCTGTTGGAGCGTAATCATTCCTCGATCGACGCGCGTATTTTCTTCTCTAATTTTATATATTTCCATTAGTGTCACTTAAAAAAAGTTATATATAAATATTCAGGTCAGTTTACCTTTCTTAATATTTTTATGTTTATATATTTTTAAATGAATTATATCTGCTCTTAACTTATTGAACTCTCTGTAGTAATTTAAACTAAGTCAAGTCGGATCATATCATCATTTACCAAAAAGTTACTTAATTTTATTTTAGGCTTACTTGGTATATTTCACTTCAGGAACTGAACTGATTGAACCAGTTATTACAAAGTTTATTAAGCTTTGGCTCCCATCCAGCTTTCGTTTTGAGGTATTGATTTATTTGATTTACTCACCGGCATATTTTGTACGAATTTCAATCTTGACTGAGTTATGTAACCACCTTCTCTAATGGTATTATCTGTTACCGCTCCAGATATTACTTACTATTACTATTTCACAAATTGACTATTCATTTATTCTTTTGTATATTATACAAAAGAAAAAATATATTCAAAATAATTTTATAGTTTCTACTTTTATGTATTTCATTATCACCCCGTAAAAGTTTGCTGCTGAATATGAGCCTCTCCAATTGTACTACACATTTTTTTCTTATTTATAGAAAAAAAATGAAGAAAAAGATGTTTTAATGTCATATGTGTGTTGTATGTACTACATATTCAATATGATTAGTTAATTAAAGTAAACGGCTTTGGTTTTTATTGGTTTAAATTCTCTTTAAATATAATAAAACACTTTTGTTGTTCTAAATTCTAATTCAGTTAATCAAATGATGTTTTATGTATATAAATAAATCGCAACGACATTATTTATAAAAATAATACCTGTAATAATACAGTAAATACTTAATACACATTATGTTAGATAATACATACAATTAATGAGCTGATATTATAAGCTGCTAAAGCTACTCATACACTAGATGGCGCTGTTGATAAAAGTACTTTATTTAATTCATATAAAATGGAACATTTTGCTTGAATGCGAACATTCTTCAAATTATTTAATAAAGTTCAGTGGTGAATATTAAGTATTACGCATGTCTCACACTTATGTCATTTATTATAATTACTGGTTTTTAGTATAACATTTTACGAACATTTCACAAATTGAATAGAATAAGTTTCTACGTTACCGTTACAGCTTATCAAATGTCTCTGTTGAACATAGGCCTTCCCCGTAAGTGACACAACGTGGGTATTTGCCTTACATGCTACGCTTAGCAGGCAAGATGGCATACACATTTTTTTAGGAAGACGCTGCTGCCAGTCTCCCCTTTTTCCCCTCTGTCACCTTTTTACATTGATTTATATAACCCTAGATCAGTAATAAGCGCGCCAAAGCGTTGCCACTCCACATATGGCCACAGCCATATGCCTAGCTAACGTGAGTTCATTGTTCAATGTGACGCCGACGCCGTTGAGCCGCGACAAAAATGGGTAAATGTGTAGTGAAAGAATGCTATTCAAGGTCACAAAACGTAATAAATCAAGCGGCATCACTTTCAACACATAATTTTAGTTCTTGTTTTCATATAAACGTAAAAACCTCAAATAATTAAATAAAATTATCGAATATTGCCATTTAGGTTCAATGTTGCCACTTTTTCGCATTTGTGATTATCCTAGATTAATGGGAGACTATATAATTAATGGAGTAAGTTAATTTGTTACCTCTGATTTTAAATATTTTTGAAATTATAATAAAAACTACATTTTAACTTTCGAACAAAATAATTAATTATTCTTATTTTAGTTTATTCATGAATTATCTATTAAATATATTTTGTTACCTATTTTATATTAATAATATTATATTATTTATAATATCATATAAATTTTATATTAATTATATTTTATTAGATACCTATTTTATATTGTTTGATTTATTAGAACCATAAAAATACGTTTTATTTCATCATTATGTTTACTTCTATTCATCTGATAAGCTTTGTATCCCTTTTTTTCTAAGGGGACGTAATAAAGATTTTAAAATAAAATATACTTTTTTAATATAAAAACAATTAACTGTAGCTTAAAAAAACTCATTTTTATTGCGTATTTTAGGTAAAATTTCATGTAGTAAGCCACACCAACCCGCCATTGCATGTTTGTGTCTCTATCTTTATCTAATCTTACGACGACGATATTGTTTTCGCAACTTGTGTAAGTGAGATAGATATATGTCTACTAAAATTGTTATTAGTTTCAAAGCTACGTCGTCGCGTTTGGATAGTGGTTACACTTTTTTCGACGCGCGGTAATGTGGTTTGCTCCTCTAGTGTTGTATAACTCAATGCCTTTTTACCTATGTCGACACCCAGGGGATGGTATGGGTAGCGGATATTGCCCGCGGAATCCTCACCCCCACTACACGGTCCGCTAAGATTACATTTCAACTTTTATTCCGCGTATGGCCTATTTATTCATCAACGTAAAGAACCCGAATGGTACAGGAGTAGAACAGAACTTTTCAGAAGTTCTCTTAATAGCGTGCGTTAAAACTGTGTCGCAAATGGGTAACCTTGACTGGGAAACTACCACGCTCACTATCACAATCATCATAGTGCACCACGGTGAAATAGCAACATTATACGTATAGTATCTTTAAATATTTCTAATAACGCGGCATACTATCTTTGTCAAGCTCCAACGGTCATCACGGGTTAATGTTGCATTTCTGAATTGACAGTGAGAAAAAATGTAAGGAACTATGTGGAGCATACATCATTCACCTGCTATCACGTAGACAACGTGCTCAAGAGTTATTCATACTTCTTTTTCATTGTAATTTTTTTTTATTTTGATTTTTAGTTTTGATAATACGTTACAATAACTTATTTTCTTTCTTACTTAAACGAGACTCTGGCAACCAATTCATAATATATCTAATTAAATATGCTGACCCTAAGTTTAACAGACTTGTGATAAGAAATAACACTACAAATAAAAAGGTGTGGGCTCTGCGGTCACGGAGCTGCATGCCCAGCGTGGTGAGCTTAGGCAAATCGTCTTAGTAACGCCTGCCAGCAGAAATACGCAATTCCTAAAAAGAATTTAAAAAAAGCATAAACTTGTACCGTTGTAGTATTGAAGATATTATCCCTAGAATTTCAAAATGGGTAACATTAATTTTAACTTTTTGGAGACATGTTATACTTACAACAATGATCTTCTAATATAACTGTAATGATCTTATGACAAAACGATGAATTACAATTAAAACATGATAAAGGCATAAATTAAAAACGTAATAATTCAAATGTGATGATCCTGAACCCTATTAAATTTCCAATAAAATTTACGAAGCGGAACGTTTAAAATGTACAATTCGAGGTGCTTTAGCCGTCAAGCTCCAACGGTTTAAAGCGCCTGCTTTTTTATTGAGCTCTTTAAATTGACTTTAAAAGAATCGTTTCTATGTGTTTTTTGTAAGGAAATAGGATAAAAATGCTAAATTATTGCTTTTGAATTAAATTTTCTACCTTATGTCTATGTCTAGAATTGAATTTCTATGAATTATTTATAAAAGTAGTTTCGTTATAGGGCTTATCTCTGTCTTACACAGGGTAGAATCTCCGCAAAATGACATTTTTTGCCACAAGATACATGATCTCTGCTTGTTCCTTGTGACGTACTTTATACCGTTCAAACGAGTGGGGTGGGGTTATCTGCGACTCCCTATCTTCGAAACATTATATTTTTTTAACCTACGCTAATAAAGTTCCATTTTTTCACGCTTTACAGAATGTTGAAATCAAGGTACGTATTGTCAATATTAGACGTGCAAGTACAATTTATTTCATTTAATTTATTATTTTTTTTATCTTAAATTGCAGGAATTTATTGAATATAAACTCTTCTTACACATTGTATATTTCAAAGTATCAACAATATAACTTAAAATACGGATATGTAAACTTAGCGTAAAACACCTATTAGGTAAATTGAACAAAGATCAAAAGATCGACTGACGAACCAATTCTTTCGGGAAAACGTGAATTAGTAAATATTTACCGCAGAACCTTAACGGTTTTCTAAACTATTTCACGAAAATATTACTTCCCCTTTCAATGCAGGCCGCATGAGGTAGCTGAAAGTCTTAAAGCCATATTTCACGTGTAACATTGTTGCACCAGAACGGGTCTATTTGACCACGCTCTCACATAATACCTACATAAACTAGTGACATAATGCTGCTGTGTTTCGTTTGGTGAATGAGAAGAATTAGATACCCTATTTCAGGTAGCAAGGTATTTCATCTTGGTCCTAAGAGTTGACAAAGAATGTACAATTTGATTTTAGTCAAGATAGATTTTGATATCGAACACACATTTATTGCGCTAAGACGGTGCGATTTACCGTTTAAAAGGTCTTACTTAGTACCGAAACGCGGTGTATGGCAGCACTCTCATAGAATGTCGATGGATACACGTGCTTAGCTTAAAGATAACCTGTGTAAAAGGACAAAGTTCAGACATGGACGTAACTGTCTTTATGAAGTATTGGTAATGAAAATCATTCAATCTCATCAAACTTTTAATTATGCTTAATAATTTTTCTTTATTTTACAGCAAATATTTGGCGAGCATTACGCATCGCTGGGACAGTGTGGCTGTAATTCCAGCGTCATAATATCACTGCTGGAGAAAGCTCCTGAACTCCAAGGACCTCCAGGACCGCCCGGAATAATGGGTGCTGAGGGCCGCAGTGGCGCACCCGGCATTGCGGTCAGTATGACGATATTAACGAATACTTATAAACTGTAATACAAATCGTTATCTACATTATTATCAATTATTATAATATACTAAATACTTAATTCAATATGTATATACATACATATATATATATATATATATATATATATATATATATATATATATATACATATATATATATATATATATATATATATATATATATATATATATATATATATATATATATATATATATATATATATATATATATATATATATATATATATTGAATTAAGTGTTTAGTATATTTGTCCCATATGCACGTACTTTACTTTTTCTCAAATAGTTTTCCGCGTATAAATTGATCTCGCATCTCATATACTACATACTATTTGAAACTTGTGTACTATTTGTTTGAAAAGTTATCGTAAAGAAACACAACCGAATAAATAATACGCTATTGTGTTGACAAAACACGCAGCGGTGTTTACACTTCTCCTTTCACTTATAACTGAAAACCTTGTAAATGTTAACGAGGGGTTCTATCTTGGTCCTCAATGACGACAACGCATCTGCATTTTTATTCTCAATAAGGAATTAATATAGGTGTCAGTGGTTATTTACTTATTTAATAACAACGCAACGTTATTTATTTATTTAATATTGCAGGATCAAACAGCGGTCTTGATACAAAAAGCATTCTTTGCCAGTCAACCTTACAGAAAACATAAAACATATTATAAAAAGTGAATATGTAGAGACATATTCAAATTATACCTACAAGAACAAAATCACGATAATGCATATACATAATACATACAATATATAATATTACTTATTATAAGAAAATATAATATAAGATACACAATTTATGTAAAAATGATCTTTGATATCTGTTTGATTATTTCTTATTTTATAAATTGGGGGGAAACGAGCATGCGGCTCACCTGATGGTAAGTGACTACCGCCGCCTATGAACAACTGCAACACCAGGGAAAATGCACGTGCGTTACCGGTTTTTTAGAAAGGAGTAATCTCTATTCTTGAAGGTCCCTAAACCGTATCGGTCCGGAGGAATCGCCGGATATAAACGTTTCCACAGAGGGGTCGTACGAGGAAAAAAACTCCTAGTGAAACGTACAGTGGTGAACCGCCAAGTTTCTAGATGGTGTGTATGGTAACGCGAATTTTGTGTTGTTTTGGTTTGTGCGTTCGTGGAGTTTGGCAGCTGGGATTAATCCGAACAATACCTAAAACTCCGTAGATGCACGCAACGTCTACTACGACCTTGGTGCTCCGATCTATAAGAAAGATGGTTATCCAATTGAACAAAATCCCGGGAAGCCCATAAGATTGAAGCTTCGAAAGAAGCTTTGTGACAAACCCGATCGAAGGCCTTTGAAATGTCCAAACTAACGGCCAAGGCCTCCTCTTTGGACTCGAGCGCCTGCGCCCATCAGTGTGTTAGGTATACAAGAAGATCACCAGCTGCGCGAGCCTGACAGAAACCGTACCGGCATTTAATAATCGGCTGGTTCACCTGGTAGTTAACGATGGACGCCATTATTTTGGAGAACAAGAAAGTGATAACGATAGGCCTGTAATTGGGCTGATCAGATCGGTTACCGTTTTTAGAGATCAGTTGCACGAAAGCTATCTTCCACGAATTTAAAACTATGCCTGGAAAGTAAGAGTAACAATAAGGCGCGTTGAAACCAGTGCAAACTCTGGAGCGTACGTCCTCAGCACAATTAGAGGGACGTTTACGTCCAGGGAGAGGAGTGCTTTGCGAACTTGTGCTGGTACCTTCGTGGGGTAATATCTCATTTGATTCCGTACCATATTAATGGGGGGCGGGAGTATTGGGCTTCCAGCCACCTTCACTCATCAAACGAAACGCAGTAGTAGAGCCCCTACTTCACGTTTGTTTTTGTGAGTTTGTGGTACCACCCCGGTTCGAGCCCGTTCATACGTGCAACAGCTAAAGCTGTCGCGTGGTTGTGTATGTTTTGCAATTTATTTAGTTATAAATGTATAGTTATAAGGACTATTTCCCATGATTTCTTTCTTTACTTTTTTAAGCGGTTAATTTTATAACAATAGGAATCTGCTGATGTTTTTATTTAATTACTAAATTATAAGGTTGTGCACTCTCTTCACGTGTTTCATCTTCTTTTTAAAAGAAGATTTTTGCGACTGATGACAGAAAATCTAACCAAGTATGCTAAAACCAAAACCCATATGATGATGGTTATGTATCGCTACCCAAAGTCATCCCGCGCATATCGTAAGAAACGATGGAGGGGATACTGAAACAAATCTTCTGTTGGGGCATCAGCATCTGCCCTGATATTAACCCAAAATAATAAAAAAATCTGTTGTCAAACTGCCTGCCAAGCTTGCCAACTAAGACAATTTTCTCTTACTTATTTCTTCTACTATTTACTTACTTCCTCTACTCAACAATCCATGGTAGAGTTGTAATGAATAAAGATGAATAAACAAAGGTATTTTGTTGATAATTGAGTGGGCCACTTTAACAACGAATCGAATGATTGATGAAGAAATATTTTTAAAGCATTCTTTAAAGGGCTTAATTATATCCAGCAGAGAAGATTATTACGTTACATTCTGCGACATCAAAGAATCGTATTGATATCGCTGTTTTTTATTTTAAATTACTTGTAGGGTCAACCAGGAATACCGGGCGAACGAGGACCGGCGGGACCTCGAGGCGAAAAGGGTGAGAGAGGAGATATGGGACCTCGTGGACTAGAAGGACAGCCTGGTCCAAAGGGTGAACCAGGAGTAGACGGAAGACCAGGCAGCCCTGGTCCACCAGGACCACCCGGCCCACCCGGTTCATCGGACTTTAGTAATTTTGAAGTAAGCTGTTTGTTATTTATAATAATATAAAACGAAGCCAATTTTCAACTTGTATTTTGAAAACTGACTGAATGAATGATGAATGATACGAGTTAGAGTAATTTAGTTGCAAATATATTCAATTTTGATTTTAACAATTAATTAATTAAATCATATTTTTAATAATCCATAAAAAACAGATCTGGAAGGTTTATGTTTTTCCCAGAAGAGTATTGTGTACAAGATTAATTATTTTGTTGACACTATCAACAACATTATCTACTAAAAATAACATGCGATCTGGTTGCATCTTGCAATAGTCTTAGGCGACTAAATTTAAAACGATTATAAGATTTTCAGTTTCTAATTCTACCGGATTTGAACATAGAATGGACTCAGACCTAATATGTTCTATTTACATACGTAGTTAATTGGTATTCTCCGGTTTAAACAATGTATTAAAAAAAGATTTCATAGGTTGAGTGTTTAACTATTGATTAAACACTTTAAGTAGTAAGAAAGGTTCATATTTTCTTTGTATTTATAGCAATGTATTATTTAAGAAATATTTTACAAATTTATTTATCATTTTCATGCTTTCAATTTCTGTTCATACAGTCGAATTGGAAGCCAAGACAAATTTATAAGGTAAGTCACTGGTTAAGGCTTTATTCACATTTACACAACAACACAAGTGGTAAAATTAAAATTTTTGTATAACCGACTTCAACATAAATAAAATTAGAACATCATCAATGTAGTCAAAAGCGAATAAATACGCTTTATTGAAGAACTCAAAAGCTACCGGTCAAATCTTGAACAAAATATGGGCCCACATGAGAGGCTTCAAAAAGAGCTTTCAAAAAAAATCATCAAAATCGGCTAACCTAAAAAAGTTTACAGGTAACATAAATAAAAAATAGAGTCGATTTAATAGCCTCCTTCTTTCTAAAAATCGTATGAAAATAATATAATAATTTGGTGACAAAATATATTAATAGTTTCTTGTTCGTATGGTTCATTTACTGCCTAGGACTCTCGCTTAGGAGAGAGAGTAGTGGTCTTAATTGCACACTTCCTATATCTGCAACAAAACAGCAGTGCACCCACAGCCTTGTTCTGGTTTCAAATTTTAGTATAAAGGAGAGCATAAGAGTGACAAACAATGTATTTGCGGCCTTTTATTTGAAGTAGGTTACAGTTTTCCATGGCTCACTTACCATCCATTATGTGGAATCTAAATATAAAAATAAAAGTGAAATGTCTGTCTGTAATATCAAAACCGCTGTCCTAGATTGAGCTGAAGGGGTTATTTACGTGCCATTAAAATATGATTAGCTATTTAAAAAAAAAAACTGTTCGTCATTTTGTCTAATGTTCAGGATGGCTGAGCCGATTGTAATAAAGCTTCGTGAACAGATGCAATGTCAGGAGTACTGCAGGTTAAATTATATCTGAAAAGATTGGAGATTTTTAAAACAAAAAATTCTTAAAATAATTGGCCATTAATTATCGTAAATCTAAATTATCGTCATATTAATATATCCTACCCAGGAAAAGTCGATGCGTGTCGCTAGTTACATGAAAACTTATTTATGATTTTCTTATTTTTGATATCTGATTTTCACTTAAAGAAGTTAAATTGTCATTTACAAATTGCCATAAGTGTATAAAATCGATATACCTATTAGTACATCACACACATTTTAATTTAATTCTGACATAAACACACATTTTTGATTTACTCGTCAATAAGACACATCAAAGGAGCAATCTTAACTTTATCATAAGTTTGAAATAAATACGAAAAGCTTTAGGAGATACGTTTTTATATAAATATCAGTCTTTTTTTTAATTTTGTTAAAGAAGCAACTCAAAATTATTTTGACGACTTGGTAGCGCAGTTAAAAAGCTTTTAGTTATTGCGTTACGGGCAGTAGGTTCGACTCCGGCGCAAAAAATTATAAGCGAATTACCAATAACTAACTCAATAAGAACGGACTAAACGATAGTCCCATAAAAACAATAATAAACATTTTATAATTATCATTCGCCCTGCGGAGCGAGCGGGTATTAGCTAGTAATTTTATATAAGGGTGTTGGCGACGCGCCTATAAGAATGTTTCAGTTTATTAAGTCAACCGATGACGAATAACTTTTCAAAAACTTATTGTCCAATAGAGATGTTCTGATAAGAAAATGCTTAGTTAAATCTTAAAGAAATGTCGAATTAATGGTATGAAGGTCTTGGGTTCGACTCCCAGGCCGGACTAGTTTACTGTTTTCTAAGTAATATTTTTCAATAAATTCATATAGGGAATTTTATGTTATAAATTATGTTACCGGATGTAAATTCAAAGGAATATTAAAGTGAAGTTAGAGATCGGATTGGTTCCCCGGTCGAGATGATCACTCTGTGCACAAACAGAAATAACGGAAATTAATTGCATAAGTATTGTCTTGTATAAGTATGATATGTTTGTACGAAAACAAATGCCTATTTGTTATGATTGATTAATGAAAACATTCACTTGTATTGTTATCTGATAAGAAGCATGATAACGAATAAGAATCTTATCAGAGATAGTTTCCTACAGTTTGAAAATTATGTAGAAGCACTTGTTTACATAATATTGTTAAAATTAAGTGTATTTCAGACTTTCATTTTTTCTGATAGCCGAGAGCCGTGCAAAGTTAGTTGTTCAAATAGTGTGAGTTCACGGAAGCACGCCGACCACGCCCTTAGGAGGCCGAATATGTAAAAATTTTAAATGTTTGTAATTTCAGCAATTTATGTAAAAATGACTTGTAAAACATTTCAGGTTGATTGTACGTGCTAAAAAGGTGAATTCTGTGTTATTTTTATGTGAAAATTCCTGTGTATAAGTGAAATAATGATAGTTTTGTATAAGAAATTTAAAAGTGTTTTAAATAGTGAAACAAATAGAGAAAATGTAAATTAAACTATTGTATTAGTTAACATATGTATAAATTCAAGTAGGAAACATTGTTTTAACTTTCTGTGTTAAATATTTAAGAAGTTTGGATTTTGAATTTGTGATTAAAATAGGCATGTTTTGTTTTATAAATTAAAGGATTTTTGTGATACGAAAAAATAATATATATCATGGTGTAGATATTGTTTTGTGCTATCTAAATAGATAACTTGTATTTATGTATGATTTATGTGAATAAAGAAATTAAGTGAAACGTGAGAGAGTAATAGTACAAATTCATGTTGTTAAGTTGCGCAGGCACGCGAATGGCGCGGCTCACTTTCGCGTATAGCTCTGGGGGTAGCTTAGTGAACGGGTTTTATTGCAATTCGTTCGGGGAAAATAGTTCGGGAAAATAGTTCGAGAATTAGTTCGGAAAAATAAGAAAATCCTTCGGGAAAAGTGAAAACCAGCAGTCAAGAAGAAAAAGTGTAGGGAAGTGATAGGGAAAAGTAATTACTCTCTCACGGAACGGTTTGAAGATAATTGCTGTTTTATTCCCAAGTAATTCATCCCTAAAGTTATACAGTCCACATCGAAGAATTAAGGCGTCGGGACCGGGACGACTTCGGAAGACCCGTAATCCCCGTCTGAACCTACTTGCTGAAAAAGAACGAGGTTATCGCCCTAGTGTGTTACTCCGTTGCGGAGATCACATACGTTGTTCCCGAACGCAACGTAGGCGTTATAGGAGGCCGGATCGAGAGAAGCCTCGATTCCTCCCTTCTGTTTCTTAATCGAAAGTCGAGTTCCGTTAGGTTCTTTTTCAATTGGACCTTCGGAGCCGGATTAAAAGGACCACCCGAACCCCGCCAGCTGGATCAAGGAACCAGCTGTGGACTGCTGGTTGTGGAAAAAGAAGACCTTCGGAGCCGAGTGAAGATCAGCAACCGAAGGAAGCCGGAGGTTTGAGCTGAAGCAATAGGACCAAAGGCCAGAAGACCAGGACGTCAGCGCTGAAGGACTGGACCTGGAACTACCGGAAGAAAGAAAACCGGGATTGCGGCCTGGGGCGTGTGCTCGCATGGGGCACGTATCGCAGCCGGGCGCAGGTGTCTTGTGAAGGCACTCATCGTGGCCAAGCAGGGCTTGGCATTTTTCTTGTCGGGCAAGCGTGCTCGGCATTTCCTGTCGTACGACCGTGTCTGACATTTCCTGTCGGACGACCGTGTCCGGCATTTTCCTGTCGGATCATCAGGGTGCTGGAAGAAGCATCCACCGCTGCTGCTGCCGGGCGAGGGTGCTCGTGGGCACCTGACTGCATCGCGGCCGGAGGAGGGCGCTTGGACGAGGCGTCACCGGCAACTGGGCGGCGAGCACAGCATACATCCCGACCACCTAACGGTGCCAAACGGTTGGGCTCTGGCACAACACCTTCGGGTGGAGCAGTTCTCTCGAGCGAGACTGCGCTTGCACTACCGCTCGACTGTTTCGTCATATTCTTTGGCGGGACAGTTCCTAAACCTTTCCTCCATTCCATTCCTGCACGACTCCATCCCTGGACGGCTCACCTCGGTAGGCCCCGTCCAGGATTGATAGGGCTGATAGGGCTGTTAGGGTGGTAGTAGGGTTGTAGGGTTGGGAGATAAAGGGGGGGAGGGGTAGTGGTGTTAGTTTGGGGTGTAAAAGGGTTGTAGGTAAGGGGTTGTAGGTAAGGGGTTGTAGGGACCGTAGGGACAGTTAGGGACCGTAGGCCAACAATCACCTTCCTGCAAGATGAAGAAGGCACAAGACCAGACAGGGAGAAGCGAAGGGAGCAGGACAAGGACAGGGCTCTCAAGAAAAGCTAAAGAAGCGGAACCATCTGGAGCGACCACAGCTACTGCGTCAAATGGAGCAACTCCTTCAAGTGGAGCCACCACCGACACGCCCACATGCACGTGGGACTCAGGGACGTCCGTAGCAACGACAAGCAACAGGACGGACACCAGTGGTACGCAGGCCAGCACCGCACAACAATCCGTTATATCCAGGAGTGAAACGGTGGTCGAAAAAGTAGGTCAAAGGACCGAAGAAGCGGCATCATCAAGGACAGTAATCGGGCACACTAGTGATAAAGGGTCACAAAGAGGCAGTAGGTCATCGCGATCGGCGAGGCTGAAAGCCGAATTAGAGGCGCGGATTAAATTCGAACGCTCAGAGCTCGAACGAGCACAGGCAGCTGCTGCTTTAGCCAAGTCTCAATTGGAGTTGGCACGACTCAACCGAGAAGAGGAGATCGACTCGAGTGAGGATGATGAAGAGCGGAATACTCAGGTGGAACCTTTCGTAAGGAGTTGGGTTCAGCAGACCATAATGAGCGCGCCGGTTAGTGTATCACAACCCGATATTACTGATAAGGAAGCGTGTAAAGGATCACGCCGCAAAGGGGCGGAGGTCGAGCGCAACCAAGGAAATGCACAGAAAACACACGCGAGTGAGGTGTCAGAATTGACCGAAGCGATTGTGAGTGCAATAAAAATAGCGGGTAAAGATAAGTCTTCCCAGCTTCATTTCCTCCAGGAATTACCGGTGTTCGATGGAGACCCGGGTGAATGGATAATTTTCGAAACGGTGTTTGAAGACACGAGAAGCCAATTTTCAGGGGTGCAGAATGTCGCACGCCTTAGGAGGGCATTAAAGGGCACCGCTAAGGAAGCGGTTAAGTCGTTGTTGTTTACTTTGTGTGAACCGGAAGAAATAATGAACGCTCTCGAAAGAAGATTCGGTAGGGTTGAGATGCTCATTCTAGCCGAAATCGAGAATGTAAAGCGTATGCCAAGATTGGCAGAAGATTGCCGGAATATAGGATCTTTTGCAAGTCGTATTACGAACGTGGTTGCCACGATACAAGCGTTGAATCAACCACAGTATTTGTACTCACCGGAGTTAGTGAGCCGCATAGTGGAGAAGCTCGGAACTATGATTAAATTTAAATGGTTTGAATATCGAGCTCAGTATCCTTTGGAGCCAGAGTTACAGAAGATGGCCAAGTTTTTAAATTTATTGAGTGAACAATTTGGAGCGTCCTTAAACTATGAAAATGCGCCTGAAAAAGAAAGCGTCCTGAATTCAGGAAGCAAACTGTACACACTTCAAAGGGAGGTGTACGCAGCTGTGCCGTGAGCGAGCGCTATATGCGCCGAAGTAATTTGAGCGAGCGTCTAGAACGCCGAAATAGTAAAGGGCACAACCGACAAGTGGTTATGACAACCCAGGATAAGCCTGTAAGTCGGGTAACACATAAGTGTGTTATATGCAACAAGGAGCACTCTATAGTGAGTTGTTACAAGTTTAAGGACATGAATATTCACGAGAAATGGGAAGCGGTCAAAAAAGCGAAAGTATGTTTCCAATGTTTGTCACCTAACCATAGGAGGTTAGAGTGCAAAGCGAAAAAATGTGGTGTAGAGGGATGTAGAATGTCACATCATCGAATGCTACACCGATACCCCAATGAAAAAACCTCGCCACAAGGGGACGAGGGGGGTAAAGATACTCAGATTACAACTGTTAGTACAGTGAATGCACTGGCATGTGCATACTTAAAGATTATACCGGTCGAGTTGTATGGACCTAGAGGAAAGGTCAAGACAACAGCTCTTCTGGATGAGGGATCGACCATGACACTCATAGAGGAGTGGATGGCTCAGAAATTAGCGCCTCGCGGACGTAAAGAGGGATTACGTATCGAAGCCGTGGGAGGTAAGCGAATTAACGACGATAGTTCGTATCGCTTAAACGTTAAAATAAAAGGCATTTACTCGAGCGACTTGGAAGAGATAAGTGTACAAACAATTAAGTCACTTAACCTTTCTCCTCAGTCGGTAAGCCGAGAATTATTGCAACGGTGTTCTCATTTGACACCGATTAAGGATGAGTTGATGTATGAGAGGTCCAAACCTACCATATTAATTGGTCAGGACAATTGGCATCTTATAGTTACTCGTGAATTAATTTCAGGAGGTAAGAACCTATCTGTAGCATCGCTCACCAAACTTGGATGGGTTTTACATGGTCACATATCGGGTGGTATTAAACCGATCAAGATCGTTAACCACATTTCCACCAAGAAGGAGGAAGATATGGATAAATTGATCAAGGATTATTTTAGTTTGGAATCTCTGGGAGTGTCGGCTAGAAAGCCCGTGAACGACCCAGAAGAACGAGCTTTAAGTATTTTGAACAAAACGGTACGTCGTATACCTAATAATAGGTACGAGACTGCTTTGTTATGGCGCACAGACAATGAGTGCATGCCGTCGAATAGAGCGCAGGTTGAAAGTCGCCTGTTGAATATTGAAAAAAAGCTCGACAAAAATAGCGAGTTGAAGAAGGAATATGAGAAGCAAATTGAAAATCTCATCGTTAATGGTTACGCAGAGAAAGCGAACCATATTCCCATTTCCCCACGTACGTGGTACCTTCCTCACTTCGCAGTGACTCACCCACAAAAAAGGAAAATAAGGATAGTTTTCGACGCCGCCGCAAAGACGGGCGGACGTTGTCTCAATGATGCATTGTTAACCGGACCGGACTTATTGAAGTCGTTGTTCGGAGTTCTGCTACGATTCAGAGAAGGAAGCGTGGCAGTAATGGCAGACATTAAAGAAATGTTCCTGCAAGTGAAAATCCGGGATGAAGACAGGGATAGCCTTCGATTCTTATGGCGGCACAATCGTGACGCGCCACCGGAAGAATATAGAATGACGTCACTCATATTTGGAGCGGCATCATCACCATGCATCGCTATATATGTAAAGAATAGGAATGCGCAGGACAACGCACATATCTATCCAGAAGCAGCTTCCGCTACGGAAAGCAATTTTTATATGGATGACTATCTACAGGCATTTCCCGACGTGACAACAGCCGAAAGGATAGTAAACGATATGTATGAATTACATAAACATGCTTCTTTCCAACTGAGGGGATGGGCTAGCAACCGACCCGAAGTTTTAAGTAAAATGGAAAATAAATATAAGAGCGACAGTGCTTTGCTGGGAGATAAAGAGCACACAGAGCGCACGTTAGGTTTGATTTGGAATATCAAACGGGATATAATAAGTTTCTCCACAAGTCTTCGTAACACACCGGAAGTAAAAACGGAAAGTTCATGGAACCTAAAGAAGGCGATATTGTTTTGATAATAGATCATTCGTTGCCGCGAAATACGTGGCCGAAAGGCAAAATTAGTAGAACGTTACCGGGACCAGACGGTCACACCAGAGTGGTTGATGTCATTACTAGCACAGGTATCTTGAGGAGACCTACATCCAGAATAATAGTCCTGGTACCCGCGACGCCTCCCAAATGATGGTGCTAACGCACAGGGGGGAGATTGTTGGCGACGCGCCTATAAGAATGTTTCAGTTTATTAAGTCAACCGATGACGAATAACTTTTCAAAAACTTATTGTCCAATAGAGATGTTCTGATAAGAAAATGCTTAGTTAAATCTTAAATAAATGTCGAATTAATGGTATGAAGGTCTTGGGTTCGACTCCCAGGCCGGACTAGTTTACTGTTTTCTAAGTAATATTTTTCAATAAATTCATATAGGGAATTTTATGTTATAAATTATGTTACCGGATGTAAATTCAAAGGAATATTAAAGTGAAGTTAGAGATCGGATTGGTTCCCCGGTCGAGATGATCACTCTGTGCACAAACAGAAATAACGGAAATTAATTGCATAAGTATTGTCTTGTATAAGTATGATATGTTTGTACGAAAACAAATGCCTATTTGTTATGATTGATTAATGAAAACATTCACTTGTATTGTTATCTGATAAGAAGCATGATAACGAATAAGAATCTTATCAGAGATAGTTTCCTACAGTTTGAAAATTATGTAGAAGCACTTGTTTACATAATATTGTTAAAATTAAGTGTATTTCAGACTTTCATTTTTTCTGATAGCCGAGAGCCGTGCAAAGTTAGTTGTTCAAATAGTGTGAGTTCACGGAAGCACGCCGACCACGCCCTTAGGAGGCCGAATATGTAAAAATTTTAAATGTTTGTAATTTCAGCAATTTATGTAAAAATGACTTGTAAAACATTTCAGGTTGATTGTACGTGCTAAAAAGGTGAATTCTGTGTTATTTTTATGTGAAAATTCCTGTGTATAAGTGAAATAATGATAGTTTTGTATAAGAAATTTAAAAGTGTTTTAAATAGTGAAACAAATAGAGAAAATGTAAATTAAACTATTGTATTAGTTAACATATGTATAAATTCAAGTGGGAAACATTGTTTTAACTTTCTGTGTTAAATATTTAAGAAGTTTGGATTTTGAATTTGTGATTAAAATAGGCATGTTTTGTTTTATAAATTAAAGGATTTTTGTGATACGAAAAAATAATATATATCATGGTGTAGATATTGTTTTGTGCTATCTAAATAGATAACTTGTATTTATGTATGATTTATGTGAATAAAGAAATTAAGTGAAACGTGAGAGAGTAATAGTACAAATTCATGTTGTTAAGTTGCGCAGGCACGCGAATGGCGCGGCTCACTTTCGCGTATAGCTCTGGAGGTAGCTTAGTGAACGGGTTTTATTGCAATTCGTTCGGGGAAAATAGTTCGGGAAAATAGTTCGAGAATTAGTTCGGAAAAATAAGAAAATCCTTCGGGAAAAGTGAAAACCAGCAGTCAAGAAGAAAAAGTGTAGGGAAGTGATAGGGAAAAGTAATTACTCTCTCACGGAACGGTTTGAAGATAATTGCTGTTTTATTCCCAAGTAATTCATCCCTAAAGTTATACAGTCCACATCGAAGAATTAAGGCGTCGGGACCGGGACGACTTCGGAAGACCCGTAATCCCCGTCTGAACCTACTTGCTGAAAAAGAACGAGGTTATCGCCCTAGTGTGTTACTCCGTTGCGGAGATCACATACGTTGTTCCCGAACGCAACGTAGGCGTTATAGGAGGCCGGATCGAGAGAAGCCTCGATTCCTCCCTTCTGTTTCTTAATCGAAAGTCGAGTTCCGTTAGGTTCTTTTTCAAAGGGAGTCCATGTGCAATTTATGTACGTATAGGAATAATCTTTAGATTGAAATAATACTAGTTTTTACGGAATTCATCGCGTATATTTAACTTTTTAAATACCCGACGTTTCGAACGCTTTATTGCACTCATGATCACGGGCGGGACTAAGATGTTCAACGTCCATATGTCATAGTTAACCGCTTTTACCATAGATTAAAATTTAACTTTTGTTCCGATCTATACAGTATAAACTTATGGTATCTTGAAGTCTTGCAGTTGTATGCTTGGGTTGGGATTTAATTTTATTTATTATAGGATCCCAAGCAGATGGTAGCACCCAGCCATCTTCTCTATGGAAATTAGTATGTTTTTTGATTTCAATAGCCTCGCGAATCATCCTCGGAAGGAATCGGTGTTCTTTATCGAGGATTTGCGGTCTATCAAATCTGATGTAGTGACGGGGGCGATCCTGTACGTGTTCACAGACTGCAGACTTCCCGGAGCGTCGATTCTTCACATCAGCTATATGTTCTTTAACGCGGGTTTTTATTGATCTTTTAGTTTGTCCTATGTAGGAGAGACACATTCACAATCAAGCTTGTACACTCCTGCATCTTGCAGAGGGACATTACACTTGACTGATGGTAAAAACTGACCAATCTTCTTCAGCGGCTTGAAGTATGTTTTGATGGAAGTGCGCTTCAAGATGTAGCCAATCTTGTCAGTGACTCCTCTAACATATGGCAGTACAGCAGGTACACGCTCGACTGCGGCCGGCTTTAGTCGTTCACTGTGACGTAGGCGCGGTACTCGAAGCTTGTTGTCATGCAAAACTTGCTTAACATGGTGGAGCTCGGCAGCCAGGTGTTTACTGTCACAGATCCCTCGTGCTATCTGAAACAAAGATTTACCCACGATAGCTAACTGTGAAGGATGGTGGTGAGAATCACCGTTTAAATATCTATCTGTATGGGTCTTTTTTCTATACACAGTATGGTTCAAGGTGTTATCAGGATTCCGAATTAATAACACATCTAGAAAAGCTAAAGAATTGTTTGCCTCTAACTCCATTGTGAACTGAATTTTAGAATTTATAGAGTTAAGATGGTCTAAAAATGCAGTTTCTTTATCTAAAGGTAGAATTGTGAAAGTGTCGTCTACGTACCGCTTGTAGAATCTTGGATTTATGGGAGAACTAAGCAGGGATTTCTCCTCATAGTCTTCCATGAATATGTCGGCGAAAATGGGAGATACAGGTGAGCCCATCGCCACACTATTTACTTGCTTGTAGAACTGCTCCTTCCACAATAGGTAGCCAGATGTAAGGCAGTGTCTGAGTAATACTGCATATTCTACGGGCATGTTGTTTTCTTCCAGCCTTCTAGTTACAATTGAGATGCAGTCCTCAACAGGTAAGCATGTAAACAATGACTGCACATAAAAACTGACCATAGTTTCATTGTCTGCCATATGTAGGTCTTTAATCTCGCTGACAAAATGGTAGGAATCGTTTATATGTGCTCCTGTATGTCCCCTGAGCGGTGAGAGTATTTTCGCTAAGTGTTGAGCTATTCTGTAAGTTGGTGAATCGATTTGGCTCACTATGGGACGTAATGGAGTATTGGGCTTGTGTATTTTTCCTCTATTACACCTCTGCAAGATGCAGGAGTGTACAAGCTTGATTGTGAATGTGGTCTCTCCTACATAGGACAAACTAAAAGATCAATAAAAACCCGCGTTAAAGAACATATAGCTGGTGTGAAGAATCGACGCTCCGGGAAGTCTGCAGTCTGTGAACACGTACAGGATCGCCCCCGTCACTACATTAGATTTTATAGACCGCAAATCCTCGCTAAAGAACACCGATTCCTTCCAAGGATGATTCGCGAGGCTATTAAAATCAAAAAAAATCCTAATTTCAATAGAGAAGATGGCTGGGTGCTACCATCTGCTTGGGATCCTATAATAAATAAAATTAAATCCCAACCCAAGCATACAAATGCAAGACTTCAAGATAGCACAAGTTCATACTGTATAGATTGGAACAAAAGTTAAATTTTAATCTGTGGTAACCGCGGTTAACTATGACATATGGACGTTGAACATCTCAGTCCCGCCCGTGACCATGAGTGCTGTAAAGCGTTCGAAACGGCGAGTATTTAAAAAGTTAAATATACGCGATAAATTCCGTAAAAACTAGTATTATTTCAATGTGTAGTGTTCGCGTAAATATAAGAAATCATTATATAATCTTTAGAGTAAGAGGTTTCTATTTAAAAAGAAGAGAATCACATTTGTCCTTTTTTTGTACAAACCAGAGACTTTTTTTTTTTTGCTGGAAACGAGCCGTTCCATATTTTTCCTCAGGGGTGACAATGCATCTACATTTTTGAAGTAGCAGTGTAAGGCCGAGCTTTAGCATGTCCTTCTGGACGTATGTCAACCAGGTAGTTTGCGGTCTACCTCTCCCTCTCCTTTTTGTAGCCATGGAAAGGCACTTTTTCACGACAAGGTCATAGGGTCTACGCATAACATGTCCGTACCACCTTAGTCTGGACTCTGTAATCTTATCAGTGATAGGCGTTACTTTGAAACTCCCCCTTACGTGTTCGTTACGCACTTTGTCTTTGAGAGTGACTCCACCCGCTCAACGTAACATGCACATTTCAGTGGCATGAAGTTTTCGCTCATGGATTTTCGTCGCAGCCCACGTTTCGCTACCATGGAGTAAAACAGGCCTCACAGCTGTTTTATAGTCCTTGCCTTTGGTTCTTATCGGCATTTTTGGATCGCAGAGAACTCCTGTTAATGTACGCTACTTATTCCACCCAGACATCTTTCTGTGCGTTATGTCGGCTGTTATCGATCCATCTTCCGCGATTATTGATCCGAGGTATTTAAATTTATTTACTCTAGTTACCTAGAGAGGCTAGAGGCTACGCCATCCAATTTGACTTCCGCGCTTGATGGTATAGTTTCGTTGGGGTTGAAGTTGCATACCATGCACTCTATATATATATATATATATATATATATATATATATATATATATATATATATATATATATATATATATATATATTGATTTTTGCTGCACCGCCTCCTATATATCTATCTCTGTTTATCTTAGCCTAATGGTTGCCTGGGAGAGAATGCCCTATGGCATTAAGTCCGCCATATGTACTTCTTTGTGCATGAAAGTATAAACAAGTAAATAAAAATAACTAAATTGCCCACGGACAAAACTTTGAGTTTAAATCGTATTGTTATCCAATTCTTGGCTATATTTTACACAGCCCAATTAAGCTGCTATTTTACGTAGTTAATCTTTGAGGGCGTTGTTCTTCTACAGTCATGCTGGCCTATTCGTACTACAGCCATAATATATGTAGCTGCAGCGTCACTCTGTCAAGTATTATATCGATTGAAAACAAGAAAGCGTGTCGCACTGGTGATATGTTTATGAAAGCATCATTACCACACATTCTTTTTGTTCATTTTTTCCCTTACCTTTTCAAGAAATGCATGCCACACAACATATTCTTGAAAATTTCTTCGTATAAAATTGCACACGGTTTAAAAATACTAACGATACAATAAAATTATTTTAAGCGACAGTAGTCTGATAATGACGGGGCGTGGACCGCGAACTTAAGAGGTCGTGTGTTCGAATCCGCCATTCGAATACTGTCGTAAACCGCTCCTAATACAAGCATTTTAAGCTTACCAGGAATGGTTAAAGGCAAAATAAATGATGTTTAGTAGCATGACTATAATTTTTTTATAAAATTTTAGTGAAAAAATATAAAAAATATAAATAAATAAAATTTTATTAAAAATAATAGTATGGATGGTCCGGATTTTAATGTAGGATTTTTATCTTTCACGACAATATTTGAGTCGAAAACCTTACTATGTCTCAAATAAAACGAGTATGTATTTACGTGATTGCACATGTTTCGGCCAGCATACAATTTTTTTTTGTGCAGGAATCACTACTGGGATCGTATGGTGGAGTGATCGGGCGACCAGGAGCACCGGGTCCCAAAGGAGATGCGGGGCAACCAGGTCCAATGGGATTGCAAGGAGAAAGAGGATTTATCGGACAGAAAGGAGAAAGGGGACAACCAGGTCAAAATGGCGCCAAAGGTGAACGAGTAAGTAATATAATTGTGAACTATTTAACGCATAAGTACGTAGGCGGTCCCATAATGAATTGGCCTAACTATGAACCAATGAAGGAAATGAAACGAAACCCTTCTGAAACACTTCTGACGTCTGTGAATCCACATCTCTAAACCTTTATAAAAATAATCACATTTTTTATCCTCAAAATGACTGAAGACGGCCGCCTGCAACTCTTCATCGCTTGAAAATTTTCTTCCTCTTAAGTCCCGCTTTTAATTTGGAAATAAATAATAGTCGGACGGGGCCATGTCTAGACTGTAAGGTGGATGTTGAACTTCTGTGAACCCGCATTGACGAACTGCATCCTTCGAAACACCAGCGGTATGAACAGGGGCGTTGTCATGGAGCAACAGGACAACTTTAGACAGCTTGCCTCTTCGTTTTTCCTTTATCTTGTCTCGTAATTTATATATTAAAGAAGCATAGTATTCGCCGTTCACGACTGTATTACGTTCTTTAAAATCCACCATCAAAATGCCTTGAAAATCCCAAAATATTGTGCACATCAGTAGAGTAGAATTGAATAAAATTAAATCATATAAGTTAAGCAAACGTTTTATTATAATGATAATTGAATCATTGGTGTAGTACTAATATATTGACTACTTCGTTGGTCTAGTGTTTTTCAGCACAACTGCTGATCATGAGGCCGGAACCCCATGATCAGCAAGTTCGAATCCCGAGTCGGGTCAAAAATCGGTTATTGGGATTTCCCGTCAAGAAATTCTCAGTAGCTACTCGGTTTCAAAAAGTTGGCGGTGTCTCACCCCCGTGCTTCGGAAAGCACGTTGGTCCTGCGCTTGATCGGGTTTTGTCCGTTTACCGTCACTTTGGATTACGAGAGTGAGTGAATAGAGAATGCACCTGTACGTGCTTGCCCTGACAAGCCACCGTGACCGAAATTCGGTCTAGAGGACATTGTTATTATTATTGTTACTAACATATGAAGGAAGAAGACTGTTCCAATACGTTAATAAAAGCATTGGCGAAAATTTTGATTATACGAATGGATATAATCATTTAAAAATATTATATTTCTGCGTTCTGCGTGTATCAGGTAAAGTCAAAAACTATTTTTATTTACATTAAAGTTAAAAACTACATTATCAGGTAAAGTTAAAATCTATTTCCCGCTGTTCCCATTCTTGTCAAATAACAGCTCCAATTTGGTTTTAAGTTTTTTTTTTGTTATCAGTAATATTTTCACTTAGAATAAATAAATATTAATTTATTTCAAGAGAAGGTATAACTATTTAGCCTTATTTAAGAATATAGGTTCAGATAATAGAATATTTATGCGTATTTGTGTAAAATATAAATGAAACGGTCATTTTATGAGAATAGGTGTTATAGGTTCAAAACAAATCGGAACATGAGCAGCAGTGTCTTTCTAATGACATAAAAATAAAAAACAGTGGTGGCAACCGTCCCGTTGGTAGCCATCTTTCAAGAGTGGCAGCTACGGCAAATATCGGATTAAAATTAGGATTTTGATAAACTGTAACGGTAACCTTCTCTAAGTGAGAGTATAAAAAGTGCTTGTTCAAGCCATATTTTCGATCATTGGCTGCACGTAGAACAGGAACAGTTCTTTAGGCTTGGGCACAACAGTCCCAATCAGTTCTTTTTAAAAACCTGTTTTTATTTTATTTTCCATTTTATTCGATCAGAAGTGTGTTTCGTAACGTATGTTCGATAACTTGAAGTCTCACAATATCTTATATTTTCTAATTATAACATAATTGAATTATACTTAAAATAAACAGTACGTATTTCAACTAATAAGATAACTATTTTTAGTTGTCATTTTTTTAAATATTTTATCATAATAGAAAGGTCCAGTTTCAATTATCGTTTTAATGTATGTATGTTTTATGTAATAAACAATGTTTTAACTAATAAGAGTATCAAACTGTTAAACCAAACTTCTTTTTCTCATAAAAATAAAAAAATAATGATTTTTAATTTCTTGAAATACCTACTTCTTAGCTGAATAAACTTACGATGTGATCAAAAGAAGCATCATTAAAGTAGTAAAATTATTACTTAATTATTATACGGGCTGCAAACTGTTCACCCTCTTACATAGATCTCTCCCAAAGTTGCTAGTATTCCGATTTAAAAGCGGATAGATGAGAGCTATTACACTAGTATCAGAAAAGCTCGCATTTTTGATTGTGATTTCTGTGACACAATTTTGATCTGAATCACTACCATGATGACGTTATATGCCATCACCCTATAGAAACTATTAGAATTGCTATGAGGTAACAGTGTCTAATGTAGAATTAATCCCACCGTTTTCAATCTTGCATTTCTTAAATACTTCAGAACAACAAATATTAATATTTATTCCTTTATTATTGATAACAGCCCATTATAAGTCCACTGCTCTCTGACAAAAAAACTCCCTTATAGATTACATCATAAGGGGGAAATCATCCACAGAGGTTTGAATTCTCAAAAAGGTTGGTATCCGCAGCTTTAATTATTTTTGAGATATTATTACGGAGGTCGATCTCTGGTCCAGTTTTCTTCTGTTACCTCTTAAACACTCATGAGATGATATGTGAGGTATATTTTCTTAAGCTGCCACTGAAACATTTTTGCATAATATGCCTATTTCATAAGCATATATTTTACAATCTGTTTCCCTTGGAAATAAAACCATTTTATCGGTAATATTATGTGAGCTGATTGATATTGATTTCATTTATTTAGGGTCATCCAGGGCCTCAAGGAGAACAAGGCCCAAAAGGAGATCGTGGAAGCCCTGGTCTAGATGGCCGACCGGGCTTACCAGGGGCAAACGGACGATCTGCTGAAAAGGGAGAAAAAGGTAGACGTCGTATATACAACTAAATATTTAAATGTAATTATTCACTTCTTCATTCAGTGGTACAGTGAATTGAAGAAACTCGAATTCAGGAGCTATTACAAATTATTTCATTATTTTAGTTCTTTGAAGACAACTTTTACTTTTCACGAATATTTTAATTATTTACTCCTTTGAGTAGACTAAGGAATGTCACAAGCTCAAAATAAAAACTAGAATGTCGTTTCATTAGTAACTTTAAGAGATTCATCCCTGCTTTTTCACTTTTGGGTTGGAAGTTTTTTCCTAATTTATGTGGGCCTGAAACATAACCTTTTTAATAAAAAAGAACAATTAGGAACGAACGAAACAATTAAAAACATACTATCATCCTCCTCCTTTTTTGAAGTCAGAAAAATACAAAGTGACATATTTTAAGACACTTTTCCTGTATTCAGTCAAAGTATAAAATAATATTGATAGTTAATTAGCATTATTAGATATACTTGTCAGAAATTACACTCAAAATGATTTAAATATAAGAAGGTTTTTCCAGGAACGAATTTACGTCATAAAACTGGAAACACTGCAAGCAGTTATTAGTAAACACAAAATATCCAGTTGAGTGACTTTAGCAGATTACTCTTTTCTTTTTCTTCTTCTTATTTGTTCTGAGATGTACGTGTGGTTAGCCTTTTGGCTTTTATAGATTCACCTGACTTAGGGAAGTAAAAAAAATATTAAAAGCGATAATTACGAATACTTCGTACATAACCAATTTCCAGTGCACGTGTGACGCTTCCCTTCCGTCTTCCGTATTTCTAGTCTGTTTGTGACATTTGGTGAGTTTACTCGTATTATGTCGTTGTGTGATGAGCCTCCGACTTTTGGTTCGTTGAAATCGAGTAGAATAGGGAGTTCGAAGAAGTACGTTGGGGGTTCAAAGGAAACTGAGCAGAACGTTTGAAGTCGGAACGTAATTGGTTGCGTTTGCCACTTAGCGAGTTCGTTTGGGTTTCAGCCCTTCCGAAGACATCATTTTGAAATAATCGTAGATTGTCGTAAGTTTGCTATCTCTATGTAAATCGTAGTTCCCATATACCATCGAGCGCCGGTGGGTTTGCAGATGGCTAGGGGCGTGTTGTACTTGCAATTCTGCACGTGTTGTTTACAACAGATTGACGTTTGAAATATTTTTATCGGAAATCCTAGTCGATGTTAGCCTTAAACTATGTCTACGTGGAATTTTCAAGAAATTACTCGAGGATCCTTTATATTCTTAAAATATTACGTTGAAAAGTCACTATTATAATACAAATTTTTTTAAATGTAGGAAAGGCGGCTGTTTTTTTATTTTCGTCAATTACCCAACAGGTGAACAAGGGTTGCCGGGCCCACCAGGGCCCCCTGCAGCGATGTCTACCGATTTAAGTTCTGATAACACCGAATTTTTTTCGTCTAGTAAGTGAAATATTTATAAACATTTTAAATTACTTACGTTAAATTATATAAGAGTTAACATTTTTTTATTTATTTAGGACAAAGACAGATACAGCAAGAAAAAGGAGAAAAGGGCGAAAAGGTATGACTGCTTATCAATAAATATCATGAAAAATTAAATGAAATTAAAGTTACGGTTTTTATCGTGCTTAAGTTACATTTTTTGTTTGCGTTTCGGGTGCCTTACAGCACCCATGGTCACGGGAGGACAGGAGTGTTTGACCAACTTGATGTTAAAGTCAGTGCAGAAAAAAACCTTCAGTTTTTGAATATTAATTTTTGGTACGATCAACACAGAAAGAGCTTACAGTATATTGAAGTAAAACTGGGCTAACTATACAATCAGTACGTCAAACTCCTCAATCCTCCCACGACGTCGAGAATTAAAAGTTAAAATAGAACGTTATAAAATCCGTAAAATTAGTTTCATTTTTAATGTGTAGTATTCGCGTAAATATAAGAAATAATTTCGTAAAATATCTAAATATAAATACTTAATTTTATAAAAAATATTAATTTTGGCAACATATTTTTGAATGAAATTTATGTTGATAATCGTTGCGAGGTTCAACTGATCATTTATACGAGGGTTAAGTGATAAAATCCATTATGTAACAAAAAGGGACTTTCGATAAATTCAATGTTGAAAGGTTTATAGTATTATAATCTCGTATATGATCAAATAATAATTAGTTGTCTTTTAATTTCATATTTGCATGACATTTTATTATAATGATAGATAAAACACAATATGAGGTGCGGATTTATTGAGTTAGAATGCCAATGAAATTACAATGTATTTGGAATAAAATGTATTATAATTACCCAACAAAAAAAATAATACTCAATCTTTGCCAGGTTCGACTTTATATTAGTTATTATTTTCGCATTTTTCACAAATTTAAAACGTGCTTGAGATTGTTAATGAAGGATTCACTTACCTAAATTTCATCTATTAATTGTTGTATGAATTCAAAGGTGGGTTCCACGCGTATTTTTAGTTAATTTAAATGTAATTATATATAAAACATAGATGTGCGGAGATTGTTAGATATTCAATTTCTTATTAGTGAAGCACACGATATGGGACAGATATATAATTAATTTCCTTAACTACTTAATAGTCAATTCCAATATTTTAATTTCTACCAACAGAAAACCCTTACCTTTTTTGCTTTCACGAATACTGTTTTGGTTGCGCCGAAACGAACTCACATCTGCATTTGTATGAGCTAGTTTATTAGCCGGCAATATTCTTTTTTCTCACTTCCGCTTCCTTCCCGCACGACCATGCCCAATGGGGGGGGGGGCTAGATTAATAGCGTTATTGTCCTATTCCTATTTATATTCTGTTTTATTTGTTTTTCCCTTTTTTCCACAGCAGCTCCTGCTCCTGTCATGCTGGCTAATAAAGTAAATTAGATTATAGCAAGTATATTGCCCAAAACCCGCCACGTGCCACATCCGCCATTTTGTTTTGGTTTATAATGAACCACGCTAAATATAGGTACAGTCCACTTTTGTCATTCGCGCAATCATAATTTTGGGGTCATTATTCCTGGAATTTGTACCCGGGTTCCTGAGGCCCAACCATTTTGTGACTCTTTTTTTCCGGATTTAAATTAGCAACCATTAGCTCAACCATTTGTGGTTATTCGTTCCGGATTCAAACCCAGGAACCTATGGCCCATTTTGTATTCTTTCGTTTCGGATTTGAAAAGATAACCTTGTCGCCCAACCAGTTTTCTATTCATGTAAAATGACTATCCATACTAAACTATTTAATTCTCTACAAAAAATATGGATAGTTTTTTTAAATATATATTTTCTATCGCCACATGCGTGGACTCCATTAACATGAAAGTCATTTATATAAATTTCTGTCCAATTATTTATATATGGTTTATTTTAATTTGTCCATAGTAACACTTAAATCTTAACTCCTATATTGGCTTCGATATTTGCTAAAATATGATTTTTATAGAAGTAAGTTTATCAAATCTGCAGTGCTACTTGCTCATTTGATAACCTTAATTGATAGTCCGTCTGAACGTAAACATATACCTAATTATAAAATTTGGACATATTGTCGAATAAAATCAAAATGCCGACGCTTTAGACTGAGATGAAATAGAAATGAAAGGGTCTTTGATTTTTGCTTCTCCTCATGTGAAATACAACAGCGTGAAGCTATTATTAGCTATTTTACACACGAATTTTGTACAGGCATTGTCATTCCCTGATTAATTCGACCTATCCATTCTTTGGCGAGGCCCTGCCACTCGATACTCTTTTTGTGAACTATTTTTGATATATAAAAGTGATGACTTCTTTACGTGGTAGAGCCATGCTGCAGCTATATTGTGGTTACAGCACGAATGGAAATGTTCGACCGGGGTAGGACCACGCTCTCACAGAATACAATCGGTACCTCATAATATATTTTAAACAATATTATAATAGAAATATCATGCAAGTTATGAAATTAAGAAGCAATAGAACATGTTTTGCTCGGGAAAATCGCTAGAAATTTAAGACGATAAGTAGTCCATTGTGTGTAGATTTTTTTTCACTCTCTTTTATCAATCACAACAAAGTACAATGTTATAAATTTAATAATAGGGTTTTACGTTTCCATTAAGCATGAGATATAAAATACGAAAATATGTTTTAGTTGAATTTGGATTTTACGTATAATTATCTTTATATCATTTATTTATCTATATAATAAATCCAAATAAATAATAATATTTATAATTATATTTTTTATTCCATACATACCCCCCCCCCACACACACACACACACACACACACACACACACACACACACACACACACACACACACACACACACACACACACACACACACGCACACGCACACGCACACGCACACGCACACGCACACGCACACGCACTCAATAAAGCTGAGGGAGACAAGTCAAAAAACAGATTTTCAAAACGTTGACACTTATTGAGTTTTAAAACTTATCCCTCGATATTTCAAATGTTGGTATAATATGATGTAAATATATTATGATGAATTCATAGATAAATTAAATGCTATTTAAACTATGACAGGGTGAAAAAGGTGACCATGGTAATGATGGTACGCCAGGTTTCCCTGGAAAAGATGGAAAACCAGGTGACAGAGGCGATATTGGACCATCAGGAATGCCGGGAGTAGCTGGCCCTCCAGGCCCGCCAGGACTTAAAGGAGAAAGGGGAGAAAGGGGACCACCCGGACCTATAAGCATCACAACTCCGGGTTCCGATATTCTTACAATTAAGGTTCATTTTTTAAATACGTTAAATGGTCTAGAGTTAAAAATAATTATCGCAAGAATAAAAATCTGCCATAATTCTAGCATATTTGGATTCAAATATAATGTGTATTTACTATTTCCGTGATCACTTTGAACTAAATCATTTGTACGCGGTGGCAATGAAAATAATTTCATTGTCACCGCGAACAAATGCAAAACACTGTGAGCCGTAAATTTTTGGAAGTTTAAAAAACTAAACATTACGAGCTGAGCTGTGTTCAGATGATAAGTAAGAAATATTATGTGTGAATCGGACACACAGAATACAATGCGATAAAAGAACACATCACAGCCTCCCTATGAGTCATGTTACACTATGCATTTTATTTTTAAGGCAAATACAATGTGTGTTAGTGAATAAAACAATGTTCACATGGGTCAAAACGTCAATTAAGAAAGAATTTTAGACTGAATTTTATATCGGTAAATGTGCCTTAAAGCTAAAAACTGGTTTGAGTTTAAATATAACCACAACTTTAAAAATAAAACTCTATTGTTTATTAAAGTTCATTATTTTCATAACAAAACTGAATGAGAAGTTTTAAAATAATTTATAGAGAAATCATGCTTGGGCATGCTTATCTGATAAGGTTTTCCTTCCGGGATTAAGGAAATAGTGATAATTATTTTATAATGACATCAGCTAAAATTTAATCTCAAATTGCAAATGGTATCAGAGATCTTAATCTTTATTTATATTACAAATATATGGAAATTACAAATATATGGAAAGTCGAAATAAATATAATTTATGTTATCAAATGTTCAAATATTTGGAAAGCTAGTGGCTAATATTTTGAAGGTATTTTAGGCAATCAAAAATTTGGTGGCTTAGGTATAAATGAAACGTTCAAAAGTTTGTTATGTTATATTTGTATCAAAAGTTATTTGTAAATAAAAATACAAGGGTTAATATGTATATACATATAATATACTTTCTTCGAAAAACCACATAATTGCTATGCCTTTAAAATTGTATCTTATTCCTCATAAACGAAGATTACTGTATATTAATCCATAAAATACTTTTAATGCATTTAAAGGTGATAATATATTAAGTACAACGTTGTATCGTTGCTAATTATATCGTATTTATATTGTATACAAATTGTTTAACATGCATTTCCTTAATATATAGGGTGACAAAGGTGAACCAGGCCTTCGGGGAAGACGAGGAAGGCCCGGAGCTCCTGGACCAAGAGGACTTCAAGGTCCTCAAGGTATACCAGGCTCACCAGGAATTCCTGGCGATAAGGGTGACATTGGTCTACCAGGTTGGATGGTTAGTAAGAAGAAAACTATACCGATATTAATTTAAATATTACCACTGAACTACCATTTTTAAACTAATATTTTTCCTGGTTTATTGTAGAATCTTTTGTATTTATTACTTTTCTACAATACAATACAACACAGTACAATATTTTATTGCGCTTAAAAGGCAAGAAAATAAACAAATCTAGAGAGAAAACAACAGCTGACCTTATTGCTCCACAACAATTTCTTTAAGGCAACCTACAGAAGGAAATAAAAAGAAAGAAAAAATTATGAGTTGTGTGCACAATAAATCATGGTCTAAAATATCTAATACATAAAACATAATGTTAGTTTGTTCATACTTTATGCGCTGCCATACAGTTGATCAGATTGCGGTAAAACTTTGTCAACTTATTGTTTGCACTTGCGCGAGGTTATAGGCATAGTACAAGTATGTACATTAGGTGGCGTGTGTATCGTATCAAAAAACTTATTTTAAATTTACTTATATATCATTTAACTTTAATTAATGTATTATCATTTATAATTAAACCATACAGCTCTTCCAAATTTAAAACAATATTTCCACAATTATTTCTTCTACGGCAGCAACACGCCGGGTAACAGCTATTATATTATAAAAACAACATGCTTACACTAACAATCCAACAATCTTATAAAGTTTTCATCATTTAAAAAGATCATTTTTCTTTATCTCCGATCATTAAACTTGTATTTTTATTTCATGCATACAATACAGAACCTCAAGGTAATTAGAAAATTGTTAAAGTATAAATAACAGATTTTGGTTTAGGTTTTGTAGCATTGCTTTAGAATTTATTAAATTTTAGGGACGCCCAGGTACTTTGGGCCCACCGGGTGCCCCAGGGCCAGTTGGTCCTAAAGGAGAAAAGGGCGACCCAGGGCTGAATATTCTCGACGTATCAATGGTAAGTTAGCATTTTCTTTTATGTTTTGTTCCCTTCTTTTTTCGGGCAAAAATATATATAAAAAATTTAGTTATTTTACTAAATGTTACTTCATTTTCCTTTTCTTTATTTTAAGAGGTAATCCGTCAACAAATCCCTCTGAAACAATTGATGTGGGTTCAGGCTTAGGATTTCTTACACTACACTTTGCTGGTTCTACAGCGAATTTTTGTAGAATTGCTGCTAGACCGGCCAACGATTGCATTTGTCCCAGTCTTACACCTGTAATTACAAATAATTATTTGAGACGAAATAATACATTTTGTAGTGTCAGTATACTGTTAAAACCGGTTGTGCAATTTATATGTTTATAAACTGCCTCAACGGTACTGTAGAAAATTCTAGTGTAATGTTTTTTTTAATGGAGCCCTGGTAGCTCTCTTCAATAAATTATTGGCTCGTGACTCACCCTCGCACTGGTAACAATGCTCCCCATCTTTCGTCTTAACTTTGATTTAGATTAAGCAGCCCAAAATTATAATATATAAAATAAATTTTGACTCACCGACACAAGCCCTTGGACCTTCACCGAAAGGAAAAAATACGTCTTTATATTCTTTTATACCCAATTTAAACCTTTCTGGATCGAATTTTTCCGGATTCACAAAATACTTATCATCTTTCTGCATAGCTTGAATTGGAATCATAACTTTAACACCTTCGTTAATTGTAAGTTCAATGTCAGGAAATATGTATTCAGGTGAAGTACACATTCTCACAAGATACGCAACTGATGGATACAATCTCATAGCTTCATAAAACGCTTTTTCTAAGCAATGCATTTCATTAACTGCTTCGTAAGTAATCTTATTATTATGATTTCTTAAAACCCTATCTATCTCATCTTGAACCTTTTTCTGATAATCTGGATTAAAAGCTAATTGATGTAATGTGTAACTAGATGCCGTCGATGATGTTTCAAAACCAGCTCCAAAGAATACAAAGACTTGAGCTATTATTATCATTTCTGTCAATTCCATCTCCACTGTTTTTTGAGTTCCATCAGAGTTTTTACTTTCAATAGATTCACCTATAATTTTTCCTTTTTGTTTTAATTCTAACATAAGATCTATAAAGTCATTTTTACCCGAAGGTCTATAATTTCTTTCTTTCATTACAGACTGTACCAAGTAAGTCATAGATCTTTCTATCTCAGGTGCTAGAAATTGTATATTTTTACAAAGTTCTGGGAACATAATCTTAAGTGCTGCGTTAAGTGCATCTCTAGGCGTTCTTTGGAAAATTCTTTTTCCTAATTTTCTAAACTGGGAATTTTCGTCGTTCAAAGAGTCCATATTTATACCAAAACCACAGGTCCCGATAAAGTCAGTAGTATATCTGGCCATAAGTTCACGCACATCATATGAATCAAGAGTTGAAACTTCCTCTGTAATTATTTGTAACTTTTCTGCTCTTTCCGTAATTATTGGAAACATAGCTCTTAATTTACCTGTACTGAATGCCGGAGAAAACCGTTGTCTTATAAGACGCCATAAATCACCATCAGCAAAGAAAAGATTCTTAAATAAAGGTTCAATTATAGTCTTGTGTGGATTGAGACCTCTCGCATAAAAGTGTTGAAAATCATTAACAAGAATTCGTTTTGCAATAGCTGGATCTCTTATTACAAGTTCTGGTTTAGTACCTCTATAAAAACCAACCACTTTTTCTTCCGGATATTTATTATACACTTCAGTCGCTAACATAGCCATACTAGCTTTTTGCAAGAACTGGCGAAAATTATTTCCAAAGAAAGGTATTGGCGAGTCATGTTTAACACCCCGATTTCTCCAGTAATTGAATGTTCTCACACTGTAAAAATATATCAAAAATGGAAATAATACAAAAAAATACCACATATTAATTCAATACTTTTAACTAAATGTCCATAATGTCACGACGCGCTACTCGTATTGCTTACATGCACTCGATAACCAAGTGGCGGTCAGACTAAAGCAAGGTTACTATGTTCTCCGAGGATGCAAGTTAAAACACTTGCGTAGAAACGGGTTTCGTTTTTTAAAACGTTCGTCTTTCATTTTTATCAGGCTGTTACTACTACTTTTCAATATTTTATATATATCTGGTCCCATTTATCCCACAGAAAATTGTATACTAGCTTGTCAACAGACATTGTTCTGCCCTTTTCGACGACCCTTTGTCATGTCAATTTGTGGATCACTCATGGGCATAAAAACTAAAAAAACTATCCTATCTCTCAAGTTGGGCCAAACTGCACACGGTGTGCAAATTAAAACCGGTTAAGCAGTTTAGGAGTCAAGCAGATAAAAGTCACCAAACGACCAAGAACAATACATAAAAGTTACACACCTGTCGATTGAATGCATATCAGACGGAAACAAAAACTTTGTTTGTTTCCTTATTTTGCCTTTTATGACACCCACGAGACAATATGAGATAGAGGTAGAGGATATTATATTCTAACTTATTTAACGATAAAATAATTTGTTAAACAATATAATATTCAATCGGCTTATTTTAACTGTGTATTTAAAGTAAACATTATATTTCATAAAATTAGTATTCTTGTTTATACGTATTGCCATTCGTGGCTTCTTATAGTATATTATTACCATTCATTATATTACCAGATTACACAGGAACAACAATTAAATTAATATAAAAAAAAATTCATCTTGTCACGACGTTAATTCCCGCTTATGTACTGTAAAACATTTATCCGAAAAACCTTGAGTATAGGAACGAAAGGTAAACAATTTTTCAAGATTATTCTTAATTAATGTTAAATAATAATACGATTTTCGAAGGTGAAAACCTTATCTATTTTATGTACAATATAATAGCTGGCTTTTACTCATTTGAATATTAATATATTAATACAGATCATCTAACTTAAAAGTATCATTATTATGACATCAAATATGCTAAAATCTACTTAACAAAATATTATGTTAATGTCTGACATTTACCGAAAATACAATAAAGGATCTTTTAGTTTTAAATTACATGATCTCTACCATAATGATTAATGACTTAGTAACAACGTTAACTCTGACGAGAATATTTTATTAGTATTATTACTGTGCATTGTCGGTGGTATCATAATTACGTACAGAAGCTGTTATATTATTATGTGTAAAACGTCTCCAATCTAGGTTACCATGAACATGTCATATAAGAACAAAAATAATATTATATATTTATTTTATATTAATAATTGTGATATATTGGTATATCTGTGCAAAAATGTTTGTTTATAAAAAAATTATAAATCAGCCTCCCTTTTTTGTTATTTATTAATATATATATATATATATATATATATATATATATATATATATATATATATATATATATATATATATATATATATATATATATATATATATATGTGTGTGTGTGTGTGTGTGTGTATAAATAACAAAAAAGGAGGCTGATTTATAATTTTTTTAAATTAGCTAGCTCGGCAAACGCTGTTCTGCAGAGCGATGAGTTCGGTTGGAACATAAAATTTATTAATAAATCCTTTTTGTTTTGTAACTTTCATTTTGGCATTAAAACAACATAATATTGTGAATTTTTATCCAAAATATAGAGTTAGTATAATCACTTGATTACAGTGCCGCCTATCTTAACCTAACATAGCAATGGACCATAGTCTCGACAAAATAAATTTATTGTAAGAATATGACCATTGAAGTGAGTTAAATGCCAGTATTTTCTTATTAATCGGTCAGGTGTCTTAGAAATAAATAAAACTATATTTTTCGGATTTTATTGCATTTAATTTTACATATTTTGAATTCCCGATATTTCTCCAAAGTCTTTGCCAGAGATCTGTCTGCCCGTAAGAGCCAACTGTCAAAGCTGAAGACTGAGTGTGGCAGCATCGTTTCCGGGACACCTGAGATTTTGAGTGAGATTGAGAGGTTCTATGGGCAGCTGTACACATCATCGTTGGAGCCACACGCAAGTGTGAGTAACGATCCAAGAGTAAGTCTTTACCGACACTATTCCGATGATATCCCGGACGTCAGTCTAAGCGAGATTAGAATGGCTCTCCAGCACCTTAAAAACGGCAGGGCCCCAGGCGAGGATGGAATTACAGCGGAGCTTCTGAAAGCGGGTGGAACACCGGTACTTGAAGTCCATCAGAAGCTCTTCAATTCCGTCCTCCATGGTGGCACTACTCCAGAGGCGTGGAGCAGAAGTGCAGTAGTCTTGTTCTTTAAGAAAGGCGACACCGCTCTCTTGAAGAACTACAGACCGATTTCCCTTCTGAGCGGCGTCAACGTGCTGTTTTCGAGAGTCATTACGAATCGTCTCGCACGCAGACTCGACGACTTCCAGCCTCCCGAACAAGCCGGTTTCCGAAAAGGCTTCAGTACCATAGACCACATACATACCCTGCGGCATATTGAACAGAAGACTGAAGAGTACAATTTGCCACTTTGCCTGGCGTATGTGGACTATGAGAAAGCCTTTGATTCCGTCGAAATTTGGGCGGTGCTGCAGTCCCTTCAGCGGTGCCAAGTTGACTGTCGGTATATCGAAGTGCTGAAGTGTTTGTACAGTAGAGCTACGATGGCTATCCGAGTAGAGAACCAGAGCTCGAAACCTATCCAACTGCAGAGAGGTGTAAGACAGGGTGACGTTATACCCCCGAAACTCTTCACCGCTGCTTTGGAAGACGTTTTCAAGCTAATGGACTGGAAAGGATACGGTATTAACATCAATGGCGAGTACATCACTTACCTTCGGTTTGCCGACGATATATTCATTATGGCAGAATCGCTGGAGGACTTAAGCACTATGCTCAATGACCACAATAGTGCCTCCCAACGGATAGGCCTTAAGATGAACATGGACAAAACAAAGATCATGTTTAATGTCCATGTCACACCTATGCCGGTAGTTGTTGGGAGCACTATGCTCGAAGTTGTTGACGAGTACGTTTACCTGGGACGAATAGTCCGACTAGGTAAGTCCAACTTCGACCGAGAGGTCAATCGACGGATTCAACTCGGCTGGGAAGCGTTCGGGAAATTACGACATATCTTCTCGTCAGGTATACCTCAATCTCTAAAAACTTGATTGTACAACCAGTGCGTGTTGCCAGTGATGACTTACGGATCTGAGACGCTCAAGGTCGCTCAGCGAGCTATGGAGAGGGCTATGCTCGGAGTTTCTCTGCGTGATAGACTCAGAAATGAGGATATCCGCAGTAAAACCAGAGTGACCGACATAGCCCAACGGATGAGTAAGCTGAAGTGGCAATGGGCCGGCCATATATCTCGAAGAACCGATAACCGATGGGGAAGAAAGGTTCTCGAGTGGCAGCCTCGTATCGGTAGGCGTAGTGTAGGGCGACCCCCCACTAGATGGAGTGACGACCTGGTAAGATATGCAGGAAGTCGATGGATGCAGGTGGCTCAGGACCGTGCTTTGTGTCATTACTTGGGGGAGGCCTATGTTCAGCAGTGGACTTGTGAAGGGCTGTAATGATGATGATGATGATATTTCTAACCTCTTAAAAACTAGGTTACAGCCTATATATGTCCCACTACTGGGCACACGCCTCACCTCATTACTGAGAGGGTTTTAGGGCAAGGAATTGTCAGCCGCGCTGCCGCAATGCATGTTGGCGTACTTCACATGTCTTCGAAATATTTGTTTTTCTTATTCCTCAGACATGCAGGTTTCCTCACGATGTTTTTCTTCACCGCCGAGCATGTGGTAAATCAGCTCTTAAAATTGCAATTAACAGTTTCATTGGTGCCAGCGGGGATCGAACCCGGGTTACTTGCGTTCTTTTATATTTACAACGATCGTTAACCATCTGAGCTCCCACGGCTAAAAAACTAACTAAACAAAAAAACTTTGAAAGGTATTTTAAATTTTGATGAATGATCGTGATGGATAAATATTTACGTTACATTAGCACCTGATTTAGGTAATTTATCTTGCCAATTTTTTACGTAATCATGTCTCTAAAAATATACAATCACTCACAATCAGTCATTTCGCAATGTATACCTCCCTAAGAACGAATTTTATTATAGTCACATGATATTTTTTTTGATATTTTATATTTACCTTATTATCGTGCGCACAGGGAAGCGAGCGGGTGTCAGATAGTTGCATATATGCAACTATCTGATACCCGCTTATAGAGATAGTTAAGCCATACCTTGACAAAAACAATTTCAATTCGATAAAATTAATTCACAATTTCTTTTATTTTCTAATAGATAGATACGAGCGCTTAGTGATAATAATGTTCAGGTTCAAGTTCAAATTTAATAATGATATTTGCAACTTACTTCTCATATGTAGTTTATAACCGGTATAATATTTAGTGATATTTCAGAATAACATTTTATATGTTTTATGTTTTTAAAGGAAACGATTTTTTTTGATTAGAATAATTACATGCTGAGAATCTATCCATCTTAGTCCTCAGGGGTGATAACGCATCTGCATTTTGATTCATAATTAAGGATAAATGTAGATGTCTACGAGCCACAGCATCCGCTTACTGGACTATGTAATCATTTGTCACCCGAATTCTAAAAACAGAGAAACAGGTAAATTAGTAAATGTAAAAAAAGTTATAAAATGCGTTGATTGAACTCCGTTTTTGTAGTAATAGTGACACTTCTACTAGAATTAAAAATAATTAGAATATTTTTTGGAATTGCTACCTAATTTACCTACAGTGAGAGAAAATTAGTCTGGCCCAGCAGGAGGGGTAACTGATGTAGGTAAACTCACGGTAAGCGGCAGCGGCGGCCTTATGTAAGTATATTTAATTTTTCCTTGATTTTCCACAGTTTAAAGGCGAAAAAGGTGATCGAGGGTACGATGGAACACCAGGAGAAAAGGGTGCTCAAGGACTGCCAGGTCCTCCCGGTCCATCTGGACTCAGATCTGATGCTGTGCAATTCGTACCTGGTCCCCCAGGTCCACCAGGTCCTCCAGGTCCTCCAGGGTCACCAGGAGTATCTATTGTAGGACCTAAAGGAGAGCCAGGAATAAGTTATTACGAAGAGTATCCTTCACATGGCAGTACAAAACTATACGGCAGACCAGGTAAGAATTATTAATAATTAAACTGTCGTATTATTTTTCATAGCCTTGTGAGATTTAGAGAATCTATCATCATATTATATTTTTTTGCGATCATAAGCCAGTGCTCAACTACTATTCTATGACTCTGAGTTAGCTTAACAAAAGATAAGATGAAGAGTGTATAATCTTTCCCATGGGTATAGTGAAATGTTACTATAGTAAATGCTAGGAGAACCTCAAGACCTTAAATAGAATGCGGTATTTCCAGATCTAAAATATCCAGCACAGCGACGGAGAGCAGCCTCAAATGTACGAAACACCTGGCTTAGTGATCACCAACCTACCAAGCGTGGCAACTATGACAAATATAATCTCTACGCAGAAATCTATGCGGGAGGCATATGAAAAGAATACACATATAAAAGTGAACTTTGATAGGCTGTGACTGTGAAAACTATCCGCTCATTTTGGGTATATGTATAACTATTTATAATAAGATTCCCTGTAATATAACATTTGAATACGTCTTTTTTCCATTTGACTACGTTATACGTACGTTTTACGTATTAAAGCTGATAAAAAATAAAAGTAATCAGTTTCCATTCAAGGAGGCTGTTAACTTATTTTTTAACTTGAATTGTGAATTTTGATATTTTATTTGTGCTGCGTGGAAAAGTTGCAAAAAGTCCATTCGACGAGCTTAAAGCTCTACGTGAACTCAAAGATCTAAAAGACAAAAGCAAAGATCGTCCACGTAAGTATATTGTTTCCTAACAAATTTACAAAGTTATTAAAATATACTACGATTTTTACGCTTTTGGATATATTTATACGATATTTACCTATATATGGTTGTAATTATTGCTCAAAATATACACATTTTACTCGTAAATCATCTTACATCAGACCTACTTGTTGACACGGAAGGTCAACATTGGAATAACAATACTAAATTTAAGTTCAAACTGAACCTCAACCCACCATTACACTAAAAATGAGCCAAGGAAAAATGAAGAGGAGTGACAGGTCCTGACCTAACTTTGTGTTGGAGATGAGTTCTGTCAGTATTCTTGAAATCCTTAGATAGTTTGTTTTTGTAATGAAACATGAGCAATGATTTTGTTTTCATAGTAGTAAAACTTATAAAAAATATGAATTTTAGATAAACGAAATAAATAAAAAGCGTACCTATTTCTTTTTTTATAAATATAATTATCATGTCTCGTCTAGACGCGATGATCAGTTAATATTATATAATAATAGTACCAGAGGCGGTTTACCTTTAGCAAATGTGTTAAATGAGGTCAGGGGGCTTTTCGCATTAAGACATAAACTATCATTTTTGTACCGTGTATTGTCAGTGTAAGAATATCCACTACTTCATATCAAGGGTGTCGTAAGAAGCGACAGAGGGAAGAAAAAAAATATATAGGAGATGAGCAGCAGCATCTTTCGGATTACAAACCAAAATAATAATAAAAAAACTGCTGTTGCCAACCCGTTTGCCTAGCGTGGCAACTATGGCAAAATCGTGTGTGGAAATCTATGAGCGATGGCAATATTCAGCAATGGACATTTGTAAGCTAAAAAGGACGTGAAAGAGTTCTGGAGTATATGACAGTAAAAAGCCAATTATGTAGTTCCCCTGAAAAGTATATCAGAGTTAGCCAATTTGACTTTCTACAATCGCTAATGCTAATATAAAATTATAAGTTAAGTTCGTGCTACTACTTCTCAAACAACGATTCTAATGCCTTGGAGGGACTGACGCAAGTTCATGTAATATAAGAATTATATATTACATGTACTTGCGCCTATAAACTACTATAAAATAATAGTTTCAAGTAAAATATTATATATAAAAATTGTGCATGAATAATTATTGGAGTATACAGAAAATTTGTTTTGAATATCCAATGACGTTTTTTTATTTTTATTGCATAACATCTACTTTAAGGAGATACAATGATTTGTAAACAACTCAATTACATTGCTTACGATGATAGGTAAATATGTTCAAAAATATTAAAATAGTGGCCCTTTTTGTTGTCTCATATTGGAATAATAACTGGCAGTTCTTTTCGATTTTTATGCAGCGGCTATGTTCATTCACCTTAATGCGTAAGAAAAAAGGTGATATGAAAAAATGACACGAAATATGGCACGCAATTAATGATATATTATTCTTATTGAAAAAAGCCATATTTATAATATTAGAGGTCACTCACATTCTGATCGCTAATCAGCTTGCCAATCGTAAGAAAATATAATCGCGCCGGAGATGAAGATTCGAACTTTTATGATAAACTGTTTTTCCTCAGCTTTAGCTAATTCTGAAACAAGAGGTCACCACTCAGATGATTCAAGTACTGCAAAAACTGTTCCTAGTGCAGCTGTATTTCAAACTACGGAAGAAATGATGAGGGTAAGATTTCCAAAAAAAAAAAAAAAAGGAATTGGCTCAGTATTATCAATTGTTATATCATAAATATATTCATTCATTTTAGCTGGCATCTAATAGCCCAGTTGGTGCATTAGCTTACGTTATAGAAGAACAGGCACTTTTTGTAAAAGTTAACTCTGGTTGGCAATACGTTTTGGTAAGTATATTTTAATTATATAATTCTCACCAACATTGAAATAAATAAATTATGTATAGTTTTCGTAAATGTCTATCGCTCGAAAGTACTTCATCCCACCGAAAATTAATGAAGTAATTTAAAAAAATAAATTATTAAGATACTTATTCAATTATTACACAACTAACGCTGGCCTGTATACATTTTTGACTAATTAAAATGTATTTAACTTTTATAATATTATTACAAAATTTTAAAGTTTCTATTATTTAATTTCCTTATTTACTATTTATCAATACAACATTTTCAATTATTTATTGTTTAATAAAAATGTATTAAAATGGTCGTATTATTGGAATCATTATAACGTTCAATTTATTGCAATAGAAAACGTACCCATTTCTAGTACATAAATACAACATTATTAACTTATTGAATTATAGTATTATTAATTTTTATATTAGTTAGGTTCCTTGGTAACGCAATCTGCTCCAGCAACATCAACTTCGGCCCCGGCGACTCCACCAATGCCGGCAGCAAGTTTAGTCCACATTCCGCAGATGTCGAATCTAGTAGAGAATTCTCCATCGTTAGGTCCCAGTGTAAGTTTAAAAGCTAAATTTTGTATATAGATTTATTTTTTAAAGTAATAGCCAATAAAATTTTACTAAATATTAGTATTAATTGCTTACTAATGCATATCATGCTCCAGATTCATGTCTTTATATTGTTTCAAGTCTTATAATAGGGGGGGGGGGGGGGGGGAATTATAAGATTTATTCTTTCGTGGATAATTTAGCAGTTACCCTTTATCATCTATCTATTAAAATTTGAAGGTAGCCTCCGTTAACTAGGACTCATACACCTCAATCGTTCGCCCGAGACGTTGAGAATCAAAAAGTTAAAAATTAAAAGACACAAAATAGTTTTATTCAATCTGTAATATCCTTATAAGTATAGGTAATAAGAAATTGACAAAAATCATATATTTTTATGTCACTCACAATTAACAGACACATTATTCTACAGCTTCGACTGGCTGCACTAAATGAACCTCTGTCAGGAAATATGCATGGCGTACGCCGCGCTGATTACGCTTGTTACAGACAAGCTCGACGTGCTGGGTTAAAGGGTACATTTAAAGCACTGCTCACTAGTAGGTAAGGCCCGAAATATTTTAAAATTGTAGTATATTTACCGTACATTATTTTCCCTATTATTACTGTTAGCAACTCGTATGTCTTAAAAGTGAAATATGGAAACTTAAAATATAAGATGAACAGCAGCGTCTTCCTGATCATTTTATTTTATATAACAATAATTACAATAAAACTACGGTTGCCAAGCAGTCTGCCACGCGTTGCTACTATGGAAAATATCCCACCTGTAAGACAATCTATAGGAGAGATACCAATATGCATTTAAAATTTTATTTTGAATTTTAATATGTCATTTTAAAGGCTATTGACGTTTATAAATAACACCGATATATTTTAGGATACAAAATCTAGATTCTACGGTGCGCTACTCTGACCGACATTTACCCGTTGTGAACATACGTGGCGATGTTTTGTTTAAATCGTTTTCGGATATATTCGACGGAAGCGGAGGTCTGATGTCCGGATCTCCACGAATTTATAGTTTCAACGATAAGAACATCATGACTGACTCGAACTGGTAAGATTTAGATATTACTTCGATAAAATTGAAATAATTACAGGCCACTTTTTCATAAAACACTTTGTGGTCTAATAACTCAAAATCCATTAATAAGCACTTTTAGATTTATTTAAACTCACACATTATACACACTTCTTTAAATATTAATGATGATCGATTTAACGCACTACTAGCGTTGTATTTCCTGAACAACAAGACCTTAAAAGCTGGCGTTCAAAACTACTGCAATCTATTATGATAATATTTACCCTTGTAAAATCTTTTTCTCTTGATACAACGTAAATTTACAAAGAATAATATACACCTATAAAACTCGTAAGTTTACTTCTCATGCCAATCTCTTTTATATCTATCTATACAGGATTATTTTAAAAAAGCCGAATTTTAAAGTTAAGTTGAAATTGTTAAATAATGTTATATTATTATTGCAGTTTTTTGAAAATACGAGTAAATAAGGCTCCTACTATTATTTGAAATTAGTCCAAATTGAATGTGATTTATGTTCAACAACGTTTTTGCCTACCGATCGACCCTTACGAATGTTTGCATGCGCAGTAAAATTTGTTATAATAATACATAATTTATTAATTTAAAAGATAAAGTAACAGAATGTTTGAGATATTATTGATTTGTTTTCACCATTTGCCTACATTAGTTATTCCGATGGCGACCCCCTACTATATGGATTGACGACCTGGTATGACATGCGGGAAGTTGATGGATGCAGATGGCTCGGTACCGCGCTTTGTGGCATTCCTTTTAAGATTTTAATTGGATATTGACATACACACACAGTTATGGTGCAGTCTTTTAATCAATTTAAAGCTATCTGATAAAATATATTCTTTGTTTTGTTTTTTGGTGCATAAATAAACAAAGATGAAGGTTTTCCGACGCTCGAATACGCAACGTTTAATTGTCCATGCGCGAAACAGGGAAACTCCAACAGGTTGATTCCGCAAACTTCCAACGACTGTTCTTTCGACTTATTTATGGTTATCGCAAAGGCCTGACGTACTGGAAATTGGAAACGTTTAAAATCGAATGGTGAATACGTTGATATCATCCGTATACGCGGGATCAAGACATCCTCTACTTTATATGTTCCCTTTATGATTGTTGCCACAATGACGATATTCATCACCCACTTTCACAGCCAGTTTTGTTCCATTGCACAGTCGAGGTTGATTGAAAAAGTGGAAGAAGCTGGTACTGGGGAGCTCCAGCCTAAAGATGGGAACAGTATTCCATGTGCGGCTGAACCGCAAAATACGCAAAGAGTTGCAACATCTCTTTGCATCGCCAGTGAATCGAGCCGATCGAAAAGCACACGGTCGTCGACGATTTGAGCCGCTCTGCGCTAGATGCGCTCAAATGGAAGGAGCTGGTACTGGGGAGCCCCAGCACAGATCTGAACAGTATTCCATGTGTGGCCGAACCTGCGCTTTGTAAAGTTGCAGGCGGTGTGCCGGCATGAAATACTGTCCCGCTCTGCTGAGCACGCCAAGCTTTTTAGAGGCCAATTTGGCCTTCTCTTCCAGGTGACCACGAAACAGCACGTCACTCGATATGTCAACGCCAAGAATTTAGATACTGGCTTGGGCAACAAGGGGAGTGCCTTGAAACTTAGGAAATACGACAAAGAGTTTTAATGTTTGTTTAAAAACTCTGGTAGTGATGTCATATCTATCAACTGGAGTTTGACTATGTAGCAATTCCCCCTTGATTTCGGACCATTTTAGGTTACAGGTAAATATAACAAATAAATCTGGGCGGCCATAATGCCTAAAATATGACAGCATCCTGAGCATAATCGTGCATGTGGCGCGGGCTTCCTATGTAAGTGGCTGGCAAAATTGTCATTGTTCCCACATTATTCACATTTCCATCGGCATTTATAGTATCGCGGGGATGAATGTCTCCCTAATCGATGCTGTCGTTGGTTCAAATGGATGAATGTCCATCGTTCAGTTTCAATTTTGACATACATATGTCAACTGCAAACTGATGACAAAGTCGTCGACACATCAAAATATGATTTATTTCACCTTCACGGATCATGAGTCTGTGTGAATAGAAATTCAAAGCACTAACTTTTTTTTGTTGGTTTTGGTTTTGGTATTAGCACCTCCAATCAAAAATGCTAATTTTTTAATTCGTTACTTAGATTAATTGTATTCAATAATATTATTTAATCTTGTTCAATCTAGTTACCTGTTACTTGATTTACCATTTTGATAATAAAATGGTATCCAACTCCCCCCTGCCAGAAGATCGAAGGATATTGTAACGCATCGTAAATCTTGTGTGTTTCAGATATACGTTTTAAATCATTATTTCGACAATGAAGCACTATATATCTCGATTCTAAATTTTCTCCCACAATGACAACAGTCACTTCGTCAATGGTGGGTGAATTAAACATCTTTGTGTGTTCACCGGCAGGTGTTTTGTCAGCTCGAATGACAATATTATGGCTGTCAGACGGTACCCGATCCAATGCTATTTTGAAAATGTTTACTAAATTGTTGTTCTGATGAAGAAACATTTGTAATTCTTGGGCAGTGGTTATCTTCACTGTTGGATTATGAGCACAGCGCTTATCAACTTCCGCATCTGAATTGCCAATAAATTTGTAAATAATGATGATCTGCATCTGATAGTGGTAACAGCACCCCCAATAAGTGATGAATTTGTCCTGGTATATGTAATTTTCGAAGATTTGTCCAATAATTATTTCCTATATATATTTGAATACAAACTTGAATACTATAAAAAAATATTATGGTATTACCTTGAAAGTGAAATTGTCCTGTATAATATGTGTAGCGCCAAACCATGTCATTTCGAAACGGCTGTTATATTTCTGAATGTTGGCTAAGAAGTGCTTTGAATCATTTCCAATCCCAAAAACAAAAGAGTGTAAAGGATGTGGTGGTGGGACCAATTGTGGCAATTTTACTTTGCCTCCAGCACAACATAATCCAGTAGATTCATCTCTGTATTTTAACGCCTTACAAATGAATGATTGTCATTTACCCAATAGTAACCGATTTTTCGGCACAATAATCTGTTGCCGGATCATAGTGGAATGCAGCTCGTTCCAGAATTACAGGAGCACTGCATCTGCGGAATTGCTTAATTTCGTTATGTCGTTCTCGCTGTTGTTGTGTTTGATGTGCACGAACTCGTTGCATTCTAAGCCTATCTACTTCATTTTATCTCACTAAAGAACGCAATTCTAAGAAAGCAATTGTAGTGTTATGTTACTTACATACCATTTTAACTATTTTAAATTTATTTTTCCATTCTGTTTTCTATTTTCTGCATTCATCTCAAAACTAGATATTTTGCATCACCTTTATTTCCATAGGAACCTGTAACATTTTTAAACCATAAGAACACAATAACAAATCATTTTCACGTCGTATTTTCCCGTTATCGGCACTTTTTAAATCGATGTCAATGGAGTCTACCTTTTTCGGTCTTTTATTTAGTTCTCCGTAACTCTGCAATTTCGGGTTTCGTGCGCGCTGTTGCGCTACTTTTTTTTTCCTATATAAATAATATCTCATTTTTCACTTAAATCTTGCCGTTTCTGTATTACGAGCCTAAAACCAAAATTTGACATGTTTTGACATCGTTGTTTATCAGGTTGTCATGGCAATTTTTATTCAAATATCGTTACCGGCCTGATGTTTTTACTTCAAAACACTCCTTTCTTCTTGGCCATTTACAAGAATTTGCTTTTAATTTAAATAATTTCAAATTTAATGAGAATAATTTTCCGTTCTTATGCCAGATCCGTCAAAAAGGGAAAATAAGCCGAACAATCGGCGAATGGGGGAGTCTGACTTGAGCTTTGATACTTGAAGCATCTCCTAAAGGCCTTTTCCGGACTGCCTCAAGATCCTGCAAGCCTCTGCCCGCTCCTTAAGTCGTCGCCTAGCTACGCCTACGCCTCAGCCTACTAGTGCGCTGTGTTTGCCTACTTCAAGCGCCGCGTGTACCTACTTCAAACGCTGCGTGCCTACTCCAGACGTTGCGTGGACCTACTCCAGACGCTGCGTGTCTATTCCGGACGCTGTGTGTGTCTACTCCGGAAGTTGTGTTTGCCTACTTCAAGCGCCGCGTATACCTACTTCAAACGCTGCGTGCCTACTCCAGACGTTGCGTGTACTTACTCCGGGTGCTGCATGTACTTACTCCGGGCGTTGCGTGTGCCTACTCCAAGCGCTGCGTGTACCTTCTCCAGATGCTGCGTGTGCTTTCTCCAGATTCTGCGAGTACCTAGAGCAGGAGCTGTGCACCTATCATAGGCATAGCCTGTGCATACTTCGTTGCAGTATCTTTATCTTTGTTATTTTTTTTAATAATATTGTAAATCACTATCTTCATTACAACCCATCATCACCTTCATACCTTTTTTTTTATAAAAGAAACTGTAAAACTTTTCAAATTTTTAAATAATTTATTTTATTTTGGTTGTTTTCGTTGTAGTTAAGTTAGGTTCTTTAGTTTTTTTATTGTCGCTTCACGACACAATATGACTATTTTCTTGATCTCTCTCTCTCTCTCTCTCTGGTGCGTAGTGCGGCTAGCACATTAGTTAGCTCTTCGCACATTTGATTGACTGCGACGACCTAAGTGAGGTCATCTTCTGATCGGCATTGTAAATTGTAATTTACCAAAGTGAGAAAAGTTCTTGCACACTTAGCATTAAAGTATCACTATCACATAAGATCAACAAACAAAGCAACACATAACTTAAAACATCACTATCACAAGGAATCACCGAAGTAAAGAAAGTTCTCGTGCACGTAGCGGTAATTGTCACTCACAAAGATTGATTGACATATTAGTTGGTTATCAAATGTCAAATATTATGATTCGTTCTGATAAAAAAACGATCGCTCTATTTTATTGTGTCATGCTCGCTGCTTTTGTGCTTGGTGTGCCCGAGTTCTTTCCATTCTAAGCCTATCTATTATTATTCACTCTAGAACACAATTTTGCAATACAAATATTACCAAAACTAATGTTATTATTATCTGTATCTCACTGGACGTCAGTGCGGTTTGAAAAGTTAATTCGCTCGTCGCACATTTGATTGACTTTAATTATTCAAATCAGGTCGTCTTCTCTTTGGCATTTTAACAATAATAATAAAAAAGTTTTCGCGCACTGACAAACTGATGATAGATTGTATTAATCGTCTTGAAAATTTTTCGACCACTAACTGACACTTTTACACTTTTTTATTTCTGAAACAAAATAGACCAAAAGGATCGGGTTTCGCTTTACAGCTAGGAACAGACCAAAGAGGTCGGACCTCATTTCACACCTAGCAATATTTTGTATCGAAAACTAAATTGTCGTTTTTAGTATTTTCTGTTTCTTGTTATTTATGTTTCTCTTTGTTTGAACCTTTCCTGAACTTCCACAAATATTTCAAGACCAAAATTAGTCAAATCGGTTCAGCTTCAGGTTCAGAGTTTTAGCGAGACTAACATACAGCAATCGATTTTTCTTTATATGGATTATGTCAATAAAAATATCTAGTCATAAAGTAAAAACAAGAGATTTAACTCTAATTTTTCATAAATTTTTCCTCAGGCCACAAAAATTAATATGGCATGGGTCGCGCGCCAGTGGAGAACGCGCTGTGGATACATTTTGTGAGGAATGGCAGAGCAGTGACCCTACGTCACGTGGCATGGCGTCATCTCTTTATTCGCATAAGCTGTTGTCGCAGGAAAGGTAAGTAATAGACAGGTTTTTAACTTTAGTGCAAACTTATTACTATTTATGTAACGGCTGAGCGTGTTTGATATAGCGCTATAATCAAAAATAACTTTAAGTTGACATGTTTATTTGTACTAATAGTGCAGAAACTATTAAAAAATATATATAATGATATCTTTACAGATATACTTGCAACAACCATTTTGCAGTTTTATGCATTGAAGCTACATCACACACTGGTAACCGAAGAAAAAGAGACATCATAAGGTAAAACTGAATTATTGCAAACAAACTTAACGATAGCCTGCGTCTTTTTTGTATAAAGGTGCATCCGGGTTGATTCCACCCATTTAGGTACCTATTTTTGCTGTTGTATAAGGAGCATGAAATCCACTATTGTGTTCGTACTAGAGGGGAATTTAGTGCCAATAATATAACTCCAAAAGATTTAATTTTTGCTCTTAGGATTGTATTTGTTACCTAGTTCTTTTATTCTAAGTAGCGTAGGCCGCTAACAGAAAATTCGTGGGAGAAAGCTATGTTAATAAGTAGGCTTGTAGTGCATTGCAATTATGGTTAACGATTGGGTACATCATCACCAAAGTGTCACATCTAAAATACTATAAGTTTTAAAATAATCGTATCATAATACATAAATTGGATCATGTGCACAAAATTTAATTTTGTTTCTCATACTTTCAGATACAACAATACGGGCCTATTAGACGATGAAGACTATCTGTACAATGCAGAAGAGTATCAACAATTATTAAACGAAATTTTTGCTCAACCTTATAGAGAAATTTAAATTTATTAATGTAACTTTGTCTTGTAGATATTTAGAACCTACTGATTATGTAATAGTAAACACTATTACAGATTTTTTGATATATTATATACCAGCTGTCACTGTAATGTTTTCAAAGAGATTACTTGAGTTTCTAAACTTCTTTCACGCGAGATTCCTATTATACTTAATTTTATGAAGTACTCGGCCTTGAAGCAAAATATATTGTAAAGTAGACATGTAACTATTACATATAAGATTTTCACCTTATTCAGTACTGCTATTTTATTTTTAATTTACGTAACGTAGCCGTTAAGATGCAATTATGATTATGATAATTATTTAAATTGATAAATCAAATAAATGTTTTTGTAATCGAACGAACTTCTTGTGATAAATCTACGTAGAAAAGAACTATTCCAAGAATTTAATTTGATACACTGTAAATATTGCATTAGTTTCGAAGAATAATTTAAGACTTAAATGGGGTATTATAAATAAAACTGCCTAATTTTAAGATTTATTATAAAAAAAAATTAATAATCAAATGACATAATAACTTGTGTTTCGCACTTTCACAACCCAATTTAATAACTTAAAACGTCGAAAGTTAATAAAGTAAAAGTAATAAATATATATTATATCCGAGTAAAACTGAGGTTTTATAAAATATTTGGACTTTTTAAGAACGCGTAAGATAACAAAATTATACAGATGTATTCAATTTAAAAATAAATAAACTGTATACTTGTTAAAGAATGATCTATGTGTTTCTACGAGAATTAAACTATGCAACGATCTCTGTTATGTTAATGTCAGAATGGAACAATGCCAGGATCATGACAAGGAATCTTACTTTTAACCGACTATAAAAATAGTTATCGAGTCAACTTTATAATGAGTTCTTATATTTACGCGAACACATTTAAATGAAATAAAATTTTACGAATTTTATAATGTATATGAAGCGATAAGTAACTATCTACAGTAATATACGCGATGAAGTCTGTAAAATTTTTTTGATTTAAAGTCGACTACTTTTTTACTTTTTTTTAATGGATATTACATAAAATATGTAGGTATTTATTTAATAAGAATAACGAAATATTTAAAATTAAGTCTGATTACAATTACATTTTCACAAAATCTTATTTTACTCACGCTAATATGCTACATTGCGTAATTGCGTAAATTACCAATTACTTCAATTTTTTATGCTCATGAATTTTAATCAAAAGTTGTGTTAAAAAAGTTAGCAAAAGAACAAGGTTTTTATTGATAAATACATTAATTTATGTGCGGCAACATGGCGTCAACATTAATTGTTGTACGTCGTTCATAGTTAACTTGTGTGCCATTAAAAGTTATCCATCGAACAAGTCTGATTTTATTTGTTAGAACCAGTGTTTTAGAAAAAATTTGACTAATATTAGGTACTTATCGTAAATAAAATAAAATAAAAGCAACGTTTTACCACTAGATTTCATATGCATATGCTTAGTTGACTAGTGGCAATACTAGACATGTATGTAAAATGTACTCAAATTACATAACATTGTTAAACCAAAGAAAGAAAAAGTAGAAAATCGTAATCTGGCTTTAATATGTATTGATATAATTGGATTTTTAAGTATTAAGTGTAATTGATGACATACCCATCAGCATTTAAAAACGTATTAGTATTTTAAGTGATTTGTTTTAATATCAAGAATTGTTGAATACACAACCGATATACTTATTTATACATTTTAATAGAATAAATGTTTTTAAGATAGTAGCAATTATTATTATTACCCACTAGTTTGCCTTTTGCCGTAATATATACACAGCTATTCTACCGTCTATCTACAGCTATCCATCCGTATAGCGACTGAAAGCGCTGGCAGCCAATTTTTCTATTGTCATGAAATAAAATATAATATAATAATGATTTAAAGTTAAAATTTTTGTATATCCTATTTCTGGGAATAGGCCTCTCATTTCTGAAGGTCTAATGAAAAAATATCCAACGCACTGCTCCAAGTTGCGTGTTGACAGACTTCACATAAGCTCGAGGTATTAGATTTCTCGGATTGCTTCAGAACTCTTAATTTCATCCACATCATTTTCTACATTTCTGTTGAAAATTTCTCGTATAACGCACGGTAACGGTTTGCCAATCGTGGAGATTCTCATTCTGAGAAAACGCAGTCTAAACCATAGATTTCTATAAAATAACGTTCGAATAGATTGTTTATGCAAACGAGAAATGGCACACATTACACATTACTACATAACACCATTCACGTACACGCTATCGAGTTATATCGGGCTGTTGTCATTCGTGAAGAAAACAAATTCCGCTAGTATTTGCAACATTTTAGGTTTCAAGAAGAAAATTTGTGTTTAATATACGTAATTAATTATAACGTACGTAAACATAACTCACATCAGAAAGCAATCTCACATTATTATACATTTAACCTGCGGTACGATTGAAATGTTCAGCTGTGTAAATGCTGTGTTTAAGAGCAGGTACAAATAATTTTACTTAAATGGATAGGAAAAATTATCACATTTTATAGAATTAATAATCATCTAAATGCAAAGCAATTGAATTCAAAATATTTACAAATACGAGAAATTCTGCTGATTGTAACTAATAATTTTAATATCGTATAGAAATGTACATAACAGCTTAAGTACGCCTTGTATACAGTCTTATTCCACTTAGTTTTTTATTTTTATTTTTAAGGTTCCGTAGCTGAATTTTCTTCTAATCGTATAAAAAATATTTTCGGTAGAAATAGCTTCACAAACGAGCATACAGTGTGCCAAATTGGATACTGTGCAAGATTTTCACAAAATATTGATGTTCTATAAAATGGTTGAAAATAATAAGAATGGATTCCAGAAGGAAATATTCGAGTATATACAGTAAGTACATTAAAGAATTTTGAAAATTTATGTGTGTGTGTGTGCGTGCGTGCGTGCGTGCGTGCGTGCGTGCGTGCGTGCGTGCGTGCGTGCGTGCGTGCGTGCGTGCATGAGGCATGGTACATGTGGGGAAAAGAAAAGATACGTCTTCACCGTGTGTCGGTCGTTTATTGAGTCCCAAATACAATCATTTCTTATAAAATCTAACTTATGCTAAACGCGCTTGCGCAGCAGAGTCACACGGGACTCGCGCATGAAATATAAAACTTCTAGGTAATGCACTACATCTCCCCCGAAAAGTAAGGGGTACCTCACTACCCTCTTCAGGGAAAAAAAATGATTAGTGTACATATAACTTAAGACTAATAACATAATGAATGTACAGGTACTTGTCTGAAAGGCAAACATTTTTTTTTATTACAAAGATAAACATTACAATTGAAATGGCTTTGTGTTATTTTTATGTAAAATAATTTCTTTGTTATTTTTCAGCAATTTTACATTAGGTGGTAATTCTTCCAAAACTTTATAAGGTCCTTCATACAAACAATCTAATTTGTTACCTGTTTGGTTTTTATTAAGATCAAATCTCCTGGCTTATATTGTACTTTATTACATTTTTGATCATACTTAATTTTTCTTAAATTTTTACTTATTAACAAATTTTCCTTAGCATCCAACTGTGCTTTTTGTAAACGGTACTTTAACTCCTTAGGGTAATCATCGAAATTATACAGTGGGTCAACATGTGTTGATAAATTACTAGGAATATTACAAATTTTGCCGAAAACTAGTTCGTATGGAGTATATTTTGTTTTTGAATGAACGCTTGTATTGTAACAAAAACACCAAAAAGGAACCCATTCGCTCCAATCTGACTTGTTATTATTGCACTGAATTCTGAGGTAAGCGCCTAAATGTTTATGCATATTTTCAATGCCTCCTAAGGTTTCATGATGATAAGGCGTTGAATGGATTTTTTCTATATGTAGCAATTTGAAAACTTCGGACATAAGTGATGAGGTAAATTCGGTCCCCATGTCACTTAAAATTTTTCTTGGAATTCCATAACGTAAAATAAAATTATTAACGAAAGACCTAGCAACACTTTCACTATCCTTTCTAGGTAAAGGATAAGCCTCTACAAATTTGCTTAAATCACACTGGATTGTTAAAATATACTTATTATTATAGTTATCTATATCTAAAGGGCCCATAATATCTAAATTAACCTGTTCAAACGCTGAGTTAGCAGTTGAAGTGATTGTCAGAGGATCTCTAATATTTCTGTTAGTATGCTTTTGAACTTGACAACTTTTACATTTGCGGACATAGTTCATGACGTCATTGCTCATACCTGGCCAGAAATAATATTTTTTTAATATTATTTAACATACGATTCATGCCTGCATGACCACTTGTTGGTAACAGGTGAAAGTCATTAAGTACCGTGGTAATTTCTTCTTTATTATTTATTCGCTTAATGTCTTTAATAATCAAAAATCGTGGTGACGCTATTTTATACATTTTTATGCTGCGCAGCAAACTCTTAATATTTTTCTCATTACTCTTGTTTTTAATTATGAGTAATTCTTTTATATTTAATTTTATGCACATTTTTTCTAGATCTCTCGCTAACTCTTCTAGAGACGATAACGATCGAGAATATAGAAATATGGTCGATAACGACGGGTTATACGTGCAAAGTTTAGCATCGGACAAAATATTATACGCATTATTCAAATGTTTTTCGTTACTATTTCCTGGAAAACGCAACTCTATTATGTCATTGGGTCGTTTTAACAACTCTACAGTAGTAGGTTGATCAGGCCTACTAACTGGAGGCTGTTTGTCTATCTGTCCGGTGTCCGTTTGGGGCTCTAACTTTTTCCTTTGAGCTCTAGTTAAAACGGATACTACTTTTTCCTGCATTTCTTTCAAATCGCGTGACGTCACCGGGAGTCGACTTAACGCATCTGCAGCTGCGTTATTTCGCCCTGGGACGTATTCTACTTCGAAGTCATATTCTTCAAGGTATAGTCGGAATTTTGTTAAACGACTAGACGGGTCTTTTAAACCGAATAAGTAAACAAGGGGTCTATGGTCCGAAAAGATTTTAAATTTTCTGCCGTACAAGTAAGGCCTAAAGTGACGGACTGCCCACACGATAGCTAATAATTCTAATTCTATTATTGGATATTTAGTTTCTGCCGGGTTCAAACTCCTACTAGCGTAAGCGACAACCTTTCCATTACTATTTGAGAGTACGGCGCCTAAGCCTAACTTAGATGCGTCTGTCTGCAACTGAAATGTGTTATTTTCCGAAAAGTCGGGATAGTCCAACACTGGAGGGTTCGTTAAAGCAGATTTTAATGTAATAAACGAACTTTCGCAATCTTTAGTCCACTCAAATCTAATACCTTTTTTAGTTAATGCATTCAATGGGAACACAATATCAGTAAAACGTGGAATAAACCGACGATAATAGTTGGCGAACGCGACGAGTCGTTTTACTTCGTCAGCAGAAGTCGGGCGTGGGTAATTACGTATGGTGTCAATTTTACTGGGATCTGGGAATATTCCGTCTTGAGTAATTTTATGACCTAAATAGACTATTTCTTTTCTTAAAAATTCGCACTTAATTGGGTTTAGTTTGAGATTAACTTTTCTTAGTCGATTCAATACGCTAATGAGATTTTTGTTATGAATATCGATACTAGAACCGATTACGACGCAATCATCTAGGTATAAAAAACATTTTTCGTAATTTAGGCCTGCCATGGCTATAGTCATCAGCCGAGAAAAGACACTAGCACTTGTCTTGAGACCCATTGGGCACCGCTTCATTTGATACTGTTTTCCTGCCGTAAAAGTAGTGTACTTTCGTGACTCATTATCTAAAGAATTTTATTTAATGTAAAAGAAGTATATTTACGGGAACTTGGATTAAAGGACAATTGATAATAAGATTGGGAGAGGTCTAATTTTGAAAAATAAATACTGCCTGACAATGAATCAAGTATCTCCGTTATATTGGGAAGCGGAAATTTGTCATCTTGAATTCGATCGTTTAATTTCCTGTAATCTATGACCAATCTCCATTTTCTTTCATTATTTTTATCGACCTTTTTGGGTACTAAAAGTACTGGGCTAGACCATTCCGAAACGGTTTCCTCAATGATGTCGTTTTTTAAAATTTCCTGAACTTATTTTTCTATCTCACCTTTTAACGCCTGAGGAACCCTATAAGGCTTAGAATAAACTGGGGTCACGTTATCTTTTAAAACTATGCTATGTTCCATTAAGTTCGTAACTGATAACGAATCACCTGGTAAATGGAAAACATCTGCGTATTTGGCACAGATTTGTTCAATACTGAGCCTTTCTTCCCTATTTAAATAACTCAAATCAAGTAAATCGAATAAAGTTTTTATTCGCTCAACAGTTTTTTCTTCACTTTCGAGGTGGCATACCTCGAAGTTACTAATGGAATGGACATTGACCTTTGAAAAATCTATCTCAATATCCTCATTTCTCGTATTCAACACTCTAATAGGAATACTTTTATTTAATGGTTTAGCTAACATTCCTGCGATAAAAATCCCTTCCTCAATTTCTTGAGCTAAAATAACGCTATCTTCGCTTAAAGTGCAAGGAATATGTTTGATAACTTCGCAACGGGCGGGTATGACGTGTCTATACCTATCACTCTATCTACCCATATTAAGACAAACTACGGAACCCTGATTCGATAACTGTAAGGTTCGTGTTTCCTAGTTGATTATCGCATTATAACGCTTAAAAAAATTATCGCCCAATATACCGTTAGCAAAACAAGAGAGATTCTTAAAAACGTAAAATTTCTCTCTAAAAGTTATGCCATTACAAACTAAATCTAAGTAAATATAACCGTCTGAAATTAATTTACCACTAACGCCCTAAATTGTTATTTTATCATAATGTAACTCATTCAAATACTCCTGGTTATCGAGGAGCCACTCATATTTCATAACACAAATGCTCGCGCCCGTATCTACTAAAAGACTTACCTTGCTATTATTACTTACATTTAAATCTACTACATTGTTTATGCTATAATTACAAACGAAATGATCACTAATTGTAGGAGCGAAAAAACTCACTATTCGGTGCAGATTGAGTGCGTTCCACGCTCTCAATGTGCTCTGATTGTATCTGAGAAACGCGGGCGTTTACATTTGGGCGAGATGGGTTGTACCAACCTCGGCCTCGCGAAGTACCCCGTTGGTATCTACCACGATTGAGCCCTCGAGAGTTACCCCTGTAAAATGTCCTGGAATTCGATCCGCTTTGCGCTCTCTGATAGTTATAATTAGTATTTGAGCGAGCGTTATTAGAGCCTCTTTTATTTCTATTAAACTGATTGTCACGACTGCGGTAAATGTTCAACACATGCTCGTTACGAGCTGATGATGTGCTCTCGTCCAGCGCGGTTTGAATCGCTTCTGGAAGAGACTGGAATTGTCGGGAGGCTATGATAATGCTCAAACGCGAATCTGATAATCCGTCTGCGAAACGTTTAATCGCAATTTTCTCGTTCAAAGGACGAAGTGTTTCGTATTTTTTGTCATCACCGTCAGCCTGTGCTATAGTCAAGTTGACGAACAACTGTTCTAACTCAGAGCCGAACTTATCAATAGACCTACGGCCTTGGCTTGCGCTATTAAGCTGCGATTGCAATGCTACCGCGGATTTCTTCTGAATTAAGTGAGTGCGCATATCTAAAACCAAACTACTCACGGACTCGTAGCTAGATTTTAACCTCAGCTTGGCGCTAGGGGTCAGTCTAGTTTTCAAAACGAAATCAATTAATTGTTTTTTGCCATTTTCGTTAAGCATATCACTATACATCACAATACTATCTATCAGTTGCGTAGTAATATTTTCGTGGCCTGTCATTATTGGCAATAGGGCTACTGCCGTTTTTAAATCAAAGGCGCCCATGCTGGCTGAGTTATTGAAACTTTCTGTTTCACGAGACATTAAATTTAAAATATTACTGTACAAGATATGTATGTCGTCTATGCATCTATTAATAACCTGAAAATCATCGCTACTTATCTCAGAATTCTCTATTTTTAGTTTGATTTTAGACGAAATATACTCCAAACGACTGTACAGATTTTTCACTTCACTAACTTTTTCTTTTGCTGTATCGGAACTCTCTCTACGTTTTGGTCCGATTTTCACTAGATAATCTCTAATTTCTTTTAAACTACTGTACACATTATTTAGTTCAGCCAGTGACATTGAAAAAATCGACAAATATAATTTGTAACAGTAAAGGGAAAGGAAACTATTATTACACACTATGTAAAAACACTTAAAAAATTATAATTTCACTTACTTGTTAAAATATCACGTACATACTAATTACAAGGGCGGGGCGATGGTGTTTGTGGATGTAACCATTTTTAGGGCGGCGCGAGCAAGCGGGAACAGCACTGCAAACAGGATGTGTGGCTGCATGGGGTCATCTTCTTGAAGCGGGCCAGGTATTACCCTGGACACCTCTTGATGTTGGGCTGGGTATTACCCTGGACTGCACTCTTGAGATCTTCTAGTTAGTTGTAGGGCGGGCGAGGTTTTCAAGCGAGATTGCGTTGAGTTCTCGCCTCAGAGTTTTCACGGCACTCTTCCTGCATTTTTTCATCAGGTAATAGATAACTGCTGCAGCCAGTATAACCACGGATACAATCATGAGGGTTTGTATGATGTGGTTTGTGTGAGCGTCTTCTAGGCTTGTATTTGCGGGTGCTGCACCATTTGCGTTTTGTGCTATGACTACTTCTTTCGACTGCGATTTTCCCATTTCTCTTTGGATTTCTGGCGTTTCTTCTGGGGTTTTTTTTTGTTTTCTTCAAAATAGGGCGCTTCTTTTTTCTTTCTTCAGAATTTGTGCTTCTTTCTTCTATATGGTTTTCTTCATTCTTCTGTAAGGTTTTCTTCTTTCTTCTATAAGGTTTTCTTCTTTCTTCCGAATTTGCCTTTTTTTTGCACTGGTTTTTCACTTACTGGGTAATTTCTTTGTTAGGATCCTGGCATGGTCGCCATGAGGCATTGTACACGTGGGGAAAAGAAAAGATACGTCTTCACCGTGTGTCGGTCGTTTATTTAGTCCCAAATACAATCGTTTCTTATAAAATCTAACTTATGCTAAACGCGCTTGCGCAGCAGAGTCACACGGGACTCGCGCATGAAATATAAAACTTCTAGGTAATGCACTACAATATAAATAAAATTTTGATAACTAAAATCCAACTGCGTTTATCAAAAAGGCATTAAACAAGATTACGATGACAACTTTTTAGAATATTTTAACTAATTTATTGCAAAAATGTTGTGAGTAGACATGCTACAGTTATATTATGGGTGCAGCACGAATGGGCCGGCTCGATCGGGGCAGGATCACGATATTAAAAAATATCAGCATAAAATCTGTAAAATCAGTCAGTGCTGTTGTGTTTCGGAACCGGAGACTCTTTTTGCTATCAATGAGGATTTTCATTTTAGTTCTGATGGGCGACAGCGCATCTGCATTTGGTTCTTAATCGAGAATATATGTAAATGTATATGGGCCACAGCATTCACTTACCATCAGGAGGACTGTGAGCTCGTTTGATAACCTTATACTATAAAAAAAACTCTACTTAAAGATATTTTTAAATTTTGTTGTAATACTTTGTTTGTTTAATAGTACTTTGTTGTAATAATAAGTTTCAATATGAAAATTTAATAATTAATTAGTTATGGTTGTATGTGTTGTAGTTTTACCTTTAATTCACCTCTATGTTACTGTTACAACCTATTAAAGTTTTCTACTGAACATAGGTCTCCCCCATAGATTAGCACATAGCGGTATATTTGCCATAGTTGCCAGGCTTAGCAAGCGGGTTGGCAACCGCCGTTTATTTTTTTATTTTTGGGCATTATTAGGAAGACGCTGCTGCTTATCTCCTGATTTACTTCTCACTGTCGCCTTATTTTGTGTGCCTTGTCTCACGCGCACGCGCACGCGCACACACACGCACACACACGCACACACACGCACACACACGTACACACACGCACACACACGCACACACAGCACAGACACGCACACACACGAACGCACACGCACGCATACGCACGCACACGCACGCACACGCACGCACACGCACGCACACGCACGCACACGCACGCACACGCACGCACGCGCACGCACGCGCACGCACGCGCACGCACGCGCACACACGCGCACACACACGCGCACACACACGCACACACACACACCCACACACACGCACACACACGCACACACACACGCACACACACACGCACACACACACGCACACACACACGCACACACACACGCACACACACACACGGACTCACGCACGCACGCACGCACGCATGCACGCACGCACGCACGCACGCACGCACGCACGCACGCACGCACGCACGCACGCGCACGCGTACGTGCACGCACACACGCACACACGCGCACACGCATACACGCACACACGCACACACTCACACACGCGAACACGCACACACGCGCACACGCGCACACGCGCACACGCGCACACGCGCACACGCGCACACACACACACACACACACACAGACACACGCACGCACGCACGCACGCACGCACGCACGCATGCACGCACTTACGCACGCACGAACGCACGCACGAACGCACGCACGCACGCACGCACGCTCGCACACATGCACACACGCGCACATGCACACACGCACTCACGCACACACGCACTCACGCACACACGCACTCACGCACACACGCACACACGCGAACACGCACACACGCGCACACGCGCACACGCGCACACGCGCACACGCGCACACGCGCACACGCGCACACGCGCACACGCACACACGCACACACGCACACACGCGAACACGCACACACGCGCACACGCACACACGCGCACACGCGCACACGCGCACACGCGCACAGGCGCACACGCGCACACGTGCATACGCGCACACGCGCACACGCGCACACGCGCACACGCTCACACGCGAAAGAAAATGGAGATTGGTCATAGATTACAGGAAATTAAACGATCGAATTCAAGATGACAAATTTCCGCTTCCCAATATAACGGAGATACTTGATTCATTGTCAGGCAGTATTTATTTTTCAAAATTAGACCTCTCCCAATCTTATCATCAATTGTCCTTAAATCCAAGTTCCCGTAAATATACTTCTTTTACATTAAATAAAATTCTTTAGATAATGAGACACGAAAGTACACTACTTTTACGACAGGAAAACAGTATCAAATGAAGCGGTGCCCAATGGGTCTCAAGACAAGTGCTAGTGTCTTTTCTCGGCCGATGACTATAGCCATGGCAGGCCTAAATTACGAAAAATGTTTTTTATACCTAGATGATTGCGTCGTAATCGGTTCTAGTATCGATATTCATAACAAAAATGTCATTAGCGTATTGAATCTATTAAGAAAAGTTAATCTCAAACTAAACCCAATTAAGTGCGAATTTTTAAGAAAAGAAATAGTCTATTTAGGTCATAAAATTACTCAAGACGGAATATTCCCAGATCCCAGTAAAATTGACACCATACGTAATTACCCACGCCCAACTTCTGCTGACGAAGTAAAACGACTCGTCGCGTTCGCCAACTATTATCGTCGGTTTATTCCACGTTTTACTGATATTGTGTTCCCATTAAATGCATTAACTAAAAAAGGTATTAGATTTGAGTGGACTAAAGATTGCGAAAGTTCGTTTATAACATTAAAATCTGCTTTAACGAACCCTCCAGTGTTGGACTATCCCGACTTTTCGGAAAATAACACATTTCAGTTGCAGACAGACGCATCTAAGTTAGGCTTAGGCGCCGTACTCTCAAATAGTAATGGAAAGGTTGTCGCTTACGCTAGTAGGAGTTTGAACCCGGCAGAAACTAGATATCCAATAATAGAATTAGAATTATTAGCTATCGTGTGGGCAGTCCGTCACTTTAGGCCTTACTTGTACGGCAGAAAATTTAAAATCTTTTCGGACCATAGACCCCTTGTTTACTTATTCGGTTTAAAAGACCCGTCTAGTCGTTTAACAAAATTCCGACTATACCTTGAAGAATACGACTTCGAAGTAGAATACGTCCCAGGGCGAAATAACGCAGCTGCAGATGCGTTAAGTCGACTCCCGGTGACGTCACGCGATTTGAAAGAAATGCAGGAAAAAGTAGTATCCGTTTTAACTAGAGCTCAAAGGAAAAAGTTAGAGCCCCAAACGGACACCGGACAGATAGACAAACAGCCTCCAGTTAGTAGGCCTGATCAACCTACTACTGTAGAGTTGTTAAAACGACCCAATGACATAATAGAGTTGCGTTTTCCAGGAAATAGTAACGAAAAACATTTGAATAATGCGTATAATATTTTGTCCGATGCTAAACTTTGCACGTATAACCCGTCGTTATCGACCATATTTCTATATTCTCGATCGTTATCGTCTCTAGAAGAGTTAGCGAGAGATCTAGAAAAAATGTGCATAAAATTAAATATAAAAGAATTACTCATAATTAAAAACAAGAGTAATGAGAAAAATATTAAGAGTTTGCTGCGCAGCATAAAAATGTATAAAATAGCGTCACCACGATTTTTGATTATTAAAGACATTAAGCGAATAAATAATAAAGAAGAAATTACCACGGTACTTAATGACTTTCACCTGTTACCAACAAGTGGTCATGCAGGCATGAATCGTATGTTAAATAATATTAAAAAATATTATTTCTGGCCAGGTATGAGCAATGACGTCATGAACTATGTCCGCAAATGTAAAAGTTGTCAAGTTCAAAAGCATACTAACAGAAATATTAGAGATCCTCTGACAATCACTTCAACTGCTAACTCAGCGTTTGAACAGGTTAATTTAGATATTATGGGCCCTTTAGATATAGATAACTATAATAATAAGTATATTTTAACAATCCAGTGTGATTTAAGCAAATTTGTAGAGGCTTATCCTTTACCTAGAAAGGATAGTGAAAGTGTTGCTAGGTCTTTCGTTAATAATTTTATTTTACGTTATGGAATTCCAAGAAAAATTTTAAGTGACATGGGGACCGAATTTACCTCATCACTTATGTCCGAAGTTTTCAAATTGCTACATATAGAAAAAATCCATTCAACGCCTTATCATCATGAAACCTTAGGAGGCATTGAAAATATACATAAACATTTAGGCACTTACCTCGGAATTCAGTGCAATAATAACAAGTCAGATTGGAGCGAATGGGTTCCTTTTTGGTGTTTTTGTTACAATACAAGCGTTCATTCAAAAACGAAATATACTCCATACGAACTAGTTTTCGGCAAAATTTGTAATATTCCTAGTAATTTATCAACACATGTTGACCCACTGTATAATTTCGATGATTACCCTAAGGAGTTAAAGTACCGTTTACAAAAAGCACAGTTGGATGCTAAGGAAAATTTGTTAATAAGTAAAAATTTAAGAAAAATTAAGTATGATCAAAAATGTAATAAAGTACAATATAAGCCAGGAGATTTGATCTTAATAAAAACCAAACAGGTAACAAATTAGATTGTTTGTATGAAGGACCTTATAAAGTTTTGGAAGAATTACCACCTAATGTAAAATTTCTGAAAAATAACAAAGAAATTATTTTACATAAAAATAACACAAAGCCATTTCAATTGTAATGTTTATCTTTGTAATAAAAAAAAATGTTTGCCTTTCAGACAAGTACCTATACATTCATTATGTTATTAGTCTTAAGTTATATGTACACTAATCATGTTTTTTTTTTCCTGAAGATGGTAGTGAGGTACCCCTTACTTTTCGCGGGAGATGTAGTGCATTACCTAGAAGTTTTATATTTCATGCGCGAGTCCCGTGTGACTCTGCTGCGCAAGCGCGTTTAGCATAAGTTAGATTTTATAAGAAATGATTGTATTTGGGACTAAATAAACGACCGACACACGGTGAAGACGTATCTTTTCTTTTCCCCACATGTACAATGCCTCAATATACACATAATAACATTCATATATTTATGTTTGCATATATTAATATTCATATATTTCTAAGAACAGCGTTTCTTTCAGCAACTTTATATTAACAATCTTTGAAGCTTATGTATGAAATAAGTGGTAAGGCCCCATTTCTATCTGGGAGTTCGTCTAGTTAGGTATCACCCCCTCACCTAGTAATGGTATAAGTGCAGACTGTAAGGCATTCCATCTTAGTCCAGTTTCAAATGGCTGCAGTAGTCACCATCAATCATCGTCAGGTGGACTGTAAGTTTGTTGGTTAAGACAGTTTTATAAAAAACTTTAACTTGTAAATACTAATGTAGTCAACGTAGTGTCGAGAATATTCTGAATTACACCTTTTATTAGATAACCTGACACAATATTTCGCCATTCAGCGAGGAAACGCTGCCAGTGTTCTTGGCACAATACCACTGGGAGTAGGACTTTAAGTTTTGAGTTTTAATTTTATTTTATTATAATTTGTTAATATTATATGTATTTCAATGTTTCATTAAACAGAATAGAACTGAATAGAAAAACTTTTATTCAATATAGATTGCAAGTACTAATTCTTATTGAAAGTTAATATTTTACGTTACCACTGGTTCGAAAAAAAACCTCTGTCCTGGGAAGAACCAGCAAGAAACCCAGTGGGACTTTTTTTTAAATAAATTTTACAATGTCAAGGGTCACAAAATATTTACAAAATTTATTTTAGGAACACCTTGGAAGCGACCACCTCATTGCCAGGGGTTATTATCAGCCATGTATTCATTTATATCATAATAACCCTTTTTATCCAGTTTTTGTTTAATTAAATATTTAAACTTGGTAATAGAGAGACCTTGTATATTTTCTGGGGCTTTGTTGTAATACCGTATATATTGCCCTAAGAATGAATTACTGACTCTGTGGAGTCGAGAAACTGGTAGCACCAGCGTGTGTTTGTTCCTGGTGTTTACAAAGTTTATGTCACTTTTTTACTAAAACTACCTTTATTTTTGTGAACATACATAAAATTTTCATAGGTATACTGGGAGGCCAAAGTTAATATATTTCTATTATTATATAATTCTTTAAAAATTTATCTAAGAGACATTCTCGGTTTAAGGTTTTAAATAGCTCTAGTGGCCCTCTTCTGAAAAACAAAAATAGTTTTTAAATCAGCCGCATTCCCCCATAGCAAAATTCCATACGATATTATGCTATGGAAAGAACTGAAATAAACTAATCTACGAGCTGTCTCGACACTAGTGAGATCTCTAATCTTTTTACAGCATAAGCTGCAGAGCTTAGTCTGCTTGCTACTTTAGATATACGGGGGCCCCACTGAAGCTGAGACCTGTTAGCCGTTCGGATGAGAGGTCATCAGAAGGTCTAATGGGGAAGGTGTATAAGTCTTCACATCAAGAATCTGTATGGACAAAGTGACCAGTTGTGTCAGACCACATGCCAAGGCTCAGCCGTAAACAGATCTTTCCGCATTATTATTAGTATATGAATCTAGCCATTCCGCGTGTTGGACGTTGAAACTTGTACTGTATGAAAATCTGTTTCATTTTCGCCAACGAAATAATCGGTTACCGATTTTCATTTGCAACGTTTTACGTTTATGTGACATCAAGTAAATTGAATATACCGTCTTAACCCCTCAAGCCCTTAAAATTCTCATGCAGTGGCATGCGCCCGGCAAACCCCGAGCGGTCGCATGCGATGGTACTCACCCGCAGCACTTTAAACCATTAAAACTTATATTTGGAGACTACTTTTCTATAAAAAAGTTTGGCATTATAAAATCTAAATAAAATTCTCTATATAAAAGTCAGGTTTTAGTTCATTACAAAAAGACTATTGTACTTTAATGATGATAGGCCTGTTGGTCTAGTGGTTAGTGACCCTGACTGCTATGCCGGAGGTCGTGGGTTCGATTCCCACCCAGGACAAATGTTTGTGTGATGAGCACGATCATTTGTGCTGTGTCTGGGTGTAATTTATCTATAATATTTATGTATTTAGAAATATATAAGTATGTTTATCAGTTGTCTAGTACCCATAACACAAGCTCTGCTTAGCTTAGCTTAGCTTAAATTTGATAACAAAAATAAAACATACAAAGCGAATGTCGGGAGCATGAAAATCACAATTATTTCAATATATATTACTCGAAATTATATACGTAGAAAGATAAATTATGTTCACACAAAAACTATCCTTACAATTTTATAATAAACACTACACTAAAACACTAATAAAACACTATAACATTCATCAACACAGTAACATTCACGCGAAAATGGCGTAAGAAAGAAACATAAATTATAAATAAATGTACATAGGATAATAGTTTTTTATTGCACTAAAGGATAGAGTATTTCATATTGATTATATAATGCCAAACTTCTTCAGTGCTGTGAGTGGGTGCGACCTCATGAGAACGCTAGGGATTTGATGGAATATGGCCGCGGTCTTAAGGGACCGCTTGGGGGCTGAAGGGTTAATAAGTTTTACGTAAAAATATGCTTAGGCGACGATGGAATGCTTGGATACGCGGGCGCCGTAGCAATTACTACTTTTGCTACGTGGTTAATCCTGCAATGGCTACATGTATCAACCACTAAGAATCAAAGTGCAAATCTGTGGTTCTGGCGACTAAGGTTAAAAAGTAAGTTAAAAGTTGCAGTAAAAAGGGTCTCTGAATCTGTAAATTCATAATTCGAACTTCTAAAAATCTTTATTATTTCATAAATATTATTGTTACGAGCTTGAGGTTCGTGACAATAAAAAATGCCGATTGAATTACCAAAATTTACACTTTTATTACCGAACATCAATTAAAACTTAAAAGACACTAATAATTAATCACACTGATTCACTTTATTTCGCTCCGAAGCTTCGCTTGTCTCGCCAAATTTAATACTGCCACGATAGCGGGTTGCAACGGCTTTAAATACACCTTTTACACCGAAGCATCCAGAATATTCCAGTAAATACGGGCGCCGAACGACCAGACGCAGAAAGTTCGAGTGTGGGGCTTCTAGAAAGCTTAATTCTTCTGTTCGATACTAGATGGCGCTGTTGGTCAAAAGATCAAGATTGAAATTTTCTAGGAAGCCCTCCTCGCTCTGTTACCCGACACTGGATGGCGCTAGTGCCAGGTACCTGACGTCAATTTAGGCGTGCAACATTATTACTATCTGTCATATCTCTATCGCCATTTACAAACCCTGTGCTGTGTTATGTCGAAATTTATGAATTTAGTCCTAGCAATGAATGTTTTATGGGAACGCGTCTATCGTTTTCGCTTTTTTATTAGTAGGTAATAGTTTATTGCTACTAGGTCGATGCAGATTAAATAAGTTGTTATTATAGTTTACAATCAGCTGTATTAAATGCATTCAATATTAATTGAGAAAATTCCACTCAGAAGGATAAGCCTAGCTCCTGTATGCACCAAATTAGGTGTTTATAGAATATTAAATACAATAGATTCCGAAGAAGAAAGAAATAATGAACAGATAAATCAATATTCCTGACAGAAATAACGATCATAACCTAAACGAAATGCGAAAGAAGAGAGCGGAGCTACAAGTAAGAGAACTGCAGATTCTGTGGTAGGTTTACTGGTGGAGATATCCAAGACTAGGAAATTTTTTTACAGGCTGTAACACTAACATGTCCTGCTATTACATTGATTGTTGTGGATGATGAGGATATTAAAAGTATGACACTTTACAAGGATAAAGCAAATCCGATTAACTTAGGATAGTGTATACGTAAGCTAGAACGAAGCATATATATATGTAAATAGGTGTTGTTACGTAAAAATTGAATATACGGAGTTCATTTGGTAAGGTACCATGGTACGCTACAAGAGGTGCCCCTCTTTACGACAATATTTTATAACAATTTTTTATATATTTTATAGTTTATTATAATACGGTTTAGGGATACAGGCGAATGGATTTTTAATAATATTTATATTTTTTACTTAAAAATTTTACTTAATATTTACAAATAAACTTATTCGTATTTACCTTATGTAACATTGGATCATAAGTATATTCGTTCGTTATTTTTCATACTTTTAACACATTTTTTCTAATGTCGCCGAGTTTGGGCTCCATGTACTTTCATGTAAGAAAAGAGGTTGTCCCTAAAATCAAATCATGAACTATGATTGTATAAGTTAGTATTTATGTACTCTTTGATTTGTGTATATACTTATGTATAGGTAATTTATTTTTATTTCGTGTCATGTAAATACCGTGTTGTGTAATAATTTACTTCTTTAATTCTAGTTATATATGTGAAATATCTAAGTTTAAAAAATAAATCATCAGTGTGGGTATATGCTTTGGACAAAGGTATGATAATTTGTCCACGGTATATGTGAACACTATACTATGCACCCATGACAAATTACATATTCTTTTTGCCTATACATATAGATAGAAACAAGTGGTAAAATTAAAAATTTTGTACAACCGACTTAAATAGCATTAGGTAGGTTAGGCAGGTAACTCAAAAACTACTGGTCAGATCTTGATAATTTTTGTGTGACGACGTGAAATGCATCAGCTTTCTAATAAAAAAGAATCATCAAAAACGGTTGATCTAGAAAAAAATTCTGACGTTAGTATACACATAAAAATATACAATCGAATTGAGTATTTCCTTCTTTTTGAAGTCAGTTAAAATAGATGGTATAAAATTTATATCTTTGAATTCACTTTAGTTATTTAATTTACTAACATTTTTTTACATAAAGAGGGGACAAAGGAATTTTCATAATGTTTTGTTTTTTTTGTCATCCATTGTTAGCTAACAATATTTATAACTTGTTAAGGTTTTTCAGGGTTATTTAATAAAATGGTTGATGAAGTTTTTATACGCAAGCAGTTACCTACATTATAATATGGCATATTATTTCACAAAATAAATTTATATATTTTAAATACAGGTTTATCCGCAACGTATTACATGATTGCAAACTATTGTTTTTTTTTATAAATAAAGTCCCACTCGCAGGCGTAATTAATACGGACGTAAGATTACACTAAAATGAGAAAAGCACGCGAGGTCCTACAATTTTTTTTACAAGCACACAATTACATCAAGGTCTGACAATCGGCGCCAGTATGCGTCGAAAACTATTTGGAATTCGAGATGAAAGTTATCGGGGCTTTGAAATAGAGTACGGGGGAAGCGTTGACTTCATTAAACGGGGAGCTTTCCATCATAAGGTGATCGTTGCGAGTTTTAATCCTTTCGATAAATTAGATAGCAATAAAGATATTAGTAGTCACATGGTCGTACTGATACTTATAATAACAATGAAACGGGGCTGGGCACGGGCGTCTCCCGTTAATTGACGCTCATAAATAAATGCATGATGAGTAACCAAAGAGAGTGTATAGGGCCACTGCCTGGAGATTGCCAGGGGTGCGTCTGAAGTTTCATTTGCAGACGGTCCTGAGGGGACTGAGAAGCGCGCATTTTGCGTGCTAAAATTGCGATCTCTCTTACGTCGATATTGTGGATATCAGTGTTTACTGTATCTACGTTATCGGCGTAAGAGGGTTCCGCCTGATGTCAGGGCCCTAGTGGGCGAAGTTGAAGAGGCCTGTAGGGTTCCTGAGGGGGCCGATATAGGTCCTGAGGTGACTGAGAGTTGCCTTGAATGGGCATTATGGATGGGAGAGCCGGGAATGTACGGTCATTGACCGGTGGCGGAGCTTTTTTGGCAGCTTTGTTGCCGAGATTGGAGCGAGGCGCGAGAGGGCAGCCTCCGAGGTTGGCCGTATGACCAGTCTGTCCGTAAAGGACGCAAGCTGGTGGGTACTCGGTATCACGGGGCCGAGGACACTCTTTCGTGCTGTGCGGGTCTAGGCACTTAACGCAGCTGGGAGGGGCTGAGCAGTTGGCCGCCGCATGCCCGTAGAGTTGGCAGCGGTGGCACTGCGCCGGAAAACCGCGCCTATAGGGGGCTTCGACTTTGATTCTCGACAGGCCACACACAGTGTGTACCTGTCGGAATATGTCCTTCGTCTCCGGCACTTTGGACAAAATGAGGAGGGCAAGCGAGTACCTCTTGCCCCTACTGCTGTGCATCTTGTGCACAGCCTCAACTGGGAATCACTGGGACTTAAGGTCGTCCAGGATTTCCTCGTTGGCGAGTTCAAAGGGAACTCCGCGGAGGACAACCCTGACTTTACGTTCTTCAGGAAGAGAGTAGGTGTGATATGGCACACCTTCGCATGTGAAGAGTTTGTTGATGTTTCTAAAATCTTCCATAGACTGCGGAACGATTTTAATTGACTCACCAAGGTTGGTGGCTTGGTCATATTTAAAGCCTGCGTCGCGACTTTAGAAAGTCTATTAAATTGCGCCTTATTCCTGAGGAAGACAGAGGGCGGGACCCGTTTCTTTGTGGTAGCGACGGGGGCTGCAGTGGAGCGAGCAGGCGCGGGGGCTGCAGGGGAGGGAGGTGCGCGAGAGGTCGCAGCGCGTTTCGAATCGCGCTTGGATTTCACTCCCGTGAAGAGGGTCGTGTCAGTAACTGATTTAACGGACTCTGATGAGTTCGAGGAGCAGCTACTGGATGAGGAGATTGACGTAGGAGCGGACCTTTTACGGGTGGACGAAGTTTCAGACACGGTGTCTGAGTGCTCCATGGCTTCGGAGTCATTTTCCGCTAAGAATGCCGCGACGGCGGGCGGTAGGTTACATGCCTGAGGGGCAGTGGGGACAAGCTCCCTGAGGAGAGAGGTTTCGTCGATATTGACGTCCAATCCTTAATCCTGGCCAAATTGACGGATGATGGCCATAATTTAGTTCAAAATTTGGCTTATTTCTATGGTAGACATGTTGGGTGGACTGGGAAGTTAGCACCGTATTCTAAGAACTGGGGTCCTTTTGTCCTGAGAAGAACAAAGAGCTTGCTCTGAAAAGAGCAAGTGACGCCTATTCCAAGAACAGTAACACAATATTAACAAAATATTATCAAGAAACACAAACAATAAAAATAACAAGAAACAATAACAATAAAATAACAATGCAAAGCAAGACAATCGCTCAGACGTCCCCGCCGGAGCGAGGGGGCAAGAAAGGTGCTAAGAAAGATGACTCACCAAGGCAACAGCCCCACCGGTGCGAACGGGAGAGCGGAGGCGCACGGGCGAGATAGGTGCTGCCGTGCGGGGACGGGAGCGCTGACTGCTTGGCACGACCGCACGAGAGTGACGCGGCAAGCGGAATGCTCGCACTTTTTTTTTTGTGCCCGAAGCAATTAAAGGGTTACCCTATACGTAGGGAGGTGGAAAATGCATTACGCATACCACGATAGCCGGTCTATCGTGGTTATGAGGGACTCACATTCTACCGGGGAACCTAAGTGATACCCTCTAAAAACCGCCTTTAGGGACAGGCAGCTGGCTGATTAAGCTTTATTGTGCCTTATCGTGAGCGAGCCTCTTTTGGGAAAAGAGGGCGCAGGCACTCGCACTCGGACCCCCGCCTTTTTATACCTCCCGCCGCGAGCCGCCTCGAGCGCGGCGACCGTTACAGAAAAATAATCCTTATAGCAAGATCCAGTATTCACGCGCGATGGCTTATTAGCGTATTTCATGTACAGCTTTGGTGTTTCTATACCGATTTTTATGATTATTTTTTATTGAATAGATAATAATATTAACTTTTTTTTAATTAGGGATGAGTGAGAGTATTATAAACGTCTTACGTTTACACAGACAAATATAAGACAGACAAATATTAGACAAATATAATGAGAAAGCTCCGAACTGCTAAGCTATCGGGAGTTACACGTGTTATTGTGAGTCAACCATAAAAGATAGACATATGCTCTCCTACCAAGTTTCGTTAAAATCCGTCGAGTAGTTTTGTTTCTATAACGAACATACAGACAGACAGACAAAATTTTACTGTTTGCATTTTTGGCATCAGTATCGATCACTAATTACCCTCTGATAGTTATTTTGGAAATATATTTCATGTACAGAATTGACCTCTCTACAGATTCATTATAAGTATGTATAACTACATAATATATCGCCTCGACGTCTTCATCGGGATATGCCAAGTTTGATGTGTAAAACTGTATGACCGTCAAAGAATACCGTTTATTGATTCTGAGTATAAAGGACGCTACCCTCGTAAACGCACTCCCGATCTTGACCACCCTGTCAGACGACGAGTGATAGTGCACCTGTGGTTTCGCATACACTTGGGTACTATAATCATGTCCTACGCATCTGCATTGGACATGATTATAGTAGGCGGTCAATCTCAACAGCATCTGGCTAGTCTTTGTTGAGATTGGCCGCCGTAACCGCAATTCGGTCTGTAAGGTATAACGATTATACGCTTATTGAAATTACCAATCGACAAAGTGCATCGAATTTCAAGACCTAATAATTTTTAATATTGAAATTTTTATATATATAATATTGAAATTTACAAGTACGAGTTATTAAGCAACTAATGATTCGCTGATTTATATTGGTAAACTAAAACGTCAATGCAATTTGATTTCTTGCAGGAGGAACAGTTCTATTTTGTGTTTTAATTTTTCTATCAACTCGCGGAAAGTGTAGTGGACTGTGGGTCTCTGTAGTAGTTGAGTTTATTCTTTCATCTGTAGTTGCTTCATTGAACGTTTTGAGATTACAGAATTTTTTCATTTATCACATTTGTCATCCACCATCTGACACCGGAATATGTGGTATTTTGGAGTTAACCATGGTCAAATTTTAAGACAGCTACGGATTGAGATATATTTATAGGCTCTTTTACGGTCACACCGGTGAATAGTATGTGATTGTTTTCTAAATACATATGACAGATGTTTTTAGGAAACAAATTTGAAATTATATGTATAAAATTATGGAAGAAACTTCATTGAGTGACACCTAAATAAAAGTTTTCAACGATGTAATAACTGAAGGTCAGTGATGAATTTAGTCGAATTTAAGACCACTAATATAAATTTTCCTTTGGTTACTTTATTAAATTTCTGAGACTTACAAATGTTCATTTTGATCGGTAATCTTGGGCCCACAGATTGAGCGAAATTCTTAATTTTCTTCGCCATTTACTTAAATAATGTCACAGTTCTGAAGCTTTTATAGTAAACGGCATTAATTTAACAAAGTTTTCTTTAATACTATTTTGAAAAATTATTATATAACTTTATGAATTTAGAGAACTAATTTGAAATATTTTAGGGTCCCGTAGCAATTGATAATAAACGGTTTTATATTTTTTTTATTTCGGAGGAATATCCACTACGCCCTGTCATCCCATGAGTGTCGTAGGAAGCCACAGAGGGAAACGATTGAGGAGATGGGCAGCAGGGTATTCCTAATAACGACCAAAATAAAAACTACGGTTTCCAAACCACTTGCCAAGCATGACAACTATGGCAAATATCCCTCCTATAGGACAATCTATGGGGGAGGCCCATATACAGCAGTGGAATTTAATAAACTGTAAGAAGGACCTAGGTGGAATCCCTAGCGCACGGCGTAACAATAAACTCTACACTGCATAAAGAGTGGGTTTCCGATATACCCTAAATTATATCAAACCACAAAGGATATGACCACTTTTCTATAGGTAGTTATGCAACCCTTCTTGAATTTTATAGACGCGCCAACATGGCCACCTCGGATTATAGTACGTCCCCGTGCGGTTGGCAGTAAACCGTCAGATTTGTGATCTTAGTATCGGAAGACTTCTATGACGGAGCAGTTTTGGTCTGAGATATCTACAAGAGATATCTACGAAACTGTTTAACCGCTATCTATAGAAAGTATAAGTTGTTGCGGGCTCTACAATGATATATTTGTAAAGATTTACTTATGAGATCATCTGATGTTGATACACACAATACTTATTTATTTAAATAAAACATAAAAGAATAAGTCTCATGTAACGATTTACTAAAATTTATTTCAATAGTGATAAGTAATAATCAATAAAATTCAATAGTGATAAATAAATGGCTGTGTGGCAGCAGCCTAGAATACTGTAACTCCTTTTCATCCCGTGGATGTCGTACGAGCCGACGAAAAAAGGAGAACTTAAGGTTTCCGATAGATGGCGGCATAACCATCCCAGTCTTTGTCAGACCCAAATGCTCAGACTTGAGATGGGCAGCAGCGTCACAGGTGCGATGTGTCTGGACTGCGATCGCCAACCCGCTTGCCCAGCGTGGCGATTAAGGGCAAATCCTCCTATGAGTAGCACCACGAAAACACGGCCCCCAGTTCTCGGTCGCCCTATTATTCCTGGCCGTGGTGGCGGTCATGGCAACGATGGGGTAGGGGGTGCGAACAATCCCCGGGAAAGGACAGGTTACCACTAAAAACTGGACTTGGCGACGTATAATGGAAGGACTCTGCGGCAAGACTGACACATTTATGAACTGGAAGCTGAGCTGCAAAATATAAGATGGCATATTGTAGGGTTAATTGAAATCCGAAGAGAGGGAGAGGACACAATTACCCTGCAATCTGGCCATCTGCTCAATTTTCGGGAGGGAGACGGCCTATCCCAAGGCGGCGTAGGTTTCCTCGTTCATAGGACCCTCACTAACAAAATTGTAGAAATCTCAAGTGTGTCGACACGGGCAGCGTACCTTGTACTTAAGTTATCAAAGAGATAATCTCTGAAGATCGTACAAGTTTATGCCCCGACCTCGGCACATTCGGATGAAGAAGTAGAAACTCTCTATGAAGACATTTCTAGGGCCTTACGCAACACCACAAAGGCCCACTACAATGCTGTTATGGGGGATTTTAATGCCAAAGTGGGTAAACACACGGGCGTCGAATCGATTTTGGGACACCACGGTTTTGGAAGCAGGAATCACAGGGGGCAAATGCTGGTCAACTTCCTCGAGAAAGAGGGGCAATTTCTGATGAATACGTTTGTCGCGAAGAAGCCACAAAGGAAGCGGACCTGGCGCAGTCCCGATAATACTACAAAAATGAGATTGATTTCATCATGACGGACAAAAGCAGATATTCAGAGACGTCTCAGTGATCAACAAATTCAATACCGGAAGCGATCACCAACTTGTTCGAGGCACTCTGAATATCGATTTTACGTTTGAAAGGTCCTGATTGGTGAAGTCTACGATTCGACCAAATCTGTTTCGAACCGTAACTGGCTCCCAACGCTTCCATCTAGAACTTAAAAATCGATTCGATGCCCTGAGACCCACTTTGGATATAGACGATGACCTTAACAACGTGATTAAGATATTACGGGATGAGGGCAACAGGTTTTGTGGCCAGCATCATATGGGCCGAAAGTCGAAATTCTCAGATGAGACACTTCAGCTTTTGAAAAGAAGGCGTGAGTTAAAAACAGCATCACTATCGGAACAGGTGACACTAACCAAGCTTGTGAGTAAAGCTGTGAGGTGAGACCTGCGTCGCTCTAATGCAATTGCTATACAAGCGGCAATAGAGCGAAACAAGGGATCCAAAATCTTTTTTCGGGAGCTTGGAAGAAGTCACATCACAAAACTCCAGACACATGATGGCAAAGTCCTCACGTCAAAGCCTGAGGTTCTCTCTGAGATCGAACACTATTATGGCAAATTATATGCCTCACATAAGCCACAATCTGACCCTAAATTCGATGATCCCAGAGCCACGCTGACCCGCCACTATACCGACGAGCTGCCAGACATCTGCATTGGGGAGATTGAGCTGGCCCTCGATCAACTTAAAAATGGAAAAGCCCCTGGAGAAGATGGAGTTACAACAGAGCTCTTAAAAGCTGAGAGTCAACCCTTGCTAAAAGAGCTCTGTCGAGTTTTTAACTGAATCTTACGAGATGGGAGAACTCCAAAGGCGTGGAGCAAAAGCATTACAGTGTTGTTTCACAAGAAAGGTGACAAGAATATGCTAAAAATTAGCGACCCATCTCGCTTCTGAGCCACGCCTATAAGTTGTTTTCGAGCGTCATCACGAATCGACTCGCGCAAAGACTTGACAACTTTCAGAAACAGGCTGGATTTCGAGCAGGATTTGGCACTATAGACCACATTTACACAGTGCGGCAAATAATACAGAAGACAACAGAGTATAATCAGTCCCTGTGTCTTGCATTTGTGGACTATGAGAAAGCCTTTGACTCCATTGAAACTTGGGCTGTTTTAGATTCTTTGCAGCGGTGCCAAATTGACTGGCGATACATCGAAATGCCTGCCTGATGTTGTAAAGGCATCTCAGCGCTTCGTCGTACTGGTACGATGTCCGTCCAAGTACAGGACAGTCAAACAAAACCAATCCAGTTGCATCGCGGAGTGAGACAGGGGGATGTTATATGCCCTAAACTGTTTACAAATGCACTGGAAGATGTTTTTAAGACGTTAGACTCGAATGGACGCGGTATTAATGTAAACGGTGAGTACATCTCACACTTACGCTTTGATGATGATATCATCGTCATGGCAGAATTGCTGCAGGAACTTTAGGATATGCTGAACAGACTAAATGAATCCTTCCAACGTGTTGGTCTACGCATTAATCTGAACAAGACAAAAGTTATGTTCAACGATTACGTCATGCCAGTTCCAATTACTGTTGATGGTGAAATTCTCGAAGTTGTCCAGGAATATACATACCTCGGGCAGATATTGCAACTAGGTAAGAATAACTTCGAGAAAGAAGCCGATCGGAGGATTCAGTTAGGCTGGGCAGCATTTAGAAAGCTCCGTCGGGTTTTCACGTCGCCCATATCGTAAATTCTGAATACAAAAGTCTTTCAACCAGTGCGTTCTGCCCATACTCACTTATGGTGCCGAAACGCGGACACTGACGATACGTCTGCTTTTGGCTTAAAGTCGCTCAGCGAGCAATGGAAAGAGCTATGCTCGGAGTTTCTCTAGTAGAAAAAATTCGAAATGAAGAAATCCGCCGGAGAACCAAGGTTACTGACTTTCCGTGTTTGTAAGCTGAAGTGGCAATGGGCTGGTCATGTCTGTCGCAGAGGTGACAACCGGTTGAGTAGACGTGTTATGCAGTGGAGACCGCGTCTAGGCAAACGTAGTGTGGGACGCCCCCTGACCAGATGGAGCGACGATATGCACAAGGTGGCTGGTAGAAACTGGATGCGTGTAGCCAAAGATCGGGCTAAGTGGCGCGCCTTGGGAGAGGCCTATGTTCAGCAGTGGACTGCCGCAGGCTGATGATGATAAGTAATAATCAGAAAGATACTAAATTTGGGAAATCTAATAGAAATATTATGCTTTGTTTTTGTATGAAAAAAGTCATTGGCTACTTATTCCCCCCCTCCCCCTGACCAAATTATTTTTACGTGAACCCGGTGTTTGCAATTGTTTAAGTAAAACTATGTACCATAAAATCAAAAATAGGAGATTACCTGAAGAATTACTTTAGCATTTTTTTTATCCGGTCAGAGGTAAAGTATGTTGAAGCGAGCTTTATAATGTTGTTTTAGTGAGTTTTTTGGTATTGCAATGACATGATATATATCACAATATGATGATGTTGTACTAAGCTGATTGATCTCAGAATTGCGCTTTGTGACATTCCTTGGCAAAAACCTGCGTTCAGCAGTGAACTTGTGAAGAGCCGTCTTTTACAGGTCGAGCCGACTCAATCTTGACGGAAGGACGTCCCTTCACCTTCTTCTTAACTATTATTTCTCCTTCTATATAAAATTATTACTATATATGCGACCACGATAAATAAATATGTTTTGATCTATCTAAAGGTTTGGTAGTAGGCCGTTTGTAATATTTGTAGCGCGATCGCCTTAGTTCGGATCCTTATTTACGTAGTGTTTGTTTAGTTACTTAGTTATTTTAGATATCTTTGAGAAGAAAATATTCATTAGAGCAGTTGAAAGCCGTTAGTAGTGCCTTATGAGCTTAGTGAATCCAGTTCATGAAGACAGGGCACGAGAAAGGCTAAGAAAATTAAAACTAGGGACGTTTTAATTTCCACTGGTATCAGGTTTACATTTTTTATAGTAGAGGGGGCAAATGAGCATACGGCTCACCTGATGGTTAATGATACCACCACCCATGAATAACTGCAACACCAGGGGAATTGCAGATGCGTTGCTGGCCTTTTAAAAATGAATAGGCTTTTTTCTTGAAGGTTCCTAAGTTGTATCGGTCTGAAAATTCTCTGGTGGTAGTCGATCCTTCAAGCAAGTTGTGCGAGGAAGTAAACTTCTTTTAAATCGCACAGTGGTGGAGTCTTTAACATTGCAAGTCATCCAGATGTTACGGATGGTATCGCGAGTTTTGTCGCGATGTGTGATGGTGAAATTGTGCGGTTGGAACAGTCCACACAATTTCTCAGAGAACTCCTCGTGGTAAATTCGGTAAAATACGCAAAGAGATGCAACATCTCTTCGCAGTGCCAGTGAGTCAAGCCGATCGGAAAGAGCTTAATTGCCGTCGATTCAAACAGTTCTGCGCTGGTTGCAATCATATGGAAAGAGCTGGGAACTGGGAAGCCCCAATCCAGAGATGGGAACAGTATTCCATGTGTGGCCGAATCTGCGCTTTGTAAAATTGCAGGCGGTATGAAATAGTGTACCACTCTACTGACCACGCCAAGCATAATAGAGGCCAATTTGGCCTTCTCTTCCTAGTGACCACAAAATTGCACGTCACTCGATATGTCAATACCGAGGATTCCGATACTGGCTGAGGCAACAAGGGGAGTGCCTTGAAACTGAGAGATATGACAAAGGGGTTTTTTTAAGTGGGAAACGCGCAAAGTTGTGTCTTCTGGGGATTAAACTGGACTAGATTTAGTTGCGCCTAGTCCGAGACTTTGCTCAACAAAGTCTCGACTTTAGACACAAGCTTGTCCTGGTAGTTGGCGATATTTTTCCCGCGAAATATTAGCACGATCCGTATATAAATTATCACCAGTGCTGTCATCTGTATAGCAATGAATGTTACCGACTTTCAACATGTCATTGATATGCAGAAAAATAGCGTTGGTGATAGCACGCAGCCTTGTGGAACACCTGGTGGCTTGTAATCGGAGCGTGCACTGTCTACTTCGACCTTGATGCTCCGATCAGCAAGAGCAATGTAATAAAAAGTTTCATTCCCTGAAGCACCAAATCAGCGACACAATCAGCAACAACGGTAAGATCATCCGGCCCGAAGCAAATTCGCCTCCAAGGGTAGGATGAAAAAAAGATCGCATCCCTTCGCAATCGGCTGACCTATAATGCCTAAGACGGCGGCAACCTGCATTACGCAATCGCAGTGGAAGCGGATCAGACATTGGTCTGAGGAGACAAGAAGAACATTGACGGAGACCTGATATCTGTCTACGCAAACACGCACAATGAGGCAATTTTTAGCCATTTTCCAATTATTTCATAATTTTTTTACTGTAATATTTTCGACCCGCATTTCTATTATTTAATACATTTCGAACGTTTTAACAAAGTTTTTAATAAATTTATTAATTCTGAAAGGCAACCTTGAAGCGTACTTATTTTAACTTTATGTTTATTAATGTATTTTAATTGATCGAAATATTACTTCTAAGATAATTTTTGACGACTGTATGCAAAAATTATTTATAAATAATAATAATGGGCCGCCACAATACGTATTGTATAAGTTTGCAGGTCTAACTAAATAAGAGAAAATTCATATTTTCTTTTTTTAAATGTAGCTATGATAAACAATGCCAATAATAAAAGGCCGTAAGCTTTTGCTGGCACTTACGTCCCGTGGGTAACACAGGAAGTTAAATGTATCACAGTTGTCATATAACGTGAAAAATACCAAAGCATAGATCAATGCCAATTCCTATAGTGACAAATCGCGGAATATTGCAGAGAACGGGTCATTGAAAACAAAACAAAATTTTCCCATTATCGTGTATATTATACATATACATATTCCGATAATTGGAAACATAGCCATAAAAAGAGAATGAGGATGCAAATGCATAGTTTCAAATAATGTTTATAATATCGAGTGATAGTTTCACATTTATATGTAAAAAGGTTTATTTTACGTTAGATGACAGAGTTAAGATCACTGCTACTTACTAAAACTACATTTATATTATGGAACATACGACAATTAATATTGTAGGTGAGGGGTTGAAGCTTTTTACATGTGTGGTTTTGTTTAGTTTAGAAGGGTATGAAGATCCAATGCTGTAAGACTGTAAGGCATACCTTTCTCAACCTTTATCTACAATAGTGAAAACTTATCTAAGCTATCGTTATTTTCATGTATGAATGTTTTTGTTTGAAATGAAATGTGAAGTATTAGTTCGTACGTCTTTCTTATGTCGTTGAATCGCTGAAGTGCTGTATATCATATTCATCATTCATCATCATTACAGCCCATTATAAGTCCACTGCTGAACATAGGCCCCCCACCCGAGGTATGCCAAAAAGCCCAGATGCATCCATCGACTTCCTGCACGTCTTATCAGGCCGTCACTCCATCTAGTTTGGGGTCACCCTTCACTTCGCCTACAGGTACAAGGCTGCCCCTCGAGAACCTTTTATCCCCATCGGTTGTCGGTTTTTCGAGATATATGGCCAGACCATTGCCACCTTAGCTTACTTATCCTTAGGACTATGTCAGTCACTCTGGTTCTACTGCGGTTACCCGTATTTCTAAGTTTATCAGGCAGAGAAACCCCGAGCATAGCCCTTTCCATAGCTAGCTGGGCGATCTTAAGCGTCCTTATATGGCCAGCAGTGAAGGACCACGTCTCAGTTCCATAAGTGATCATTGGCAACACGCACTTGTTGTACAGTCTCATTTTCCGTTTTTGAGGTATAGCTAACGGGAAGATATGTCGTATTTCCCCATTGCTGCCCAGCCGAGTTTAATCCGTCGGTTGACCTATCGGTCCAAGTTGGACTTACCTAGTCATAATATTTGTCCTAGAATCATCAGAGCCACATAAAGTTCTCAGACCTGTTTAAAATAATAATTGGCAGGATATTTTTCCCAAATGTGTAGACAGCACTTCGTATCTTGCTGACTATAACTGCCCCTAAATGGAAACGAAATTTTAGTACATTAAAACATTTAAAAATTTACCTACGATTCTACTATGTGTCAGGAAAGACTACTATATCTTGGAATCTTTTCCATAGAAAATTCTATTATTTTTTTCACAGTCCACCTGATGGTAAGTGATGCTGCGGCCCATAGACATCTACATCTATCCTCGATTACAAATCAAAATGCAGATGCGTTGTCACCCGTGAGGACTAAGATGGAATGCCGTGTTTTCAGTCAAAAGGGTCTCCGGTTCTCTACACACATCATACGAAACAGAGCTGGGTTAAGCTGCTATTTTACGCTGGTATTCTGTGAGAGCGTGGTACTTCCCGGGTAGAGCTTACCCATTCTTGCTGCAACTATACTACTAATATTACTGCAGCATGGCTCTACCACGTATATAATTCCAATATTACAGACGAACACTTTAATTTTATTTATAGATATGTGTATAGACGTGAATTCACTCGTACATTATAAAAATTCTAGTAAACTCGTAATTATAAAAATTCTAGTAAAGTAAAGAAATCAAGCAAACCAAGCTCGATCACCGCGTGCAGTGACAAAATTTTTAATTTCAATTTTATTTCAAGGATACTTTTTGAAATAATTTAGACAAACAAATTTTAAGATTAAAAATCAGATAAAAACAGCTAACTAGCAAAAACTAAATAAGAATGGTTAACTTGCAAAAATTACTCGCATAATATATTACGTAGGTAAAGCATAATAAAGAGCGAAAACTAATTATTTGCATAAAAGTTGGAACGTCATCGTCATCGTCATCGTCGTATCATCGCCGTCATCACCTTTTTCAAGGATTCTTTACGTTTTTAACCTCTCAAACACCAAGTGAGAATAGTGGTAGAGCCATGCGGCAGCTTTGCTGTTGCACGTATGGGCCGGCTCAAACCGGGGTGGTACCACGACCTCACAGAATACCGGCGTGAAGTGGAAGTTCTGCTTCCGCGTTTCGTCTGGTGAGTGCAGGTGGCCGTGGCTATTAAATAAAGATAGACTACCCCAGGAGGGTACCAGCACCCCTGGAGAATCCCTCGCTGAGCATCCACGACCATGTTTCTCCACTTCTGAGCGTGGGTGCTCAGGCTGCCCCGCGTATTCTGGGGGGGGCGAAATTCCGCTCAAGACTACAACTGCTCGGGGCAAACGGAGCAACAAGACCAAGGGGACCCCTGCCACGCTGTCCGTGAATTTCTGCAATATCAGGGGACTTCACTCTAACCTAAACGCCGTCCACTACCATCTCGAGACGGCGAGGCCGGCTCTGCTCTTTCTGACCGAGACGCAGGTGTCCTCTCCGGCTGATGTTTCGTATCTCTCCTACCCGGGGTACAAACTGGAACACTCCTTTGTGCCTCGGGCTGGAGTTTGCGTTTACGTCAGAGAGGACATCTGTTCTCGACGCCTCGGCAGACTTGAAGGTTCGGACCTGTCCATCCTTTGGCTACGCGTAGACAGCGACGACCATCCGCGCGTCTACGGGTGCCTTGTAGGTCCCACAGCGGTAATGCCGTCCAAATGGCTGCAGATTCGTTGCTACAGCAGATCCCCTCCGCAGAGATCGTGATCCTCGGCGACTTTAACGCCCATCACGCCGAATGGCTCGGTTCACGTTTAACCGATCATGCGGGGAGATCTGTTCATGATTTTGCCTTGGCATATGGTCTGACACAACTGGTTACTTCGCCTACGCGGATTCCAGATGTGGAGGATCATGCACCTTCCCTGTTGGACCTTCTGCTGACCTCTCACCCGGACGGATATCAGATTTCCGTCGACGCCCCTTTAGGCTCCTCGGACCATTGTCTGGTCCGGAGTGTTGTGCCACTCACGCTGAAATCGCGGTTGCATTCTGCAGGCTGCCGCCGTGTTTGGCACTATAGGTCAGCCGATTGGGATGGGATGCGGTCTTTCTCTGCATCCTACCCTTGGGGGCGGGTTTGCTTCTCGCCGGATGATCCCAACGTTGTTGCGGATTCTGTTACTGATGTGTTACTTCAGGGTATGGAACTTTTTATTCCTTCCTCTGTGGTGCCCATTGGAGGCAAATCTCAGCCATGGTTTGATCGCTCCTGTAAAATAGCATCATGCTATAAGCAGGAGTGCTACCAAGCCTGGGTTGATGCATCAGCGTCCCGGGATGTAAACACCAGCGCTCTAAAAAAGAAGTATAATTCCGCCTCTAGGTCCTTCAAAAGAGTCATTGCCAAGGCAAAGTCAGAGCACATAGGCAGAATTGGCGAGAAACTAGTTTGCTTTCCTTCTGGAACCCGTGCATTCTGGTCTCTCGCCAAGGCTGTCCAGGGGAATTTCTGTCAGCCATCTCTTCCATCTCTGCACAGGGAGGACGACTCACTGGCCCATACTGCAAAGGAGAAAGCCGATCTTCTAGGCTCCTTCTTTGCGTCTAACTCGACTCTCGATGACAGGGGGAGTACGCCGCCGACCATCCCGCGGTGTGAGTGCTCCATGCCGGAAGTGCAGTTCACACAGCGCTCGGTTCGCAAAGCACTCCTCTCCCTGGACATCCAACAAGACAAGGACAAGTCGAGTGGGCCTGACGGAATCCCCCCAATTGTGCTGAGGACGTGTGCTCCAGAGTTGGTACCGGTTTTAACGTGTCTTTTCCGGTACTCATACTCCCTAGGCGTAGTCCCAAAATCATGGAAGACGGCTTTCGTCCACCCGATCCCTAAAAAAGGCGACCGCTCAGACCCGTCCAACTACCGGCCAATCGCCATCACCTCCTTGTTCTCCAAAACAATGGAGTCCATTGTAAACTGCCAGCTCATGAGGTACCCTGAGGATCACCAGCTGATTAGTGACCGCCAATACGGTTTTCGCCGTGGTCGGTCAGCTGGTGATCTTCTGGTGTACCTCACTCACAGATGGGCGGAGGCAGTAGAGTTCAAGGGGGAGGCATTGGCCGTTAGTTTGGACATTGCGAAGGCCTTCGATCGAGTTTGGCACAAAGCGCTTCTTTAGAAGCTCCCTTCCTATGGGCTTCCCGAGAAATTGTGCGATTGGATCACCAGCTTTCTTGCAGATCGGAGCATCAAGTTCGTTGTAGACGGTGCAAGCTCCGATTGCAAGCCTATTAATGCTGGTGTTCCACAGGGCTGCGTGCTATGGCCAACGCTGTTTCTTCTGCATATCAATGATATGTTGCATACCCGTAACATTCATTGCTATGCAGATGACAGCACTGGTGATGCTCTTTACACCGGCCGAGCCAATATTTCTCGGGAAAACGTCTCCGAGTGCCGGGACAAACTTGTGTCTGAAGTCGAGTCTTTGCTGAACAGAGTCTCGGATTGGGGACGACTAAATCTAGTCCAGTTTAACCCCCAGAAGACACAAGTTTGCGCATTAACCGCTAAAAAGAACCCCTTTGTCGTATCCCCTCAGTTTCAAGGCACTCCCCTTGTTGCCTCAGCCAGTATCGGAATCCTCGGCGTCGACATATCGAGTGACGTGCAGTTTCGTGGTCACTTGGAAGGGAAGGCCAAATTGGCCTCTAAAAAGCTTGGCGTGCTCAGCAGAGCGGGACAGTATTTCATGCCGGCACACCGCCTGCAACTTTACAAGGCGCAGGTTCGACCGCACATGGAATACTGTTCCCATATCTGGGCTGGGGCTCCCCAGTACCAGCTCCTTCCACTTGACCGCATCCAGCGCAGAGCGGCTCGAATCGTCGACGACCGAGTGCTTTCCGATCGGCTCGATTCACTGGCGTTGCGAAGAGATGTTGCATCTCTTTGCGTATTTTATCGCATCTATCACGGGGAGTGCTCTGAGGAATTGTTCGGATTAATCCCAGCCGCCAAATTTCGTGAACGCACGACACGGCATACGTCCCGATACCATCCACACCATCTGGATGCTTGGCGGTCCACCACTGTACGTTTCACAAGGAGTTTTCTTCCACGTACAACCTCTCTGTGGAATAGTTTATCACCGGCGATTTTTCCGGACCGATACGACCTGGGGACCTTCAAGAAAAGAGCTTACTCCTTTCTAAAGGGCCGGCAACGCACCCGCAATTCTCCTGGTGTTGATCATGGGCGGCGGTAGTCACTTAACATCAGGTGAGCCGCATGCTCGTTTGCCCCCTCTTCTATAAAAAAAAAAAAAAAAAAAGTGGCCAAATTAGACAGCTTCGATATTCCGTCAAAATTCAAGCGGTCAAATATGACGGCTCCCACCCACAGCACTTTAACCCATAAAAACTTATATTTAGAGACTACTTTTCTATGAAGAAGTTTGGTATTGTAAAATCAATATGAAATTTTCTATCCTCTAGTGGAATAAAAAACAGTCTATGGATATTAATTTATATTCTAAGATCATTACGTGCGCCATTTTCATTTGAATGTTATTGTGTTGATTTTTGGATTTTCTATTGTTTTATTAGTATTTTACTATAGTATTTTATTTTAAAATTGTTTTAAAAGTTTTTGTGTGAAAATAATTTATCTTTTTACGTAAATAATTTCTAGTAGTATATAGAAATAATTATGATTCTCACGCTGCCGACATTCGCTTGATATGTTTTGTTTTTGTTATCAAAATACAATACTCTTTTTGTTATGAACTAAAACCTGACTTTTATATAGAGAATTTCGTATACATTTTATAATGCCAAATTTCTTCATAGAAAATAAATTATAACAAAAATCAAGGTCTAATTATGAAATCAACAAATTAATGGTCATTTAAAAACAGACTCGTGAAATATCTTCAGACTCTTTTCATTTGATTCATTTTGATAACAAAAACAAAACATATCAAGCGAATGTCAGCAGCGTGAAAATCACAGTTTTTTCAATACATATTACTCGAAATTATTTACGTAAAAAGATAAATTATATTCACACAAAAACTTTCATTACAATTTTATAATAAAACACTATACTAAAACACTAATAAAACACTAGAAAAATCCAAAAATCAACACAATTAAACAAACATTGCAAACAAAACAAAACAAAGAAAAACAAACAAAACAAACATTGACGCGAAAATGGCGTACGAAATGTACATAAATTGGTGGAGACACGTGTCTAAGGCTGCCGAAAATCTAGTTCCCCGGTCGAACCTTAAACCTATTACGCGAGATATTAACTAAAGTGGACTGTATATGCGATTGCTTCTACGTTTACGTAAAGGCGACTACTATGGCATGCGGTATAATGCACTCGCTCTTCCCTAAAACTAAACTATTATTTTGCCAAGTCGATGAAAAGGAATCCTGCCTGATTAGGAAAACACAGAATTGGAGCGGGTTAAAACAATTATATCAGGCGGGAGCTAATTAAAGGAATATTGACTCACCGGGGTTTCTCTCAGGCTCTCCCGCTGGATGTCTGGTCAGTCAGACGTGTTTACGAAAACTCTGCTAAAAATTATTTCTTGAATTTTTAATAAAATAATCTTTCATAAATACTGTGAAGTACTAGGGCCGCATTGACCGAGAAGAGCTTACGTCTCGGACGGGACAAGGACATCCATAAAGTGAGTGTGACATACAAAACTATCTAAGTGCCGTCCTTGTATTCGACCCATCCCACTACTCAGCGTACCTCCGCACTGCTTAGCGTCGATTGGCTCGCCCCGCCCTCTGCGCAGGAGCTGGATTCTTACGGGGATCGTCACGCCCTTCACAAGTGATTCACGTACGTACCGCTGTAAACTGCCGTCGGAACATTTAGGCCTAGAACACATTATTTTAGGCCTACAATATCTTATATTAAACGGCAAAATGTTAAGATCGCCCGCAGATAAACAAAACAATACTTATGGATCGGCTCCAACCCTACTCCAAAATAAAGACGGCTGCAATTCACCCGATAATAGCATATCACGATCTACAAAAAGACGCCGTTGCGAATGCGATTGTGCATCTACACCAGATTCTAAGTTAGACGTTTTTATAAATTCACTAACGTCCTGGAAACATGAGACGGATATCAAATTGTCGGGTATTATAGAGTCAATAAACGAAATAAAACAACTCAGCTCGGACCTACTGGCGTCTAACTCGGAAATCGAGAAGTCCATCGAGTTTTTATCCTGTAAATATGATGAGATTTGCGGAGAAATTAAAAATGTACACTCGCAAAACATGATTTATGGTGACCGCCTATCGAAATTAGAGAACACTACAGAAGAGATTGAACGCTTCTCCCGCTCCAGTTCAATTGAAATCCGCAACCTGCCTATCAAGCTGCCATTATCTCAAGACGATCAAGTAGTAATTGCCTGTCGCATCTTCTCGGAGTTGTCTACCAAAGTCCAGACTTCTGACATTTATGACATCCGTTGTCTCCCCTCCAAGCAAGATACTAAGACCGTACTTGTAACCCTTAACTCTGTCATCTTAAAAAACCAAATCTTGAAGGCCTTCAAGGAATACAATAAGAAGAACTCGGGCGGTAAGTTGAACGCAAAGGTTTTAGCTCCAGAATATCCTGGCCAACTGATATATGTCTCTGAAAATCTGACAGCCCGTACCCGCAGGCTCTTTTATCTGGCCCGCGAGTTTGCGAAAGCCGAAAACTTCAAACATTGTTGGACAGCAAATTGCAGGGTTCTTCTCCGCAAAGAAGACAATGGCAAACTCATTGTCCTTACCAGTGAATCTCAACTATCTAACCTAAAGTCAAAAAACTGATTGATAACATTTTTAGTCATATTATTGTAGTTCTTAGACGATATTTGTTTTGTATACATACCTCAAAATCAAAGTATATACTTAATTTCTTTCATACACATCCACATCAAACTTCTCACACTAACATAAATACATTTTGCGTAAAAATGTTTCTTCACACAAACACAACACAAAAATACCTATCAATATTTATTCATATTAAATATTATACTACTGTTAACTCTGAACTCCATCGATTAATTCGCCATAATTACCTTGTTATATTATTCCTTCCCGTTTTGTTATATAGGCTTAAACTTCATTTTTTACATAGCAACCCAACATCTGTTTTTGTTTTTCCCATCGTTTCGGTTGACACCTCCCCCCCTCCAAAATATTGCCACACAGGAGTTCCAACCCCTCTCCCCAATACCCTGCAATTGGAGGCTACATGCCATTGTGGCCCCCATTTTTGCAATCCAGTACTATTTACCCCTAATACATCACGCACGATATCGAGCTAATTAAAAATATAGATAGTGTGACTATTTGCAGTGCATCCTCTTGTGATCCACATGAAGTTCAAAATGCTCTCGCTGCCAATAACCTGGGTACTAAGCCATTACGAATCCTCACCCAAAATATTTGCAGTATAAAGGCCAACATACACAATTTCTTAACCCTGTTACATAATATCAACACTGACCTGGACGTTTTGATATTGACAGAATGTTGGCTCGGCATCGAACCAGCTATTCCCTATATCCCTAGTTTCGTATCCCACTCTTCATCTAACCCAGTGAACCAGAACGATGGCGTCGTAGTCTACTACAACAATTCAATTGCTAATGTCTCTATTTCTGACCCGAAAATAGTCGACGCCAGCTCGCTCCTCATCCAAATACAGCAAGATACTGTAATTTTAGCTATATATCTACCATGTGCATTTCGAAATCCCATCAACTTTATAAATTCTCTTTGTCAGACTTTAGCTTCTTTAAATAAATTTAAAAATATCATTATTGCAGGAGATATCAATATTAATATTATATCAAACTCAACCCCTGATCAAAACACTGAAACATATTTGAATATGCTCGCCTACAATGGTCTTTTGCCAGCCCATACTATTCCCACTCGTAAACTGGCCTGTCTCGATCATGTCTTTCTAAAAACTACCTTTCAGGCCCAATGTCTTGTGATCCAATCCTCAGTTACGGACCACGACGCTATCTTACTTGTCCTCTATATGAAGAATATATCACATTCATCTTCCAAAGTCTCAAAAAAGATTGACATCCCCAACCTTATGGACACCTTAAAAAAAGTAAGCTTCTCCGATGTACTTCAGCTCACTGATCCAAACCAAGCAACTTACCTATTTATTAGTAAACTTCAGGCTGCGATAGATCTACACTCCAAGCCCAAGCTCTTGCCCAGCCGACGAAGGATTCTCAAACCCTGGATGACTCCTGGGTTATTAAGATGTATTCGAAATAGAGACGGCATGCATAAGAAACTTAAAAAAGACCCCCAAAATGACATACTTCGAAAAACTTACTGTCGCTACCGTAATTTCTGCAATTCCCTTCTTAGGAAGATTAGGATAGCATATGATAGAGAGCGGATAAATAAGGTTGGAAATAATAATAAAAAATTATGGAACGCTATCAGAGATGTTACAAACATGAACAAACAGCACTCCAACTGCAACGACCTCCTCACTTTTATGTCTACCACCTCCCAATCACTTGATAGTACAAATGCTTTTTTTGCAAATATTGGTAAATCTCTCGCTGAGGATATAATTATTGCCTCTACTCCCTCCCCCCAAAAATTCGCAATACCTCGCTCAAATCAGACCTTCGTTCTCCTTAATACCACTCCATCCGAAGTCGACTCCCTCATCTCATCACTCAAGGAAAACTGTGCGGTTGGGTGGGATAATATTCTCTCATCTATCCTTAAATGCGAAAAGGATTTTCTCGTTCCTGCTATATGCCATTTATGCAACCTGAGTCTTTCTTCAGGTTGCTTCCCTGATGCCCTCAAGAAAGCCCTAGTTCACCCCATTCACAAGAGTGGAGATCGAAGCCAGCCCAATAATTACCGCCCCATTTCGGTCTTACCCGCCCTGTCTAAGATCCTGGAGAGGCTGATCAACAACCAGTTAATCCAATTCCTAGAGAAAATGAACTTACTGTCCCCTGAGCAATTTGGTTTTAGATCTGGCAGATCTACAGCAGATGCGGTTCACTCTCTCACAGATCATGTGATTAGAAACTTAGACAAGGGTAATAAATGTTTATCGGTCTTCCTGGACTTGGCCAGGGCCTTCGACACGGTTTCGATTCCCATCCTCTTGTCTAAACTGGAGGCAATTGGTGTCAGAGGTGCCCAACTATCCCTCTTCCAGAGTTATTTTTCAAACCGAAACCAGGCTGTCACTATCAATGGAAAAGTGAGTTCCGAACTATCCATGAGTTACGGTGTTCCCCAGGGAAGTATTCTTGGCCCGACGCTCTTCTTGGTCTATATCAATGACCTCTGCTCTCTCAAAATTCCTAGTTGTAAGATTGTCTCCTTTGCAGACGATACCGCCCTAATTTTCTCGGCCTGCTCCTGGAAAGATACCTTCCAACTTGCCCAATCTGGTCTGAACTTAGTCTCTCTCTGGCTCCGTACTAATCTACTCACTCTCAATTCCAAAAAAACCCAGTATATCACCTTCTCCCTCCGCAGTATTCCACCCAAAGCATTAGAAAATTATCGATTAATTGATCATTCCCATTCTGACCACCCCCTCTTCCCATGTAACTGTGAACCTCTTACCTCGACCGATTCCACAAAATATTTAGGTACTATTATAGACAATAAACTGACCTTCCAGCCTCACATCAACCTCACCGCTTGTAGACTCCGTAAACTTATGTTCGTTTTTAAAAATCTTCGCCAAGTCGCAGATCCTTGTCTAGTTAGATCAGTCTATTTAGCACTTTGTCAGTCACTTATAGTCTACTGTTTAACAACCTGGGGTGGTGCGAGTAAGTCAATACTAATTAAGCTGGAAAGAGCCCTAAGAGCGGTCCTCAAAGTCTGCACGTTCAAACCCCTGCTATCACCAACCTTCGATCTTTATCAGTATTGTGAGGTTCTTTCAGTTCGCCAACTCTTTATTTTATTAACTGTCCTCAAACAACATAGTAGTTGCAGCTATGATCCCTCTTTAACGTTTTCCCAGCGAAATCACCTTGTAGTACGTTCAACCCCGTTTAAAACTCTAGCCTCACAACGCTTTTTCTGTTTCTTGGGCCCCTTCCTCTATAATAGACTACATCGTGTGCTCAACATCTTTCCTCTTACAAAACTGTCCTGCAAATCCAAAGTCTCTAATTATTTGCAGACTATGAACTATGAGGAGACTGAATCTCTCCTCCATCCTATCAGGTAGGTAATAATATACTAACGCCCACACCCACTCTGACACACGCACTCACACACACACACACACACACACACACACACACACACACACACACACACATACACACACACCATTTCTCTCTCTTTTCTCTCTTTTTTTTTTTTTTTGATTACTTTGCAATCACTAACTGTACCTTAATGATCCACATCCTGTGAGGAGAGTGCTGGTGCTCTGAAACACAGGCTCTTAGCCTAGCTCGGACGCCAGTCTCTCACAATCTAAATATGTTTTTTCCCTGGTAAAAACCTCTGTTCATTACTATACTAATATTTTAGATTGTGGAGAAAATAAAGAATTTTTTATTATTATTATTATTATTATTACTCAATGCGGTTCTCGGCTAGAATGTGAGCGAACTTCGAATTATAATACTTGCTAGCTAAGAGCTCATGTAGTTCCGATAGAATACGTTTTGCACCGACGTAGTTCGTACCGTTATCCGAATACAATCTACTTACAGGGCCACGGCGGGAAAGAAATCTTTTAAATGCACCCATAAAGCCTGCTGTGCCTAGATCACCAACGAGTTCTATATGCACCGCTCGAGTAGTTAGACATACGAAAATGCAGACGTAAGCCTTTGTGGATCTTATACCACGCCCGCGAGTGAGCGTGACCTTAAACGGACCAGCGAAATCAGACCCGGTGTGCGTGAAGGGCTTTACTGATTGTATTACTCTACAAGATCTAAGTTCCGCCATTTCCGGAAATGACGGCTTGGGGCGTGCCCGAAAGCAAGCTATACATCTGTGCACCCGATTGCGTATTAAACTACGTGCAGAAAGAATCCAATAATTCTGACGCAAAATCGACATTAACAAGTCGGGGCCAGCGTGCGAGTTCAATTTATGATGGTAGTCGACTAATAAGTTCATGATATGGTCTTTACGCGGTAAAACAATAGGGTGCCGTTGGTCGAAACTCAATTGCGAGTTGAACAAGCGTCCACCTACCCTTACAATCCCATCCTGTAAAAATGGCTTAAGGCGTTGAAAGGCGCGACTACAAGCTCTATTCGATTGTAATCTTCTAATTTCTTCAGAGAAGTGCGCACGTTGAAGTTCACGCAATACTAGTGACTCGGCATAGTTGTAATCGGATGCTAAGACATACGAACGTCGCGGTAACAGCTTGGCGAATCGATAAACGTAAATTACGCTACGCAATAATTTCGACCAAGAGGACAAGCGGTTCGCCAAAGCAATGATTGGAGAAACCTCGCTCGAAACGTTAGCCACTAGAGCGTGTCTCTTCTCTTCCGGCGGTTGTGACACTGACGAAGGTTCGAAGTCGGTTATTGGCCATTGCGAGGGATCCAAGTGAACCCAAGCAGGTCCGTGGAACCAAAGCGGGTGGTCCATTATTTGCATCGGGGTGAGTCCACGGGATAGACAATCGGCGGGGTTTTCCGTGCCGGACACGTGATAAAAGTTCCGCGTTTCTAACTCGTCTTGGCCACTCGGTTCGCGACAAACGTATCCCAACGGTGGGGTGATGAATGAACCCAGCATAAGGCGACGGTGGAGTCGGAAAAGGCCAATATCCTTTCTATGTGAACTCTATCCCTACATGCGCTGATAACTGCGGTAATAAGCTTGGTGAGTACTAATATTGCGCAAAGCTCTAAGCGCGCCAGAGAGACAACCTTGCGGGGGGAGACTCTCGACTTAGAACTAATGAGGCTAATCGAATTTCTACCATTATTCTGGACGTGGAAATATACAACGCCCCCGTAAGCCTTCTCGCTGGCGTCTGCAAACCCAACAACCGTTATGACGCTATTTCTATCTACGTTTATATGACGCGGTATTTTAATTTCTCTTAATAAAGGAAGTTCCTCTCTAAAGCGCTGCCACAACCGAACAATGCTGTCAGGCGGCGAGTCATCCCAGTCGCATTCCAATAACCAAAGTTGTTTAATCAAAAGCTTAGCGTATAATACCACCGGAGCTACGAAACCCATGACGTCCCATAATCTAGCAACGCATGACAGTATTGTGCGCTTTGTGCATTTCTCTACGGGCGGATTTACCTTAAGGCTAAACACGTCGGACTCTGGTGACCAACACAGACCGAGCACCTTGTGTGTATCAGAATCGTCGAATTCCTTTATCGCCGAAAGACGGTGTGATAGTGGGATTGTATCTAAAACCGGACGCGAATTACTAGTCCACTTCACAAGATCGAATTGATCCGATTTCATGAGCCTTATAACCTCGGCGGTGGTTAGGGTTGCCTCCTCCACGCTATCGACCGAGTACACAAAATCATCCATATATAATCCGCTCTCAATTGCCCTCTTAGCTTTAGGATAAGAGGGACCTTCATCGTGAGCGAGCTGTCTCACCGTGCGTAACGCATGAAATGGGCTCGACTTTAAACCAAAACAAACGCGGTTAAATTCAAACACCATTAGAGGTTCCTTTGGGTTGAAACGATATAAAATGCGTTGGAATCTACGGTCGCATTCACGGACCCCTATGCAAAGAAACATTTGACGAATATCGGCGGATAGTGCTATACTAAACAAACGAAAATTGACTATTATATTAAATAAACTGCCCTGTAAATTTTGCCCACTATAGAGGATATCGTTAAGCGACAGGTGAGTGCTAGTTTTAGCACTAGCGTCGAGCACTACACGTAACTTAGATGTAAGTTTGTCCTCTCTAATGACTCCGTGGTGTGGTATGAAATACGACGGTGTGTTTTCGTAATTATCTAATTTCGAAGCCACAAGTGATATGTAACCTTCTCTTATGTATTCGCTAATGACGCCGTCGTAAGCTTCCTTTAACTGGGGTGAAGCGAACATCCTACGCTCCAAGCTGTAGAAACGTTTTTCCGCCATTTGACGCGAATCGCCGAGAGATAAAACATCTCCTTTAAAGGGTAGCGCTACACTATATCTACCGTCGCGATCACGAACGGTCGTGCGGACGTAAATTTCCTCGCATAACCTGTCATCTGAGCTAGCTATGGGTGGGACGTTCACCCCCTCCATCTCCCAAAATTTGCGGACTAACGACTCGAGCGGTTCGACAGCCATACCACAATAAGAGGTTGCCGAAATACTGTCTATGATGGGGGCGGAGCCAAGGATCACATAGCCCAATACGGTTTCCAGTGCGTAAGGCGCGGTATGCGAGGAGTTGCCCCTGACCTTATTGTTTAACAAAAGATGAGGGAAAAGCGATGCTCCAATGAGCATGTCTATGTTTCCAGGAACGGCGTAAGTGTCGTCCGCCAGAGTCAAATTCTTAAATTCAATCATTGCCGAGGTGTCAACCGAAACGGTTGGCAACCGTTCAGTGACCCTATCTACTACTAGTGCATTTATATCAAAGTTAATATTACGATCTATCCGAGAATAAAATTTTAAATTTATATATCCCTGTGTCGCTTTACTAGTGCCTCCGATGCCTTTAATTACCGGACATGAAAGTGACCTATTTATTACTAAGCCTAAGCGCTGACAACATTGTCGCGTTATAAAGCTATTTTGGGCTCCGCTGTCCAGCAGTGCACGGACGCTTCGTTCGTTTCCACGCGAATCCCTAACCAAAATACGTGCCGTACCCAGTAACACGGTTGAAGGAGGTTGTGCTCCCATATTTGCCAATGAGCACAGAGCGACATCACCAGGTCGACCGCTAGAATCGTTGACCTTAGTAGGGGCGAATTCCTTGTCCGCTTTACTTGACGCCGCTATGTTGCTATTTTCAAAATGTAATAGCGTGTGATGTTTCCTGGCGCACTTGCTACATACGGAACTCGAATTGCATTTTGCAACTAAATGCTTATCGCTTAAGCAGTTCAAACATAGGTTGTTTGTCTTTACTAATTTATAACGCTCGCTTGGTGAATATTTACGAAAAGTCGCACAATTATATAAATTACCGTGTCTATCTTTACATACTAAACAAGTATGCTAGAGTGATGTTGGCGTAGCGGTTACGTAAGTTAACGACCCTGCTATTTTAGATGGTTGAGTCTGTCTACGGTCGACGCACCTTTTAATCTCCTGTTTAACGTTCGGAGAGCGCTGCATCACCTTTATTTGATCTCGCACGAACGATGCTAATGAATGAAAGGAAGGCATCTCCGAGCTACGATGCTCCATTTCAAACGCACGCACGGTGTCGGGGTCCAACTTCTTCAGTGCAATATGGAGAAACACCACGTCCATAAGATCATTAAATTTCAAATTCTTAAGTGCAGCCACCGATGCCACAAATTTATCTAGAAACTGCTCTAAGCCGTTGATGTTCGCGGATGATATAGATTTAAGATCGAATATCTGGTTCATATATTCGGAAGCTAACATTCTCCTATCTTCATAATTAGTTTTAAGCGTTTCGAATATTAATAGGTAATTGTTTGCTGTAGGTGTAAAACCAGAGCAGATCGACTGTGCCCTGCCACTAAGTTTACTAATTAAGTAATATAATTTTTCGGCGTCCGATAACGATGGGTTATTGTGTATATTGTTTTGAAAACTACTGAAGAAGAAGGGCCACGTCTTAATATCACCATTGAATACCGGAATATCTATTGGCGGCAACCTAATCGAGTCACTTGGACGTACCTGTGTTTCCGGCTTTGCTTCGTTTTGAGATTGTAGGGATCTCGCAGTTCTTTTCACGCGACACAACATATCTTCAAATGCCAGCAGCGGTTGGTAGTTCACTATGAATTTCGGGTCGATTTGTAATTCTAAATGATTAATTTGGTCTAATATTCTCTCGTAATCTAACCGCAAAGAATCTATCGTTTCGATTTCATTCAAAAAGGTTTCCCGCACTGCTTCTATATTAATGTTCTTTATATAATCACTTATATTCTGCATACGCGAAAAGAGTATGTCCCTCTTGGCATAAAGCGTTTTAATTTTGATTTCACTTCCACTAACTGCCATTTTAAATTATTATAATAAAGTTATATTAATCACAATTAATCTCACAACGCACAAACAATGAAGGATGGACACTCGGTATGCCGTATTACGTAATTAAATCGAACACCTGCGCAGCGAGTCGAGGTGACGCGTCATTTGCACTCAATAATTTTATCAAGATTGTGGGTAAGCGTATCAAACGGTTCCTATTACACTGTTTCAATTATTTAATAGGCTTTTAAATTTAATCAAATACGAGCGCTATAAAACGAATAATTCTGTTTGCGAGTACCTAATCAAATTTTAAATTTAAACGAACACTATTTAAGTCTATTCCATAAATTAGAGTGCATTATCTAATTAATTCATTCAACAATTCGACCAAATCCTGCCGAAGTGACCATAAAGTGGTGTGTCTAAGGCTGCCGAAAATCTAGTTCCCCGGTCGAACCTTAAACCTATTACGCGAGATATTAACTAAAGTGGACTGTATATGCAATTGCTTCTACGTTTACGTAAAGGCGACTACTATGGCATGCGGTATAATGCACTCGCTCTTCCCTAAAACTAAACTATTATTTTGCCAAGTCGATGAAAAGGAATCCTGCCTGATTAGGAAAACACAGAATTGGAGCGGGTTAAAACAATTATATCAGGCGGGAGCTAATTAAAGGAATATTGACTCACCGGGGTTTCTTCTATTTGTGTAGAGCACTATAGCTGCAACTTCTGGAACTTCTTCTAGACAGACACTCTGGGGCCCCAGGGGTGCGCCGGGAGAGAAACGTTGTAGTTTCACCGACGACTGCGGCGGAAAGAGCTGTTGTTCCAATGACTGGCGCGGTGGGAAGAGGACGCGCAACGGTCGCGCGTGTCTTATATATCCTCGGCTCCGATGATTACGTGACATTCTAGAATCATCTTCTTGCCCCTCCCACCCCACCACCCCGATGTGTCGATAGGAGGGTATGAATGATATCGTTTTTTCAAAAAGGAACAAGCGACTTGGCATCTACCGTCCGATATAAAATAAACACGAATGGGTTTTCCGCGCAACCTTCTCCCCTGCCCTTGAAGGATTTCCTTCAAAATTAACTAATACAACTAGAGCTAAGATCAACTAACAAAATAACTAACTAACGCTAAGATTACCTAAATTCAACCACAATTTTAATCTAGAAAGCTAATTTAAATTATGGAAGAGGCAGGGGGCACAAACGGACAACCGGACGCAAGTAAGACCCAACCGTGGTCTTAACGCGAGCTATCCTAACTACTCCGTCGGAACCGGGAAAGACCTCTTCGACAATTCCTAACGGCCAGTGGAGAGGCGGCGTATTCTCTTTGGTGAGCACAACTACAGTTCCTACAGCTAAAGGCTCAGTTGCTGTGTTCCATTTTTGTCGAGACTGCAAAGTATGCAAGTATTCCATCCTCCATCGTTTCCAAAACGATTGCACTAACCGATCTAATAATTTGTGGCGTGCGGAAATGCTAAGTCTGTTCTCATCCATATCTGCGGCTGGCAAATACTTTAAAGGCGTTAAATTCAAAAAATGTGCTGGAGTTAGAGCCAGCGGTTCCGAGGGGTCACTAGACAACGTACGACAAAGTGGGCGACTATTCATTACGCATTCAATTTGAGCGAGCACCGTACTTAGCTCTTCGAAGGACAAAATTTGATCTCCTATTACTCGGTATAAATGACTCTTTAGACTCTTGATATTAGTCTCCCAATTGCCCCCAAAATGACTCGCGGCTGGGACGTTCAGAGACCACTCAATGCGGTTCTCGGCTAGAATGTGAGCGAACTTCGAATTATAATACTTGCTAGCTAAGAGCTCATGTAGTTCCGATAGAATACGTTTTGCACCGACGTAGTTCGTACCGTTATCCGAATACAATCTACTTACAGGGCCACGGCGGGAAAGAAATCTTTTAAATGCACCCATAAAGCCTGCTGTGCTTAGATCACCAACGAGTTCTATATGCACCGCTCGAGTAGTTAGACATACGAAAATGCAGACGTAAGCCTTTGTGGATCTTATACCACGCCCGCGAGTGAGCGTGACCTTAAACGGACCAGCGAAATCAGACCCGGTGTGCGTGAAGGGCTTTACTGATTGTATTACTCTACAAGATCTAAGTTCCGCCATTTCCAGAAATGACGGCTTGGGGCGTGCCCGAAAGCAAGCTATACATCTGTGCACCCGATTGCGTATTAAACTACGTGCAGAAAGAATCCAATAATTCTGACGCAAAATCGACATTAACAAGTCGGGGCCAGCGTGCGAGTTCAATTTATGATGGTAGTCGACTAATAAGTTCATGATATGGTCTTTACGCGGTAAAACAATAGGGTGCCGTTGGTCGAAACTCAATTGCGAGTTGAACAAGCGTCCACCTACCCTTACAATCCCATCCTGTAAAAATGGCTTAAGGCGTTGAAAGGCGCGACTACAAGCTCTATTCGATTGTAATCTTCTAATTTCTTCAGAGAAGTGCGCACGTTGAAGTTCACGCAATACTAGCGACTAGGCATAGTTGTAATCGGATGCTAAGACATACGAACGTCGCGGTAACAGCTTGGCGAATCGATAAACGTAAATTACGCTACGCAATAATTTCGACCAAGAGGACAAGCGGTTCGCCAAAGCAATGATTGGATAAACCTCGCTTGAAACGTTAGCCACTAGAGCGTGTCTCTTCTCTTCCGGCGGTTGTGACACTGACGAAGGTTCGAAGTCGGTTATTGGCCATTGCGAGGGATCCAAGTGAACCCAAGCAGGTCCGTGGAACCAAAGCGGGTGGTCCATTATTTGCATCGGGGTGAGTCCACGGGATAGACAATCGGCGGGGTTTTCCGTGCCGGACACGTGATAAAAGTTCCGCGTTTCTAACTCGTCTTGGCCACTCGGTTCGCGACAAACGTATCCCAACGGTGGGGTGATGAATGAACCCAGCATAAGGCGACGGTGGAGTCGGAAAAGGCCAATATCCTTTCTATGTGAACTCTATCCCTACATGCGCTGATAACTGCGGTAATAAGCTTGGTGAGTACTAATATTGCGCAAAGCTCTAAGCGCGCCAGAGAGACAACCTTGCGGGGGGAGACTCTCGACTTAGAACTAATGAGGCTAATCGAATTTCTACCATTATTCTGGACGTGGAAATATACAACGCCCCCGTAAGCCTTCTCGCTGGCGTCTGCAAACCCAACAACCGTTATGACGCTATTTCTATCTACGTTTATATGACGCGGTATTTTAATTTCTCTTAATAAAGGAAGTTCCTCTCTAAAGCGCTGCCACAACCGAACAATGCTGTCAGGCGGCGAGTCATCCCAGTCGCATTCCAATAACCAAAGTTGTTTAATCAAAAGCTTAGCGTATAATACCACCGGAGCTACGAAACCCATGACGTCCCATAATCTAGCAACGCATGACAGTATTGTGCGCTTTGTGCATTTCTCTACGGGCGGATTTACCTTAAGGCTAAACACGTCGGACTCTGGTGACCAACACAGACCGAGCACCTTGTGTGTATCAGAATCGTCGAATTCCTTTATCGCCGAAAGACGGTGTGATAGTGGGATTGTATCTAAAACCGGACGCGAATTACTAGTCCACTTCACAAGATCGAATTGATCCGATTTCATGAGCCTTATAACCTCGGCGGTGGTTAGGGTTGCCTCCTCCACGCTATCGACCGAGTACACAAAATCATCCATATATAATCCGCTCTCAATTGCCCTCTTAGCTTTAGGATAAGAGGGACCTTCATCGTGAGCGAGCTGTCTCACCGTGCGTAACGCATGAAATGGGCTCGACTTTAAACCAAAACAAACGCGGTTAAATTCAAACACCATTAGAGGTTCCTTTGGGTTGAAACGATATAAAATGCGTTGGAATCTACGGTCGCATTCACGGACCCCTATGCAAAGAAACATTTGACGAATATCGGCGGATAGTGCTATACTAAACAAACGAAAATTGACTATTATATTAAATAAACTGCCCTGTAAATTTTGCCCACTATAGAGGATATCGTTAAGCGACAGGTGAGTGCTAGTTTTAGCACTAGCGTCGAGCACTACACGTAACTTAGATGTAAGTTTGTCCTCTCTAATGACTCCGTGGTGTGGTATGAAATACGACGGTGTGTTTTCGTAATTATCTAATTTCGAAGCCACAAGTGATATGTAACCTTCTCTTATGTATTCGCTAATGACGCCGTCGTAAGCTTCCTTTAACTGGGGTGAAGCGAACATCCTACGCTCCAAGCTGTAGAAACGTTTTTCCGCCATTTGACGCGAATCGCCGAGAGATAAAACATCTCCTTTAAAGGGTAGCGCTACACTATATCTACCGTCGCGATCACGAACGGTCGTGCGGACGTAAATTTCCTCGCATAACCTGTCATCTGAGCTAGCTATGGGTGGGACGTTCACCCCCTCCATCTCCCAAAATTTGCGGACTAACGACTCGAGCGGTTCGACAGCCATACCACAATAAGAGGTTGCCGAAATACTGTCTATGATGGGGGCGGAGCCAAGGATCACATAGCCCAATACGGTTTCCAGTGCGTAAGGCGCGGTATGCGAGGAGTTGCCCCTGACCTTATTGTTTAACAAAAGATGAGGGAAAAGCGATGCTCCAATGAGCATGTCTATGTTTCCAGGAACGGCGTAAGTGTCGTCCGCCAGAGTCAAATTCTTAAATTCAATCATTGCCGAGGTGTCAACCGAAACGGTTGGCAACCGTTCAGTGACCCTATCTACTACTAGTGCATTTATATCAAAGTTAATATTACGATCTATCCGAGAATAAAATTTTAAATTTATATATCCCTGTGTCGCTTTACTAGTGCCTCCGATGCCTTTAATTACCGGACATGAAAGTGACCTATTTATTACTAAGCCTAAGCGCTGACAACATTGTCGCGTTATAAAGCTATTTTGGGCTCCGCTGTCCAGCAGTGCACGGACGCTTCGTTCGTTTCCACGCGAATCCCTAACCAAAATACGTGCCGTACCCAGTAACACGGTTGAAGGAGGTTGTGCTCCCATATTTGCCAATGAGCACAGAGCGACATCACCAGGTCGACCGCTAGAATCGTTGACCTTAGTAGGGGCGAATTCCTTGTCCGCTTTACTTGACGCCGCTATGTTGCTATTTTCAAAATGTAATAGCGTGTGATGTTTCCTGGCGCACTTGCTACATACGGAACTCGAATTGCATTTTGCAACTAAATGCTTATCGCTTAAGCAGTTCAAACATAGGTTGTTTGTCTTTACTAATTTATAACGCTCGCTTGGTGAATATTTACGAAAAGTCGCACAATTATATAAATTACCGTGTCTATCTTTACATACTAAACAAGTATGCTAGAGTGATGTTGGCGTAGCGGTTACGTAAGTTAACGACCCTGCTATTTTAGATGGTTGAGTCTGTCTACGGTCGACGCACCTTTTAATCTCCTGTTTAACGTTCGGAGAGCGCTGCATCACCTTTATTTGATCTCGCACGAACGATGCTAATGAATGAAAGGAAGGCATCTCCGAGCTACGATGCTCCATTTCAAACGCACGCACGGTGTCGGGGTCCAACTTCTTCAGTGCAATATGGAGAAACACCACGTCCATAAGATCATTAAATTTCAAATTCTTAAGTGCAGCCACCGATGCCACAAATTTATCTAGAAACTGCTCTAAGCCGTTGATGTTCGCGGATGATATAGATTTAAGATCGAATATCTGGTTCAAATATTCGGAAGCTAACATTCTCCTATCTTCATATTTAGTTTTAAGCGTTTCGAATATTAATAGGTAATTGTTTGCTGTAGGTGTAAAACCAGAGCAGATCGACTGTGCCCTGCCACTAAGTTTACTAATTAAGTAATATAATTTTTCGGCGTCCGATAACGATGGGTTATTGTGTATATTGTTTTGAAAACTACTGAAGAAGAAGGGCCACGTCTTAATATCACCATTGAATACCGGAATATCTATTGGCGGCAACCTAATCGAGTCACTTGGACGTACCTGTGTTTCCGGCTTTGCTTCGTTTTGAGATTGTAGGGATCTCGCAGTTCTTTTCACGCGACACAACATATCTTCGAATGCCAGCAGCGGTTGGTAGTTCACTATGTATTTCGGGTCGATTTGTAATTCTAAATGATTAATTTGGTCTAATATTCTCTCGTAATCTAACCGCAAAGAATCTATCGTTTCGATTTCATTCAAAAAGGTTTCTCGCACTGCTTCTATACTAATGTTCTTTATATAATCACTTTTATTCTGCATACGCGAAAAGAGTATGTCCCTCTTGGCATAAAGCGTTTTAATTTTGATTTCACTTCCACTAACTGCCATTTTAAATTATTATAATAAAGTTATATTAATCACAATTAATCTCACAACGCACAAACAATGAAGGATGGACACTCGGTATGCCGTATTACGTAATTAAATCGAACACCTGCGCAGCGAGTCGAGGTGACGCGTCATTTGCACTCAATAATTTTATCAAGATTGTGGGTAAGCGTATCAAACGGTTCCTATTACACTGTTTCAATTATTTAATAGGCTTTTAAATTTAATCAAATACGAGCGCTATAAAACGAATAAATCTGTTTGCGAGTACCTAATCAAATTTTAAATTTAAACGAACACTATTTAAGTCTATTCCATAAATTAGAGTGCATTATCTAATTAATTCATTCAACAATTCGACCAAATCCTGCCGAAGTGACCATAAAATGGTGGAGCCACGTGTCTAAGGCTGCCGAAAATCTAGTTCCCCGGTCGAACCTTAAACCTATTACGCGAGATATTAACTAAAGTGGACTGTATATGCGATTGCTTCTACGTTTACGTAAAGGCGACTACTATGGCATGCGGTATAATGCACTCGCTCTTCCCTAAAACTAAACTATTATTTTGCCAAGTCGATGAAAAGGAATCCTGCCTGATTAGGAAAACACAGAATTGGAGCGGGTTAAAACAATTATATCAGGCGGGAGCTAATTAAAGGAATATTGACTCACCGGGGTTTCTTCTATTTGTGTAGAGCACTATAGCTGCAACTTCTGGAACTTCTTCTAGACAGACACTCTGGGGCCCAAGGGGTGCGTCGGTAGAGAAGCGTTGTAGTTTCACCGACGACTGCGGCGGAAAGAGCTGTTGTTCCAATGACTGGCGCGGTGGGAAGAGGACGCGCAACGGTCGCGCGTGTCTTATATATCCTCGGCTCCGATGATTACGTGACATTCTAGAATCATCTTCTTGCCCCTCCCACCCCACCACACCGATGTGTCGATAGGAGGGTATGAATGATATCGTTTTTTCGAAAAGGAACAAGCGACTTGGCACCTACCGTCCGATATAAAATAAACACGAATGAGTTTTCCGCGCAACCATAAATTATAAATAAATATCCATGGCATAACTATTTTTATTGCTCTAGAGGATAGAAAATTTCATATTGAATCTTTAATGCCACTTCTTCATAAAAAAATAGTCTCTAAAATAAGTTTTAACGGTTTAAAGTGCTGTGGGTATGCGCGGTCGTATTCAACCGCTTGAATTTTGTTGAAGGGTTAAAAATTTCTGCCTGGAAGATAGGGGCATTGGGGCATTTTGGGCATTCCCCATAAATGCCAAAGCCTACGTCATGGTACTAGTAGTAGTAGTATATACTTTATTGCACATATTTATACACCACACATATACAACGAATAAATACATTACAGAGAAAACTTAATATATACGTATGTACAATAAGGCGGTTTTATCGCTAAAGAGCGATCTCTTCCAGACAATCTTTGGGCTAAGGAGAAACTGGAATTAAGAACAGTAGGAGGTGGTGCGTTTTATGATACACTTACATTCTATCTAAATATATATATATATATATATATATATATATATATATATATATATATATATATATATACATAAATATACATAGATAATAAATAAATAAATATAAAACAAAAAAGAAAAACACAGAATAACTATCTGTTGCTAGAATTGGTTATCAATAACCACAAAGTGTTAGGTAATGCTTCTTGACGTCACTTTTGAAACTTTCCAAAGTTTGAGCACGTTGAATTTGGAGTGGAAGTTCATTCCATAACCTTATGGCTTGGCTCGTAAAAGAATATTTCATAAATTTTGTTCGAAATGAACATGGTTCTAGAATTAGTTCGCCAGCTGACCGAAGAAGTCTACTTTCACCACACTTGGAACCGAGGTTGCAGCATATGTGGCTTGAGTCACCGATTCAGAGGTCGAAATAGCATCAAGATCAAGCCTAGAATGGATACGATGGCGTACTTGATCAGGTCCTAGTACGAAGATGATGCCATCCCTCGTTCAGCACCTTGAAACTCCGAAACGTTGGCGCGCCGCTTGGAATGTAGTATGGCGACCCTTTGTAAGAAATTCGGACAATGTAATCCCAGTGCCTTTCAAATTTTTCTTTGCAAGCCATATCTTCTCTTTTAGAAATAGAAATAGAAACTTTTTTATTCAATGTAGATTATAAAAATACTTATTGAAAGTCACTTTTTTAATTTACCACTGGATCGCAAAAAAAACCTCTGTCCTGGGAAGAACCAGCATGAAACCCAGCGGGAATATTTTTTTTCATAACAGCTTACAATCATGTTTACAACCAACAACACAAGACAAATTAGAAATAGCTTGGTAGCGATCACCCTTCCCAGGGGTTATTATCATCTATAAATTTCTTAATATTATAATAACCTTTTTTATACAAACTTAGTTTAATTACATTTTTGAACTTTGTGTATGACAAATTTTGTATATTTTCTGGGATTTCATTGTAAAAGCGTATACATTGCTCCAAGAATAAATTACTGACTCGGTGGAGTCGAGTAACTGGTACTACTAGCTTGTGTCTGTTCCTAGTATTTACAGAATGAATATCACTTATTTTCGCAAAACTACTTTTATTTTTGTGTACGTACATTACATTTTCAGAAATGTTTTGTGAGGCCAGAGTTAATATATTAATTTCCTCAAATTTTTGTCTCAGTGACTCTTTTGGTTTTAAATTATATATTGCTCTAATGGCCCTCTTCTGTAAAATAAACATAATTTCAGTGTCAGTCGCGTGTCCCCATAGCAAAATACCATACGACATAATGCTATGGATATAACTAAAGCAAACTATTCTAGCTGTTTCAACGCTGGTAAGAGTTCTGATCTTTTTTACAGCATATGCTGCAGAACTAAGTCTGCTAGCTAGTTTTGATATATGGGGGAGCCATTGAAGCCTTGCGTCCAGTGTGATTCCAAGAAAAATTGTGGTCTCATCAAGACTCAGTTCCTCCCCATTTAAAATTACATTAGTATTGACATGTTTAACATTAGGAGTTACGAATTTCATACATTTAGTTTTATTTCCATTCAAATGCAAATTATTAACATTAAACCAATTGACTAACTTAGCTATAGCATTATTTACTCGTCGTCGTAATTTAATAACTGTTGTTTTATTTTGAAAATTAATGAAGTATCATCAGCACATAATACTATATCATGGTTATCCCCTACTATGTAAGGTAAGTCATTAATATATACAAGAAACAGAAAGGGGCCGAGAATTAAACCCTGAGGCACGCCCATTTGTACAATCGACCCGGAAGAACTCATACTATTAATAACAACTTTTTGTGTTCCGTCACTTAAATATGAAATAATTAATTTAAGAGCATCATTTCTTACACCGTAGTGTTGAAGTTTCCTGATTAATGTTTCACGATGAACACAATCGAAAGCTTTGGATAGGTTACAGAACACACCCAAAGCATCCTGTGAATTCTCCCATGCATTAAATATATATTTAATCAGCTCAACACCAGCATCAGTTGTCGAGCGACCTCTTGTGAAACCAAATTTATTTCTATGAAGTAATTTATTTACATTAAAAAAAATTAACAATTGATCAAGAATAATTTTTTCAAAAATTTTACTAAGTGTTGGCAGTACAGAAATAGGTCTAAAATTAGCGGGGTCCAATGTACTACCAGATTTAAATAAAGATATCACTTTACTATGCTTCATTAAATCGGGAAACACAACAGATTTGATACTACTATTAAAAATAATAGATAGTTGAGGTGCGATTGTATCTACTATAGACGCAATAACTTTAACAGAAATCCCCCACAGATCCGCGGTTCTCTTAATATCAATAGTCTTAAAATATTTTACAATATCTTTTGATGAAACTTATTGAAATGTAAAATTCTTTGTACACACATTTACATTTTGTTTAAGTAATGATTCGGCGACGGTAGGAGAAGAATTCAGTGACTTAGTGGTTAAGATCGGAATATCAGTAAAATATTTCTCAAAAACCATTGCAACGTCCTGATTTGATTTAGTTAATTTATTCTTAAAACTTAACTGGTAGTTTGAATTGCGAGAGTTGACCTTACCAGTTTCACTATTAATTATACTCCATGTTATTTTAATTTTATTAGAAGCAGTCTTTATTTTGTTGCTTAAATACAATGACTTGGCTAAGGAGCACACTCCTTTAAATATTTTGGAATATTTTTTTACATATTCCCTGAATTTGACGCTAGGGTTATATGACCTTTCATTGTAAGTTCATATAACCTTTGTCTACTCTTATGGACTCCTACTGTCGCCCATTCATTAAATGCTTTACGATTATTCAAGGAGAATGTTTTAGAAGTAAAAATATTATTAAATTCATTGCAAATGAGCTTAAATAATGTTGCATATAAAAAATTTGGATTATTTTGGTATGAAAGTAATGGAAGTTTTTTTACTATGTTACTTCTAAACTTGTCCAAGCGATGTGCATTTACTGGAACAAACACTACTTTTTTATCTACTTGCTTTTTGTGAACATAAGGTAATGAAACAAATTGTCCACAGTGATCAGAGCTCAATTTTTGAATTATACATTTATTGAACGGCCTAACATTTGTAAAAATGTTATCTATACATGTTGCACTAGATTCAGCAATACGTGTTGGCTCCAAAAATAAATTAAAAAGATCATAAGATTTAAACAATGATCTAAATTTAATATTAGTGGAGGAAGCTTCTAGGAGATTTATATTAAATTCTCCACATATTACAACAGATTTATTCTGTTTATTAAGCTTAGCGAAAACTTCCTCCACATTGTTTTCAAAAGTATCATATAAAGAACATGGGGGTCTGTAAACGCTCACAACAGTGAGGTGCTCAAACTCAACACATGCCATTTCTACAGTTCGCTCAACAGAGAGGCTCGCAATATCTGTACGTTCTTTATGTGATAATAATTTACTAGCTAAAATTAATGAGCCACCTCTTAAAATCGTTTCTCTATTGAAAGAACTGAGCACCTGGTGATTACTAAAGTTAAACATTAAATTATGAGCTTTTAACCAATGTTCAGTAATACATAAAATATGAATATTGTTGCTATTTAAAAGCAATTCAATTTCTAGCTCTTTGCCTATCACGCCTTGTTTATTCTGATGCACCAGGTGTAAACAATTTTTATTATCATTTTGTGGAGTTATACAATTGCAACTATTAAGGATTTGTAAGCTATATTCTAAATTATTTAAATTATTATAACTGCTAGAGATTACCTCTATTGTCTCGTTTTCTAATTTCAATTACTTGGAACGGATTCCAAATTACATGTCAAATCATTATGCTGCTCAATAGGAGCAGATGTCTGGGTAGCCAAGTCCTTGGCTGAGTTAATATATAAATAATAAGATAGCACATTTGCTATCTGTCTTAAATTATATTTGGATAGGTAATACCTATCTGTAGTCAAAAATTTCTTAATTAAATTATTAATATCTATTTAATTAATTCTATTGGTATAATTGTTATAATTAAATGTCAAATTTAAATTATTGTTACATGATAAATCATTCATTAACAAATTTAAATAATTTTTTGTACATTTAAAGTATTGAGGTAATCAATATATTATTTTAATAATTGATTTTTGTTTACATTGCCTCTTCTCCCAACAAGAATTATTAATGTGCTATTTGGAGAAAACTTACTGGTTAAAACTTTATTCATTATATGACTAAAGGATGCTCCAGGCATACAATAATTACTAATCAATTGTCCTTTTAAATGGTTATTTAACATCATGCCCAAATTTTTACCTATGTCATCACAATACATAATAACTTTATGTTTTTTAATATATAAACTACTTTTTAAGTTTTTATTCTTTGTTATGGCACCGTCATAGAGTGTTGGTGAAAATAAGGTGTAATTGCTATTTACACATATTGTCCCCGATGAACATGGTATGGAGTGTTGATTCTCACTCTGATGTTTTATTAAGGAGTCAAAGCGTTCCTCATTGTATTTACATGACTTTACCAGATCATTCATGGCCAATATGTGTTCTTTTATCTCAACCTGAGCCGATGCATATTTATTTGAGCTAATATGTAAGTTTTTAAGCGACAAAACTTCTGAATTGAGACACTCTATTTCAGTCTCATAACAGTTTTTCATATTTTCCACCTCAATTGCATATAATTTAAGTTTATTAATTAATACATGCTTTTCCTTACATATATTTATATAATTTTTTGTATTAATTTTTGTTTTTGATTAACTTTTGTACTTTCCTAACATATTTATTAATTTTTATGTATTTCTTTAATTTTCTTCTACTGCATGTAATCCTTTCTGCTGTTCTAGATGTGACAAAATCATCACCAGTCAAATCGATTGTTGTGGAGGGTTGCAATGTTTTTGAAGATTTACATTCTATGAGCTCATTGAACAGACTTTGAGTTTGGGACACTTTCAATTCATCTAAGTATTGTTTTAATTGCAAAATCTGCTCATTAGCCTCACTTAACTGCAACTGCAATGCAGCAATTAATCTGAGGGATTCCTCATATTCTTTGCTGCATCGGTCAAACTCATCGACTGTTTCCTGAAGCTGATCCCTTTCTTTTAAAACATTTGTGTAGTTTTTATGCAACTTAACCATATCACTTTTTAGTTGACTATTTTTGGCAATTATATTGGCTAAGCTTTCCATTGACGTCCGTCAAATTGGGGGTTGATATTTTTTTTACAAAAAGGTTACATTAATATAAGCACACACGTAAAGTTTCAACATGCGGAAAAGCGTACTTTTTGAGAAAAAAATTATTGAAAATCAATAATTTTTGCAATATTTATGTCAATCCCTATCTCAGATTATATGATATTTTTTTTACAGAAAGGTTACACTATTGTAAACACACACACACAAAATTTCAACATGCGGAAACGCGTACTTTTTGAGAAAAAAGTTATTGAAAATCAATTATTTTTATAATATTTACGTCAATCCTTAGCACAGATCATATCGAATTCTCGCCATTGAATGTTCGTTTTCCGTACAGTTAAGTTGTCATACGTTCGGTATCATTTTATTTTATTTTTTTTTACGTAAATAATTATATTTTGTCTTCATTTAAATAGTTTTCATGCATACACATATATTTAACAGCTTATATTTAAATTACAAAATTATTATCATTATGAGCTATTAAAATTAAAATGTGTAGTGTTTACCGTTTTTTGCCTGCTTATGGGACGTAACATAAAACTGATGATTTCTAAGAATTAATTAAAGCAATATGTGTATAAAATTGTATAAAACATGTGTATAAAACAGTGCCCACCTATTAGGACATAATAAATAAAATAGGTTAGATTCAACTTATGTCAAGGAACTGAATTAATAGACCCCGACTCCATGTGGTACGAGTCTGTCCTACCCCTAGAGTGGTTTTATAGAGCCGGAGGCGCGTAGGTAGAGCAGCCTCCGCCTGCTGTAACAAATCGAGGCTGGATGCCTGCGATTTGTTACGCAAAGGCGTAGAGGCTGCTCTTCCCGCAGCACCGGAGATGTTGCAGTCTCAAAATAGATACAGAAATCCCTCTGAATGAGTCCCTCTATTTATTTTTGGTGAAGGGGTTCCTCCTTCCCCCCCCCCCCCAAGAGGTCCCCATGGTTTTTTACACTTAATATTTATGCATAAAAAATAAAATTTCCTAAGAATTAAAATTCAAAAAACTCAAAAAGGGGGGGGGGCACCGCAACTTTTCCTTTTAGGGGGAGTAGTACACCTCCCCCCGCCCTCCCACCACCCCCCTCCAACCTCCAATTCGACGGACGTCAATGGAAAGTCGTACCATTATATTTATTATTTCCTTTTCGTTGTCATCCCCTTCTTTAAGCAACAGCTCACACTGCTTTTTTGACGCCTTAAGTTCTAGAAGCGCCATTTGAAGTTGGTTCTCCATTTGGCGCGTTGCGTGTATTCATTTTACTATTATGTGTAAATAGCAAAAGAAAACAAAGAAAGAAAACCGAAGAAACAGAGTAAGCTAATATCTAGATCTATGGGTCTACTTACAGATCTCAAATTAAATTATCAGGTAAATAATTCAAATTGAAATCCGAAACTGCACTAATTTAAAAGGTAAATCTTAAAATATTAAAGGGATAACAATAACTTACGGAAAGTTCAAACAATGTTCGTTACATCTGTCACTTTTAGTTGAAACACAAAACACTATTTAATTAAAATACTTATGACTTTTACTTATTTTACCAACAAAATTAAGTTTAACAACTGTAACTAAAAATTGAGGTGGATATTATCAAATTACAATATTTAATTTTGCTAAATTGTTGGGAGCTATTATTTTACAACTTGTCACTTGGGTTGCCACAGAGTATATCTATCTATCCACAGAGTATCTATCTATCCAAAGAGTATATTTTGTCCCATAGTCTCTAAATTCTACAAGCACAGCCCGGGGTTTATCAGTGCCAGGTTGACCAAGACGATGTGACCGGCCTATCGAATCAGTGGTAATACCAGGGACTTTCAAGTGGTCGGATAGAACCTTGACAACACTAGAGGATGTGTTCTCTTTCTTGTCTTCGGCTATACCATGAACATGCAGGATTTTTCTTCGAGATCTCATCTCCATGTTATCATATTGTTGAGCTAATAGTTCAACTTACAGTTGCAAATTTTCTAAAGCAGTTAAAACAAAGCACCAGAATGAATGAAATTGGTGATTAATATTTGAAGTGGGGCTTGTGGCTGGAATTGAATTCTTGAGATCTTTTTGGAACTCGGCCATCCTTAAGTTGAAATGTTCAGTGAGGTCCGTAACAGATTTCTTAATTGACTCCATTTGTTTTTAAGGTTATAACAATGTGGTAGTGAAGTGAATGTGCTAAAGAGTTCAAGTTATTCTAAATATATTTCAGACTTGACTGGCAGGAGTTTATATATCACAGGAACATTAAATTTATGTTCGAAAGTCCCTAGATATAATATTATACAAATTAAAGCTTTCAGTGTATTAAAATATGTCTAACTTAATCAACTTCTACCCGCGAAAAAAGGTCCATTTTTGACCTATCTGTGTACCATGTAAGGCTACTACCTCAAAGATAACCTGTCCATTCAGCTAGTCTTCTCTGAAGGGTAGTTCCACTATATATTTTATATTAAAATAGTATATTGGACGCATGATATCTGAGATCATGCTTAAGGGTTAAACTTTCCAATATGGACCATCGATTTCAAAGCCCATATTTTTTTGTAGATAGTACTCACTAAAAGAAAGCGTTTTGCAAAGTTTTAGGTTGCGGAAACTTACGGTTCATGAGATATATTTTTTTAAACTTTTCGTACAAATTGGCAAATAACACGCAATTACAAAATGAATTTGACAAATCATTGATGTCAAACGTCAATTAGTGTAGGGTTCCGAATATTTTGAAAGTATCGATACGTACTCGATACCAGGTATCGTATCAAAAGTATCACTACTACTTGGTATCGAGTACATTTCGTTAATTTTGGAGACTAGGGGGGGGTAAGAAGCCGGGAAGTGGTGCTCCGGCGCTCCGTGGCAGCTCCGGCGCTGCGGGATGAGCAGTGCCTCCGCCCTAGCGTAGGGAAGCACAGGCACCTGGGCTCGCCTTCGCAGCTTCGGCTTTTTGGTCGCCTTCGGCGACCAGCTTCAGCCGCTACGGCGATCTCGGTGCCTGCACTTCCCTACGGTGGGCGGGCACTGCTCTCCCTCCGCGCCTCCGGGCTCTTATATACACTCTAGGGGTAGGGCAGACAAGACCACGTGGATAGTGGGGTGCTCTGATTCGGTTTTGGGTACTTTTTGAATATTAAATAAGTAAGTCAATAAGTAAGTAAACACTTTATTGTAGTAAGAATTAGATAATACAGAAAGTTGCAAACAATAAAATAAAAATACAAAAGCTGTACTAATTAAGAGATACAAACAAGTTGCAAACAATGAAATACAAGTACTAAGGCGGAACTTAAATAGAGTAAACTTTATTCTACTTTGTATACATGTATAATTGCACTTATCAGCTCTTCCTATGCATCTAATGAGTTTGTCATAATTTTTCGTCTCCAAAATTAACGAAATATACTCGATACCAAGCAGTATTGATACTTTTGATACGATACTTGGTATAGAGTAGGTATCGATACTTTCAAAGTATTCGGAACCCTTCACTAACTGACGTTTAACATCAATCATTTGTCAAATTTATTTTGTAATTGCGTGTTATTTACCAATTTGTATGAAAAGTTTAAAAAAATATATCTCATGAACCGTAAGTTTCCGCACCCTAAAACTTTGCAAAACGCTCTCTTTTAGTGAGTACTATCTACAAAAAAAAAAATGGGCTTTGAAATCGATGGTCCATATTGGAAAGTTTAGCCTGCTTAAAGCCCGTGTTTCCTTAATTGAGACGAGCACGGAACTCAATTTTTAGGAAAATGAGCGCAGACTGCCCTATTACAAACTAGCCCAGGCTTCCTGGCATTAAGAGCTTCTCCAGGCGATGATTGCATTGCTCCAGTTGCCATTAAGCAGGCAGCCCTTTGTAGACTATTTAGTCTGTCCGCAGTCGTCTTTTGGTTGGCCTCATTACACCAGACAATGGAGACGTATATGATAATCGACCTCACTATGCTGCTGTACAACTATAGGATCATACTGGGACGTAAGCCCCAGTTGTTCCCAACCATACATACGGATGCACGTACCTTAAACAATTTTAGCCGTATGACATACGTTGCTAAGGTGAGGGTTCCACGTTAATTTTTGGTCGATTGTTTGGCCCAAATACTTAATTTTCTCGATAAATAAAAGAAACAGGCATTACTATGCAGATATCCATTATATTGAAGTTTTCAGAATTTAATTTGCTCATTTCCGCGTAATAAAATGCAATGATGTGTCCTGCCTAGTCTAAAGAGCACCCACCTCCCACATTACCTCAGTTGCGTGCACTATCCCCTTTATCACCAATCCCAACACCACCACTCTCAGCACCACTACTCCCAGCGCCACCCCTCCAAACACCACCACCCTAGAAATGACACACTACCCTTGACAATAGGACATATGTTTCGCCTTCACACGAGACACCCTCAGATGGAGAGGACTCTGCGGAGGCTGACTCAGCATTAATCCCATCACCACCACTCATAACACACACGCTGCTATTTATTCAACTCGTTATTCAGCTAGTTGCATAAGTAGCAACTGCTTCGGCTCGCCGCTCCTTAGCCTTCAGCCACCGCAGAGTACTTCACCTGTGGATATCTCGTTTAGAGGCGAAACACGTATCGTATTATCGAGAGTGGTTCGTCGTTCCTAGTGTGCTGGTGTTGGGTGTTGTGGTATTGGGAGTGGTGGCTACGGAGATAGTGCATACAATTGAGGGGAGTCGGGAGGTGCTCTTCAGACTGGGACACATAATTTTATTTTATTGCGTGAATATGAGCAAATTATGTTCTAATAACTTCAACCACGTGGATTGAAAAATGCCCGAGAATATTGGGTCAAATTCTGGTTTAAACTCCATTATTCCTGCCATGTTTGCACCATTCTTGTACCCTTGCCCTCAAAGACTTTTACAATTGTATCAAAAAAGAGGCCAGTAGTTCTTTTTTGAAAAGTCACTTACTACTGGCTTGTAAGCAACAAAATATTCGTGCTTTGACTTCCTAATTTGTGTCAATAAAACGGAATATTAGTGATAAGAGTGAGTGATTTGATGACCAGTGCCTGGTGGTAGCGCTTCGGTTGATTTTGACCTCCTCCGATGACGGCGCCCGGTGCGGTGGCACTGCTCGCACCGCCCTAGGGCCGCCACTGGGTGCAATAAACTCTGTTTCATATATTTTTAGGTTAGGTATCTATAAACGTAATGTTGCGAAAATGAAATAAAAATGTACTTGTATTATAAGTATGCTTTCTCAAAGGGAAAAAATTTAGTTATATATTTTTAGTAATTTCCTTTTTCAAAAAGTTTTACTTCCTGACTTTTTTTAATGTTGTGATGTAAATTTACGCAAATACTGAACTTTTAATAAAACTAAAATCTACGCAGAACCATATAATGAAGATACATTTAGCTCATACGAAACAGTAATTAAAGAATTTTAAATTAATAGCGACGAAATTCGCTAAATTAGTTTTTTTTTCAATTATTCTAATTTTTTTTCGCGTATAGGGTAAAGGTAAATTGTTAATGTATAGGCTGGAAAGATCATTCGAAGACGGACAGTAAACGATGTCATTATTTAGCTTTAAGATATATTATTTTATAAGATAGCGTGACAAACGGTAACACACAGTCTACCTGATGGTAAGTGGTTGTTGTGGCTCATAGAATTCAACATCTATCCTTAATTATGAATCAAAATGCAGATGCGTTATCACCCAAATACGTGAAAAAGTTTTGTAATTTTCAACATCCTTTACTAAATAATTCTTAAATATTAACAAATTATACAATATAAAAATCGTAACCGATTATATAAACAGAAAAATACCAATTTCTGCAGTGTACTTTGATATGAGCAAAGCATTTGATAGTGTTGGTCATGATATTCTCCTAAAAAAAATTGAAGCTTATGGTATAAGAGGGCCAGCTTACTCCTGGATACAAAGCTATTTAAAAGATAGAAAACAATGTGTTGAAGTACAACAAAAAGATAAAAAACGGCAAGACATTTTAAAATATAAATCTTTGTACTTACCAAATGATTACGGAGTGCCACAAGGGAGTGTCTTGGGTCCTTTACTGTTTTTAATTTACATAAATGACCTACCAAATTACATCAAACATAATACAATATTATTTGCTGACGACATTTCCATTTTAATACCGAAAATAAATTTTAATGCTAGTAATAAAGAATATGAAAATGAAATAAATAATACTATTGTAAATGTTGTTAAATGGATAAAAAACAATAATCTAAGCATAAATCTATCCAAAACTAAATTTATGCAATTCTACAATGTTAAAAGTAAACCGCAATTACTTGATATTAAGTATAATGGTGAAAAAATTACTGCTACTGAATGTACCACATTTTTAGGTATTAGTTTAGACAAACATTGTAATTGGAAAAATCACATAGATAAAGTTTGTTCTAAAATATTTAAATTTAATTTTGCTCTGCGAAGGCTAACTTCAATCTCGTCAAGAAACACTTCTCTTATAGCATATCATGCGTATGTCGCTGCTGTATTAAGATATGGTCTCATATTATGGGGAAACTCGACTGATGTAAACCGTGCTTTTATAGCGCAAAAACGGTGTATACGAGCAATTTGTGGTGTCGGGCCACTAGTTTCTTGCAAACCACTGTTCAAATAATTGGGTGTTCTTACGCTACCATCCATGTACATTTTTGAACTTTCAATATTCGTAAAAAAGTATCCTCAGTTTTTTACTAGATTTAAAGATACAGTAACATATAGTACCAGATACCCAGATAAAATTATTTTACCTTCATCAAAAACTAGCCTGTACTCAAAAAATTGCTATGTGATGGCTGGAAATAAGGCAATTAGATTATAATCAATTTAGAAGTAATTTATTAAAGTGGCTTTTAGAAAAACAGTTTTATTCGGTAAATGAACTGCTAAAAATAAAAGAACGTTTCTATTGACTATAAAATGCTGTTTCTTATCTGACTGTGTTTTAAACGACGATTATGATATATATTAGATTGTAAAATGATGCATGTTTATTTTTACTTAAATTTTTGTATAATATGTTGATTGTATAGAATATTATTCTAACCATAAGTTAATTAGTAAATAAGTTTTCATATACCAAAATTGGTGAAATATGTGAATCATTATTATTTTTATAAGAACATCTTTGTACCATATTTCTTGTGAATAAATTTAATTTATTTATTTATTATTTATAATAACAGGAAAAAATTGTAATAGTTAGGTACATTAATTTAATAGTTGCGCATAAATTTACAAAACGTTATATCTATTCATGAGTCCTAACCAATTAAAACTTCCTTGATTTTTATGATTAGGTATGATATTACTAAGAAACGTAGCATTAATAATAACAAAAAAACCTTGATAACGTTATTCGTAAATATTTAAGATATTTCAACACGTTTAGACATTTAAATAATACTAGTTTTTACGGATTTTATCGCTTATATTAACTTTATTATACAGAAATATTTATATATTTTACTTCATTATACTCTCAGAAATAAGAGGAGGCGTGTGCCCAGCAGTGGTATGTGGTTGTAACTTTACTTTTGTACATACCTAACCACTCACGCCCGTCACTTGGAGGGTAGACAGAGACTACAGGCTTCCATTTGGTACGCTCCAGATACACCTCCCCTGCCTCCTCCACCTTCATATACCTATTATATATATATATATATATATATATATATATATATATAATAGGTATATGAAGGTGGAGATATTTCAACATTATTAATTATTGAGGTGATTAATTGATAGCTGTGCCCAGGATATCATTTTATATAGATTTATTTTTGAGTTGCCCTAAGTATCCTAAGCACTTTTACAGAATTCCCATTATGATTTCGTGAGCTTGTCATTCAAACAAAAAATTACAAAGTGGGCAGATGTGTAATTTTTTGTTGGCTGTTTTACCCTGTTTAAAATTAAACTTTTAGCTCAATTATCTTTTTCTGAGGACACACTAGATACATACATACGTACATACGTAAACACTTACGTCTGTCCTCCAGAGGGGTAGGCAGATACTACAAACTTTCATTTGGAACGATCCTATACTTACAAATACATGCTCGTCGGTAAGTATGATCATATACTGGCCCATCTTCAATATATGGCGATATAGGTATTGAAGATGGGCAAGATTATTATTTGAATTTGGCCGATAGACTTTCGTATGGGGCGTCTTTTCTCGAAAAAATTACAGTGTAATGGGGGTATACGAAAATCAACTACTCCATATTGTACCGTGGGTGTCGTAAGAGACAGACAGAAGAAAACTGAAACAGAAGATGGGCAGTAACATCTTCCTGACAACAACTAAAAAAATCTTTATCGCTTTCTTATTCATCCTTCATTAAAGCCAATAAATATTTATTGGTCCCCCCATAAATTAACTCATATTTATGCCATAGTTGCCACGTTAGATAAATGAGCCAGCAACCATAATTTTTGTATCAATTTGTACTGTTATGAGGAATGCTGTTGGCAACACACTGTTTAATTCCCTCTGTCGCCTCAAACGACACCCACGGGATAATATGTGGTGGATTTTTTAAAGATGTCACTACACAACGATAGCGATACAATCTTCCATTTATTAACTTCTTAGTCCTGACAGGGTATTACAAATTGGATCGTGTAGTGAAGGTATCGTGTAGGTGAACTTCACTTCTTGTTTTTGATTTCTCAGATCTGTCGGTTATCTCACACTTCCATCCATCGGTGTGTATTTTACATACATCAAAATTAATAATACTTAAGTTTTTGTGAAATACCAAAAACAAAGGTCAAATAAAGTCAGACAGCACGGATTTGTAAACACACAGCTAGAATGTGCATAGGAATAATGTCAAAATTAAGAGCGCCATTTCAAACCACTGTTCTCCATCCAACTATTCAGCCATTTCTATGATCCCTATGTAGCTCACAGTTCCACATATACACAATTGTACATAATATAAACCTTTAGACAGGCGACATTTGTAGCTTAGTGATTGAATAAAAAACAACAATTCACTACTATTATACAAGTTTACAATTTTGTATAATAGTAGTGAAACGTATTTATAACTTCTCCGATCATTTAACATTGCACACGTTATTCCGGGTCCATATTTGATTATGTTGATTTAGTTAGATGTGGTATATAGTGGCAAATACGAGTATAATAAATATGGACGCCCATTTCGACCATTACGTATCGATAGCCTTATTGTTTCAAAGACGCGTCTACACTTAACCATCGAATCAGGGCAGCGTATTGTCACAACGTTCTTTATATGTAGACCGTTTACTAATTACTAATTTTCCTTCGATATTCATAAGTTTTTCACACCTAAGCATTTTAAGACCTAAACCATATCGACTAAAGATGGGAGATGACGCATTAAGTATCGTATCGACAATCGATGTGACGATTGGGTATCCGATTCAAGGATTATACCTGATATGGGTTTTGCGCGGAACTAGACGTATCTGATATGTAATTAAAACGGCGTATCATAGCATTGCTTAGAAATTACCGATAAGCTTCTACGTTTCACCAAGATGATCAAAGTAGACTCGGATCCACTTTTTACTGACATGTTATGACTTAAAAAGTAAAAAAATGAACGAATACGAGTACTGTTTTTTTTAGTACTTCACATTATTAGACAACTAGTCAGTGAGATAACTTTCTTTATACGATCGAAGTTTACTTACGTATGTAAGTATTATGTAACATGATATCTTATTTTTATGGGAGGGTAGTAAACAATCCATACTGTAATGTGATCCATAGACAACTATATTTGTCCACCGTTAAGAATCAGAATGAAGTGCTGTCATTCCTGAAGAATAAAATGGCAAGCATCGTTACGAGTAAAGGAAATTTTGATTTTCGTCACTTTATAGGAGTGTTCCCTTCTCGGATTGACTGACCTAATCGTGCTGCAGCCATATTTCTTAATCAGCAGTCATCAGTCTCCATCAGGTAAATTTTTGAAATCTAAAATCTTCGCTTTTAGTTAATCGATTTATCTGTTTTTTGTTTGTTAACCAATACTTTAACATATATATTACATATTTTTATTATATAAAAATACATTTATTCTACATATATTAATTCGTTGTTTAGTGCCGAGGTAAGAAAATCTGCTACCTCATATCATCCCGTGGGTTTCAAGGTGTGAAAGTATTTTAGTTCGAAAACATCCTCCTGATAACAAATCAAAATTAATGGCAGATATAGTGGATGACTAGGCTGAATAGTGGACTTTTTCGGTAGTATTTAGTAATTAAATAATATATGATCACATTTATGTATTGAATTTTTTTTAATTTCAATTATCTGCAACTTGATATTATTAAAAAATTGAAAATTATTCCTTTTTCAATAAATCTAAATAAATATTTATCACTTTAGTTTATAAACTCAATTTTTTACACAATTAATACTACTTCGGAAAATAAATTAAATAAATCATTTTTATTTTATCCATCAGTTCTGTAAAATTTATACAAAAGGATGGCTAAGATATGAAAGCAAATTAGTCTGTTCCTTAGCAAAAAATACGCGTTCACAGATATTGCTTTTTTATTAAAATCGCATTTAAATATTTGATACATAAATGTCTCTCACAAATTATAATATTAAAATGATTACGTACTACCACTAATCGATTTTTTACACAAATTTCCAGTATAAGCCACGTAATTAGTCTCGCTCGGCTTTTACAAAATATTTCTATTAAGATAACATGTTTTGACTAACTTTATAATTATTCATTCATTCATTCATTTCAATCTATATTTTAGTTTTAGTAGGGACTTTGTAGTCCCTGGTAAAAGAATTCAGAGGAAAACCACAACCTTCGTGCTGAGAACTACACCCTCAAAAGTTGGGCAATATTGTAATGTAAGTAACAAGTACCTTATTGTAAATATTGCAAACATGCATGATTATAACCCGCCACCCTCAGCAGCGAAACTCATTGCTAAGCTACAGCGTCACAACTATTTAGATAGAGTGTGAGAGATTCATTTGCGCCGCCAATATACAGTATTTTTATGTAATTGAAGAAAATGTTGATATAATTATAAAAGAGTACAAATATTCAAAAGTCAATATTTCAAATAATGATTGACCCCAGGTGTCTCTAATTTTGAGGTGTAAAAAACATTAAATAAATTGTCAACATGAACCTTCACTGCCATAATCTGTGACTCACTGATAACTGAGCGATTACGTATCACATTTGCAGAAGTGTACTGCTTAAGGTAAATGAAAAGATAAATGCTCGCTTTAATTTTTTGAATTTCATTACACACCCAGTCAATTTTTCATCATTATCAGCCTGTAAAGTATGATATCTGAACATGGTCCTTTCTTGTTGCAGGAAGGATTTGTATTAGTCACCACGCTTGGAAAGCGGATAAACGATTACTATACCAGAAGTTTTACTCTATGACACGGCATCCCGCCGCTGGTTGGGATATTTAACACTTGGTGTAAGCGAGATGAGTCGGGGGATGAGTCGCTCGCGTCTGTGAGGGGTATAAGTCGCTCGCGTCAGTAGGCTTTGACCACCTAACGCTAGGCCCACCCTACAGGTGTCCCCCGGGTGGTGCTAAACGAGCGATTTACCGTCTAAGGCTGCATCAAAATTGACCACCAGATTGGATTATGGTCAAGCACTGGCTTATAAAAAGTTTAAAAAAATCAGGCTTTGTATTTGCGTCGGATACAAATAATTACTATATTATTTACACATTAATATATGTACGATCCATATTGCCTATCTACTATGGCTGTTATAATCCAGGATCCATGTCTGGCATAACAAATAAGTCATTTAGTATCAAGCAACTTGCTTAATACATAAGGTATCTATTTGTACACAAACGCAGTTAAATGTATTGCTCTTCAAAGCCGATGAAGCTGTATCAAATAGAGAAGCTTCCTTAAATATCTCGACCCACAGATTCTAAATTTATTTTAACATTATAATAACTTGTTTTGTGTTTTTATTATGCTATTGCATAGCTCCTATCGCGGGCCTTGAGCGCGGGGACCGAATCCAGAAATTCTGTAACGAAAAAAACCTCACGCTCCCCACTCCGACGGGCACGGAGGTGTGGCGTTGAAAGCCGTGCATCGTCTAACGTCGTTTCAGTTCGGCAGACTTTGGCACCCGGCAGACTTCGGCACGGTGTTTGTGTGCGTGCGACTAGTCGTATGCGTGTACACTAGCTGCTAACTGAATGATAAAAATTCCTGAATAACCTACATGTATTGTAAGATATTAAAAATATTTTAAACAATATTAATTTCTCATTTATACAATAAGAGAAAAAAAATTGTTTTCTTATCGGTCACCACGCTCAAAAAGTGTAACTTGATTTAATATCAAAGACTTAACTGCATAAATAAAATAAATAATTAATTATAATTGCATAAGTTGATAAAAAATGCTATGCAATAGCTTTACCGCGGCAGTCCCCGAGTGTCACACGTCTTTTTTCTATTTATTATTTAATTTAGATTTCACTAATAACTTAAACCTTATACTTTGTCACTTTTGACAAACTAATAAGGTTCTAAGACCTGTTTGCTATTTGTTTTATGTAATTCAACAAACTATTTTTGATTTTCACTAATTCTAGGTGTAAATTAATAAACTCTTATATTAATTAACCTAAACTCGTCAGTTTTATGGCAAATTTTACCACAAACAATTAAATGAGAAGTACATACGTAATGTGTAAATTAATATTTGGCTAACCCGAATGATAACTGATAATATACATATTCTCTTAAACATTTTTGCATCGATGAGACGATATTTATTGTCTTATAAACAAAAATCAAACATGTATATAATTCTTAATTGTGCGACCATCAAAAAATATATAACCACTGACTTTATTTTGTTTTTACCATACTCGTATTGGTGCCACTCGAATCATGTTTTATTTCACTCGAGTGAATCGAGTGCATTTCTCCAATTCGTTAATGGAGTGACAATAAATTTTACTAAGTTACCGGTGAACTTGGCGCATCGTATAGATTCGGAGAGCGCTAGAATGATAAATAAATAGAAAATAATAAAGATACTTCACTAATGATTTCTTAAATTTACGCGAACACTACACATTGAATAAAACTAAATTTACGGATTTCATCGCGTTTATTTCACTACTTCTACTTATTTTTAATTCCCGACGTTTCGGGTGCTTTACAGCAACCATGGTCACGGGAGGGACTGAGATGTTTGACGTCCCAATGTCATAGTTAGTCCGGCTACCTTCAGTTTTTGAATATTAATTTTTGGTCCGATTTACGCAAAACGAGCTTATAGTATCATGAAGTCTTGCAGTGGTATGCTTAGGTTTGGGTTTAATTCTGTTAATTATAGGATCCCAAGCAGGTGGCAGCACCCATCCATCTTCTCTATTGAAATTTGGATGTTTTTTAATTTCAATAGCCTCGCGTATCATCCTTGGTAGGAATCGGTGTTCTTTTGCGAGAATTTGTGGTTTATCAAATCGAATGTAATGGTGGGGACGATCTTGAACATGTTCGCGGACTGCAGACTTCCCGGAGCGTCGGTGCTTCACGTCAGCTATATGTTCTTTCACGCGGGTTTTTATGGATCGTTTTGTTTGACCTATGTAAGAGAGACCACATTCACAATCTAACTTGTACACTCCTGCATCTTGTAGACGGATATTACACTTGACGGATGGTAAAAATTGACTAATCTTCTTCGGCGGCTTGTAGTATGTTTTAATGGAAGCTCGCTTCAAGATGTAGCCAACCTTGTCTGTGACTCCTCTGACATATGGTAGTACAGCAGGTACACGCTCGACTGTGGCCGGCTTCACTCGGTCACTGTGACGTAGGCGCGGGACCCGAAGCTTGTTGTCTTGCAATACTTGCTTGACGTGCTGAAGTTCGGCGGCCAGATGCTTTCTGTCACAGATCCCTCGTGCTCTCTGAAACAAAGATTTACCCACGGTAGCTAACTGTGAAGGATGATGGTGAGATTCACCATTTAAATATCGGTTGGTATGGGTCTTTTTTTTTTCTTTTTTCTATACACAGTGTGTATCATCCTTCACAGTTAGCTACCGTGGGTAAATCTTTGTTTCAGAGAGCACGAGGGATCTGTGACAGAAAGCATCTGGCCGCCGAACTTCAGCACGTCAAGCAAGTATTGCTAGACAACAAGCTTCGGGTCCCGCGCCTACGTCACAGTGACCGAGTGAAGCCGGCCACAGTCGAGCGTGTACCTGCTGTACTACCATATGTCAGAGGAGTCACAGACAAGGTTGGCTACATCTTGAAGCGAGCTTCCATTAAAACATACTACAAGCCGCCGAAGAAGATTAGTCAATTTTTACCATCCGTCAAGTGTAATATCCCTCTACAAGATGCAGGAGTGTACAAGTTAGATTGTGAATGTGGTCTCTCTTACATAGGTCAAACAAAACGATCCATAAAAACCCGCGTGAAAGAACATATAGCTGACGTGAAGCACCGACGCTCCGGGAAGTCTGCAGTCTGCGAACATGTTCAAGATCGTCCCCACCATTACATTCGATTTGATAAACCACAAATTCTCGCAAAAGAACACCGATTCCTACCAAGGATGATACGCGAGGCTATTGAAATTAAAAAACATCCAAATTTCAATAGAGAAGATGGATGGGTGCTGCCACCTGCTTGGGATCCTATAATTAACAGAATTAAACCCAAACCTAAGCATACCACTGCAAGACTTCATGATACTATAAGCTCGTTTTGCGTAAATCGGACCAAAAATTAATATTCAAAAACTGAAGGTAGCCGGACTAACTATGACATTGGGACGTCAAACATCTCAGTCCCTCCCGTGACCATGGTTTCTGTAAAGCACCCGAAACGTCGGGAATTAAAAATAAGTAGAAGTAGTGAAATAAACGCGATGAAATCCGTAAATTTAGTTTTATTCAATACTTCACTAATTTACTTGTAGTATAAGTCGCCGCGGATAACATCACAGGTTGTATCCAAATTCAGACTTGCATCTGGCATGTTGTAAGCAAATGTGAACTTAGTTTGATTTATAATATCGTGGTTGTATTATATCCGGCGACGAGATTCGCCACCTGTCACTTTCTGTCTCACGGAGGGGCGAAAAGTAGATTGCGGAAGCCCGTCTGACTACGCTAAATGTATGTGGAGCAATGAATGATAAGATGGATGAAGTATGCGAAATGATGAATGAAAGAGAAATAGATGTGTTATGTGTAAATGAGACGAAACGAAAGGGAAAGAATGCCACTGCACATAGCATTTATACCGCGTATTGGTCTGGTGTAGATGAGACCGAGCGGGCATGTCAGGGAGTCGGTTTCATCCTTTCAGAAAGAGTGGGTTAATGTGTGAAAAATTTTGAAAGTATTAGCCCAAGGCTGCTATGGATACGAATGAAAGTGGGCTTGAAGAAGCTTGTTTTAGAAGTTTGTGTTAGGGGTGTACGTCTCAGACATGTTTAAGCCCACTTATATCCGAGAGAAGTTTTGGGACATGGTGTTGATGAAATGTAAGGAAAATGTAAATTTTATTATATTAGAAGACTTTAATGGAAGGGTTGTGGTGAAGAGGTCTGGTTATGAAAGGATATTTGGAAAGTTTTATGATGAAAGTATAAATGAGAATGGTCAAGAACTTCTGACCGTATGTGTGAAAAAGAATCTTTTTGTGAGGAATACTTGATTTCGTTATAAGAGGATTCACATGTATACATGTGAAAGAGGTGACGATAAAAGCATGAAAATTCATAATTATGGATCAAAGAATGAAGAGCGCAATGGTAGATACTAGGGTTTACCGGGGGTGTAACGTAGGATCGGATAATTACTTGGTCTTATGTCAGATTAATGGTCTATTAAAGCGTTGGCAGTATCGGATATCTGTGTCTACCCTGCTTTACAGCGTATAAGAATAGAGAATTTACAAAATGAAGATGTGAAAGAGAAGTATAAATGTAGACTGAGGAAAATTATCAGGTGTTTAAATGAGTAGTGTATGAATGATTTAGACCTGAATACTTTTACAAGCTTTAGGTTTTGTGACAATAAAAACTGCCGATTGAATTAACAAAATTGACACTTTAATAACCGAACATCAATTGAAACTTAAATCACACTAATAATTAATCACACCGTAGCAAATGCAGCTTAATCTTGCAGATCTATTGATCCGCACAACCATTAACCACGAGCTCGTCTTCTCTACGACTAACGCTGTAGGCACACGCTATTAAGATTTCGGCACACTGTCGTCGGCTATCAATCATTAATCTAGCATCGACCGTTGTGAGTATCAAATACTATGGATTTTATACTATCTTGGCACACTGAACTGCGCGTCTCATGCGCGGACGTCTAGCGGCGCTAGACAAAGTAAAGTTTTTGAAGTAAAATTTTTGAAGTCCTATTATAACATTATATTTACTGATACAAATAATGAATAAATGGCTCCTTTTAACTAATTTTTTTTCTTCTTCTTTTTCTTTTATACATTTCAAAAAATGTTTGCTACAAATTTTGAATTTGTGCCACTGAAGCCGTGGAGAGCATTTGGCCGATATTTTAATTCACACATAATTTTCATAGATCCTTCTATCATCTAAAAAAATATTAAGATAATTCTCTGAAAACTTTTTTATTTATTTACAAATAACATCGTAGGTTTTGGTTGGACCATCCTATAGAATCCGGAGGGAATCTGTTTGCTAAACGGCAAAATAAAATTACATATTTGAGTGCTAACCGAGCATTTATTTTCATTCCATTGTGTTGTGGGAGTAAATAAATAAAAATAATAATTCTATCTATCGATTCATTATAAACATTCAAATAAATATCGCATTAATTTTAATATAGTTGAGTCAATCCCTAGCGTACATGTAAAATATTTTGTATAAAAATGTATTTCACAAATTCAAGCAAATTATCAACAACAAGACTTTTTTCTTTGCAAAATATCAAAATTAGCATAATCTTTAACCAAAAATAGACGCGTCTATTGACGACGACGTCATTATTGACATTTTGAGAATTTACCTATGAAATGTGCAATTAGCAGTATTATTTCTATTATTAACACCACAGTCACTCACCGAACATGTAACCATTTTGAAAAACTATGAATTCCAAAAATTAACGCTATAATAAACTAAAAAAATACGAAATATCTAGGAGCTTATTTTTTGCGTGTCATTTAAAATCGGTTACAAAGTCATGAGATTTTCTATCCTTTCCTGTTTTGCTATATCGCCATAAGGAATTTTCTACTCACACATTATGTTCGCCTATTACTACCCAAAGTCAGTTATGACAAGATATTGTCAATATCAAGATATACTTCGTAACAAGCTTCATCAGCCTTTGAACCAATGTGACAAGTGTTTGCGATATAAGCACTTAAATAAGCATATAAAAGAACCAATGGTTATAACCGATACGGGATATTCTGCTTTTGATAGAATTTATTTAGATTTAGTAGGGCCCTTATGTAAAGATAGCGATAGTAATGTTTATATACTCACACTACAGTGTGATTTAAGTATGTTGAACCCTATCCGCTTAAACATAAGGATACTATTTCGGTGGCATCGTCGTTTATCAATAATTTTATTTTGAGATATGGTATTCCTCGACAAATAATATCTGACCAAGGGACCGAATTTGTTTCAACCGTCATGAAAGATGTGTGCCGTATTCTCAAAATTCAACAGGTACGTCAACAGCCTATCATCACCAATCCATATGTTCCTTAGAAAACAGCCACAAAAATCTGATGTCATTTCTCAGAATTCAAACAGGTAATGAACCACATAACTGGAGCACTTGGTTACCGTATTGGTGTTTTGGTTATAATAACACTGTACACACGGAAACCAAGTATACTCCATATGAGCTTGTTTTTGGGAAGCTTTGCCGTTTGCCAACTAATTTAACTTCAGATATAGACCCCTTATATAACCCATATGGTTATCCACAACAACTTAGACATAGACTTCAAAAATGCAATATGATGCAAGAATTAATTTAATTTTAAGCAAACAAAGTAGGAAAAAATCGCACTAGACCATATACATAGATCAATAAACTTTATTATTATTATAAATACAAATAAAATTATTTAAAAATTACTGTGTTTACGATTTTTTTTATTATGATATAAGTATGTTATAGTATAAGAATTTTAATATTTAGAAAAAGTGTACACCTTTTTTATTTTTTTTAAACACCAAGTTATGTTACATTTAAAAAAAATTTTTTGTGAATGATTTTTTTTTCTTTTTGCCTATAATAATTGTGTGCGTGCTCCTATGTTGTGTGTACTTTTATGTTATGTGTACTCTTATGCTGTGTGTGTGTGTGTGTGTGTGTGTGTGTGTGTGTGTGTGTGTGTGTGTGTGTGTGCATGCGTGTGTGTGTTTGCGCTCTTTCATGTCGTACGTAACATTATTCGTACGCATCAAGTAGACCGTCCAGAATAGTTGCATAGTTGGTTATGTCCAAGATATCCCCAATTTTATTTTTGTGAATTAGCGTAATAATATTTCAAATCAAAATTATTTCCCAGATATATATGTCACAGCCACAGTGCAAAAGGACAAACCCAACTCTCTAGGAAGATGGTTAGCAGCGTAATGGCTATAATTATCTCAGCATTCAGCATTTACTCAATGATGGTAACTGGGAGACCTATCTCTTTTCATGTTCATAATTATACACCCAACTGTTTAGCTATGAAGCGAACCGGGTTTATGTTAAGAGACACCTCCATGTATAGGTTTAAAAATTATGGGTTATAAATTTTCAACATATCCGTTTTCATCGCTAGCGCTACCAATTCTCAATTCTCTCCCGGTGTAAATAGTATATGATTGTTTTCTGAATACATATGGCAGATGTTATTAGAAAACAAATCTGTCGTTATATCGATAAAAATATGGAAGTAACTTCATTCAGTGTGTAATGTTATGCTTATTAACGGCAAGATTTAGGTGAAAAATGAGATATTATTTATATAGGAAAAAAAGTAGCGCAACAGCGCGCACGAAACCCGAAATTGCAGAGTTACGGAGAACTAAATAAAGACCGAAAAAGGTAGACTCCATTGACACCGATTTAAAAAGTGCTGATAGCATGAAAAATACGAATGAAAATGATTTGTTATTGTGTTCTTATGAATTAAAAATATTACAGGATCCTAGGGAAATAAAGGTGATGCAAAATATCAAGTTTTGAGGCGAATGCAGAACATCAAAAACAGAATGGAAAAATAAGTTTAAAATAGTGTAAAATGATATGTAAGTATGTATAAGCATAACACTACATTTTCCCCCCGACCCTGGAGGAAAATGTAGTGTTATGCTTATACATACTTACATATCATTTTACACTATTTTAAACTTATTTTTCCATTCTGTTTTTGATGTTCTGCATTCGCCTCAAAACTTGATATTTTGCATCACCTTTATTTCCCTAGGATCCTGTAATATTTTTAATTAAAAAAAAATTTAAAAAGTGCTGATAGCACTTTTTAAATCGGTGTCAATGGAGTCTACCTTTTTCGGTCTTTATTTAGTTCTCCGTAACTCTGCAATTTCGGGTTTCGTGCGCGCTGTTGCGCTACTTTTTTTCCTATATAAATAATATCTCATTTTTCACTTAAATCTTGCCGTTTCTGTATTACGAGCCTAAAACCAAAATTTGACATGTTTTGACATCGTTGTTTATCATGTTGTCATGGCAATTTTTATTCAAATATCGTTACCGGCCTGATGTTTTTACTTCAAAATACTCCTTTCTTCTTGTCCATTTACAAGAATTTGCTTTTAATTTAAATAATTTCAAATTTAATGAGAATAATTTTCCGTTCTTATGCCAGATCCGTCAAAAAGGGAAAATAAGCCGAACAATCGGCGAATGGGGGAGTCTGACTTGAGCTTTGATACTTGAAGCATCTCCTAAAGGCCTTATCCGCACTGCCTCGGGATCCTGCAAGCCTCTGCCCGCTCCTTAAGTCGTCGCCTAGCCACGCCTACGCCTCCGCCTACTAGAGTGCTGTGTTTGCCTACTTCAAGCGCCGCGTGTACCTACTTCAAACGCTGCGTGCCTACTCCAGACGTTGCGTGGACCTACTCCAGACGCTGCGTGTCTATTCCGGACGCTGTGTGTGTCTACTCGGGAAGTTGTGTTTGCCTACTTCAAGCGCCGCGTGTACCTACTTCAAACGCTGCGTGCCTACTCGTCGTCGTGTTGCGTGTACTTACTCCGGGTGCTGCGTGTACTTACTCCGGGCGTTGCATGTGCCTACTCCAAGCGCTGCGTGTACCTTCTCCAGACGCTGCGTGTGCTTTCTCCAGATTCTGCGTGTACCTTCTCCAGACGCTGCGTGTGCTTTCTCCAGATTCTGCGTGTACCTAGAGCAGGAGCTGTGCACCTATCATAGGCATAGCCTGTGTATTCTTCGTTGCAGTATCTTTATCTTTATTTTTTTTTAATAATATTGTAAATCACTATCTTCATTACAGCCCATCATCACCTTCATACCTTTTTTTTATAAAAGAAACTGTAAAACTTTTCAAATTTTTAAATAATTTATTTTATTTTGGTTGTTTCGTTGTAGTTAAGTTAGGTTCTTTAGTTTTTTATTGTCGCTTCACGACAAGTGACACCTAAATGAATGTTCTCAAAGATGTAATAACTGAAGGTCGGTGATGAATTTAGTCGAATCAATACTGAGACCACTTATATCAATTATCCTTTGGTTACTTACAAAAGTTTATTTTGATCGGTAACCTTAGGCCCACAAATTCAGCAAAATTCCTAATTTTCTTCATCATTTACATTAATAATGTCGCAAGCCTGAAGCTTATAAAGTAAACGGCACTAATTTAAAAAAAAAAGTTGTCTTTAATACTATTTTGCAAAAATATTATACAGCTTCATGAATTCAGAGAAATAATTTTAAATATTTTAGGATCCAGTAACAATTGATAATAAATGGTTTTATACTTAACGTGTAGTGGCGGTGTAAGAATATCCACTACCCCATATCATCACATAGGTGTCATAGGAGGCAACTGAGGGAAACTAATCAGGAGATGGGCTGCAGCCTCCTCCTAATAACGACCTAAGTAAAAATCTGCGTTTGCCAACCCGCTGGCCAAGCATGGTGACTATGGTAATTGTCCCTCCTATGGTGCAATCTATGGGGGAGGCATATATTCAGCAGTGAACTTTAATAGGCTGTAAGAGGGACCTAGCCGGAATCCCTCGCACACGGCGTCAACAGTGAACTCCAGCCTGCATAAACGAGTGGGTTTCCGATATACCCTCAATTCTATCATACCAATCTGAAATGATCACTCTTCTATAGTGATGCAACCTTTCTAGAATTTTATAGACGTGCCGACATGGTCACCTCGGACTATCACACATCCCCGTGCGGTTGGCAGTAAACCGTCAGATTTGTGATCCTAGTATTTATTGGAAGTCTCCTATGACAAAGCAAATCAGTCTGAGATTTTTACATGAGGTAGGTATCTACAAAACTGCTAAACCGCTATCTATAGAAAGTACGAGTAGTTATGGGCTCTATAATAATATATTTTTAAAGATTCACTTATAAAATAATCTGATTTTGATACACACAACACTTATTTATTTATTAACACCTAAATAAGTCTCATGTAACGATCTGCTAAAATTAATCGCAATAGTGGTAAGTAGTAGTCAGAAAAATATTAAATTAATTCTCCTGGGAAATCAAGTAAAATTATAATGTTTTATTTTTGGATGAAATAAGTCATTCCCTCCCACCTGACTAAATTATTTTTATTTTTTATTTATTTATTTATTTAACAATTCATGTACACACGAAGTATTTTACAATGAAAAATAAAAAGAAATTTTGTACAAAGGCTCTGCTTATTTCATAATGAAATTTCTTCCAGCAGGCCTGATACTGGACAGATTCAAAGAGAAGCAGATTTAGTGTGCACCCTCATAATAAATTTTATAATAAACTTAATATAAAATAAAGATAATAAAAACATTTACATACATCCATACATACAAACATGCATATACCTAAATACTATGCTATATACATATATAAAATAAAATACAAGTAGATACACATATATTTACAAGTCATACATTGGATCATTGGGACGAAAAAGAAAGATAGTGCTCTTTAACTCGCCTTTCAAACACTGAAACTGTTTGAGCCTCACGAATTGCAGTAGCAAGAGTATTCCATAACCTAACTGCATGTATTGTAAAAGAATGAGAATAGTACTTAGTTCTGAAGGAAGGGAAATTTAGGAGGATTTTTAAATGTGATCTGCAAACTGCATCGGGAGAACGAGCAAAGCGGAATCGATCACGTAGATATCGTGGTGATGTTGGATCGTAGAGTATTTTAAAAAGGAGGCATAGGATTCCAGTATTCCTGCGAAGTTGGATTGGGAGCCACTTGAGCTGTTTGCGATAGGAAGAGACGTGGTCGTACTTTTTTAGCCCAAAAATGTAACGGATACATAAGTTTTGCAAGCGCTCAAGCTTGTTTAATTGCTCCTCAGTCGCATCCAAATAACAGACATCAGCATAATAAAGAATCGGAAAAGTAAGTGTTTGGACAAGAGAAATCTTCGTTGATAAAGGCAAAAAACTTTGAAGACATTTTAGAGAATGTAAAGTATAATTGATTTTCCAGCTAACTTCTGTGATATGTGCATTCCATATCAATTTGCAATCCATTATGATGCCCAGATTCTTAACAGTTTCTGAAATGCTTAGTGGAGTGCCATTAATTTGCAGTGCTTGGAGTGAAGTAAACTCTAGTAGGTTACGAGTAAACCTGGTGCCTATAATAATTGCTTGTGATTTTTTGGTATTTATAACAATTCCATATGATCTGGACCACTCATAGATTTTATTAAGATCTTTATTTATTTCAAATATTGCTGAATTTGCTTCAGTCACTAGAAAATGACGATACAGCTGTAAATCGTCTGCGTAGAGATGAAAGTTTGAAGATATCATCTTGGAGATACAGTTAATAAAGACAGAAAAGAGTAAAGGAGAAAGGACGCCACCTTGAGGAACACCCGTAGCTAGGTTGCACCACTTAGATAAAGTTTCATTTGAACGAATACACTGAGAACGACCACGGAGGTAGGAACCAAACCATTGAATAGTTGAAGGAGATACATTAATAGAATGAAGAATGCTAAGAAGTATATCGAAATCAATAGAATTGAAGGCACTACTAAAATCCAGCAGCACGAGTACCGTTAAGTAATTTTGGTCTATACCGCACCGGATATCATCCGTTACCTTGTGGAGAGCAGTAGTTGTACTGTGGCCAGGCCTAAAACCAGATTGAAAAGTACTTAAGATATTGTTACGGTTAAGAAACTTAGCTAATTGTGTGTGGACAATACGAGTATTTTCAAGCACTTTTGAATGAAATGATAGAATAGAAATAGGTCGATAATGAGTTGTAGATGAAGGATTCGAAACTTTGGGTATAGGGATAATATGAGCTAATTTCCATGACGACGGAAAGCAACAAGAAGATAAAGAGAAATTAAAGATATGAGTAAGAATAGGGATGACAAAGGGAAGAATCAATGTAATCATTTTAGAGCAGATGTTATCATTTCCAATAGCAGTAGATGAAATTGCAAGCACGGATCGCTAGGTATCATCTTCAGTAATGGAAGTGAAATTAAACGAGGAATAATGAGGAATTGGGCATTTGGATATTTCGAGTAGAGTTCTGGCTTGTTGTGCAGTGAATGATGGGACTATGACAGGAGGGTTGGTAAAGTTTTCGTTGAGATTATCAAGTCCATTTCACTTTCCACACTAGCAGAATATTTTCCGACACCGACAGATCTCAGAAAACTCCAGGCTTTTGCAGTATCGCAATTTGTGAGGGTATCATGAAAATAGCACCTTTTAGCATCTTTACACAAACGATTGCAGCGATTTCGTAGTATTTTAAAGCTGATTAAATTGCGTTCAAGGGGATATCGCTTGTATCTTCCTTTGGCTCTATCTCTACGCCATCAGGTCTTTTATATCAGCTGTGATCCAGGGAGCAGGATTGTATCTTATTTTCACACGTTTTACTGGTGCATGGTGGTTTTATAGATCTAAGATTAGAGAATTGAAGTTAATCACCTTATCCTCAATATTAGAACAATCAATTACCGGTGTACAGTCGATTAAACTAGCATCACCCTTCAACGTCTCCAAGTTAATGCCCTTATAACTTCTAAGATATCGAAAATGTGGCTTGCACTTAGGGGGACGTACACGGTAAGATAGGTAGATGAGATCGTGATATGAGAATGAAGCGCATATTTGTCCGTTATTAGCAACACTATTTAAAGACGATACGATAATCAGATCTAGAAGAGATGGTATACAATTGGGAAATTGGTGGGTGGCAGATAGAGGCAAGATTTCTAGGTTATAAGAAGATACAAGAGATTGCAATTTATAAGTACGTAAATCATTTTTCAATAAACATGTGTTGAAATCCCCCATCAAGATTACATGGTTATATACAGGACAAAAAGTATTAAGAAGTGTGTCTAATGTATCAAAGTAATTGATATTAAGGTTAGGACAATACAAGACTCCAAGGAAAATTTTTGTATGATGAAGTGTGATTTCAAGGAACAAATGTTCCGCAGATTCCGAGTAAGTTGATGGAGATACGCTAATAACCCTGTAAGAAATTTCTGAACGTAAATAGATAGCAACGCCTCCACCACCTTTGCCTACCCTATCATTACGAATAAGAACGTAACCAGGTAGTGAATATTGAATAGAAGGGAGGGAAGGCTTGAGAAAAGACTCAGAAATTAGAAGAGCATCAAGATGAGCACTGTCAATGGATGCGAGAAGGTCAGAATAATGGCAAGGAATACTTTGAGCGTTTATGTGAGCTATATTAAGATTGTCAGGATATTGAGAAAAGAGGGTAGAAATGCGATCATGCAGATTAAGATCTACGTAAGGCTCTGAATCCATGCTTTAAAAGCTGTTAGATGAAGACGAACATGAGAAAAATCTATCATTATTATCTGTATACATATTATTAAAGAGGCGCAATACTAATAAATCACTTAATAAAAAAATAGAAAAAATAATAAAATAAAGAAAAAAAAAATAACAAACAATATTTAAAATTAAAAAAAAATTAAAAAAGTAACATTAAGGGCAACTCATCTTACTCACTGGCATGATGGAAGAAATTTATACTTAAAGCTAACATTAGTTACTAAACAATTAGTGTGTATAAAAAAAAAGAAAATGAAAAAGAAAGCTGGCCACAGTATACTGTACAAATCATTATAAACATTCTGTATGATATAAAAGTAACATACATTATCTCTTTCTAAAATTCATTTGTATTGAACGTCAGTCTAAGAATATTTATTTATACTTTATATCAAACTTTTAAGCTATGAATGTATTCAAAGTAAATATAATATATATATATATATATATATATATATATATATATATATATATATATATATATATATATATATATATATATATATAATACCTATTAAAGTTTATCATACGGTTGATAATGTACCTACTAAGAAAACTATATTTGTTACATTGATTACTGGCACAAAACATTATACATAATACGGCTAAATATGGGACGTTGTACAAATGCAATAATATGTAACTGCACAAAAACAGATATTAACGTCGGCGCGTTTTCTTAGGAACATTTGCACTATTCGTCGAAGATTTTTTTGGACAAGCCATTGTTTCAGTTTGTGGCGCATTCTGCACATCTGTACTAGATGGGTATTTAGCAGTGAGCAGTTCTAATTCTGCCATGCTTTCAATTTTCCTTCGAGATTTATGCGGAAGAATTACTATTATTCTGCCTTCGGACGACCAGCATTGTTTTATACATAAATGTTTACGCGCTGAAGTGAATACTTGATGCCTACTCTTGGTCAAAAACTCGGAGATGGTTATACCGGAGCCTTTTAGTCCGATTTTACTATCCCATACTAAATGTCTGTGTTCGGTATCATAAAATCTAACCAGCACAGGTCGGGTTTTATTTTGTGAGGCTCCCAATCGATGACAGACCTTCAAGCAATCTTTATTCACATCAGGCAACTGCAATTGGCTGGATATTAATTCATACACTACATCGATGAGGTTCTCATTTTGTTTTTCGGGCAGCCCATGAAATAAAAGCACTTTCCTTCTCATAGCCGTTTCATGCCTATTAAGCCCAAGGCAGAGTAATTGGATTTGAGTTTTCATTGCTGAGAGAGATTTCCAAACAAAGGATTTAAATTCAGCAAACTCACATGCTAGTGATGATAAATCTGTATGTGAAGAATTGCCCTCCGTGTTGACTTTTTGCAGCTTCTTTTCGTATTCACACATTCGGGATCCAAACATTTTTTTAAGTTCAGAGAGGTTATTTGCCAGTTGAATTTCCATTGTTGACATAAAAATAAGTCTTCCAGATATCTTTTAATTAAGGAGAAGCAGTGAGCAGTGAGTATAGGTGAGTCTAGTTAATTCTTATAACATATATATATTCACAATAAACATGTAATAATGATTTTAATTAATTTAAAATTGAGCACACTAAATACGCATGTTTATGGTACGACTACCCGCAAGATGTCCAAGTTGTTGTGTTTGATGTGAGCTCGGTGTTTGCAATTGTTAAAATAAAATATAAATCACATATAAGAGGTCACCTGTAGAGTTTATTTAGCAGTTTCTAGTCCGGTCGTAGGTAAATCATGTTGGAACGAGCTTTACAATATTAAATGAGGTTTTTGGTATTGCAGTAATGATACATACTACAATAGTACGATGTTGCACTAAGCTGATTGATCTCAGAACTGCGCTTTGTGACATTCTTAGGCGGAAAACTATGTTCAGCAGTGAATTTGTGAAGCTGCTATCCACAGGTTCACTGCTGAACATAGTTTTTCATCTTTCACAGGTCGAGTGAACTCAATCTTGATGAGGTCGTCATACACTGCAGCGTGGTTTTATATCCATATAGCTACACATACGCTTAGTATATGTTTGAAACAATCAGTAGAAATAGACTGAAAATAGAATATAATAATAAATAGAATGTTATAGTTTTTCCATAAGGAATTTATATTACAAGTTATTCTGGCTTAAATTATAAAAAAAAGTATTTCGTAAATTCAAGAAATAATACTTAAAAATCTTTATAAATAATATACGAAAATAACGTACGCTTCTGTTAGTGGTTCTGTAACTTTTTTTGAGAAGATATTTTATAACTATGTACCAATAGGTGAAGTTACAGTCAAATTATTAATAAACCAAAATAATTTTTGTTACCGTGAAAATCACTAAATCTGGACCTCAGTATCGATAAACTTTATATCTACGCTGTAAATTTCCAGTTGGAACTGCTCAGTCGAACTGACGTAAATTCAAAAACTGATCATGAGTGCGAAATCTTAAATGAAATTTTTTATTGATGACACTCCACGGAGTTTTCCGGGCGCGCCATAATCCACTGGCGTCAGTTCATTTTAAAATACGGGTAAGTACGTACTTTCTTAGTAGCTACATATATTATTTCTATGCTATTTAGATTTTTTATTAGTTTGTAGTAGATAATTTCGTTTGACGGAGGATGAAGACTAAGGTGACTGTGGTGATGTCGCCTTCTTTATGACTGACTCAGAAGATAGGTAAAGGATCTTAGTGATGCTACATAGAGCTATTGTGTTTTTTTTTCAACACATTTTGAAAAAAGTTCATGAAGACCTAGATGACTATGATGATATCACCTAGCTGATGGTGAACTCCGAAGGTGGGTATAGAATCTCAGTGACGTTACTAGATAGGACGATCGTGATTGAACTCATTAGAAAGGACACATAAAAACCTAGGTGACATTTATGATCACACCTTTCTGATGGTGCAATACGAAGGTGGATATGGGATCTCAGTGACGCCACTAGATAAGACGATCGTGTTTGAACTCATTTGAAAGGGCTCATAAGGATCTAGGTGACTGTTATGATCTTACCTTTTTGATGGTGCAATACGTAGGAGGATATGGGATCTCAGTGACGCCTCTAGATAGGACGATCGTGTTTGAACTCATTTGAAAGGGCGCATAAAGACCTAGATGACTATTATGATCTCACCTTTTTGATTGTGCAATCCAAAGGTGGATATAGGATCTCAGTGATGCCACTAGATAGGGCAATCGTGTTTGACCTCATTTGAAAAGGCTCATTAAGACCTAGGTGATTGTTATGACCTCACCTTTCTGATGGTGCATTTTAAAGGTGTGTATAGGATTTCAGTGACAGCACTATTTTTATATTTTTGTAATAATTAATTTATAGAAGTAATGCAATTTTCTAAAAAATGTATGCCCTCAAAGGGGAGAAAACATAAAAAATATAAAGAAAACTAAATTAAATATAGTGTATGTCCTATATGTGTTATGTACCTTAATGCAATACGAAAAAATTACTGTTTTATAAATCTCAACATATTTGATAAATTCAAATCATATATGAAAAAATTATTTCATTAATTCTAGACTTTTTCTGAAAATATTACCCCCACCCCCAGTATTGTGGAGCGTGGAGTTTACAAACATAATTTGCATTGCTTCTGTTTTATCGCTTAAACAATGGTTTGAAGTGGATTTTGACACAAAAGTGATGCAATTTTGTGATTTAATTGTTTGCAAGTATAAAGTATTAGATAAAAAGAAGAAACAAGTGCTTCGATGTATAAATCTCAAGTTATTTTGATCGGTTAGGCGTCTTACGAACTTGAATTACTGTCGTCATCGACTGTATGCTGGGTAGACAGTTTACTCTCGTTCTATCTAAATAGCTGTTAAATATTTGATTTCTTCAGCTACATCTGTAGCACCTGTACTTTTAAACATATGTAACAGCAGAACATAATATAAAGCAACGAGTATTTTTGAAAACTCTTACGCAAAATATTGGTACACGTACTTAATCGTCTTATTTAAATTAAACAGTAGTTAATAGGAACTATAATCTAATATTTTCATAAATTTATAATTTGCACCCGTTAACCAAGCCATGCGCACTTTAGATCGTACTATACCTACCTTCCATTCGCTCAGTAGAGCACGAATTTGATCAGAATTATGTAAAAGTGTGTACCTATGATAAAACTATATTTTCGTTTTAAACAAAACCAAAGACACTATGCAATAGATAATAGTATCAAAGACAAAGATATGCTCTTTTATTTTAAACCATAACCTGGCAATGTTTCTTAGAAAAAAAAAGAAATCACTCTGAACTTTCCTCGTTCCACGTGTCGCTTTGATGAAGGTGCTCCGTTTTTTTATAGAATTTTATATTTGTGTCTGGACTAAAAACGAAAGTATTATACTTTTTATATTCCTTGTAATATAGTACTTTTTTATATTCCTTGTAATATAGTAAACACAGTAGTATAAAAAGTGAAAAGTAAATTGCCAAAAGTACTTCAAAATCCGGAAGGCCCATTTTGGCGGCTGGCTCATAAATGTGTTATTTTTCAAATTCTCATTTATTTTTAGTGTAAAATGTAAGTAAAAATAGTTTTCTTACATATTTCAAATAACTTTTAACGTTGTATTTATTTCAAATTCACAGAAAAATATTTTTGAAATATTGTTCGAAATGTCATACAGATAAAATATTATTATTATTATTTTTAATTTTTTAATATTTTAATATTTTGGAATGAGTAACGAATGGAAACACATAAAACATAAAATATACATATTTCCAAACATTTTCATAAAAATTTCTCCAAAAACAAAAGTGTAGAATTCAAATTAGTAGTAATTTTGCCACTAAAATTGAAGTATATACTACTACTATGTATACAGGGCAATTTACGTATTTTATTACAATTTCTAGCAACCAAAAATAATTTAATTCGATAGTTTATACATTCAACAAGAATTCCTGTAAGCTTTATCCATAAATATTGTCTCAAAGTGAAAATATAGCAAAATTTGCAATATAGCAAAAATTTTCTAACTTACAAATTTTCCCGCCATTAAGGTCCCGAGTGAACGGGAGTATAACATGTCGCACGCTGTCAGAGGTAAATGAACTAAACTAAAATGACTTACATTTTATTTTTTTCGATTTATAAAACTCCGGTATTGACTTACTGTATATTAACTTACGATATATAAAACTCCAACATTGATATATTTATAATTATCGATATATCAAAAATACGATGTTACAAAAAATATCACAGTCCTAGATCAGTTGTAATGATCAGTTGAACTGACTGTGTGTGTGGAAACTTCTTTGGCTTAATTCGAACCGATATCAGTTCGATTGATGACTTTAACTGACCGTGTGTGGCTCTCATAAGAATAGTTACGTAACACAAAATAATGTTATATTTGAAATAAGACATAGGAATTTGCTAATCTAGCTTTTCTGTTTGACGCAACATGTACCGTAAGACGGGGCTATTTGAAAACCATGGACCTATTTGAAAAATAATGAAACTAAGAATACACACGTAATATTTTTTTATTCTGTGAACGCATTCATAACTTTTTGTCGCCATTTTGTGGCGGCGCTAGTATCGATTCAAAATATCTAATCAGAGGAGTTTCTTTGACAATTGTCAAAGGAAAAAACGGATTTGTGTGAAGTCTTGAATCTCAGTGTCAAAACATCGGGTGCAAACTTTTGGACGCACAAGTGATGTTTAAACTACAATCGTTTTGGTAAGTTTATAGTGTTTTGCTTTGTTTGCTTCCGATCAAGAATGTATAATCATCGTCTGCTTTGCTCATTGTGTATTTGTTATATTTCGATAAATGTCGATGGGGGCTATTTGAAATAGAAAAAGGGTTTTTTTTGGTAAATCTCAAGTAGCCTCATTACCAAATAGCCTCGTAAATATAACAAGTTAAGATTTTCCTGGCTTTGACTTTTTATATTACAGATTAATATATTTATAGTAAAAACATGGTTCGCAATTATAAAAGAACCTACCAAAATGTCCGGCATGGAAAATATTTTAAACCGTATGCGTCATACAGCAAAGAGTCCCTTAAAAATAAACAATGTTCTTTAAAACAAGCTTCGGAACAGTATGGAGTACCAATATCTACTTTATCTAGAAAGTCTAGAGGTCTGAACAACTTGCAACCAAAACCTGGGCACCCCACGTTGTTCTCCAAAACTGAGTAAAATGCATTTTTAAAACCTATTTTAAAAGTTTCAGAGTTTGGGTTCCCTTTTGATTTGCTGGACTTAAGAGTTTTGGCTCAAAGATACTTGTCCAAAATTGGTAGGAATATTCCATCACTTAATAATAATATGCCTGGGAAAGATTGGGCCATAAATTTTATGATGAGACATAAAAACCAAATATCATTTCGCTTTACTACCAATATATTTCCTGCAAGAGCTGAAATCACCAAAGAAATAATAGAAAAGTTTTTTGACAACTTCAAACCACTGTGCAGTGATATCTCTCGAGATAGAATCATCAACTACGACGAAACTTCAATTAGTTTCGTCGTAGTTGATGATTCTATCTGGAGAGATATCACTGCACAGTGGCTTGAAGTTGTCAAAAACCTTTTCTATTAGTTCTTTGATGACCCAGGATCAAAAAAAATTATCTGCAAAAGAGGGAAAAAGTACCCTGACAGAATAATTGACTCAACAAAAGCACTATTAGCATAATGTTTTCTGGTGCAGCTGATGGTACATTGCTTAATCCCTATGTTGTTTATAAGGCAAAACATTTGTGGGATACCTGGATAACAGGAGGTCCTCCTGGTACTCATTACAATAGATCTCGCAGTGGATGGTTCGACTCTGTATGTTTCGAGGATTGGTTTACAACAGTAATCGTTTCAAACGCAAAAAAAGGAGGGAGTCAAGATCTTGGTAGGCGACAACCTATCCTCTCATTTTTCCCCAAGAGTTCTAGAATTATGTAATAGTTACAATATTAAGTTTATGTGCCTACCTGCAAAATCTACACCTATTATGCAGCCATTAGATGTAGCTTTTTATGCCCCATTAAAGCACTATTGACGCCTTATATTGACTGAGTGGAAGCAGAAAGAATCACGACGTATCAAAACATTGTCAAAAGAATATTTTTCTATATTATTCTCACGTTTGTACCAAAAATTAATAACCAATTAATCAGGAACGCACAATATAAAAAGTGGCTTTGATAAATGCGGACTATATCCATTAAACAGGTATCGACTTATAGAAACACTCCCTAAAAAAACAGTAAATACAGAAGACTGTGACAAAAACATTTCATCTGCTGTTATTGATATGTTCACTGAGTTACGTATTCCATCCCATGCTCAGAGCCATAGAAAAAGGAAAAAACGACTGAATATGTCATCCGGAAAAAGCATCTGTATTGAGGACTATCAGTTAAAAGAAAACAGCAACTCCAAGAAGCAGAAAGGCAAAGGAAAGAAAAGTTCAGCAAAAGAAAATAATATAAATATTGAGAACACAACATTATTAAGTGTGAAATCTTCGGAAGAAAACATTTTACCATCAGAACTACAACTTTCTACATCAGGATTGCGTGATAAAAAGAAAGACTTACCAACCTACACTTTTAAGGAAACGACAGAGAAGCTCATCGAGTAGTTCAAACAGCAGTATTGAAATGAGCTGCCATAGCGATTCTGACTTTATCAATTGTTCAAGGGAGTCTTCTGACTCAGATCAGACATATAATTAGAGACTTCTGATGATGAACCTGAAATTGTTGATACATCTTTAGCAATAAATGATGACGTTTTGCTGAGGTACCATGTAGACAACGACGTTAACTATTATATAGGTCGAATAGATAAAATAGACGAAAACTACATTACAACTGCAGCATACAAAATTTGGGTTAAGATTTATTAAAAAAATTACCAATTAGCCCCGTTTTACGGTATACCTTAATCGACAATTTACTCAATTTTTATTTCCAAGGGCACAAATTATATTTTATTTTTAGCTGTCATGTCAAAACCAAATGATATAAATATTTTAACGAAAATAACGTTTAGTTGTATAATGCCAGTAAGTTATACATTAATCTGTTAAATATTCATGTACTTAGTAAGCGCAGATTTTTTCCGTCAAAGCAAATTCAAGCACCAATGCATAAAAAGTTCAAGAGTACAAAGGCCTGTCAGAAGCCAGGCATGCTGCTATAACAAAAAGCCTGCGGTTAATTTCTCTACTGCCTCAAAATAAAAATGTGAACTTAATGAAATTAGAGTAGTTAAAATGACATACCTACCTGCTTTTTTAAAGCAATTTTTATAAAGGCAATATCTTTTAGAAAAGAATAGAATAACATAGAACAAAATATAAAAGAATAGAATAGATTGAATATAATAGAATAGATTAGAATAGAATAAGTTCTATACAATTGAGATCACTTGTTATTCTTATTGAATGTTTTTTTTAATTTACCACCGGTTCGGAAAAAAACCTCTACCTTGGGAAGAACGAGCAAAAAACCGAAAAAAAATACAAAACGAATGGTTACAAACTATTTACAAAATTTCTATTGTATTGCAACGACCCGTTCCTGTTTCGCAATTAACGAAAAGGCTCACTACGAAGATATTCACTACTCAGTGGACAAGGTAAAGGATCCGGTTTTTCAGGAAAAGTTGACAAGGATAGAAGGGTACGATTTTCAATGTTCAAGCAGTGGTCAATCAAAAAGAAATCAATTTCCGAGACCGTTTTTTGAACACGGATCTTACAGAAATAATAAATTACAAAAAATACGAAAAAAGATATACAAATAAATATACACTTGCGTACGAATACGAAGAGCGAATGACAAAATAAATGACATTTGTCATATTCATTTGTGGAAACAATGACATTGAAATTAAAGCAGTAAAAGACTACAGTAGTGTAATACGATTGATATATTCACTTTTAATTGATTATTTATCTTTAACCAACTACTTACTCAATTGCTTTCATTTCTTTAAAGTTAGGCAAAACATATTTTATTTTGTATTCATTTTCATGTATAAGTATCGGTATTTATACATTACACATCAATAGCGATACTTAAAGTAATTCAAAATTCATCAATTGCGTCCTCCAATGTGTAAAAACTCCGGAGGGGTGGTCTTATTCTTCAAGAAAGGCGACAACGATCTCTTCAAGAACTACGATTTTCTTTCTAAGCCGCGTCTACGTGCTGTTTACGAGAGTCACTATGAATTTTTGGTACGCAGACTCGACAACTCACAAATTCCCAAACAATAGACCACGTATATACCCTTTGGTAAATTGTACAAAACTGCCACTTTGTCTTGCGTACGTGGACTTTGATAAAGTCTTTGATTCCGTCGAAATTTGGATGGTGCTGCAGTCGCTTCAGCAGTGCCAAATTGACTGTCGGTAAATGGAAATGCTGAAGTGTTTGTACAGTAGGGCTACGATGGCTATCCGAGTATAGAGTCAAAGAATGAAACCTCTGAAACTCTTCACCGCTGTGTTGGAAGACGTTGTCAAGCTATAGGACTGGAAAGGATGCGGTATTAACGACAATAGCGAGAACATCACTCACCTTTGATTTGCCAATGGTTTAGTCCTTATGGCAGAATCACTGGAGGACCTAAGTATTATGCTCAATTACGCCAATAGTGGCTCCCTACGGATAGGTCTTAAGATGAACATGGACAAAACAAAAGTTATGTGTAATGTCCATGGCACACCTATGCCGGTGGTTGTTGGGAACACTAACCTCGATGTTGTTGAGGAGTATGTTTACCTAAGATAAGTAGTCCGACTACCTAGTTGGAATTGCCCAGCAGATTAGAATTTAAAAAAATATACAGAGAGGTCAAAGTCCCTATATATTTATTTCTTTAATTTTTTCTATGAAAATTTAAAAAAAAATTTCTCTGTTATAGGTTGTAAATAGCACTTGTAGCTCTTTTCTGCAAAACTAAAATAATTTCTTAATCAGCCGCGTTTTTTTTCACAGCAAAATCCTATAAGACTTACAATTTAATATTAATATTTTTACTAAGATTAATATTTTTACGGCACAAGCCGTAGAACTTAGTCTGCTTGCTAGTTTGGATATATTGGAGCCTCACTGAAGCTTTGCGTCGAGAGTGAGGCCTATTAAAAAAACACAAGAAAAACAAAGAATTCAACAGGACTCAGTTCTTCCCATTTAAAAACACATTGGTATTCAGATTTACAACATTCGTTGTTTTAAATTTAATACATTTAGTTTTATTACCGTTCAAATGTATATTAATAACGTTAAACCAATGCATTCATTTTGATAGAGCATAATTCACTTCGTCAGATTTAAATGATTGAAGTTTAAGTTTAAAAATCAAGGAAGTATCATCAGAAAATAATAATACATCATGATTATACCCTACATGGGGAATACAAGTAGTATACACTAAAAATAGTAACGGGCCATAATTTGAGCGTTAGGGGAGGTCCATTAGTATAGATGACCCCGAAGATCTTTTACCATTGATAATAACTTTCTGCGTTCTGTTACTGAAATATGAAATAATAAGTTAAAGCGCTCTGTTCTTGACACCATAGTACTGTAGCTTACTGATTTATGTGTCATGGTGAACACAGTCGAAGGCCCTGGAAAGGTCACAAAATATACCCAAAGCATTCTCTGACTTCTACCATGCATAAAAATATTATGTTTTATACGTTTAGAATACTTTTGCGTATCTAATTTTATATATATATTACATACAAAAAAGTTCTCGAGTGGCAGCTTCGTACAGATAGGTGAAGTGTGGGGTAGCTCCGCATTAGATGGAGTGATGACCTGCAAAGACATACAGGAAGACGATGTATGCAGGCAGGCGTCTGACACTCCTGCTACCTGCGTGAAATAATTACCTACAATCGTAAATATGAAGTCGTGGCTAACGTATTGTAGGCGATTGAATGTTAAAGTTTTTTTGTAACACTGTGAAAATATAGTTATCAGTACGAAGGTTGTGGAAAACACAACCTTCGTGCTGAGAACTATACCCTGAAAAGTTAGGCAGTATTTTAATTTAAGTTATAAATATCTTATTGTTGTAAATATTGCATACTTCGGTTTCATTTCCTTATGTCACATCTATATTAAATATTTTTTATAAAAAAACGTTACTATCATACTAAGATTTTATCCTGTATCGTGAAGGTAGTTTAAATCCATAAATTGCCAACGGACCCAGACCCTGAAAAATGCGTGATTCAAACACGCCGCACTCAGCACCGTAACTCATTGCTAAGCTACTGCGTCACAATAATATCAGCTAAAGGATGAAAGATTCAATTACGCCGCCAACATACAGTATTTTTATGTAAAATAAAGGAAATCTTGAAATAATTCTAAATGAGAGCAAATATTCAAAGGTTTGAAATAATGATTGACCCCGGGTGTCTCTAATTTTGAGGAGTTCTAAAAAAAACATGAAATAAGTTAATGATTTCTTATATTTACGCGAACACTACACATTGAAATAATACTGGTTTTTACGAGATTTATTAAATAAATTGTCAACATGGACTTTCACTGCCACAATCTGTGACGCACTGCTAACTGAGCGATTACGTATCGCGTGTCCAGAAGTGTACTGCTTATGGCTGATGTAAAAATAAATGCTTGCTTTTATTTTTCGAATTTTATTACGTACCCATTCACATTTTCATTATTATTAGTCCGCTAAGTATCACATCTGACCGTGGTCCTTTTCTTTTGCAGGAAGGATTAGTCTTAATCACCACGCTTGGAAGGCGGGTAAACGATTCCTATACCAGAAGTTTAAAACTATGACGCTGCTTCCCGCCACCGGTTGCGCTTAACACGTGGTGTAAGCGATATGGTTATACCGCCACGTATATCCAAAGCTTTAATATCTTTAGGACTTATCCCATAGTTACCGCCCACGACATCGATGGGATGAAATGGGGTGATACATTTCCTTATGCCACCATCACTCGGTACCTTACATACCACAAACCCAACTCAGTGATATTTTAGAAAGAAAGAAAGAAAGAAAGAGATATTTATTTGGCCATTTCTTAAAAAATAGCAATAAATACTTAAAACATACATTATGTTTAAGCATTCTTATAATTAGACTTAATCATACACTTATTTACACAAACTTAAAAAAGGTGAACAGCTAAATTAAAAAAAAGTTTTTTTTAAAAAAAATGGGAAATGGTCCAAATAGGACTGCCACTCAGGAAACGCTAAGATGTGTCATCCTAGCCTTGATTTTCGGTGGCTACCATAAATACATTATACAAATACACACACATATACATACATATACACAGACATATACACATACATTCATATGTACATAAATATATACATACGGATAACACACATACACATACACACATGGGCACGTATAATATATACTTATTTGGATTAATAATACAATTATATACACAATTGGTAGGTTTTTAATATTCTTTTTATTGGGCCACAACTGCCTTATCTTTGTAGTGCTATACCGGACGTTTACGAATGTTAATTTCATTGCATAACTGGAACCGAGGATATAAAAATAATTTAAATTTCTTATAAAAACACTCATACACAATAGAAACCCGAGACATATGTTGAACATTACATGTTACCGCATCCATTTAGCATGTTTTATCACAGAACTTGCGCTAACACTAGGCGCGCAATGGAAAGAAAATAGTGTAATTATATTGTACACCCGTGACGTATGAAGGAAAGAAAGACAATTATACACCCCGGAACATACATAGATATACACGCTAAAGCATAAAAACATAAAATTTTAAATTGATACTCTACGATTGTAGCTGTTCGTTAAATTTTAGTCAATGAGTAAGGAAATCCATCAACAAATTTCGTCGTGTGGGTCTCGTAATTAGTAATTATTGGAAAGGTCAAAAATCTTATAGCTTTCGATAGATATTCATTCATTCATTCATCACCAGCCTTCACAAGTCCATTGCTGAACTTAGGTCTCACCTAAAAAAAGCACGGTCTTGAGCCGCCTGCATCCATCTATTACATCATAGGTACTGCGATTGCCGATTCGCCAGCCAAGTGTGATGGTTATGACAAATTCTCCTTACAGTAGGCCAACCCATATCCAGCAATGAACATTTATGGGTTGGTGTTTAAGATAAAGAGAATTCGACAAATCACAAAATATTAGTGAAGTTTTTAAAATTACCCAGTTCTTTATTCTCCAAGAAACATTTGATTACTTAAATAAACCTTTGCGAAAAAATGCTAGAGATAATTTGTATTTGAAGAGGCTTACCCTTGTAATACAATAAAAGTCACTTTTATATACTTTAATTTAATAAATAACGCAGTGTTAAAAATAATGTTACTTTACTCTTAAAATTAGGGCCGCATTGCTAAAATATTAGAGTGGTGGTAAAAGGTAATCCCTTACCTTTAGTAAGCAATTCTTGTACTAGTTTATAACATTAAGTGGAAAAAAAATTGTATTTAGACGATATTTAAACCCTTTTTACTCGTAATGAGGAATTTCATAATCCTCAGGGGTGATAACATAACTGCTCGTTATATGCGACGACTATGTGCTCGTTTGTCACAGTCGTTTTATAAAAATGGAGGGGTTTCATTCCAGAGAAGCATGTTATTTTTTATAGTTTCGAGTAAAGCATGATTGCTTAGGAACAAATTTGCTAAGTTGCCATGACAGAAAACTTATATTACATCAGATGGGATCGTTTTATAGAATTATAGTAGTTAGGGTGACGTGATGTAATTCAACCGATGGCAAGTGGATGTTGTGGCTCATAGACATCTTCCTCATTTCTTAATTAAGATCAAAACAATCTTTTTCACCGATGTTGACTAATAAGATAGAATGCCGCAAAGAGTGTTCATAACAACTAAAATCAGAATTTTTAAGCACTTTTTTCAGAAAACTGTTTTAAAATTAACACAATTGATTAAAACTACTTTTACGGATTTTATCGCGTTTTATTTTTTTATTTTTAATACCCGACGTTTCGAGTGCTTTCTAGCACCCATGGTCACGGGGGACTGAGGTGACTGACGTCCCGATGTCATAGCTAACCCGGAGTACCTTCAGCTTTTTAATTATTGTTTTTGGTCCGCTCTACGCAGAATAAACTAACAGTGTTTTGAAGTCTTGCAGTGGTATGCTTGGGTTTAGTTTTAATTTTATTAATTATAGGATCCCTAGCAGGTGGTACCCAGCCTCCTTCTCTATTGAAATTAGGATAATTTTTAATTTCAATAGCCTCACGTATCATCCTTGGTAGGAATCGATGTTCTTTCGCGAGGATTTGTGGTCTATCTAATATGATGTAATGGTTGGGGCCATCTAGAATATGATCACAAACTGCAGACTTCCCGGAATGTTGATGCTTCACTTCAGCTATGTGTTCTTTTACGCGGGTTCTAATTGATCTCTTTGTTTGCCCTATATACGAGATACCACAATCACAATCAAGCTTGTACACTCCTGCATCTTGTAGAGGAATATGACACTTGACGGATGGTAAGAACTGACTAATCTTCTTCGGCGGCTTGTAGAATGTTCTAATGGAAGCTCGCTTCAAAATGTAGCCAATCTTGTCTGTGACACCTCTGACATATGGTAGTACAGCAGGCACACAATCGACTGTGGCCGGCTTCACTCGGTCACTGTGACGGAGGCGTGGGACCCAAAGCTTGTTGTCGTGCAGAACCTGCTTGACGTGCTGAAGCTCGGCGGCCAGGTGTTTGCTGTCACAGATCCCTCGTGCTCTCTGTAACAAAGATTTGCCCACGGTAGCTAACTGTGAAGTGTGGTGGTGAGATTCACCATTTAAGTATCTGTTTGTATGAGTCTTTTTTCTATACACAGTATACCTATGGTGTTGTTAGGATTTAGGATAACTAACACATCTAGGAAAGTTAAGGAATTATTTGCCTCTAACTCCGTAGAAAATTGAATTTTAGAGTTTATGGAATTAAGATGTTCTAAAAATGCAGTTACTTTGTCTGATAGTAAAATTGTGAAATTATCGTCTACGTACCGCTTGTAGAACCTTGAGGTAACAGGTGCAGTAAGAAGGGCTTTCTCCTCAAAGTCTTCCGTGAATATATCGGCGACAATGGGAGATACAGGTGAGCCCATCGCAACACCATCAACTTGCTTGTAAAACTCTTACTTCCACAATAGATAGCCAGATGTAAGGCAATGTCTTAGTAGTATTGCATATTCTGGTGGCATGTTATTTTTATCTAGGTTCCTAGTTATAATTGAGATGCAGTCTTCATCAGGTAGGCATGTAAATAGACTGAACATCAAAACTGACCATGGTTTCATTGTCAGCAAGACGTAGGTCTTTTATCTCACTGACAAAATGGTATGAATCCTTAGTATGTGCTCTTGCGTGTCCTCTGAGTGGTGATAATAAATTGGCTAAGTGTTGAGCCAATCTGTAAGTTGGCGAATCGATTTGACTCGCTATTGGACGTAACGGAGTGTTAGGTTTGTGTATTTATTGGTAACCCATACAACTTAGGAGGTTTTGCACACGAAGGTATCATCGAATTGACGTCTAGATTTAATTTTTCGGAGTATTTCTTAATTAGATCGCTAGTTGTTTTAAGCGTATTAGTTGTAGGGTCTGTTTTTACCTTACGGTATGTACTTTCATCCGACAAAAGTTGTTGTATTTTAAAATTGTAATCCGACGTATCCATTACAACCGTAGCATTTCCTTTATCTGCGCGGAGAATCGTAAGCTGTGGTCTGTTGTGTAAGGTTTTTAACGCGTTAAATTAATTTTTGGGAACTTTTAATTTCGGCGCTGTACTTCGATGTAACATAGACGAAATGTCTTAGCGTATGGCCTCTAAATCTTCATTACCAATATTATTTTTATACAGACAATCCTCAACACTGCAGATAATGTCTTCATACGGGATTCTTCGCGGTGAATTGCATAATTAAAACCTCTTCCTAAAACTTTTATTGTGGCGTCGTCCATAGTTTGTTTTGACAGGTTATAGACCACGCCTTGTTTAATATTCGTGTCTGTGGTCGTTTCGTTCTTACGTTGCCATTGATGTTGGACATTTGATTTAGTTGTTAATCTTTAGTATTTATCAATATGTTTATTTTTGCATTCATTGTATTTAGTTGTTTTGCGTTTATCTAAAGTTTCCATGCAATTCTTATAATCAAATGTCGATAAAACTGTCTTTAATGCACTGGACGAATTGTCTATGGTTTTGTTTATTAAATATAGATCGGTACGTTTTTGCTGAATCACCGTTATTAACAACTTTTTACTTGCCTGATTTAAAATCTTAGCGCTTCCTCTTCTAAGTCATATTATTCGGATGTTTACCTATTACATAAAACGGTGAAAGCGCCGTGAACCACAGATCTTTCATTTACAAAACTATTATCATTAGACATGTTTTTATGATCTGTGCAATAACAAGTATGATTGCGCAGATATAATTAATCGAATTAGTTACTCCGTACCATCTCGGGCACGTATGCGTTCTTTGCGTCCTCACTCACTCTTTGCTGTGCCAAGATCTCGGACAAACGCTGGTATCAGATCACCCCTTTATCGTATGGTTGACACATACAACAAAAAATTTAATTCTGTAGATTTATTTACTTGCAGTACCAGATCCTATAACAGACAGCTAGTAAACTTACTGTTAAACACTTAATATCTCTTTAATCTCTAATTATAAATCATCTAACCAATGACTATATATATGTATATATGTGTATATGTATGTATATATGTGTATATGTATATGTATATATGTACATATATATATATATATATATATATATATATATATATATATATATATATATATATATATATATATATATATATATATATATATGTACATGCAGAAAGATATACACACGCGTGCGCGATCGCATGCGAGCGCACATATGCTAACACACTAAACTCTAACCTCTAATATATGTCAAAATAATATTTTAGAAATTAAAATACTTTTCTTTTACAAAACTAGGTCCCTCACATATTATCTTATTTTTTTATACTCAATGTGTGACCATCGTCGTTGAGTTTATAATAAGTAATAAATTGTAATAGAACATAGGCTTTAACATAAGACATATTGTAAACTTGTTTGTGGTTCTCTAAATAAATTAAAAAAAAATGTGTGATACTCGATACTGCTACTCCTCTGCTGTTTTATTTCCCTTTATCATCTCTTATGTCATCCACGGGATGCTATAGGTTAGTAGATTTTCTTACGCCGCCACTAAAGGGCCCGTGATGTGTACATAGTATGTACATATATAAAACGCCGATACTACACAGGAGATATTTCTATAATAGAGTATTTCGATACTGATAGGCAAATTAAAAATCTCACAAACAATACGTGTATTTACAGTTATTACGAGTAGACATTACAGCCAACAGCTTGCCTTTGTTGTGAAATGATACTTGATTTACAGAGAAACCTCATTAACTTTATTACGTGACATTTGAGTGACGCGTGTATACGTGCGCTGTATTGTTGGCTAATTTCATACGCTTAGAAATATAAACATGTTAAATAAAATAGCTCTTACATTCTAGTCTAAACCAATAATATGGAAATATACAATTAATAACCACCTGATCATCGAGAGATAAATACATTGATTGTTTTCGCATTCAATACAGTCCATACGAATGATAAACTACTGAACACTGCTAATGGAAGTAAATTGCATTTTAATTATTATAATATAATACTTTTATTGGCAACTGTTACACTTGGAGTTTTAATCAAGATTGTTACTTGTTAAGTTGATTTATATTTTCACAAAACATGTAAAAATCTTAAGAGCTATTTTTATATTATTCTAAAAATTTTACTGTGACTGGACAAAGGTAGCCACGAAGTCAGTGACAATCTTCTTGAGGGCAGCATCAGACTCTGGTGTGATCTGTCCATCCTTAGCAATGATAGCCAACAAGCCCTGGTGACCGGTCTTAATGTGCTGAGTGAACTCTTTCTCAAACGCAGTGATCTTGGTGGGGTACAACTTGTCCGAATGGCCTCGCACACCACAGTAAATGATGGCTACCTGTTCTTTGATGGCCATTAGCACATACTGTCCCTGCTTGAGCAGTTCCGTTAGCCGCTGGCCACGGTTCAACAGCTGCTGAGTGGCGGCGTCCAAGTCAGAGCCGAATTGGGCGAAAGCAGCCACCTCTCGGTAGATACTGAGCTAACTCCAAATTCATGGAACCGGCCACCTGCTTCATGGCCTTGTTCTGAGCAGCAGATCCTACAAGGGATACAGATAGACCGACGTTAATGGCTGATCGGGTACCCTTGTAGAAAAGCTCAGTCTCAAAGAAGATCTGACCGTCAGCGATGGAGATCACGTTGGTTGGAATGTACGCCGACACTTCACTAGCCTGAATTTCAATTACAGGCAGAGCAGTGAGGGAACCCCACCCATCTTGTCCGACATTTTGGCGGCACGGTCAAGCAAACGTGAGTGGAGGTAGAACACACCACCAGGGTAGGACTCACGGCCGGGAGGACAAAGCAGCAGCAGCGACATCTGACGGTAGGCAACAGCCAACAGCAGTTTGGACAAGTCGTCATATATAATAAGGGCAAGCTTGACGCTGTCGCGGAAGAATTCTCACATGGCGCAGTCAGAATAAGGCGCAAGGTACTGCAATGGAGCAGCATCGGAAGCAGTATCCGATACAATGATGGCATAGTTGATAGCACCAGCATTAGTCAACCTTTTTACAATTTGCGCCACAGTTGACCTCTTCTGACCAATGGCAATATAAATGCAGTACAACTTTTTCTTCTCATCGTCGCCATTGATGAAACGCTGCTGGTTGATGATAGTCAGTAGTAGTAGAGCAGTCTTGCCAGTCTGACGGTCACCAATAATCAACTCACGCTGACCACGTCCAATAGGCACCAAGGAATCTACAGCTTTGATGCCTATCTGCATAGGCTCACGCATCTCTGCGTGATGAATGATACCAGGAGCCTTAATACCAACACTCATACGTGACTTGGTATCGACTGGACCCTTTCCATCAATTGGGTTACCAAGAGCATCCACTACACATACCAACAGTTGGTCTCCTACAGGCACATCCACAATAGCACCGGTACGTTTCACGATGTCATATTCTTTGAACAGCTTGTCGTTACCAAACACTACCACACCCACATTGTCAGGTTCCAAGTTGAGGGCCATTTCCTTAAGGCCAGAGGAGAATTCCACCATCTCACCAAAATATATTGATTACCTCAATACTTTAAATGTACATAAAATTATCTTGTTTACATTGCCTTATATACAGGGTTGGCCACAGGAGAATAAAATAAGACATGATTTAAATTTATTAATGAATAATTTTTCATGTAACAATAAGTTAAATTTGACATTTAATTGTAACAATTATACCAATAGAATTAATGTAATAGATATTAATAATTTAAATAAGAAATTTTTGACTAAAGATAGGTATCACCCATCCAAATATAATTTAAGACAGATAGCAAATGTGCTATCTTATTATTTATATATTAAATCAGTCAAGGACTTGGCTACCCAGACATCTGCTCCTATTGAGCAGCATTATGATTTGACATGCAATTTGGAATCCGTTCCAAGTAATTTAAATTAGAAAATGAGACAATAGAGGTAATCTCTAGCAGTTATAATAATTTAAATGATTTAGAATGTAGCTCACAAATCCTCAGTAGTTGCAGTTGTATAACTCCACAAAATGATAATAAAAATTGTTTACACATGGTGCATCAGAATATACAAGGCATGATAGGCAAGGAGCTAGAAATTGAATTGTTTTTAAATAGAAACAATATTTATATTTTATGTATTACTGAACATTGGTTAAAAGCTCATAATTTAATGTTTAACTTCAGTAATCACCAGATGGTCAGTTCTTTCAATAGAGAAACGAATTTAAGAGGTGGCTTCTTAATTTTGGTTAGTAAATTATTATCATGTAAAGAACGTAACGATATTGTGAGCAGTTTGAGCCGATCAACACCAAGTGCCCAATATACCATGCGAATCGATCGGTCGTCGATCGATTACCACTTGCTCTATCGGATCATGACATGTCTCAAATGCTACACGTTCCTGTATCAAACAAAAAAATACCACTCCTAAAGTACTATATTATAAAACGAAACTATTGTAAAGAAAATGTTAATAAATTTAAATACTGTATATCGAGATTAACGTTTTCTGATGTCTTTAATGAATCAAATTTGAATATAGCTTTCCAAAACTTCTTTGATACTTTTATATTATTTTATGAGCTATGCTTTCCTAAAATTAGGATATGTATTAATAATAGAGTTCGTCGACCTAAGTGGATATCAAAAGGACTGAGGAAAAGCTGTACAATGAAGAGGAAGCTTAGATTTAACTACTATAAAGTAAAATCGAACCAGAATAAAATAAGGTATATGATCTATTCCGCTGTACTAAGACGTTGTATAAATCAAGCGCAAAAACTTAATAATGATAAATATATTGAGCAATCGAAAAATAGATGTCGTGCTTCCTGGAATATAATAAAAAATCAGACTTGTTGCATAAATAATAATTTAATTCAAAAAGTTTGTATAAATAACAATTATTTGACAGATCCTCAACAAATTGCTGAAGCCTTCAACAACCACTTTATTGAATCAACAAATATCAATAACAACAGTAATCAGTGCCAAAACACTAATAGTCTAAGAGTATGTAATAGCATGTATTTAGAAATGTATACTGTTGACGAAGTATTGAAATTAATACAAACATTAAATAATACGAAGTCGGAAGGTTTTGATGGTATTTCAACGGATGTTATTAAAAGTTGTTGTACGGTTTTAGGTAGAGTATTAACTTACCTAATAAACCTGTCATTTAAAAAAACTACTTTTCCTAGTATCATAAAAAACTCAGTTGTTAAGCCGATACATAAAAAGGGTGACTCTAGAAATTTAAATAATTATAGACCGAATAGTATAGTCTCAGTTTTATCTAAAATATTTGAAAAGGCAATGGCTAAACGTATTGTAGACTTTACGATGAAATATAATTTAATTAAAAGTGAGCAATATGACTTTCAAAATAATAAATCTACAAGCCTCGCTGGATATGATCTTGTTGATGAAATTGTTAAGTTTTCGAGGCCCTGTCCTAGATTGGATTGCTAGCTATCTAAGAAATAGGATACAATTTGTAGAATTAACAAATATTGATAAATCACAGACATTAACTTCTTATAAATCCAGTGATAGATGAAATTCATTTAGAGTTCCACAAGGTTCCATATTAGGGCCAATTCTTTTCCTTTTATATATAAATGACTTACCTGACTCAACTTTATACAAATGTATTTTATTTGCTGATGATATTTCAGTTATTGTGACATCTAAAAAAGACATTGACATTGACATCTATGAATCTAATATTAATAATACTATTGACAATATTTCAAAGTGGGCGACATATAATAATTTATGCATTAACGTAGAAAAGACATGTTATATTCAATTTAGTAATTATGGAACATTGAATAATAATCTTAATATATATTGCAATGGACAATCTGTTAATGAAATGACTGAAACAAAGTTTCTGGGAATATTATTGGACAAACATGTGAACTGGAAAGCCCAAGTTGAAAAAGTCTGTTCTAAAATAAATAGCTACATTTTTCTTCTTAGCAGAGTGAGAAGAATTACATCTCATGAAACCATACTAACGGCGTACTATGCATACATTTATTCTGCACTCGATTATGGCCTTTTGCTTTGGGGTAACAGTACAGATGCTATTAAAGCCTTTACAGCCCAAAAGAAATGTATTCGAGCTATGAATGGTTTGGCACCAGATTCATCGTGTAAACCGTATTTCAAAAAATTACACATTTTGACGCTGCCATGTATGTACATACTAAATTTGGTATGTTTTGTTAAAAATAATATACTTTTATTCACAAAGCTAAGAAATACTGCACAGAGAAACTTGAGGCATACTGAAAGATTGACACATAGTGTAATGCCAAGCACTAGTCTCTATAGGAAAAATTGTTCAGCTATGTGTATAAAAATTTTCAATGCACTGACTATAGAGTTTCAATCACTCCCAAAGGTACGTTTTCGCAGGGTTGTCAAACAATGGCTTGAGGAGCAATGCTTCTACTCTGTTGAGGAATATTTAAATTTTATGATAAGGATTAGGGATCGATATTAAAATGAATTATGTAACCACTTTCATATTATTTTAATTAAATTAAATGTAATAAAATTATTATGATGATTTTGAAAACATGTTATTAATCTATTAGTTGTGAAAATGTAATTAATGTATTAGATAAATATTTGTAAGTCAACATTATGACAAAACATGCTGGACTTAAATAATTTACCAACCTGTAATGTACCATGTTTTCTGCAAATAAATTATGATTATGATTATAATTATGATGCCACCGATCGATGTCTATCAATGTAGATCGAATTGTATGTTAGCTTTACCTGATCGACGTATTCGTCGATCAGGTAAAGCTAACCAGTACTCTGGTCGATAAAATGTTGTTAAATCATCGATCGAATCAATTAATCAATATGATTGTGGGCTCATCATCAGTATCTTTCAAAATGTATTCAGAAGAGGACGCGTTATTGTTGAACAAATTTTAAATTTGTTGACGGAGGCGCAAACGTAGGAGACTCTGGATGGGACCGTTTTTTAAGGCCAGAGATAGCTTAAATTCATCTAGACGACATTTTAAATAACGGTCGGTGGAGCGGGACGAGTTCTCGAATAATCAAGCAGCTCGATCGACGTCGACTAATCCATTCTGCCACCGATCGACCAGTAAGGTAGGAACTATCGATCAACGTCGACTAATCCATTCCACTATACGTGGTAGAGCCACGCTGCAGCTATATTATAGTTGTAGGACTAATGGGTCAGCTCGACCGGGGAAGGACCACACTCTCACAGAATACCAGTGTAAAATAGCAGCTTAATGCTACTGTGGTTCGTATGGTGAGTGTAGAGAACCGGAGACCCCCTTTACTTTAATCGAGACATTCCATCTTAGTCCCCAGGTAGTGACAACGCATCTGCAATTTGATTTTTAATTCAGGATAAATGAAGATGTTTATGAGCTGCAGTATCCACTTACCATCAGGTGGACTGTGTGCTCCCCTATCACCTATATTCTATAAAAAAAACATCGATCGATTGGTGTAATAACACCCTAACATATGAGTTTAAACCTACCATAAATATCCGTGTACGCAAAAAGACGTTCATGTATACCTATATAGTTAACAGTAGCTCGTTATCACGGGGACGCGAAAACTGATCGAAACCCTCGAAATTATCACGTGAGCACCATTAAAAGATTGCAGACTTTTAACGGTCTTGCCCTAACCGGTTTTCGCTTCCAATCACAGACGTATCGCATAGACATCAATGGACGCAACCGGTTACGTTGTGTCGATTTTTTTAGTACTATTACGAATGGCATACATCATAGGCGAACGCATCTAAGCTTTTACGTGGCCAGTTCCATCTAACAGGTTTGGAATTGGTCACTGACTGGGTAAAATCTGTTAGAATGTGTGGAATTTGACTAACGTCCACCGAGGACATAAATACACTAGTATAAAATATTAATACTACTAGAGTCCTATGTGACTACTATAGCCTAGGAGGCTCATCCTATTTCTTTCGCCTAATAGCAATGCGGGCACTACTGTGTTCTGGCTTAAAGGTTAAAGAGATCTAGTGTAATTACGGCATATATAACGGTATATATACGGTATATATAATAAGGCAAAGAGGCATTCCATCTTAGTCCTCAGAAGTGACAACGCGAAATAGCCATACATTTTCAAGGTCCATAGACATTCTTATGTAAATTAGCAATCGAATATTTAAATAGAACAGGACAAAGCATAGATATTTTTATCCCAAATAATTGAAGTTAGTAAAAATAATGATGTATTGATAACTCTCATGGCACATGCAATGATCAAGACATATAAGCAGATTTTTTGTTAATTATAACCTCAAAAGAAGCATCAAACTCTCCGCGTTCTAATTAACCGGTAAGATATCAAAATTGCTTGATTTCTTATATGAAATCAAGCAAGCTGTAAACCACATTTTAAAGAGCTGCAAATTCTAACTTTTCCCTGTCTTTTTATCTATGAGACGGCTGTGTTTGTCCATAGAAACCTGCCATTGTTTGAAAATTTAAATAATAGAAGGTATCCTCTGAGATTAAAAGTTCGACAATCAAAGTCAGCAAAAATGCGAAAAAGTATATTTTGCCTATCCATACCTATATATAATAAAATACCTAATGACATAAAGAAAATAAATAATATACAAAGCTTCAAAAATCATTAAAAACATTATTAATTACTAAATCTTACTATTCTATTAATGAATACCTTAATGACATAGAAATTAAATGATTGTTTTGGTATACATAATATTATAATATTTATATTTGATTTGACATACCATATATTATACATTTGACATGATATTATGATAACCCGATGACCTCAGACAAAATATTTATTTTGTCTGAGCCGATGACATCGACATTTTTGATTTCTTTTTTTTATATATATATATAGTTTACTTACGTGACATTAGCTTAAGATGCAGTATCTATTGTTGACTCGTATATTTAATAATAGTAATAATAATTTGAAAAGATGACATTTTTATTTACTTCACCTTTTTCTTTTTTTTTCAATATAGACGTAAAGGCGCCATTACGAAATGTGTTATTTGTCATGGGTATCATTGCAAGACGCTTTTCACTTATAATATATAATATTTCTGTGAATATTTAATACCACCTACAAATATGATTATTGTATTTTTATAATTTGCAATCAATTTTAAAAGTATTCCATTTTGCTGTTATTGGCTATAACGTGAAGAAATATATTTGTACACCACACTGTGGTAGAATACACGGTACCTACTGTAAATTTTTATAACACCTAACTTACTGTATTCACAAATAAATAAATGAATTTGAATGAATTTGAATTTGAATTTGAAATGTAACTAACATTTTTGCACAAGTGAAGCGGCTTCTAAAGCAATTGATCGAATCTAAAATTACGGTACTCGAATAGAAGATATCTCGTACGTTGATTAATAACATTATTTATCTACCTTAAATTTTACTGCATTAGGATTAACGTGTGTGAAGTGGATGAAATGGCGACAGGTCACAGCCACAACGTGCGATCCGCGAATGCCAATAAGACTGAAGGGGAAAATTTACAAATCGATCATCCGACCTGTCGTCATACATGGAAGTGAATGCTGGGCCGTCAAGAAGAAGGATGAAAATAGATTGCATGCGAATGAAATGAGAATGTTACGATGGATGTGTGGTGTGACAAGGATGGATAAGATAAGGAATGAGTATATAAGAGGAAGCCTGAAAGTAGCGCCAGTGGTAGAAAAGGTGAGAGGAAGCAGATTGGCATGGTTTGGGCATGTGATGCGGAGGGATGGAAGTTATGTCACAAAACGAGTGTTGAATATGAATGTGGAGGGACACACGGGCAGAGGAAGGCCGAATAAAAGATGGATCGATTGTGTGAAGAGTGATATGTGAATGAAAGGAGTAAGTATGGAAATGACGGCTGATAGAGAGGAATGGAACAATAAGATTTACTGCGCCGACCCCAGATAATGGGAAATGGGCTAGAGAATGATGATGATCTACCATAAATTATATATCTGAGTTGTGATCTTAAATGCATGGCGAATGTGCTACGATATTAAAGAACTGTACACAATGTTGTTAATTCAGCTTAAGTGATATAATACAAGGCTTACAATGCATTGATTAATTAATTTCTACATCCATTCCAGCCTAAAAAGAAACAGTCCAGAAGTTATGGCTCCCCCATAAATTGCCTCATAGGAAGGGTTTTAACATAAGGTTGTCACGCTAAGCAGGCGGATTCATAACCGCAGTCTTTTATTATTCTGCGTTGGTATCAGAAATATGCTACTATCTATCACCTATTTCCAACTGTCTATCACTATCTCGTAGCTGTCGTAAGATGCGTGATGTAACACAATTCAGTTTTGTTTTTTCTATATCGCAAAGTATCTGTTGAGCGAACTGTAGAAATGGCATGTGTTGAGTTTGAGCACCTCATTGTTGTGAGCGTTTACAGACCCCATGTTCTTTATATGATACTTTTGAAAAAATTATGGAGGAAGTTTTCGCTAAGCTTAATAAACACAATAAAATTGTTTTAATATGTGGAGACTTTAATATCAATCTCCTAGAAGCTTCCTCCACCAATATTAAATTTAGCTCATTATTTAAATTTTATGGTCTTTTTAATTTGTTTTCGGAGCCAACACGTATTGCTGAATCTAGTGCAACATGTATAGATAACATTGTTACAAATGTTAAGCCGTTCAATAAATGTATAATTCAAAAATTGAGCTCTGATCACTGTGGACAATTAGTTTCATTACCTTATGTTCACAAAAAGCAAGTAGATAAAAAAGTAGTGTTTGTTCCAGTAAATGCAAAAAAACTTCCATTACTTTCATACCAAAATAAACCAAATTTTTTGTATGGAACATTATTTAAGCTCATTTGCAATGAATTTAATAATACTTTTACCTCTTAAAAATTCTCCTTAAACAATCGCAAGGCATTTAATGAATGGGCGACAGTAGGAGTCCATAAGAGTAGACAATAGTTAAATGAACTTTACAATGAAAGGTCATATAATCCGAGCGTCGAATTTAGGGAATATGTAAAAAAATATTCCAAAATATTTAAAAAATTGTGCCCCTTAGCCAAGTCATTGTACTTGAGCAACAAAATAAAGACTGCTTCTAATAAAATTAAAATGACATGGAGTATAATTAATAGTGAAACTGGTAAGGTCAACTCTCGCAATTCAAACTACCAGTTAAGTTTTAACAATAAATTAACTAAATGAGACCAGGACGTTGCAATGGTTTTTGAGAAATATTTTACTGATATTCCGATCTTAACCACTAAGTCACTGAATTCTTCTTCTACCGTCGCCGAATCATTACTTAAACAAAATGTAAATGTGTGCACAAAGAATTTTGCATTTCATATGTGTGTATTCAGTGTCTTCAAAAGATATTGTAAAATATTTTAAGACTATTGACATTAAGAGAACCGTCGATCTGTGGGGGATTTCCGTTAAAGTTATTGCGTCTATAATAGATATAATCGCACCTCAACTATCTATTATTTTTAATACTAGTATCGAATCTGGTGTGTTTCCTGATTTAATGAAGCATAGTAAAGTAATAGCTTTATTTAAATCCGGTAGTACATTGGACCCCGCTAATTTTAGACCTAATTCTGTATTGCCAACACTTAGTAAAATTTTTGAAAAAATTATTCTTGATCAAATGTTAAATTTTTTAATGTAAATAATTTACTTCATAAAAATCAATTTGGTTCCACAAGAGGTCGCTCGACAACTGATGCTGGTGTTGAGCTGATTAAATATATTTATTGCATGAGAGAATTCACAGGATGCTTTGGGTGTGTTCTGTGACTTATCCATAGCCTTCGATTGTGTTCACCACGAAACATTAATCAGGAAACTTCAACACTACGGTGTAAGAAGCGATGCTCTTAAATTAATAATTTCATATTTAAGTGACAGAACGCAAAAAGTTGTCATCAATAGTATGAGATCTTCCGCGTCGATTGTACAAATAGGCATGCCTCAGGGCTCAATTCTCGGCCCTTTTCTGTTTCTTGTATATATTAATGACTTATCTTACATAGTAAAGGATAACCATGATATAGTATTTTTTGCTTATTATACTTCATTAATTTTCAAATTAAAACGACAGTTATTAAATTACGACGAAGTACATAATGCTATAGCTAAGTTAGTTAATTGGTTTAATGTTAATAATTTGCAATTGAATGGAACTAAAACTAAATGTTTGAAATTCGTCACTCCTAATGTTAAACATGTCAATACTAATATAATTTTAAATGGGGAGGAACTGAGTCTTGTTGATACCACCATTTTTCTTGGAATCACACTAGACGCAAAGCTTCAATGGCTCCCCCATATATCAAAACTAGCTAGCAGACTTAGTTCTGCAGCATATGCTGTAAAAGATGAGAACTCTTACCAGTGTTGAAACAGCTAGAATAGTTTACTTTAGTTATTTCAATACCATTATGTCGTATGGTGTTTTGCTATGGGGACACGCGACTGACACTGAAATTATATTTATTTTGCAGAAGAGGGCCATTAGAGCAATATATAATTTAAAACCAAAAGAGTCACTGAAACAAATATTTAAGGAAATCAATATATTAACTCTGGCCTCTCAATAAATTTATGAAAATGTAATGTACGTACACAAAAATAAAAGTAGTTTTGCGAAAATAAGTGATATTCATACTGTAAATACTAGGAGCAGACACAAGCTAGTAGTACCAGTTACTCGACTCCACCGAGTCAGTAATTCATTCTTGGGGCGATGTTTACGCTTTGACAACAAAATCCCAGAAAATATACAAAATTTGTCATACACAGAGTTCAAAAAGATTATTAAACTAAGTTTGTATAAAAAGGGTTATTATAATATTAAGGAATTTATGGATGATAATAACCCCTGGGAAGGGTGATCGCTACCAAGCGATTTCTAATTTGTCTTGTGTTGTTAATTGTAAACATGATTGTAAGCTATTATTGGAAAAAAAATAGTCCCGCTGGGTTTCTTGCTGGTTCTTCCCAGGACAGAGGTTTTTTTTTTTGCGAACCAGTGGTAAATTAAAAAAGTGACTTTCAGTAAGTATTGTTATAATCTACATTGAATAAAAAAGTGTCTGTTTCTGTTTCTGTTTCCTTAGCCCGGATGTTCTTAAGACCATACACACGAGCAATACCGTCACCGATGCTCAACACACGGCCAGTCTCTTCTAAGTCAGCCTTAGGTGCGGCGCCTAGGATTCTCTCCTCAAGGATGGCGGAGATTTCGGCACCCCGTTGTGGGTAGGATACGTGCAGCTTGCTGGACGCGACGGCCACCGCAGGAGCCGCAATTTTCGAAACCTGAGACGCTAAGCGCCTCGCCACGGAGGAATGTTTACATAAAATTCCCTAAACTTGCACCTAATTATGATGAATTTTATTCATTTTAAAAAGGTGAATTTTCGTATGAGGACCTTGGAATAGATTAGAGAATTTCGAGGTCGCTCTTTGGGGCTCACCCGAACATACGAGAAGATACCGATGTACTGAAACTTCCAATTTTCAACCAAGCTCGCATCTATGCAGGATTATTTTTTACTAATTTTGAGCCAGTGCTTTACTACAATCCCACCTTATGATATAAGTAATGATAAAGCCCTATAAGGAGATAGATCATTGTTTTAGAGTAACAAAAGGGAAAACAACACAAAAAATTCATATTCATATTTTAATTTTTTTTTAAATAATTTTAGGGCGAGAACTAGAAAATACTCTATATTTGATATTTAAATTTATGCTTATGCATAAATTCCCTTTTTCATATATAAAGGATGTTATTGAATATCGAACGAACTTGCCGAGTGAATTTCAATGACACTTATGTGAATGGCTTCATTTGGGCGATTTATTATTAACGTATTATTTATGAGTACCCGGTTGACCGAGCTTTGCTCGGTATTTTTCGCTCGATTTTTTTAATTCGTGTGTTTTGGAAATTATATTTAGATACAAATTACATACTGATGAATTATAAATAATATTTTTTGATCTTAGCGACATAACAGAAAAAACTGAACTGGTTATTTGAATAAAAAATCATGAGTGCAATTATTTTTATTTAAATTTTCGTGTTTTTAAAAAATACTAAAAAAAGGGCTCGAAAAAAATATATTTTCTCAAAAAAGAAAGAAACTTGAAAAAAAAAATTAAAAAGTCGGTCGGTCGGTCTGGGCTCGAACCGAGGTTTTACGATTTTGTGACCGCCCATTATACCAATAAGCTATTTATAATCATTATCAAACTGTCAAAATTTACCTTCTTATTCTAACTATATTGTAGCAGTTTTTAATTGCCTAAAAACACGGACAAAAAGACATTTTCTAAAAATAAATCTTAGCTAGATCGATTTATTATCCCCGAAACTCCCTGGACACTAAATTTTATGAAAATCGTTGGAGCCGTTTCCGAGATCCCGATTATATATATATATATACATATATACAAGAATTGCTCGTTTAATAGTATAGGATTAATTCTTTATGATAATTTTTAAATTAACTTCTACTATCTTGTAGCTTTACACTAATTTTATAACACCATTTGGTGCAGTAAATTTATCGTACAATGTTCGCGATACAACTAATTTCCTGTTGCCATAGTGCCATTTCCATTGTTCTACACAAATCTATCTTCTGTGTGAATAGGGAATTGATTTTGACAATCGCTAATTTGTTTGATACGTCTACTCTTTTAGATTGTAGAGATGAGCCTCTTACCTGATTGACAGCTCCGTGACGCAGTGCCATAGCATGTGCCATGTGCCGTGTGCCGTGTGTATGAGTGGCTGCGCTGGGGGCCGCGGGTTCGATTCCCACACGAAACAAGTATTTGTATGGCCTACAAAGCCAGGGGTTTTTCCGGGTCTTGATGTTTGTCCTTGTGCAATTTATGTTTGTAAATTGCCTCCACGATACAGGAGAAAATTCTAGTGTGGGGGTAACTTTAAAAAATAGCGAATTGGACCTATGTAATAGGTCCAATTCGTTATTTTTGTTAGTCAAACTGGAATATACATTAAAAATTTAAAAGTTTCTATGACAGGCCTATGTTATGTGAACTTGTGAAGGGCTGTAATGATAGTAATGTATCATCTATATAATGTACAAAACCTCAAAAATATATTGTACAACCAGTATTTGTTGCCAGTGATGACCTATGGATCTGAGACGTGGTCCTTCACTGCTGGCCGTATGAGAAAACTCAAAGTCGCCCAGCGAGCTATGGAGAGGACTATGTTCGGGGTTTCTCTACGTTATAAACTTAGGAATCAGAATATCTGCAGTAGAACCAGAGTGATCCACCAGCAATAGGCCGGCCATATAATAGCTCAGAGAACTGAATGATCCGTAGGGAAAAAGGTTTTTGAGTGGCAGCCTCGTACTGGCAGGCGAAGGGCGTCCCCCACTAGATGTAGTGACGACCTGTTAAGACATGAAGGAAGTCGTTGGATGCAGGAGTCTCAAGGCCTTGCTTTGTGGCGTTCCTTGGGAGAGGCCTATGTTTTATGTCTATTTGTGTAAGGCTGTAATGCTGATAGCAAAGATAATATAATATATTAATTATTGTCTCTAAATCAACGCAAATTAATAATAATATTAGTTGCATTTACTTTTCACGACAAACGTCGTGGAAAATACATTAGTATTATATTTCTTTTTTAACAATATTATATCATCGTGTAACCTACAAAGACCCATATTATAAGTCACCAGACTCGTCTCGAATTTATTAGACACTTGGTATAACATACAGGGATCACATTTATTATGGTTAGAAATTATAATATATAGAGCGAATTGAATGCTTGGATACAAAGTGGTTGCGCAAAAGTGACGAAAGGTATTGCGGGGCGAACGATGAAGTGGACTGTATTAGCGTAGTTCAAAAGGAACCAAAACAAAATGGCGGACGGAGCACGTGGCGGGCTTTGGACAATAAACTTGCTATGAAATTCATTTTGGGTTGGCCGACACGAAGGGAGATGAAATTATACGGAAAATGAACAACAAATAAAACAGCTCATGAATAACGACGGGCGCTTACCTCGACGGGCCTCTCTCTACGGCCATGCGGGCACGATGATGATTGCGAACTGTAGTCGGCTTGTGGACAAGACAAAAATTGTACTGCACTGGCCTAGTCGGTGGTGGCACGTGCCTTCTAACTGATGACCTATGGATATGAGATGTGATCCTTCACTGCTGGCTATATGAGGAAGCTCAAAGTCGCTCAGCAAACTATGAAGAGGGCTATGCTCGGAGTTTTTCTGCATTATAAACTTAGGAATGAGGATATCTACAGTTGACCAGAGTGACCGACTTAAACTGAGCGGTTTATTTTGGAGGTTTACTTTAAAGAAATTTACATATTCCACGTTCCAAAGATCATTTTAAAGATTAAGATCAATTTACTAGCGCTTGACTCTTTTACCCCTCAGTATAAAATAACAGATAAAATCAAAATGTGTTGCCATTTTCCCCTTCCAGGATTGGATTTGAAGTATAGATTATACTTTGGTTTTTAAGGCATGCCTAAAAGCTTTTAAATTTTAACGGTTTTCACATTTGTTTCAAACACAAACAATTATTAAACGTGTAGTGGCGATGTAAGTATACACACTACTCCATATTGTCCCTTGAGTGTTGTTAGAGGCGACACAAAATCACAAACCAGGAAACAGGCAGCAGCATCCTCTTGATATCAACATAAAAGTAAATAAACTGCGGTTGGCAACCCACCCGTCAAGCTTAGCAACTATGGCAAATATCACCCTATGACGTTAATCTATGGGGAAGGTCTGGGTGAGGCAGTGGAAATTTGATAGCCCGTGATGGTAACAAACTATTTTTATAGAGTAAGAGTGACAAACGTCAGATCACTTGAAGGTAAGTGGACGATACAAAAAGAATCATTATATCCTCGATTAAAAACTTTGATGAAAATGCGTTATCACTTCTGAAGACTAAGATAAAAGAATTTATCGTTAGTTGTTAAAATGTGTTGGATTCTCTCACCATATGAAACACAGCACACACTACTATTTTAAGCTGGCATTCGGTCAGTGCGTGGTCCTTCCCCCGTCGAGCTGACTTATTTGTGATGCAATCATAATATTGTTACGAGCTTAGGCGAGCTTACTTTTTTTTAACTTGCTTAGTTATACTGCGTGGGGCACAAGGTGGTATCCCGGTGATCGGGGCTGTGGGAAGCCGTAATTCTCTTCCAAAATTTGTGAAGGCTGGTGTCACTGATGTACTTTCGTGAATAGCGCTTCGATATGACAACGAAAACGGTTGTATATGCTTATCACAATCTCGTTGCCGATTGTCTTTAACTTTTGCTAGGTACCTCTCCAATGTCTGATTAAATCATTATACCATTACAGTCAGTCTTTCTTATTTTATGAGAACCCATAACTCGGCAAGTTTCCTGGAATATTTGAGACTTTAAACTCCTTCCTTGATCGCGGAGAATCTCTAAAGGTACACCAAAACGACAGAAGACTTCTTGAACTCGTTTATCTGCAACTATTGAAGCTTCTTGATTTGGAATGGCAAAGACTTCTGGCCATTCAGCAAAGGAATCCATCACAACCATGAAATACTTGTTACCACTTTCACTTCCAGGAAACGGCCCCGCAACGTCAATGGCTATTCTCTCCCAAGGTGCACCAACATTGTATAACTTCAATACACCTCCACTACGAGTCTGCGGTCTTTTACAGCCACACAACTTGTACATTTGTGACACCAGTCTTCGACATCGTTTCGACAGTGGAACCAGTAAAACCGTTCTCGGATCTACTTTACACTACATATATATATATAACTTATAGAGGTACAATCTTCCAAATTCTAAAACAAAACTTCGTCTAGTTTTTCAACTTATCTGGAATAAAAATATTAAAGTGATGAATGTAAGTGAAGTGTTATATGTAGGTCTAAATATAATCCAGATAAGTTGAAAAACTAGATGAAGTTTTGTTTTAGAATTTGGAAGATATGATAAGGATGAGTAAATAAAGAGTTAAGAACGAAAGAGAAAGCAATTCAATCAAAAGGAAATGGATAAGGCGTAGCTAAGGTGAAGAAAAGAAGAACTTTTACGTCGGGCGCCAAATGTCGTGAAGCGACAATAAAAAAACTAAGAACCTAACTTAACTAGAACGAAAACAACCAAAATAAAATAAATTATTTAAAAATTTGAAGTTTTACAGTATCTTTTATAAAAAAAAGGTATGAAGGTGATGATGGGTTGTAATGAAGATGGTGATTTACAATATTATTAAAAAAAAAAAAAAAATAACAAAAGATACTGCAACGAAGTATGCACAGGCTATGCCTATGATAGGTGCACAGCTCCTGCTCTAGGAACACGTAGAATCTGGAGAAAACACACGCAGCGTCTGGAGAAGGTACACGCAGCGCTTGGAGTAGACCCACACAGCGTCTTGAGCCGGTACGCAGCGTCGGGAGTAGGTCCACGAAACGTCTGGAGTAGGCACGCAGCGTTTAAAGTAGGTACACGCGGCGCTTGGAGTAGGCAAACACAACTTCCGGAGTAGACCCACACAGCGTCCGGAATAAACACGCAGCGTCTGAAGTAGGTCCACGCAACGTCAGGAGAAGGCACGCGGCGTTTGAAGTAAGTAAACACAGCGCACTAGTAGGCGGAGGCGTAGGCGTGGCTAGGCGACGACTTAAGGAGCGGGCAGAGGCTTGCAGGATCCCGAGGCAGTGCAGAAAAGGCCTTTAGGAGATGCTTCAAGTATCAAAGCTCAAGTCAGACTCCCCATTCGCCGATTGAGTTCGGCTTATTTTTGCTTTTTGACGGATCTCACATAAGAACGTAATATTATTCTCATTAAATTTGAAATTATTTAAATTAAAAGCAAATTCTTGTAAATGGCCAAGAAGAAAGGAGTATTTTGAAGTAAAAACATCAGGCCGGTAACGATATTTGAATAAAAATTGCCATGACAACCTGATAAACAACGATGTCAAAACATGTCAAATTTTGGTTTTAGGCTCGTAATACAGAAACGGCAAGATTTAAGTGAAAAATGAGATATTATTTATATAGGAAAAAAAAGTAGCGCAACAGCGCGCACGAAACCCGAAATTGCAGAGTTACGGAGAACTAAATAAAAGACCGAAAAAGGTAGACTCCATTGACACCGATTTAAAAAGTGCTGATAGCATGAAAAATACGAAGTGAAAATGATTTGTTATTGTGTTCTTATGAATTAAAATATTACAGGATCCTATGGAAATAAAGGTGATGTAAAATATCAAGTTTTGAGGCGAATGCAGAACATCAAAAACAGAATGGAAAAATAAGTTTAAAATAGTGTAAAATGATATGTAAGTATGTATAAGCATAACACTACAAGTTCTTTTAACTCCTAGAAAGCCTCCTGAACAATCATTATGGTATAGCTGTAGAACATCCGGTATTTTAGCTTTAGGGACAATAATTTGCAAATGACAGCTGTCTTCCCGACCATTTTCTCATTTTCGGAACAGAACTCCATCCTGAAGCAGCAAACTGTCCCATTGGGTCCAATATTTTTTCGTGGTCGAATTCATCGCTGGGAAGTCGCTCCACTTGGGTTTTGGGAGCACTGGCCTTCATCCATTTTAATGATGTGGTAGTGTTTGGTAAGGATCTTCCTGCTGTGCATGTTGTAAGCTGTCCTTCCACTCGTTGCTGAGGTGATCTGTCCTGAGCATCCTCACAGATACCACTTCCTTACCTTCTTGCCTAGTACAATGCTTGCAATATTCAGAACAAGGTCTTCTTGACAAAGCGTTGCCATGAGATTTCCCGCTGAGATATTCGATCACAAAGTTGTATTCCTGCTGCTGCTGGGTGGTGCTGTTTGCTACACATCCTCTAGAGATCGATCGCTTTCCCTTTTTATAGTTCCTTTAGGGCAGCTAGATCGAAGATGGCCCCTTTCCCTACAGTCTTAGCACCTTGGGCGGTAACTTTTATTGTGGTCGCGAACTGTAGCTGCTGCAAACTCCCTAATATAAATATATAAACACGAGAACGATGATGAGGGGAACGATGATCCTGCCGCTGCTCGGCGGTGCTTTTAGCCGCACTACCCCTTGAGATCGATCACCATCCCTTTCTACAGTTCGCTTACGGCAGCTGGATCGAAGATGGCCCCTTACCCCACAGCCATAGCAACTAAGGCTGTATCCCTTATTGCGGTCGCGAACTGTAGTTGCTGCAACCTCCATGATACGATGGGAATGATTCAATGCATGGGCCAAGGCTCCCTTAAGCGTCTCGTGGTGCCCAAACCTCACAGCAGCTCTGACTTCAATGTCGCGGATGCCGTTAATGAATGTCTCACCAGGTTCCCTTCAATGAGCGCAGGTACAGACCGGTACAATTTTCAAACCAGTTTCTCTACCTCAAGAGCCCACTGCTGAAGGTTTTCGATGATACTATCGATTTCGATGATGTTATCGCACGAAAGACTTTTTCCAGGTAAGCGTCGCCAACCGTCCAATGCCTCAAGGAGCTGCTCATGAGTCACTTCCTCACCAAGAGCTTCCAGAACAGTTAAGGCCTGGTCGCGCAGGCCTAGTGTGATAGCAGTCATGGCCTGACTTTTATTCCAGCCATTCGCCCTCATAACAGCTTCAAACTGGATTTCGTAGACCGACCAGGAAGAAGGCCCGTCGAACGACGGCACTTTGAACCCGCGTAGCGAAGGTGTCGTAGCTACGGATTTTAGTTCGTCCAGTAATTTCTTCATGTCAGCTTGTACGTTGTCAACCCGATTGTTCACTTGGTCGATTCGGGTTTCAGCCTCCGACAGGCGGTTATCATGTTGAGCAACCCTTTCCTTCATCTCCCTTATCTCTTTCCCGAAGGAAGCGTGAATGTCCTTCATGAGGAGCATCTGCTATTCCTTATCGAGTTTTAGCTGCTCTTCCAAACGACGGGCCTGTTCCTCCTGTCAGCAGGCCTGTTCCTCCTGTCGGCGAGCTTGCTCTTGTAGCATTACCATCAGAGCACCTAAGTAAGGTACTACAGATGTAGGAGCTACTGACGGGCCTGCCTCCGTGGCCGGCGGCTTGCTCTACAACGTCTGCGGCATTGCACCACCAAATCGTCTCTAGTCCATCTTCTGCTGGCGTTGATTTCGGGCGCGGACACCCTCCGTGTCGTCCTTCGGTAAAGTTGGCATGATTTTAGCCGACTTTTGATACCAATCGTTTGAGTTTAGTTAATTACCAAAATTGACACTTTAATTACCGAACACCAATAAAAACTTAAAACGCACTAATAATGCACGCACGCACTTAACACTTTAGTTCACTTTATTTCGCTCCGAAGTCTTCACTTGTATGGCCAGTATTCAATACTGGCCCGGTCGCGCTCCTTACCGACTTTATAGTTTTTTTCACCTTGTCCACCGAATATATCTAGAATGTTCGAGTAAAATATCAGAGGTTCTAACAAAGAATCCTCCAGAAAGCCCTCGCTACTAGACACTATATAGGTAAGTTCCAGAAAGATCTTGACGCCCTAATTCCGTTACTTGATACTAGATAGTGCTAATAATCACCCGTCATATACCGAGCATTAATTATGGCGCACAACAATATGTCTGTGGCAAGGTTCTACAGCGTTAATCCATGTTAAGAGTAAATTTTACTGCAAAACCCTATGTTTGGAAACTTCTTGCAAGCTGAATATCATAAAGCTAAATAAATTTATTTTAATCGGTCAATAATCTTGCGTCATATATACATATATACATACATAAAAATTATTATTTGTTTGTCCGTATTTATTGCACTGCCGTAATTTCCATCAGATAAAGAGGAAACTTTGTCACTTTTTATAAAGAATATTAGTAATCCTATTAATTAACATTACTAATATTCCCTTTAACAGGCTTTTTTTCCCTTAATCAGGCCTATTCGCAAGAATAGTCATGTCCGTGATAACGGCCCAGTCCCAGTAGAGCCTGGCGCTGTCATTTTCGAGCACGGCTCCCGGCAAGTACTTGTAATACGGCAATTTCCGGTCCACGAGACCGTATTTCAGAGCGAGCTCCTGGTGTAGAATTCTGGCTACTAGGTTGTGCCTGTGCAAGTACTCAGAGTTCGAAAGCGCCGAACAACCGGAGATGACATGCCTAAGTGACTCCCCGGGATGGCGACAAGCTCGACAGACGTCGACGGTGCCATCCTTTAGGATGTATCTCCGATAGTTGTTGGTCTTAATAACCTGATCCTGTATTGCACAGACAAAACCGTCGGTTACCGCGAAGAGGTCACCGAAACGTAGCCAGTTGAGGGAGGCGGCTGTATCTACGTGGGGCTCATGTAGAGCCCTGTAGTACCTCGCGTGGAGCTCCTTCTCCTTCCATACCTCCCAGTCGGAAATGCTCTGTACTGCCGGATCCTGCCATTGCTCGTTGGCTAAGGATAGAGGGGTAAGTCCTTTATCACTAGAAATGACGTCATTATAAAATGGATCATCTGATCTCGCCAGGAAGTAATGACGGAGGCTGCACACTTCGCGATTATGCATGGTGAGCGCGCTCAGGAAGCCACGCGCACCATGCATTCGCGGCAAGTACAACCTCATTACCGACGATCTCATTGACGACTCAATTTGACGTAGGTGTAGCAATATAGAATAAGAGAACACAATACAAATGATAATTTACTACATAATATATACAAACTACTGATAAATAAACTATACATATATGATCTATCCTTACATATATACGAATATATAAATAAATACATATACATACAAGTATACATATTTAAATACTTACATAATTAGTATATACAAATGACTGAATATATACTGTCTGTTTGGCAATACATATTAACATTATATTGCTTCTGTAAAGGTCACAGGCATAGCTAGACCCGGTGGGTGGCGCTGTTTCAGAAACCAAATATCACACATGCGAAGTCCGAACAGACAGCTGATATTATATGAAAATCATAAAGTTGTCGAAGTAGAATTGAAAGAGCATGCTTAATAGCGAAGACCCTTACAATTACAATTGTTTGTATTGCCATTAAGAACTACTTATTTATTTATTGTTATTCAAAAAAATCTGAAGTGAGACATTTTACTTACAAATAAAGCGTTTTAGTCTAAGCTGCTTACCGGAAGCGAATAAAAAATTGTTTTCAATAATCTTTTTATATATATTTTATAAGTCGTTGTTCCTTTCACTTTATTTTTTTTCTATTTGTCCTATTTCTTTTCAATACAAGGCTTCCAGATAGCTAATGTAGAGAACCGGATACCCTTTTAACACGAAACGAGGCATTCCATTTGAGTCCTCAGGCTGACAATGTATCTGCATTTTGTTTCTTAATCGAGGATAAATGTAGATCTCTAAGGGCCACAGCAGTGAATTGCGTGCTCGTGTGTTATTGTTATTCTAAAAAAACGTATAAATATTTTATTGTTGTTATAAGCCAGTGCTTGATGACTTGACTTGAAGATACTAAGCGGTCTGACTTTGCTAAACAAAAACCTTGAAAACACACATTTAAAATCACATCAAATACAAGAAGGACAGTATTGAATAGGTACGGAACGCTTTCTTAATGTCTACTGGGTCAATCCGGCTTGAAGTACCAATTGAATAGTCACGGGATGCGTCTGATCCACTTAAATGGCGAGTCTTCCAGATCGTAACTCATTGATCTACCAAGTACTATTCCCTCGCCTATGCCACAATACGTTGGGTTCGATAACAACGCAGTGGGCGTATCCCCCGATAACGTTAAGTCAGAATCACGCTCCGCCTGTCTCAAAAAAAGTAGTTGATGCCTAAGATTACGGGTCCAGCGTTCAGTCAAGGTCTAGACATCAGATTATTGGGCTTTATAATAACTTTACTCTCCCTAACTTATAGGGTCGGCACTAAGAAATTAAACAGAAATTACTTTTAACTGCTCTGAGAAATGTGATAACTTTCACTTGTTACTTTTCACTGTTTTCCGTTTTTCTTTCTTGATTATAATGAAAACTGTAGCTGACTATCTCACTCAGCCTTACTAAATCACTCAGGGAGTTAAACAGTGAAGTGAGCCAGGTGAAAAAAAAACCCAAATTCGCGCGTATTTTTCGTTATCACATTTCCCTAATTCGTGAGATATCTTTATTTTCCATAATATATACACAACCCACCGTGTTTTCCAAAAATAACAAACTAGATTACATCATAATAGATTACATCATAAAAACAATAAAACGTACACTTTATATAAGACAATAACAAAATATAAGAAATAATCTTCGAATTTATAACTTATGTTATGTGGTTTTACACCTTAAAACTCTAATATTTTTTTATAAGACAAGGGGCAAACGAACATTTGGTGCACCTGATGTTACGTGACTACCGCCGCCCATGTACAACTGCAACACTAGGAGAATGGTAAACTACAACACTGGAAGAATAGGTGCGGTGCCGTACTTTTAGAAAGGAGTAAGCTTTTTTCTTGCAGGTCCCTAGGCCGTATTTATTATGCCATAAAATGCTAAATAAAGTTTTCCAATGTAGCTTTTATCACTACTCTTGTCTATCTTAAATAATTTAACAGTTTAATTCTAGAAGTAATATTTTAAATAAATTCTAAAAAATTTTAAGTAAAAATATTCCTTTAATTTATAATTTAAATTTTAAATTATTTCAGTATTTTATGACTAAAACAGGAACTTAATATCATTTACTTAATCCTATGTTAATACAGCATATAACTAAGATATTTACAATTAATTTCAACATTATTAAAAAAAAGAAAAACATTAATTTTTAATTTGATAATTTGCTATTAAATTTTACAAGGCGCTTCACCCTTAGCCGTGAAATGAGTGTAAGTACCCCTACAAGTCGTCACACCGAATCCCGCGGGACTGTTGGGAGTATATAAGAGGTTCTCGTCCTCTCCCTCAGTGGCGGCCCCAGGGCGGTGAGAGCGGTGCCACCGCACCGGGCAACGTCATCGAGGGTCGCCAAAATCAACCCGAACGCTACTACCACCGGGCACCCGTCACCAATTCACTCACTCTTATCACTAACATTCCGTTTTATTGAAACTAATTAGGGAGTCAAAGCGCGAGTATTTTGGTGCTTACAAGCCAGTGACTCTTCGGAAAAATGACTAACTGGCCCCTTTCTTGATGCAATTGTAAAAGTATTTGACTTAGACACAAATGATTATTGAAGTCAAGGGAACATACAATAATAATGTTAACATTGCATGAAAATTAAAGTGTTCAAACCAAAGTTTGACACAATATTCTCGGACATTTTTCAATCCATGTGTTTGAAGTTGACACATCATTGTATTTTATTACGCGGAAATGAGCAAATTAAGTTCTAAGAACATCAATATAATTGATTTCCGCAAAGTAACGCCTGATTTTTTAATTATCGAAATAGTTACGAATTTGTGCATAACAATCGATCAAAAACTAACGTGGAACTCTCCCCTTAGCTACGTATGTCATACGGCTAAAATTGTTTTAAGTACGTACAGTCGTATAGTTGGGAACAACTGGAGCTTGGATCCCTGTATGATGGAGGCGTAGGTGACGCCTCCATCGTCTGGTGTGATAAGACCCATCAAAAGACGACTGCAGACAGACAAATTAGTCTACAAAGAACTGTCTGCTTAATGGCAATTGGAGCGATGAGATCATGGCCTGGAGCACCTCTTAATGCACATGCAACACCCCTCGATGTTTATGTAGACAGAGAGGCAAGGGCTTATTTGTATAGGATTAACGCTCAAGGCGGTCTGCGCTTCCTTTCCTAAAAATTGAGATCCATGCTCTACTCAATTAAGAAAACACGGATCTTATGCGTGATCTCAGATATCACGCGTGCACTATACACTTTTGATAAAAAGTATATAGTCCAGAGATGACTAGCTAAATGGATAGGTTATCTGTGAGGTCGGTAGCCTTATATGGTACACTGATGGGTCAAAAGTGGGCCTCGACGTAGGCTATGGAATTTATAGGGAATGTCTCAAATTCAAACTTAGTATTAATTAGGATAGATTCACCTCCACCTTCCAGGCATAAATTTTCGTCGTACTTTTTCTTTGAACTAGAAGCTAGTTGGAGACTGCTTGAACCGTTTCAACGCCCTGGTATGTAATATTACGGTCGTCTTAAGATGGGTTCCAGGTCACGCGGGTATTAAAGGCACGAATTTGCCGACAAACTTTGACGGGAGGTCTCAAAGGGTATACGATTTGGACTTGAGCCGATTTGTGGAATCTAAAAAAACCTAGCCCGATTTACCCTTAAAACTCTTAATCACAATAAATTACTTAAGATTTGGTCTGATACAACAGACTTAAATCATTTTAAAACTTTAATCCGGGTTTTTGATCGTAAATTTGCTTTAGAAGCCCTGGAATTAGGTAAAAATAAACTGCGCATTCTGGCAAGAACCCTGACTGGACACTGTTATCTTAAAAAGCACATGGCTATCACGAGACTAAGTAACTCAAGGATGTGCCGGTTTTGTTCCTTAACTGAAGAAATGCCTCTGCACATCCTGACTGAATGTGAACCCTCAATGCGCAAACGTAAAACACATCGGGGAAACCATCAACTTCGCCTAGAAGAAGTGAAATTGCTCACAGCTAAGCAACTCGTATTCATTTAAGACCCAAGACTTAGCAGTGTACTATAGCCATAGCAGCGATCACAATCGATCTTCAAGGTCGCAGGGGCACTGGTTTTTCTAGACCGTCTGTAACACCGTTCACTGGTTTTAGTGGCCGCATCGAATACTTTTGGTGTGTAACCGCTAAATGTGGAAGATATCATGTTCGTGGGGAAATGGAATTATGGTTAACCTTCTCGGTGTAACCACTACCAATGAGATTATCGATTTGTTTATTTTTTTTCAATTCTGCATTTTATCGAGCTTCTCCTCTATATTGAATAAACGAATTTTAGCTTGCACTCTATTTGACGAAATAATTTCATTATCAGACTGCCATAACAAGCCCGCTTCGAACCCGTTACCCGGCAAGCGACGTGCCTTGTCTTTTAAAACATTCAATGCCCACTCCTCGGAGTCGTTAATCGGCTTACGCATGGTCATACCTAATGACTCAACATCGAAACGATCTTTAATAATTGTTAATAATAATTGATTTTTCTATTTCCTGTTCTTTCTTGGTGAAAATATGGTTAACAATCTTAACCGGCTCACCTACAGGCATGTGACCATGAAGAACCTAACCAAGTATGATGAATGATGCCGCGGTAGGAAAATTATTATCTTCTAAAATCAATTCACGAGTAACTATAAGATACCAATTGTCATACCGATTGAGTAGAAAGATTAAATGATTTAATCCTATGCACGTTTCTCTACTCAAAGTCGCGTGTGAAAATTACTTTTATTTTAATCTTTATGCGATACGAACTATTGTCGCTAGTTTACTTACCACTGATGCCCTGAATACGTGATTCTTCTTTCGAACTTTGGGGCACTAACCTCTAAGCCATATGCTCTTCTATAAGAGTCATGTTCAACACGCTGTGGTCCTGACCTTACCTCCAGGTCCATACAATTAGACGGGAATAATCTTTCAATACGCACATACTAGTGCATTTATTGTACTAACAGTCGTAATATGCGCTTGCTTGCCCCCGTCGCCCTCTGACGGCAACATTTCCTTCTCGGGACTCCTGTATAGAAGCTTATGGTGTGCCATACAACAACCATCTACACCGCACTTTTTACATTTTGACCACCTATGATAGGATGACAAATATTGAAAGAATATATTGGCTTTCTTTACCGCTTCCCTTTCACAAAACATTACTGCAGAGCTACTTGCTCGTGCAGAATCCGGATTACTAGGTTTTGTCTATGAAAATACTCAGAATTAGAAAACGCCTAACAACCGGAAGTGACAATTTTAATTGACTCGGGGGGATAACGGCAAACTTGACCGATGCTGACGGTGCCATGCCTTGAGATTAATTGCTGTTCTCGATAGCCTTCGCACAGATCCCGAAGACAGTCATAAAAACGTAACGAAAGGTGACAGTGGGTGTATTCGTTATTTTGTTATGGTTATCAACAATTTTACCAGTCAAAGTAGTCAGTATTTCGGTGTTTACCGGCATTCCTTACAAAGAATAATATTCACATAAACTGCATGACTCAATTCCTCTCTGTGCGTTCAATTATTGGACGACAAGAAACTCGATTGGTCTTCACCCCACAGCTGTGAACACACTATGCAATGTATGAGTTTAACCTTTTCTTAGATTTTAAAGGGTCCTTATATCGATGTTGACGGGCATAGATAGGTCTGTATGGAAGATATTATTATTATTGAATATATTTAAACACATGCGATTGCTCTAGTGAACATTCTATTTAAGCTGTTAAAAATTAATTTTTAACAACTTCAATATTTAATAATGGAAACTCTAATAATGAAAATAATATATTGTTAGAATTATTGTTATGTAAGCTAATAGAATATGTGTAAATGTGTACATTCACCTTTTTTATATTTCCTAAATTCCATGGTAAAAATGCTAAAAGCGATTTTTTCCAGTTTGGTGAATAAAAATGTAAAATAAAAAAATAATTGTTTCAATAAACATTTACTTTATTTAAAATCAGACAAATACACTTTACAATAAATAATAAAAAAACACAACTCTACATACATTTTTTACACCACAAGCTCGACAATAATGTGGGCCACTTAAAATGACGGAAATAGGCACAAAAAAGGCACATTTTGTACTTCAATAGCGACAATTCAATACCGAGATAAGTAGGTTAATGATATTAAAACAATGTTGTACGAGTTAGAGGGAGATACAGATACATTGACTACGGCTGTTTCGTGTCTGAAGTTTAAAGTAAATTGCAACCTTCTAAAGGTTGTGAACGGAAGCGTACTCTTTTAATAGCGACCTTTAGAAGGTTTTGGACAGTTGAGAGGCTAATCGACATTGCAAATTTGAGCCGTTCGTTCATTCGACATGGGCTAATCGAGCTTAAAATATATTGGTATGTAAATTTAAGTCTGATTCTGTGGGTAGATAGCGTAACCCATGCTGTTAATTGGTTCTGTGACTGATATTACCATTTTTTAATTTATTTTACTGCGCTTTGGTAAATTAATTCGGGCATTTTATTCACTTGTTCATTTCATAATGTTAAACAAGTTTACAGTTCAACACAACATGATTTTAACGTTAAGAGCAAACACTTACAATTCAAGGCCCATATCTGTAATAAATTTTGCTTATTCAATTTTAATTATAAATATTTTTTCTTTTCAAGAAAAATTGGGAAGTAGCACTCAGTATATCGTTGTATTCATTAGGATTTTTTTAAACATTGGTAATCCTATTAATTCACATTATTTTGTAACAACAAACTTTGCTGTTGACTGTTTTAAACGATATAATTTGATAAATTTTCTAAATGAGTATTGTATAACGAATATAAAAGTGTAGCCGAAGGTACCAGATGCCAATGGTCCATATAAGTCTGTCATGACTATATATCCGATATTTTCTGTTATAGATTTGCACGGAACCACTAAGTTTTATTACTTGTCTTTGATTAATGAGATAAATGTCAATCTCTTAGTTGTTTTTTTAATTTCTTTTGTTAAACCTTTACAAAATAATCTATCTCTCACAGATTTAATTACTTTACTGGGCCCGATATGTACGTTCAATATGTACTTGATTTATAATATCTTGGCTCAATTTTATAGGATATTAAATAACTTCCTTTAAATTCGTTTTATTATATTAAAATATAACATTTCCTTGAGAAACGTATTAGTTTCTTATTTTGTACTAGTGCAGAAGTATTAAACGTCTTTACTTTTTCAATAATAGCCAACGACTGTGAATCTTGTGTTTGATATACTGATATGGATTTTATTTTTTCTATCAACTCGTAGTTCGGTTTACTCTATGTGTAAGCTGATTTGAAAATACCCTTATTGAAACTCCATCATCAAATTATTCAAGCGCTACTACGCATAAAGTATTCCAAAAAATAGGACTCATTACCCTGCCTCAATCTTTTTTTTTTCTTTTACGGGCTAGCCACGATTCTTATGTTGTTACAAATCGAGCCAAAAACGATTAAAATTTTTAAATGATCAGTCGGATTAGTTTCACGTAGGATGAGGTATTTTTTTAACACCGCGCCCAAATTCGGCCGCTTCAAGGTTAAAAGGTAAAATTTTTGTTTTTTTGTTTGTTTTATAGGCTAGAGTGACAAACGAGCACACAGTCCACCTGATAGTAAGTTGTTGCTTTGGCCCATAGACATCTACATCTATCCTCAATTACGAATCAAAATACCGATGCATTGTCACCCATGAGGACTAAGATGGAATGCCTTGTTTCCAGTAAAAAGGGTATCCGGTTCTCTACACTCACCATACAAAACACAGCAGCATTAAGCTACTATTTTACGCTGGTATTCTGTGAGAGCGTGGTCCTTCCCCGGCCGAGCCGACCCATTCGCGCTACAACTATACTACTAATATAACTGTAGCATGGCTCTACCACGTATAATAAAGGAGGTTTGATTTGATTGCGTTAATGTAAAATTTTATGCAAGCAATCTTTCGAATTCTTTGTTACTTTAGTAATAAAACGAACCGTGACAAGAGGATTTGCTGAAACAATTTTTTCAACTTTAAGTTCTTCGATAGTTCAATTAGCTCCTTGTTATTTATTTTCGTACGGTGTCCAGATATAGGAGCATCTTTAATAGATGTTCTTTCACTTATGAATTGAGCACACCGACATGCCACTGTAGTTACGGTGAATAATTTGCCCCTAATATATCACGTAAATCTTGATGGACTTATTCCGGAGTAAAATGTTTCTGACACAGGTTCTAATAACAATGTGCAGTTGATTTGTTTAATTTTTTCCAAAACATGCATGACGACAACAAGCCGCAAGCAAATTATTACTTTTAAGTTTTTGAAACAAAGGATAATAATTTCAGACATTTTCAGACTAATGAAAATGAAGAAGGAAATTTATATTTGAAATGTTTCTGTAAATAAATTAACAATAATGAACTGCATGTCATAAAGCTACTCGAAACCTAAGTATACATCTGGTGCAGACGAACATGCATTAATCAACTTGGAAGCCAATTAGTCTAATGAGATTAAGCTTCCATAACAGGGTAGGAGTAAGTAGATATTATGAATGTAGATATAATGAATGTTACTATTTTGCATCTATATGCAATTAGCATATCCCTATAGGGAGGCCTATGTTCAACAGTAGACTTTTGGCGGCTGAAATTAGTTAATTTATGCTTATTTTCGAAGAATAATTTTTAATGTAATTATTTTAATTTAGTAATCACGTCACAGCACCATTCCGCGCGGGCCTGCTTCTGAGCATTGTTGAGGTTTTATTTTACAAACATTAATATTCATGTTCAATATTTTTAATCGGTTTTGAATTAGATCCAATCCGCAATGTGTGCCGAATCTCTTTTTTTACAGGGGAGGGGGCAAACGAGCATACGGCTCACCTGATGGTAAGTGATTACTGCATCCCATGAACAACTGTAACACGAGGGGAATCACAGATGTGTTGCCGACCTTTTAAAAAGGAGTAGGCTCTTTCCTTGAAAGTTATTTATAGGTTATTTGCCTATTCTCTATGCTAAAATATGCATTGCTAGCTTCCTTTAGTAACAGCCGTCAGAAAGCGAAACCTTCTTCCTTAATCTCTTAAAGTAAGACGACCATGCTGAAATTCGTTATACCAGCGTTAATGTTTGAGAAGGGCTTTTACCCATAAATTTCATTTGAGTCTCAAAAAGATTCATCCAGTTTGAGGCTGAAGAAAATTGAAATTATAAAAAGTCATCACGTGATAATGTTTCCGGCGCAGATTCAATTTTCTATTTATAATATAATATAATTAGATATTTATTTCCTAAAAATATAGAAGGGAATTACAATTAAGAACGTTCGTATTTCACTTGTAAATAAACCTATTTTCTGAATAAAGTATAATTAGCCAGGGATATCAGGCATGTTTCAAATTAAAAATATAACTTTTTTTGGTACTAAACTTTTAAGTGGCCTACCTATGCAAGCGCTGACATGCAGATAACTAAAAAAATAATTTTAAAGTGGCATTTGAGGCACTGGCGATCTGATAACAGAGTAAGTATTACTCATAAACCAATTATCTAAAGACTAAGATGCACTACCGGAATTTAAATAACTGTTAAGAGTCCAAACTATCTTAGTAAAATAAATTTATAAAAATAAAATAAAGGAAAAGAAAAGAATTTTGGGAATAACTTTACCTAAAACATATACTGGACGACTTCCAGCCTCCCGAACCACACACACACACACACACACACACACACACACACACACACACGCACGCACACACGCACTCACTCACACACCCACACACACGCAATCAAGTTTTGTTTTTATTGAACGGTAAGAGGAATTCTTAAACTGTGGAACACAAGAGGTGAGGTATGTTATAGAACAAGAGAATTCATTTTCTAATTTATCTTTTAAGTAAACATTTCAGATACATACATTTAACATAAATCATAAAATATAATATTTTAAATATTATATATATATATATATATATATATATATATATATATATATATATATATATATATATATATATATATATATATATACATATATATATATATACATATATGAGTTTAAAAGAGACAGTAGCCTAATGGCAGGGCTCAGACTCAGACAACTCAAAGGTCGTGGGTTCGAATCCGCCATTCGACTACTGTCGTGAACCACTCCTAACACAAGCGTTTTAAGCTTACTAGGAGTGGTTAAAGGAATATTAATAATGTGAATTAATAGGATTACTAATGTTTAAAAAAAATCCTAAAGAAAACAACGATATACTGAGTGCTATTTCCCTATTTTTCTTGAAAGGAAAAAAATATTTATAATTAAAATTGAATAAGCAAAATTTATTACAGATATGGGCCTTGAACTGTAAGTGTTTGTTGAACTGTAAACTTGTTTACTATTATGAAATGAACAAGTGAATAAAATGCCCGAATTAATTTACCAAAGCGCAGTAAAATAAATTAAAAAATGGTAATATCAGTCACAGAACCAATTAACAGCATGGGTTACGCTATCTACCCACAGAATCAGACTTAAATTTACATACCAATATATTTTAAGCTCGATTAGCCCATGTCGAATGAACGAACGGCTCAAATTTGCAATGTCGATTAGCCTCTCAACTGTCCAAAACCTTCTAAAGGTCGCTATTAAAAGAGTACGCTTCTGTCCACAACCTTTAGAAGGTGTAGTGTTATGCTTATACATACTTACATATCATTTTACACTATTTTAAATTTATTTTTCCATTTTGTTTTGATGTTCTACATTCGCCTCAAAACTTGATATTTTGCATCACCTTTATTTCCATAGGATCCTGTAATATATTTAATTCATAAGAACACAATAACAAATCATTTTCACTTCGTATTTTTCATGCTATCAGCACTTTTTAAATCGGTGTCAATGGAGTCTACCTTTTTCGGTCTTTTATTTAGTTCTCCGTAACTCTGCAATTTCGGGTTTCGTGCGCGCTGTTGCGCTACTTTTTTTTCCTATATAAATAATATCTCATTTTTCACTTAAATCTTGCCGTTTCTGTATTACGAGCCTAAAACCAAAATTTGACATGTTTTGACATCGTTGTTTATCAGGTTATCATGGCAATTTTTATTCAAATATCGTTACCGGCCTGATGTTTTTACTTCAAAATACTCCTTTCTTCTTGGCCATTTACAAGAATTTGCTTTTAATTTAAATAATTTCAAATTTAATGAGAATAATTTTCCGTTCTTATGCCAGATCCGTCAAAAAGGGAAAATAAGCCGAAAAATCGGCGAATGGGAGAGTCTGACTTGAGCTTTGATACTTGAAGCATCTCCTAAAGGCCTTTTCCGCACTGCCTCGGGATCCTGCAAGCCTCTGCCCGCTCCTTAAGTCGTCGCCTAGCCACGCCTACGCCTCCGCCTACTAGTGCGCTGTGTTTGCCTACTTCAAGCGCCGCGTGTACCTACTTCAAACGCTGCGTGCCTACTCCAGACGTTGCGTGGACCTACTCCAGACGCTGCGTGTCTATTCCGGACGCTGTGTGTGTCTACTCCGGAAGTTGTGTTTGCCTACTTCAAGCGCCGCGTGTACCTACTTCAAACGCTGCGTGCCTACTCCAGACGTTGCGTATACCTACTCCGGGTGCTGCGTGTACTTACTCTGAGCGTTGCGTGTGTCTACTCCAAGCGCTGCGTGTACCTTCTCCAGACGCTGCGTGTGCTTTCTCCAGATTCTGCGTGTACCTAGAGCAGGAGCTGTGCACCTATCATAGGCATAGCCTGTGCATACTTCGTTGCAGTATCTTTATCTTTGTTATTTTTTTTAATAATATTGTAAATCACTATCTTCATTACAACCCATCATCACCTTCATACCTTTTTTTTATAAAAGAAACTGTAAAACTTTTCAAATTTTTAAATAATTTATTTTATTTTGGTTGTTTTCGTTGTAGTTAAGTAAGGTTCTTTAGTTTTTTATTGTCGCTTCACGACAATTTGGCGCCCAACGTGGGGCTCTTCTTTTCTTCACCTTAGCTACGCCTTATCCATTTCCTTTTGATTGAATTGCTTTCTCTTTCGTTCTTAACTCTTTTTTTACTCATCCTCATCATATCTTCCAAATTCTAAAACAAGACTTCATCTAGTTTTTCAACTTATCTGGATTATATTTAGACCTACATTTAACACTTCACTTACATTCATCACTTTAATATTTTTATTCTAGAGGTACAATTTTTTATTAAATTTTTATTTCTTAAACTTAACACTTAATTATAACAATGAAACGGGTTATTAAGTACGAATTCCTTAACAAGTCCGAACTCGAATACGAAGTGAAGATTAGATGTGAGGAACCAGCTAATACTGTTTTGCTTCTAAAAAAACAGGTTTTGCGTTTAGTTGAGAATTCTCACCCTGAAGATATTCTGACTTCTCCAATTCCGATCGAGGATGACTTGTCTCAAATTGATTCTACTTTGACTTACCTGGACTGTAAAATTAAAAAATTTTTACAAGGTGAAACCAAATACTTACGATTAATAGAAACTTTTATTAATCATGTTTTTTACAGATTGGAGCGAATAGATACTGACTTATATCCAGACTTTAAAACTATTTTCGATACTTTGAAGATGAAATTTGACGCTATTACTAAACAATTCGAATCCTTGACTCCACCTTCAACTGAAAATGACTCTCCATCACTTGACCCTCCTGTTGGCCCGACTGTCATGGAACCTCCTCTTGTTTCTCAAACATCTGTTAAGATCCATACCCCGTATCCTTCACCACTACCTCAATCTTTTTCTCCAACTAACGTCTTCAAAGATCTGAAAAGACACACCTTCAATGGTAAAAGCTGTCCAAGATCCTTTCTTCAAAAACTTGAAGAATACTGCTTAGCTCGTGGCTTACCCAAAGACTTGTTGATTTCTCAAGCGTTTGAAATTTTCACCGACAATGCTCTTCATTGGTTCAGATTTAAATATAATCAGAATCCAAACTTAACTTGGAACGAACTTTCCTCTTTATTAATCAAAGACTTTGGTGGTTTTGATTATGATTATAAACTTCTAGAAGCGATTAGGAATCGAACTCAAGGCCGTGATGAACCTATCGTCATCTATATTTCCATCATGTCTGGAATTTTATCTCGTCTTTTGAAGAAACTTTCTGAAACAGAACAATTGGAGATTATTTTGAGGAATATTCGCCCATGTTATTCAGTCTTCGTAGCTCTAAAAGATATTGACTCTATCGACTCTCTTCTGGCTACTTGCCAAAACTATAAAAAGTTCCTTGACAGAGACAAACAATTTAAAGAATCAAATGTACAACAAAGTCCTCTTATTTCTGAATTCAACTACAAGCATTCCACTTCAAGTTCAGTTGGCTCTTCAAATTCTAATAACTCACAACCTTCTCCTCCCTTTATGAATAAATTCACTTCATCCTACAAATACCCTTCTAGACAAGTTAATAGTCTCTCTCAAACTAAAGCTCCTCAAGAAAGCTCTTTTTGTGTTCGCTGTCGTAAACAAGGTCATACTTTGAACACTTGTACTCAACCACGATTCGTGATTTGTTTCAAATGTGGTCTTAAGGGTTTTAAAACTGCAGATTGCCCTACTTGTTCTCCCAAACCACATACTAGTTCAAAAAACTAACTGCTGACTTGAAAAGTAACTTAAACTTTGATAATGACGATTGGGCTAGTTGGATTAAAACAATTCAAAACTTCTTTTCTTGTTACAAAATCTCTTCTACACTCTACTCCAAAGAACAAGATCTTAATCGTCCATTCGTTAATGTCAAAATTTATGACTTAACTTTATCTGGTTTACTAGATTCTGGAAGCTCAGTAACTATTCTGGGTAATAATTCTCATTTGGAAATTCTTAAACTGGGCTGTAAACTTTTCAAGTCAGATCTTATTACTGTCTCTACTGCTAATAATCAAAAAGTTAATTCCTTGGGTTATTTTGACTTACCTGTTCATTTCAATAATCAAACTCATTTGATTAAAGCTTATGTTTTTCCGGAAATATTTCCTTCGCTAATACTAGGTATTGACTTTTGGAGAAAATTTAATCTGTTACCTAGTGTTTTATCTTCTCTTAACTTTACAGAATCTAAATGCTCTGCTATCGAAACTAAAGATATTAAAGTTTTACCTTATGAGCATTTAACTCCTAACCAAAAGGACATCGCTAACGACATCATCCAACGCTTCAAGACAATTTCTTTTGAAGAAAAAGGTATCCTGGGGAGCACACACTTAATCACCCACAAGATTGATACTGGTGATTCTCTTCCAATCAAACAAAGATGTTACAGACTGTCTCCTGAAAAACAAAAGGCGTTAATTAATGAAGTTGATAAGATGCTGGGATGGAACGTCATTGAACAATGCGAAAGTCCTTGGTTATCTCCAGTTCTCATCACTCCGAAGAAGAATGGTGAATGGCGTTTCTGCGTAGACAGCAGGAAGCTTAACTCAGTTACATGTCGTGATGCTTATAGTCTGCCATTAATAAGCGAAATTTTGGACAACCTGAAGAATGCCAAATACTTATCAAGCATCGACATTGCGAAAGCATTTTGGGAGATTCCCTTGAATCCTGCTGATAAAGATAAAACTGCATTTTATGTACCTGGAAGAGGTATGTTTAGATTCAAGGTAATGCCTTTTGGTCTCTCTAACTCACTTGCAACTCTACAAAGATTAATGGATATGCTTTTTACTCCTGAATTTGAGAACAAGGTATTTTGCTATCTGGATGACATCGTTACTATTAGCGAGACTTTTGATGAACACATATCGCTTCTCATGAAAGTTCATGAAAAACTTTCATATGCTAATCTGACTATTAACTTTGAGAAGAGTCAATTCTTCAAGAAAGAACTGAAATACCTTGGTTTTCTAGTGGACGAGTATGGTCTACGTGCTGATCCAGATAAAATAAAAGCTATTTTAGAATATCCTGTACCTACTTGCAGAAAAGAAGTACGTAGATTCATAGGCACCTGCAGCTGGTTCAGAAGATTCATTCCAAACTTTAGCACCATTGCCTCTCCACTCAACCAACTAACCTGTTCCGGGAAGAACGCTCCTAAATTTTTATGGAATTCACAAGCTGCAGCTGCTTTCCAGAAACTTAAAGAAGCTTTGGTAACTGCTCCTGTCCTTGCTTGCCCTAACTTCGAACTACCCTTCTCTGTACATTGTGATGCATCAAATTATGGCATAGGAGCAATGCTTACTCAACATCAAGATGACAAAGAAGTCGTGATTGCTTACATGAGTAAAGCACTAAACAAAAATCAACAGAACTACTCAACTACTGAAAGAGAAACATTGGCTGTAATAACTGCGTTAGAACATTGGCGATGTTATCTAGACAATGGTAAAGAATTTACAATATATACTGACCATGCTGCACTTAAATGGTTTCAGAACTTATCGAATCCATCAGGAAGACTTGCTCGCTGGACTTTAAGCTTATCATGCTTTAACTTTGTCCTGAAACATAAAAAAGGAAAGGATAACGTTGTTCCAGATTTATTATCAAGACATAAGAATCAAGAACGTCCTGATACACGAGAAATTTCACCTCAAGGCGTACATCCTATTACGATTGAAGAACCACCTGATCGTGAACTTGAGCACTACAACAAGATTTTTCTCGGATGCTCCAACAACCCAGACGCATATCCCAACTACACTATCAGGGATAACAAACTTTACCGCTGCATCCATTCTCCCGATCGTCTAAACGATGACTTTATTTGGAAAGAAGTTCCACTACCTCGAGATAGGCATACACTTATTGAAGTTAACCATAGTTCCCCTTCAGAACTCCATCTTGGTATCTTCAAGACATTCAAGAAAATATCTTTAAAATACTATTGGCCTGGTATGTTTAAGGACATTGCCAAATTAATCTCGTCTTGTGAAACCTGCTTAACCTACAAACACCCTAATCATTCTCCCTATGGTCTTATGGGTAAACCCAAACTTTGCTCCAGACCTTTTCAAACTATATCCTTAGATCTTATGGGTCCATTACCTATGACTCGTAGACGAAATCAGTATATTCTAGTAATTAACTGCAATTTTACTAAATATACTATGATTTTTCCCCTTAAACGTGCTACTTCAGCTAATATTATTAATCTTTTGGAAAATTCAGTTTTCCTAGTTCATGGCATTCCCCAAACTATTATAATGGACAACGCGGTTCAATTTCAGTCGCGAGAATTCCAATCATTCTTAAATTCTTATAACGTTCCTTGTATTTTTCACACAGCTTTATATTGTCCTCAGGTTAATCCTACGGAGAAGTTTAATAGTACAATTATTACAGCTCTAGCATCTCTAGTAGGAGACGATCATAGATCCTGGGACAACCATCTTGCTAAGATTCAGTACGCAATGAACAGCGCTACAAATGTAGCTACTGGCTTTACTCCAAACTTTTTAGTCTTTGGTAGGGAAACAATACCTTGTGGTTCCTTCTATACTCCTACTCAGAACCTTGAGGAATTGATATTTATGCCTCGTGATATTTACGCGTCTAATGCTGGTCTCCTCTCATCTATTTTTCACAAAGTTCAAACTAAACTTCACATAGCTCACGCTAAAAATAGCGCTCGCTATGATCTTCGCCGGTCTTTTAAAGAATTTAATGTGGGAGACACTGTTTGGCGTAAAAACCATGTTTTAAGCAATGCCGGCGCTTACTTTAATGCTAAACTTGCCCCTAAGTTCATTAAGTGCAAAGTGATAGCTAAACTGTCACCACTAGTCTATGTGTTTGAAGACCCTAATGGAGTTAGAGGCAAGTGGCACATCAAAGATGTAAAATCATAAATGTAAAAATGTAAATATAATAATATGTATAAATATCACCATCATTCTCACCTTATTATTTTTATTTCTTTGTTTGTTTGGTGATCCAGTGTTCTTCAACACATCTTGCTTTAGGACCTCGAATTTTCGTTGGTTAATCTTCACTTTTTGTTTCAGACACATCTCGTTAGTGATGTTGCTGATCTCTGGCTTTGAGCCCTACCGCTCTGGCCGTTCTTAATCTTTACTTAAGTCATAGCGACTAAAGCTTGCTTAAGATTAATTTCTTTATCTTTATCTTCACTCAGGAGCGGATGACAACTCCTTAAATAAGCCTGGATGTCCTTTCGAAATGTTTTTTCCACGCAGGAGCGGATGACAACTCCTTAAATAAGCCTGAATGTCCTTTCGAAAACACACTTTTAGAGTGGTAGTCATTGAATGTGAACTCCACCCTTACCTGAATGCAGATGATGAATGTAAGAGATAGTATATCTGATTTTGCCTGTTGATGTCTGTTACTGCAAAGCTGTGTTTTTATGGTTTATTTTAGAATGTACATGTCAAAATTTTTGCCGAGTCAAAAATTTTCCAGGGTCGGGGGGAAAATGTAGTGTTATGCTTATACATACTTACATATCATTTTACACTATTTTAAATTTATTTTTCCATTTTGTTTTGATGTTCTACATTCGCCTCAAAACTTGATATTTTGCATCACCTTTATTTCCATAGGATCCTGTAATATTTTTAATTCATAAGAACACAATAACAAATCATTTTCACTTCGTATTTTTCATGCTATTAGCACTTTTTAAATCGGTGTCAATGGAGTCTACCTTTTTCGGTCTTTTATTTAGTTCTCCGTAACTCTGCAATTTCGGGTTTCGTGCGCGCTGTTGCGCTACTTTTTTTCCTATATAAATAATATCTCATTTTTCACTTAAATCTTGCAGTTTCTGTATTACGAGCCTAAAACCAAAATTTGACATGTTTTGACATCGTTGTTTATCAGGTTGTCATGGCAATTTTTATTCAAATATCGTTACCGGCCTGATGTTTTTACTTCAAAATACTCCTTTCTTCTTGGCCATTTACAAGAATTTGCTTTTAATTTAAATAATTTCAAATTTAATGAGAATAATTTTCCGTTCTTATGCCAGATCCGTCAAAAAGGGAAAATAAGCCGAAAAATCGGCGAATGGGAGAGTCTGACTTGAGCTTTGATACTTGAAGCATCTCCTAAAGGCCTTTTCCGCACTGCCTCGGGATCCTGCAAGCCTCTGCCCGCTCCTTAAGTCGTCGCCTAGCCACGCCTACGCCTCCGCCTACTAGTGCGCTGTGTTTGCCTACTTCAAGCGCCGCGTGTACCTACTTCAAACGCTGCGTGCCTACTCCAGACGCTGCGTGGACCTACTCCAGATGCTGCGTGTCTATTCCGGACGCTGTGTGTGTCTACTCCGGAAGTTGTGTTTGCCTACTTCAAGCGCCGTGTGTACCTACTTCAAACGCTGCGTGCCTACTCCAGACGTTGCGTATACCTACTCCGGGTGCTGCGTGTACTTACTCTGAGCGTTGCGTGTGTCTACTCCAAGCGCTGCGTGTACCTTCTCCAGACGCTGCGTGTGCTTTCTCCAGATTCTGCGTGTACCTAGAGCAGGAGCTGTGCACCTATCATAGGGATAGCCTGTGCATACTTCGTTGCAGTATCTTTATCTTTGTTATTTTTTTTAATAAAATTGTAAATCACTATCTTCATTACAACCCATCATCACCTTCATACCTTTTTTTTATAAAAGAAACTGTAAAACTTTTCAAATTTTTAAATAATTTATTTTATTTTGGTTGTTTTCGTTGTAGTTAAGTTAGGTTCTTTAGTTTTTTATTGTCGCTTCACGACAAAGGTTGCAATTTACTTTAAACTTCAGACACGAAACAGCCGTAGTAAATGTATCTGTATCTCCCTCTAACTCGTACAACATTGTTTTAATATCATTAACCTACTTATCTCGGTATTGAATTGTCGCTATTGAAGTACAAAATGTGCCTTTTTTGTGCCTATTTCGGTCATTTTAAGTGGCCCACATTATTGTCGAGCTTATGGTGTAAAAAATTTATGTAGAGTTTTGTTTTTTTATTATTTATTTTAAAGTGTATTTATCTGATTTTAAATAAAGTAAATGTTTATTGAAACAATTGTTTTTTTTCTTTTACATTTTTAGTCACCAAACTGGAAAAAATCGCTTTTAGCATTTTTACCATGGAATTTAGAAAATATAAAAAAGGTGAATGTACACATTTACACATATTCTATTAGCTTACATAACAATAATTCTAACAATATATTATTTTCATTATTAGAGTTTCCATTATTAAATATTAAAGTTGTTAAAAATTAATTTTTAACAGCTTTAATAGAGTTTTAACTAGAGCAATCGCATGTGTTTAAATATTTTCAATAATAATAATATCTTCCATACAGACCTGTCTATGCCCGTCAACATCGATATAAGGACCCTTCAAAATCTAAGAAAACGTTAAACTCATACATTGCATAGTGTGATCACAGCTGTGGGGTAAAGACCAATCGAGTTTCTTGTCGTCCAATAATTGAATGCACAGAGAGGAATTGAGTCATGCAGTTTATGTGAATATTATTCTTTGTAAGGAATCCCGGTAAACACCGAAATACTGACTACTTTGACTGGTAAAATTATAATAACCATAACAAAATAACGAATAAACCCACTGTCACCTTTCGTTTCGTTTTATGACTGTCTTCGGGATCTGTGCGAAGGCTATCGAGAACAGCAATTAATGGAGATACATCTCAAGGCATGGCACCGTCAGCATCTGTCGAGTTTGCCGTTATCCCACCGAGCCAATTAAAATTGTCACTTCCGGTTGTTAGGCGTTTTCTAATTCTGAGTATTTTCATAGACAAAACCTAGTAATCCGGATTCTGCACGAGCAAGTAGCTCTGCAGTAATGTTTTGTGAAAGGGAAGCGCTAAAGAAAGCCAATATATTCTTTCAATATTTGTCATCCTATCATGGGTGGTCAAAATGTAAAAAGTGCGGTGTAGATGGTTGTTTTATGGCACATCTAAGCTTCTATACAGGAGTCCCGAGAAGGAAATGTTGCCGTCAGAGGGCGACGGGGGCAAGCAAGCGCATATTACGACTGTTAGTACAATAAATGCACTAGTATGTGCGTATTGAAAGATTATTCCGGTCTAATTGTATGGACCTGGAGGTAAGGTCAGGACCACAGCGTGTTGAACATGACTCTTATAGAAGAGCATATGGCTTAGAGGTTAGTGCCCCGAAGTTCGAAAGAAGAATCACGTATTCAGGGCATCAGTGGTAAGTAAACTAGCGACAATAGTTCGTATCGCATAAAGATTAAAATAAAAGTAATTTTCACACGCCACTTAGAGTAGAGAAACGTGCATAGGATTAAATCATTTAATCTTTCTCCTCAATCGGTATGACAATTGGTATCTTATAGTTACTCGTGAATTGATTTTAGAAGATAATAATTTTCCTACCGTGGCATCATTCATCGTACTTGGTTAGGTTCTTCATGGTCACATGCCTGGTGGTGAGCCGGTTAAGATTGTTAACCATATTTTCACCAAGAAAGAACAGGAAATAGAAAAATCAAATATTATTAACAATTATTAAAGATCGTTTCGATGTTGAGTCATTAGGTATGACCATGCGTAAGCCGATTAACGACTCCGAGGAGTGGGCATTGAATGTTTTAAAAGACAAGGCACGTCGCTTGCCGGGTAACAGGTTCGAAGCGGGCTTGTTATGGCAGTCTGATAATGAAATTATTTCGTCAAATAGAGTGCAAGCAAAAATTCGTTTATTCAATATAGAGAAGAAGCTCGATAAAATGCAGAATTGAAAAAAATTAACAAATCGATAATCTCATTGGTAGTGGTTACACCGAGAAGGTTAACCATAATTCCATTTCCCCACGAACATGATATCTTCCACATTTAGCGGTAACACACCAAAAGTATTCGATGCGGCCACTAAGACCAGTGAACGGTGTTACAGACGGTCTAGAAAAACCAGTGCCCCTACAACCTTGAATATCTATTGTGATCGCTGCTTTGGCTATAATACACTGCTAAGCCTTGGGTCTTAAATGAATACGAGTTGCTTAGCTGTGACCAATTTCACTTCTTCTAGGCGAAGTTGATGGTTTCTCCGATGTGTTACGTTTGCGCATTAAGGGTTCACATTCAGTTAGGATGTGCAGAGGCATTTCTTCAGTTAAGAAACAAAACCGGCACATCCTTGAGTTACTTAGTCTCGTGATAGCCATGTGCTTTTTAAGACAACAGTGTCCAGTCAGGGCTCTTGCCAGAATGCACAGTTTATTTTTACCTAATTCGAGGGCTTCTAAAGCAAATTTACAATCAAAAACCCGGATTAATGTTTTAAAATGATTTAAGTCTGTTGTATAAGACCAAATCTTAAGTAATTTATTGTGATTAAGAGTTTTAAGGGTAAATCGGGCTAGGTTTTTTTAGATTCCACAAATCGGCTCAAGTCCAAATTGTGTACCCTTTGAGACCTCCCGTCAAAGTTTGTCGGCAAATTCGTTGCCTTTAATACCCGCGTGACCTGGAACCCGTTCGTTCAACGTGCCCAAACCATTGGAGTACGCCGCTATCAATTTTTGTGATAAGGTCATCTTTCAATCCTGCCATATTGCGAATCTCTTCGTTTCGCTTTCGGTCGGCTATGCTAACGCCACACATTTTACGAAGAGACCGCATCTCCACTGCATTCAACTTGCTTTTATGCTTCTTCTGGCATACCCAGGTTTCGCTGCCATATAAAAAAGTCGGTACCAACACTGCGTTATGTATTGCAAGGCATGCACTCTTCACCACGATTTGCCTTTTTACTAATGCATTCAGGGCAACATTGACTTTGTTTCCGGCAGCAACACGCCTATCCACATCTAAATCACATCTTCCATCCCGGCTGAAAGCACTCCCCAAGCATATAATTTCATTTACCTGTTCTAGACATTCCTGATTTACCCATATTTCACATTTCGTTCGTTCTTCGTCCTTTTCAAATACCAGAACCTTAGTTTTATTAGCATGTACCCTGGTATGTACGTACTTAAAACAATTTTAGCCGTATGACATACGTAGCTAAGGGGAGAGTTCCACGTTAGTTTTTGATCGATTGTTATGCACAAATTCGTAACTTTTTCGATAATTAAAAAAATCGGGCGTTACTTTGCGGAAATCCATTATTTTGATGTTCTTAGAACTTAATTTGCTCATTTCCGCGTAATAAAATACAATGATGTGTCCTGCCCAGTCTGAAGAGTACCCACCACCTACCCTCCCTCAGTGGCGCGCACTATCCCTTCCCTTCCTTTCACCACCACTTCCAGCATCAGCACTCTCACCACCACGACTGCCAGTGCTACCCTTCCCAGCACCACCACTTCCATCGCTACCCCTCCCAGTACCACCAATCCCAGCGCCAACCCTCCTAGCACCACCACACTAGGAACGACACACCACCCTTGATAATATGATATGTGTTTCGTCTTTACACGAGGCGTTCTCAGATGAAGTAGACTCTGCGGAAGCTGACACTATCTTCGTTACCACTAATCCCATCACCACCACTCCTAGCACTCTCTCCGTTTTCCATACGCTGCTATTTATACAACTCGTTGCTCAGCCAGTTGTATAAATAGTACCTGTTTCGGCTCGCCGCTCACTTATCCTTGAGCCACCGCAGATACTACTTCACTTGTGGCTGCCTCGTGTAGCAAAACACGTAACTTATTATCGAGAGTGAGTAGCATGGTGGTGTTGGGTGTGGTAGTAATGGGTGTGGTGGCGTCGGGGATAGTGCATGCAGTTGAGGGGAGGGAGGGGGGGTAACTTCAAACACATGGATTGAAAAATGTCCGAGAATATTGTGTCAAACTTTGGTTTGAACACTTTAATTTTCATGCAATGTTAGCATTATTATTGTATGTTCCCTTGACTTCAATAATCATATGTGTCTAAGTCAAATACTTTTACAATTGCATCAAGAAAGGGGCCAGTTAGTCATTTTTCCGAAGAGTCACTGGCTTGTAAGCACCAAAATACTCGCGCTTTGACTCCCTAATTAGTTTCAATAAAACGGAATGCTAGTGATAAAAGTGAGTGAATTGGTGACCGGTGCCCGGTGGTAGTAGCGTTTGGGTTGATTTCGGCGCCCCTCGATGACGTTGCCCGGTGCGGTGGCACCGCTCTCACCGCCCTGGGGCCGCCACTGAGGGAGAGGACGAGAACCTCTTATATACTCCCAACAGTCCCGCGGGATTCGGTGTGGCGACTTGTAGGGGTACTTACACTCATTTCACGGCTAAGGGCGAAGCGCCTTGTAAAATTTAATAGCAAATTATCAAATTAAAAATTAATGTTTTTCTTTTTTTTTAATAATGTTGAAATTAATTGTAAATATCTTAGTTATATGCTGTATTAACATAGGATTAAGTAAATGCTATTAAGTTCCTGTTTTATTCATAAAATACTGAAATAATTTAAAATTTAAGTTATAAATTAAAGGAATATTTTTACTTAAAATTTTGTTTAAGAATTTATTTAAAATGTTACTTCTAGCATTAAACTGTTAAATTATTTAAGATAGACAAGAGTAGTGATAAAAGCTACATTTGGAAAACTTTATTTAGCATTTTATGGCATAATAAATACGACCTAGGGACCTGCAAGAAAAAAGCTTACTCCTTTCTAAAAGTACGGCACCGCACCTATTCTCCCAGTGTTGCAGTTTACCATTCTCCTAGTGTTGCAGTTGTACATGGGCGGCGGTAGTCACGTAACATCAGGTGCACCAAATGTTCGTTTGCCCCTTGTCCTATAAAAAAATATTAGAGTTTTAAGGTGTAAAACCACATAACATAAGTTATAAATTCGAAGATTATTTCTTATATTTTGTTATTGTCTTATATAAAGTGTACGTTTTATTGTTTTTATGATGTAATCTATTATGATGTAATCTAGTTTGTTATTTTTGGAAAACACGGTGGGTTGTGTATATATTATGGAAAATAAAGATATCTCACGAATTAGGGAAATGTGATAACGAAAAATACGCCCGAATTTGGGTTTTTTTTCACCTGGCTCACTTCACTGTTTAACTCCCTGAGTGATTTAGTAAGGCTGAGTGAGATAGTCAGCTACAGTTTTCATTATAATCAAGAAAGAAAAACGGAAAATAGTGAAAAGTAACAAGTGAAAGTTATCACATTTCTCAGAGCGGTTAAAAGTAATTTCTGTTTAATTTCTTAGTGCCGACCCTATAAGTTAGGGAGAGTAAAGTTATTATAAAGCCCAATAATCTGATGTCTAGACCTTGACCGAACGCTGGACTCGTAATCTTAGGCATCAACTTCTTTTTTTGAGACAGGCGGAGCGTGATTCTGACTTAACGTTATCGGGGGATACGCCCACTGCGTTGTTATCGAACCCAACGTATTGTGGCATAGGCGAGGGAATAGTACTTGGTAGATCAATGAGTTACGATCTGGACGACTCGCCATTTAAGTGGATCAGACACATCCCGTGACTATTCAATTGGTACTTCAAGCCGGATTGACCCAGTGGACATTAAGAAAGCGTTCCGCACCTATTCAATACTGTCCTTCTTGTATTTGATGTGATATTAAATGTGTGTTTTCAAGGTTTTTGTTAAGCTAAGTCAGACCGCTTAGTATCTTCAATTCAAGTCATCAAGCACTGGCTTATAACAACAAAATATTAAACGTATAATAAAATATTTATACGTTTTTTTTAGAATAACAATAACACACGAGCACGCAATTCACTGCTGTGGCCCTTAGAGATCTACATTTATCCTCGATTAAGAAACAAAATGCAGATACATTGTCAGCCTGAGGACTCAAATGGAATGCCTCGTTTCGTGTTAAAAGGGTATCCGGTTCTCTACATTAGCTATCTGGAAGCCTTGTATTGAAAAGAAATAGGACAAATAGAAAAAAAATAAAGTGAAAGGAACAACGACTTATAAAATATATATAAAAAGATTATTGAAAACAATTTTTTCATACGCTTCTCGTAAGCAGCTTAGACTAAAACGCTTTATTTGTAAGTAAAATGTCTCACTCCAGATTTTTTGAATAACAATAAATAAATAAGTAGTTCTTAATGGCAATACAAACAATTGTAATTGTAAGGGTCTTCGCTATTAAGCATGCTCTTTCAATTCTACTTCGACAACTTTATGATTTTTATATAATATCAGCGATCTGTTCGGGCTTCGCATGTGCGATATTTGGTTTCTGAAACAGCGCCACCCACCGGGTATAGCTATGCATGTGACCTTCACAGAAGCAATATAATGTTAATATGTATTTAATATGTATTGCCAAAAAGACAGTATATATTCAGTTATTTGTATATACTAATTATGTAAGTATTTAAATATGTATACTTGTATGTATATGTATTTATTTATATATTCGTATATATGTAAGGATGGATCATATCATCATCATCATTCATCATCATTACAGCCCTTCACAAGTCCACTGCTGAACATAGGCCTCCCCCAAGTAATGCCACAAAGCACGGTCCTGAGCCACCTGCATCCATCGACTTCCTGCATATCTTACCAGGTCGTCACTCCATCTAGTGGGGGGTCGCCCTACACTACGCCTACCGGTACGAGGCTGCCACTCGAGAACCTTTCTTCCCCATCGGTTATCGGTTCTTCGAGCTATATGGCCGGCCCATTGCCACTTCAGCTTACTAATCCGTTGGGCTATGTCGGTCACTCTGGTTTTACTGCGGATATCCTCATTTCTGAGTCTATCACGCAGAGAAACTCCGAGCATAGCCCTCTCCATAGCTCGCTGAGCGACCTTGAGCGTCCTCATACGGCCAGCAGTGAAGGACCACGTCTCAGATCCGTAAGTCATCACTGGCAACACGCACTGGTTGTACAATCTAGTTTTTAGAGATTGAGGTATACCTGACGAGAAGATATGTCGTAATTTCCCGAACGCTGCCCAGCCGAGTTGAATCCGTCGATTGACCTCTCGGTCGAAGTTGGACTTACCTAGTCGGACTATTTGTCCCAGGTAAACGTACTCGTCAACAACTTCGAGCATAGTGCTCCCAACAACTACCGGCATAGGTGTGACATGGACATTAAACAATGGATCATATATGTATATATATGATCCATTCATAAATAATCAGTCATTCATAAATATTCAGTCATAAATAAACTATACATGTGGATCATATATGTATAGTTTATTTATCAGTAGTTTGTATATATTATGTAGTAAATTATCATTTGTATTGTGTTCTCTTATTCTATATTGCTACACCTACGTCAAATTGAGTCGTCAATGAGATCGTCGGTAACGAGGCTGTACTTGCCGCGAATGAATGTGCGTGGCTTCCTGAGCGCGCTCACCATGCATAATCGCGAAGTGTGCAGCCTCCGTCATTACTTCCTGGCGAGATCGGATGATCCATTTTATAATGACGTCATTTCTAGTGATAAAGGACTTACCCCTCTATCCTTAGCCAACGAGCAATGGCAGAATCCGGCAGTACAGAGCATTTCCGACTGGGAGGTACGGAAGGAGAAGGAGCTCCACGGGAGGTACTACAGGGCTCTACATGAGCCCCACGTAGATACAGCCGCCTCCCTCAACTGGCTACGTTTCGGTGACCTCTTCGGGGAAACCGAGGGTTTTGTCTGTGCAATACAGGTTCAGGTTATTAAGACCAATAACTATCGGAGATACATCTTAAAGGATGGCACTGTCGACGTCTGTCGAGCTTGTCGCCATCCCGGGGAGTCACTTAGGCATGTCATCTCTGTTGTTCGGCGCTTTCGAACTCTGAATACTTGCACAGGCACAACCTAGTAGCCAGAACTCTACACCAGGAGCTCGCTCTGAAATACGGTCTCGTGGACCGGAAATTGCCGTATTACAAGTACTTTCCGGGAGCCGTGCTCGAAAATAACAGCGCCAGGCTCTGCTGGGACCGGGCTGTCATCACGGACATGACTATTCTTGCGAATAAGCCTGATATTGTACTGATGGACCGGGCACAGACAAGAATATTTTTGGTCGACATTAACATTCCGTATAATGAGAACCTCGTGAAAGCCGAAAAAGATAAACGAACAAAATATCATATCCGCATCCAGCGCAGAGCAGCTCGAATCGTCGACGACCGAGTGTTTTCCGATCGGCTCGATTCACTGGCGCTGCGAAGAGATGTTGCATCTCTTTGCGTATTTTATCGCATCTATCACGGGGAGTGCTCTGAGGAATTGTTCGGATTAATCCCAGCCGCCAAATTTCGTGAACGCACTACACTGCAAACGTCCCGATACCATCCACACCATCTGGATGCTTGGCGGTCCACCACTGTACGTTTCACAAGGAGTTTTCTTCCACGTACAACCTCTCTGTGGAATAGTTTACCACCGGCGATTTTTCCGGACCGATACGACCTGGGGACCTTCAAGAAAAGAGCTTACTCCTTTCTAAAGGGCCGGCAACGCACCCACAATTCTCCTGGTGTTGCGGTTGATCATGGGCGGCGGTAGTCACTTAACATCAGGTGAGCCGCATGCTCGTTTGCCTTCTTCTTCTATAAAAAAAAAAAAATCTGGACCTGACTCACGAGGTGACCGACATGTGGGTTGGTATGCCGGCCTAAATTATTCCTGTAGTCGTCTCTGCGAATGGGCATTAATCCCAGTCAGCCTCTCGGGTCATCTGAGGCGACTGGGACTCCGTGACGGACCGCTCTGGGCTCAAATGCAGAAGGCGGTGCTCCTCGATACCGCCCGCATCGTCCGCCGGTTTTTTTCCCTTTCCTCCTAACCCTCGGCCGTTTGGTAGCCCCTGCCGAGGGCTTCCATCTGGTTGGGCTTTTATTTATTTATGTATTTTTGTATTTATTTTATTTTTTGATATATATGTATATTTATCCATTCATTTTAATTTATAATTTTATATTTATAGAACCCAACCAGATGAGAAAACTATATAGATATCCCACAATAATAATATAATGACAAAGTTTAGCCAGTAGTAGTAGTAGCCTAATGGCAGGGCGCGGACCACTAACTCAAAAGGTCGTAGGTTCGAATCTACCATTCGACTGCCGTGAACCACTCCTAACACAAGCATTTTCAGCTTACCAGGAGTGGTTACAGGGAATATTAGTAATGTTAATTGATAGGATTACTAATATTCTTTATAAGAAAAAGTGACAAAGTTTCCTCTTGATCTGATGGAAATTACGGCAGTGCAATAAATACGGACAAACTAATAATAATTTTTATGTATAAAGATGACGCAACATTATTGACCGATTAAAATAAATTTATTTAGCTTTATGATATTCAGCCTGCAAGAAGTTTCCAAACATAGGTTTTTGCAGTAAAATTTACTTTTAACATGGATTAACGCTGTAGAACCTTGCCACAGACATATTATTGTGCGCCATAATTAATGTCCGGTATATGACGGGTAATTATTGGCACTATATAGTTTCAAGTAGCAGAATTAGGAGCGTCAAGATCTTTCTGGAACTTTCCTATACAGTGTCTAGTGGCGATCAGCTCTCTATTTACCTGCTCCTTTGAATTTAATCTGGGATTTCTTACTGTGGTATATATCCTTTCAGCTGCGGAGACTCTAACCGTAATACTCCGTTGACTGCGGAGCTGTTTAATAAAATTGACGGCGCATTGGGCGCAATCCGTTTAAACGCAAATTTCTTGATTTTGGTATATCAAATACTATGATACGTATACATTTCTGAATTCTCTATGAAATTTCCTATAAACGAGTACATATATTTAATTAAGTTTTAAAGTAATTAGTATAACTAAATATTGAATAAAGTCAAAACTATCATATTTCTCAATGACACAAAGTTTTTTAATAGTTCATTTTTATTTTATTTTAATCTTACATCTATTGTTTACAATATTTAATGTGCAAAATCATAGGCTACAATACAATTTTTTATCATAAAACGCATTAATAATAAGCTTACAAGAACCCACAACCTACTTACACCGATGTAGAATGTAGTTCGGACCAGATACGGCATAATGCGGCGTAATGCTTTAGTCAATAAAAAAGTGTTTTTTATTTCATTATAATGATTCAGTCTTGAACCTCTCTTTTTCTTTACATGATTCAGTCATCTTTCAATAGGTCTTGCTAAGTTTTAGAAATCTCATAAAGTATTTCATAAGTACTCCTAACGCCGATATCAAAATTTTAGTCGTAAGTGCCATATTTATTAAAAATTAATTACTTTATTTAAGCAAACAAACTTTAACAGCACTTGTACAGAAATAAAGATTCATTCATTCCTTTAAAAACCATAAAACCACTCAAGGGTCACTCCCGCTGATGTAGTTATAAATAACGTTTTTTGTAAACAATACCCAATGCACCATAATATGTGTCGAGTGACAGAGGCGCCGCGAGGTGCGCAGCGGTTATGTTACATTTCCAATAACCAACAACATTATTTCTCCAAAAGGTAACATATTTCCTTTAACACAAATAATAGCTACGAAATATTAAAATTTTAAAATGAATATATCTCTTCCTGAAATAAAAAAAAATATTATTATGTATATTTTTAAAGAACCCACATCTTATGCATTATACAAAAATATGCCACAATTAAAGTCCGATTCTGCACTTTTTTGTACATCATGTACTAGTTCATTAAAACATTTTTTATACGTGGTAGAGCCATGCTGCAGTTATATTAGTAGTATAGTTGTAGCACGAATAGGCCGGCTCGACCGGGGAAGGACCACGCTCTCACCGAATACCAGCGTGAAATAATAGCTTAATCCTTCTGTGTTTCGTATGGTGAGTGTAGAGAACCAGAGAGCCTTTTTACTGGAAACGAGGCGTTCCATCTTAGTCCTCACGGGTGACACGCGTCTGCATTTTGATTTGTAATCGAGGATAGATGTAGATATCTATGAGACGCAGCAACCACCACAGGTGGACTGTGTGCTCGTTTGTCACCCTATCCTATAGAAAAAAATTACATACAAAATAAAGAGGTGTAGTCATTTAAACGATGAGAGCCGTGGTGGCTCAGAAGAGCCGTGGTAGCTCAGATGGTTAGCTCGCGCTGTAAATTTCACAGTACGCTAGCAAGCCGGGTTCGATCCCCGCTAGCAATAATGAAATTGTTAATTGCAATTTTAAGCGCTGATCTACCACGTGCTCGGCGGTGAAGAAAGACATTCTGAGGAAACCTGCACGTCTATGAAATAAGAAAAAAAGTATTTCGAAGATATGTGAAGTTCGCCAACACGTATTGGGGCAGCGCGACGGAAACTTCTTAGCCCTACAACCCTCTGAGAAATAAGGGGATGCCTTTGCCCACTGCTGGGCGTAAAAAGGCTGTAACTTAACTAACTTAAGTATTCATTTCGACGATGAGAGAGCCCTGGTAGCTCAGATTGTTAGCTCTCGCGTTGAATTTCATAGTACGCTAGCACACTGGGTTCGATCCCCGCCGGTATCGATGAAATTATTAATAGCAATTTTAAGTGCTTATTTACCTCTTGCTCGGCGGTGAAGGAAAACATCATGAGGAAGTCTGACTGTCTGAGAAATAAAAAAAAATATTTCCAAGGCATGTGCAGTTCGCCAACACGCATATGGGCAGCGCGGCGGACACTTCTTTGCCCTAAAATCCTATCAGAAGTGAGGGAAGGCCCAGCAATGGGACGGAAATAGGCTGTGTAACTTAACTAACTTAACAAATTCGACGATGATAGTCTGAAATAATTAGCTGAACAAATTATAGCTAGGCAACAATAAAAACTAAATGGATGGACATAATTATAAAATTGAATAAATATAATATAACATAGGTACTCATTTCTTTAAAAGGCTCCTGGTACTTGTTAGATTTACTGTATCTACAATAAAATTCATTTACGAATGGTACTGTAGGTAGCAGCAATCTTGCTCTAGGTTGAAACATAACGCAACGTTACACGATTTGCAAAGTAAATACAGATAAAATGTACATTAAAAAAAAACAATATAAGAAATATGTGTCCGAGGTGACCTTAAAAACCACAACCTGTTCATATTAAATCAAAAAAATAAAAATTTCAAATATTAAATTTAAAAAAATATTAAAATAAAAACATTAAAAATCATGATTTCTTAAATTTACGCGAAAACTACACATTGAATAAAACTATTATTTACGGATTTTATCGCGTTCAATTACTTTAATTTATTTTTATTATTATCCCGACGTTTATTATGTAAATTAAAAATCATTAATTAAAAATCATATTATGTTAATACTTTCTAATTTTCTGATTTAATAAATTGTTTAAAAAATTCCGAAGTCTTGTATTAACATACATGACACATCCAAATGCCACATTCAATTTTTCATAAATTTCTCTGCTCGAGGACGCTAGATTCTTTACCGTTCTAACCATTCAACCGAATTTGAACTCGATGCAATATGGCAAACTTTAGTTCCTTTTTTCGCCACCCGCAAAACAAAGAACTAAAGTTCACTACTGCGGACGCGTCAAAAATGGACACTATTGCACCTATTGCGTATTTACATTAAAATTTTGAAAATATTGCACTTTATCCTCATTTTGATGTACTGAAACTGTGAACGATGAATAATTACACATATTTTAACACAAAACTGACAGTTAACACTAAAATTTTACGTACATTTCAAGTCAACTTTCCTCAACCAGCATGTCAGTTCTAAGATAGCAGTTTGCTTCATACATATTAAAAAACGATTTTACACGTACTTAATAAGATAAAACACAAAATGAGATTACAAATAAGAAGGTTACTTACCCAGGCATTGTTTTAACACAATTCACCACACAATAAATATAAATGAATACAAAATAATTACAAACAACTTCGTTGTTAGCGCGCGTCAATCACACTAATGGCTGACTCAAGGAACGGACGACATTTAAGAATGATTTAAATAAAATATACTACTAAATTGTAAAAGCTGTGGGGTTTTTATGCTAGCCTTTTTTATCCTGTACACATTGACATATGGTAGAATGAGTTAGAAATAGCGCATAATGCTTTGTTTCTTCATTAAAAGAGCGGGTAAAAAATGTCTAACACTTGGACGCCCGCAGTCAACGGAGATATTTTCGTGACCAAGTCTTATCTATATCCTATTTAATGCTTTCATTGATAATAGTGTTTCCGATGATTACTTATAAACTGTTTTCCATAATCCGTCATTATTGATTTGGGATTTATAAGTTAAACAAAATGCTCTACTTTTGTAACAAGAAACTTTGCTGTTGACTGTTTTAAACGATATAATTTGATAAATTTTCTAAATGAGTATTGTATAACGAATATAAAAGTGTAGCCGAAGGTACCAGATGCCAATGGTCCATATAAGTCTGTCATGACTATATCTCCGATATTTTCTGTTATTATAGATTTGCACGGAACCACTAAGTTTTATTACTTTCCTTTGATTAATGAGATAAATGTCAATCTCTTAGTTGTTTTTTAATTTCTTTTGTTAAACCTTTACAAAATAATCTATCTCTCACAGATTTAATTACTTTACTGGGCCCGATATGTACGTTCAATATGTACTTGGTTTATAATATCTTGGCTCAATGCTATAGGATATTAAATTACTTCCTTTAAATTCGTTTTATTACCGGCTAGCCACGATTTTTATGTTGTTACAAATCGAGCCAAAAACGATTAAAATTTTTAAATGATCAGTCGGATTAGTTTCTCGTAGGATGAGGTAATTTTTTAACACCGCGCCCGAATTCGGCCGCCTCAAGGCTAAGAGGTAAAGGAGGTTTGATTTGATTGCGTTAATGTAAAATTTTATGCAAGCAATCTTTCGAATTCTTTGTTACTTTAGTAATAAAACGAACCGTGACAAGAGGATTTGCTGAAACAATTTTTTAAGTTCTTCGATCGTTCAATTAACTCCTTGTTATTTATTTTCGTACGGTGTCCAGATATAGGAGCATCTTTAATAGATGTTCTTTCACTTATGAATTGAGCACACCGACATGCCACTGTAGTTACGGTGAATAATTTGCCCCTAATATATCACGTAAATCTTGATGGACTTATTCCGGAGTAAAATGTTTCTGACACAGGTTCTAATAACAATGTGCAGTTGATTTGTTTAATTTTTTCCAAAACATGCATGACGACAACAAGCCGCAAGCAAATTATTACTTTTAAGTTTTTGAAACAAAGGATAATAATTTCAGACATTTTCAGACTAATGAAAATGAAGAAGGAAATTTATATTTGAAATGTTTCTGTAAATAAATTAACAATAACGAACTGCATGTCATAAAGCTACTCAAAACCTAAGTATACATCAGGTGCAGACGAACATGCATTAATCAACTTGGAAGCCAATTAGTCTAATGAGATTAAGCTTCCATAACAGGGTAGGAGTAAGTAGATATTATGAAAATGTTGACTCCTGTTTCTATTTGGCATCTATATGCAATAAGCATATCCCTATAGGGAGGCCTATGTTCAACAGTAGACTTTTGGCGGCTGAAATTAGTTAATTTATGCTTATTTTCGAAGAATAACTTTTAATGTAATTATTTTAATTTAGTAATCACGTCACAGCACCATTCCGCGCGGGCCTGCCTCTGAGCATTGGTGAGGTTTTATATTACAAACATTAATATTCTTGTTCAATATTTTTAATCGGTTTGGAAATAGATCCAATCCGCAATGTGTGCCGAATCTCTTTTTTTTACAGAAGAGGGGGCAAACGAGCATATGGCTCACCTGATGGTAAGTGATTACTGCATCCCATAAACAACTGTAACACGAGGGGAATCGCAGATGCGTTGCCGACCTTTTAAAAAGAAGTAGGCTCTTTCCTTGAAAGTTATTTATAGGTTATTTGCCTATTCTCTATACTAAAATATGCATTGCTAGCTTCCTTCCGTAACAGCCGTTAGAAAGCGAAACCTGCTTTCTTAATGTCTCAAAGTAAGACGACCATGCTGAAATTCGTTATACCAGCGATAATGTTTGAGAAGGGCTTTTACCCATAAATTTCATTTGAGTCTCAAAAAGATTCATCCAGTTTGAGGCTGGACGAAATTTTAAATTACAAAAAGTCATCACGTGATAATGTTTCCGGCGCAGATTCATTTTTCTAATCTGAAATACCTATAGATATTTATTTCCTAAAAATATAGAAGGGAATTACAATTAAGAACGTTCGTATTTCACTTGTAAATAAACCTATTTTCTGAATAAAGTATAATTAGCCAGGGATATCAGGCATGTTTCAAATTAAAAATATAACTTTTTTTGGTACTAAACTTTTAAGTGGCCTACCTATGCAAGCGCTGACATGCAGATAACTAAAGAAACAATTTTAAAGTGGCATTTGAGGCACTGGCGATCTGATAACAGAGTCACTATTACTCATAAACCAATTATCTAAAGACTAAGATGCACTGCCGGAATTTCAATAACTGTTAAGAGTCCAAACTAACTTAGTAAAATAAATTTATAAAAATAAAATAAAATAAAGGAAAAGAAAAGAATTTTGGGAAAAACTTTACCTAAAACATATATTCTAAAACTATATATAAATATTTAATTAATGTATTAGTTTTCGAAATGCTCGTTAGTATTTAATGATAGGCCTTTTATGTGATCTTGATCCGGAGTGTAGTGCCACTCACGCTCCCTTAACGGTTGCGTTCTGCACGCTGCCACCGTGTTTGGTATTACATGTCGGCGACATCCCACTTCCCGTAGGACTGGAAGAAAGGCAAAATCATCGTCTTGCCGAAACCCGCGAAGGACAGACGTAGAGCTGCCAGCTACAGGCCGATCACGCTGCTACCGCATATAGCTAAATTGTTTGAAAGAATACTGCTCAGACGGCTCCGCCCGTGCATCCAACTTCGGGCGGAGCAGCATGGATTCAGGAGGGACCACTCAACAGTAACACAGCTGACCAGAGTGCTGCACCTGCTTGCGGCCGAGCACAACCGCGGACGCACATCGTTGGGCGTCTTTCTCGATATCGAGAAGGCGTTCGACAGGGTGTGGCACCCAGGACTACTCTATAAATTAGAAGATCAGACCAGTGTCCCTCCTGCTATATTGCGGCTAGTGGCGTCTTTCCTCGTAGACAGGAGGTTTTAGGTCTGTGTAGAGGACGCCGAGTCCACAATAAAACCCATAGCAGCTGGTGTACCACAGGGCAGCTGTCTGTCTCCAGTCCTGTACGCGGCTTACACCAATGTCATCCCCACCCTGGCAGGGCATCTGCACGAATGGGAGGATGACGTCGAGCTGGCGCTATTTGCAGATGACAGCGCCTACTTCACCTCGTCCAGAAGAGCCCATATCGCCACTGCCATATTGCAACGTCTGCTGGACCTGCTGCCACCATGGCTGGATGAGTGGAGGATGGCCGTCAATGTTAGCAAGACGACCGCTCTGCTCACTCGCCGCTTCAGAAATCTACCACTACCGCTAACCCTCAGAGGCCAGGAGATCGCATATGAGAAGGCATGACGTACCTTGGATGCCAGATTGACAGGATGTTGCGCATGACTGCGCACGTCGACTTTGTCGTTAGCAAAGCTCGATTGCGCGGGCGATGCTCCCTCCTGTCCTGGTATGCAAGTTACCGACAAAGTCGAAGTTGACCATCTATAAAATGTATAGAAGACCCCTGCTAACATACGCTGCTCCGGCCTGGTATGCGCTTCTGAGCGATCAACAGAAGCGGAGACTACAGGCCCAGCAGAACTTGTCATTACGAACCATAGTCGGTGCGGGTCGCTACGTCCGGAATGACGTCATAGCGGCCAACCTTAAGATCGAGAGCCTACAAGAATTCGTGGTCCAGCTGGCGCGCGGTATGTTCTCGTATTTCGTTCGCGGTATTGGCCGCGCCGACAACGGGCTACATGAACACCTCAACGGCTTTGCGCCGTTGCACTCACGGCCCCCGGAGAACCCCCCAAGAGAACTCATCCCTATATAGATTAGGGAGTCGAGTAAATCCCCCAACGCCGCAGAAAGGCCAGCCTAGACAAAATAATTGTTTTAAACACAATTATTAAGATAACCATTCTTTTTTGAAAAATTATCTGACTACGACGAAAAGTCGTTATTTACATTACAACGCCATTTAACATCAAAGGTGCCCAGGGCCGGCACACTGTAGTGTTCCGTGGGGAATGTCCGGGTAAAGGGGGCATACCCCGAGGCTCGATACCTGCTCGGCAGAAAGCCCATACAACAGCTCAGCAAATCATGTTAGCGGATTGGGGTGGAATTGGGTCTTTCATGGGTTGGTTCTTCTCGCTGGATGATCCCAGCGCTGTTGCTGACGCTGATATTGATGTGGTCCTACAGGATATGGAACTATTTTCTCATCATCTGTGGTACCCATCGGAGACAGATCCCAAACCAGTTTTAATCGCTCCTGTAAGACTGCATCACAGTGTAAGCAGCAGTGTTATCAGGCCTTGGCTTACACTTCGGCGGCTCGGTACATCCCGAACACCGGCAAGTTTAAAGAGAAGTATAACTTCGGTACAGGTCCTTCAAAAAAGTTATTGCCAAGGAAAACCACGAACACATTATGATTTCTTATATTTAAACGAACACTACACATTGATTAAAACTACTTTTATGGATTTTATTACGTTTTAATCCGTAACTGTGTACGTAAACGCAATAAAATCCGTAAAAGTAGTTTTAATCAATATGAAGACATTGATAAATATGACGATAGGGTAGTTGGCCTTCCTTTGGTACCTTGTGCATTTTGTACTCTCGTCAAGGCTGTCCAAGGGAATTTTTGTAAGCCATCATCTCTGCACAGGGAGAATGACTCACGGGCCCAAGCCGCAAAAGAGAATGCCGATATTTTAGGATCTCTTTTTGCATCCAACTTGACTCTTGATTATGAGGGGAATACACCACCGACTATCCCGCGGTGTGAGTGATCTATGCTTAATGTGCGATTCACACAGTGCTCATTACGCAAAGCACTTTTCCTCTCGACATTCACAAATCAAGCGTGCTTGACGGAATCCCCCCAATTGTGCTGAGGACGTATGCTCTAGAGTTCCGGTTCTAACGCGTCTTTTCAAGTACATCTACTCCCTAAGAGTAGTCCCGAATTCATGGAAGATAACTTTAAAAAGTAAACGCTTTGATGTAACAAAAATAATGGAGTCCATTATTAACAGCCTGCTCATGCGGTACCTTGAGGAGCATCGGCTCATTAGTGACTGTCGGTGCGGTTTCCGTCGGGGTTGTTTAGCTCGTGATTTTTTTTGTTTATCTAACACACCGATGGGCACAGGCGATCGAGTCCAAGGTGGCTGCTTTAGGTTAGTTTGGGCATAACGATAGCCTTCAATCGGGTTTGGCACAAGGCGCTTCTCTCGAAGCTTCCTTCCTATGGGATTCTCGATGAATCGTGCAAGTGCCAGTGCCAGTTTCTTTCATTTGTATTGTCGACGACCGAGTCCTCTCCGATCGACTCGATACACTGGCACTGCGAAGAGATGTTTCATCTCTTTGCATTTTCTATCACATCTACCAAGGGGAATGCTGTGAGGAATTTTTCGGATTAATTTCGCAAAAAAAAATTACGATACCACTCACAACATCTGGATGCTTGGAGGTCCACCACTGTAAGTTTTACTAGGAATTTTCTTCCTCGTACTCCCCTATGGAATCTTTTACCTTCGTCACCATTTTGCGGCAGGAATTAATCCAGACAATTCCTCAGGGCACTCTCAGTGATACATGAGTTAGAAAATGCAGGGATTTTTCGGGGCCGATACGACTTAGGGATCTTTTAGGAAAGAGCCCCTGGTTTTGCAGTTGTTCGTGGGCGGCGGTAGTCACTTTTCATCAGCATCATCGTTTGTAAGATCAGCTGTTAGTCCTTGGATTGCTTCTGTATAGTGAGTACAACTTAATATAAGTGCTTGAAACTACACATATAATAGGAAGTGCGTATTATAAATATATGAATAAAACTAACATAAGTTAAATCTTCTAAACAAGCTTTTAAATTAAACTAGTTACAGTGACATCTCTTAGCGATATTTAGTACTGTTTACCTACACTGCCCGATAAGTATAGATAAGAATGGCGAATAAGTGTGGTGTCTGTGGAAGATTCACCTCCGCAATGGACGGTGCAAAGTGCTCTAATTGTTTGAATATGTTCCATCGGCAATGCGTTAATCTTAAAAACAATGCCCGTAAATTAAATAAATGGCAGTGTCAGAGATGTAAGACGAGGAGTCCAAGTGAAGCAGGTGTGAGCACTACGCCTGGCTCGCTAAGCTCTGGTGGCACAGTACCGGGCACTAGCGACAGAGGGAGCTGTGATGATAAACTTGGCAAGTGAAATAAAATTAATACGCGAGCAGTTAACTACAATCGCCCGTGAGATAATATCATTTCGAGAAGTTATATCAAAAATAAGTTCCAATGTAGATGAGCTAAATAATAGAGTTGGCGATATTGTAAAAAGGTTTATACATCTCGAACAGCGCGCGGCGGATCCACAACCTCAGACAACAGACTCCAAACTGGAAGACACATTAACTGAACTCAAGTGTCGCCTAAATGAGCGGGATCAAAATTTATTACTCAATGACATTGAAATATCCGGAGTAGCGGAACTGAAGGGCGAAAAGTCCCTGCATGTTGTGACAGTTCTAGCCACTAAGATCGGCGTTGAGCTGGACGAGCGCGATGTTGCAAGTGTGAGGCGTGTAGGAGTAATGCGTCGCGAAGACGGAAGCGGCTTCGATAAGCCTAGACCACGTTCTTTAATTGTGCGACTTACTCGGCGAGCGATTCGAGATCAACTAATACGTGCGGCGCGCGTGCGACGCGGTGCCGATACCGGTGGACTAAACATAGGAGTTGAGACGAGCCGGTTTTATGTAAATAAGCGCCTCACTCCTATTAATAAGCAATTATTTTACAAGGCACAGGAGGAAGGGAGGCGTAAGGGCTGGCGGTATGTATGGACGCGAGATGGATGTATTTTTGCACGCCGCGATTCGAACACATCTCGTCACCGGATTCGCACCGACCTTGACATAGCAAAGACTGTGTTCATTGCTGTGTCGCCTTAAAAGTAATTTGGCTAATATTTATTGGATTTATTTTAACACTATTGAACTAAAGCTTTCACACATAATCATCCTTGATTACTATTTTTATTGTTTAAAAAGAAGAAGATGGAAATGGAAAAAAACCCTCTTACATTTATAGAAATATTTATAGCGTTAACTACAATTATTGTTTTAGATAGGTTTAAGGTTTTTTATTGTTTTAGATAAATTTAAGTTATTTTATTGTTTTAGACAAATTAGTGTTATTTTATTGTTTTCGATAAATTTAAGTTATTTCCTAGGTCTTTTGCTTTCCCTGACCCGTGCTGCAGCGTTTCAAGTAATAATATAGTCTCGTTCGTTATCATCCATGTCCGTTTTTTAACTATAGTCATTACGTTATTCGTTTTAAGTAGTCATGTACCTTTTAAAGTTGTAATTTTAACCGTTATTGTATGGAATCATAATCAAGTTTTATACACTTATTATATTGAATTAATTATCTATATAGTTGCAAAAAATATACAATTTTAGTAAAAATTATTAAGTTAAATAAATTAAAAATATGTGTATTAAATCCTGGATCTCTTGGCACCAAACACGATGAATTCTTGGTTGCCATGGCGCGTCATTCAGTGGACATAATGGCCATCAATGAAACATGGATTCGGGAGGATGAGGAAGGGCGTGCGCCATCAGTCCCAGGTTACCGACTGCGACACATTCCCCGACCTGCCGAAGTCCGTGCACGCGGTGGGGAGGTAGGTTTTTATTTGAGGCAGGGCTTAACTATGCGAATTATTGAGTATCCTGTTTGTCCTATGGTGGAGCAAATGTGGATAAGTATTAAAATGAGTGGTAAATCACTTATCATAGGCACTACTTATCGTCCCCCGCGGCTTAGTGTACAATTATTCTTGGAAGCGTTGAGTGAGTCGTTAGGGTCCTTTGCAGGGTACGATTATACTGTTTTAATTGGGTATTTTAATATTGACCTCCTAAATAGACATAGCGCAAGTACTAAGATGTTCTATGACTTTCTCAACTGTTGTAATCTTACATAATATGTTGAAGTACCAACGCATTTTACCGAAAGTAGTCAGACTCTCTTAGATATTGTGTATACTGACGCACCGGTATCTCATATAGAAGTAGAGTATAAAAGTATGCCGTAGTTCTGTGTGAATTTAACATTCTAAAAGACCGACTAAAGCCTAGATGGGTTACGTTTAGACCATTGAGAACTATCAATATAGATATTCTCAAAGATAACCTTAACCATATAGACTGGCATAGCTTCACGTTATTGAATGATGTCAATGATCTGGTGGGTAATTTTAACAAAACTGTAATAAATATTTTTGATAAAAATGCACCAATGAAGACCGCTTACATAAAAAACAAACATTATCCTTGAATAACATATAACATAAAGTGTATGATGAAGATGCGTGATGAAGCACAGGTGAGGGCTCGTAAGACAAATCTGGACTCACACAAGAAGTATTATAAAGAGCTAAAATCAATAGTTAAAAGTGCCCTTGAGTCAGAAAAAAAGGCGTACTTTCAATTTTTCGTTAACTCAAAAATGAATCAACCAAAAGTCATATTAAGCAACATGTACAAATAAAAGACAAAGATAATTCTCTGCCAGCTCATTTCAATGATCCAAATGCTATGAACGATCATTTTCTAAATATCTCCGGAGAAAGTAATGTAGCTATAAAAATGCTATTAAGTGGTTTAGCAGCTATTTTAAGAACCGTTCCCAGCAAGTCGTATTAACAAGAAACGATAACACCAGAATCACTTCGGATAATCGGCGGGTTGAACGGGGAGTTCCGCAGGGTTCTATCTTAGGACCACTGCTTTTTATACTTTACAGCGCGGATATTGTAAATAATATAGAACATTGTAAGTTTTACATGTATGCAGACGACTTTTTTTATATATAGAATAGGGTGACAAACGAGCACACAGTCCACCTGATGGTAAGTGGTTGCTGCGGCCCATAGACATCTACATCCATCCTCCATTAAAGATCAAAATGCAGCTGCGTTGTCACCCGTGAGGACTGAGATGGAATGCCTCGTTTCCAGTAAAAAGGGTCTCCGGTTCTCTACACTCACCATACGAAATACAGCAGCATTAAGCTACTATTTCACGCTGGTATTCTGTGAGAGCGTGGTCCTTCCCCGGTCAAGCCGACCCATTCGTGCTACAACTATACTACTAATATAATTGCAGCATGGCTCTACCACGTAAAAAACACGACTTACAGGTATATACTTCTTTTAAGCCCTGCAACACAGATATAGCTTTGGCAAAGCTTAACGACGACCTAAATCGCATATCTCTGTGGTCTGAGCGTAACACACTAGTTCTGAATCCAAAAAAAAACAAAATACATGATATTGGGAACGCCAACACAGGTACGAAAGATTATATCGAAATGTCCCGTTGTTTACATAAATAAGGAGTGTAGTGATGGACGAGCAGCTGCGATTCGAGAAGTTCATTTTTGACATTGTACGTAATTTCTTTTTTAGGCTAAAAGTACTTTATCGAATTCGCAATTACCTAAACCTGACTCTGCGTGTAAATTTATGCGAGTCCCTTGTTCTATCAAAATTCAACTATGCTGATTCTCTCATAGGACCGCGACTTCTAGCTCGTACCAAACAAATGATACAACGGGTGCAAAACGCCTGTGCGCGTTTTTGCTTTAAGATACCACCACGTACACATCTAACACCGTTTTTCAACAAAGCAAATATATTAAAAATGGACCTCCGGAGACGTCTACACTTTGCCACTCTTTTGTTTGGTATTGTAAAAAACAAAGAACCATTATATCTGTACAATAAGCTTGATTGGGCCAAAGATCACAATAATAAACATTATCTCAGATCAATTGAACAAAAATTAGTATATCCTTTTAGCCGCTCAACTGCATTCAGAGGTAGTTTTAAATACAATGCAACAAAGTGTTGGAACAATCTCCCACCTCCCTTACGTAGCCTTACAACAATTAATAGTTTTAAAAACAAATATAAATTACTTCTACTCAATGAACAAAAATATGTTGATCAAGACGTAGAATCCAGGTAAAATAACTTATGATAATTATTTAATGTAGTAATTTTATTACTAAATTAACGGTGAATGGATTTACCAGTAATTTAAAAAAAAATCCGCTTTCAGTCCAATTATATATAGGTATGGGTATGCATATGTATATGTTTATGGATTTACCAGTAATTTAAAAAAAATTTCCGCTTTCAGTCCAATTATATATAGGTATGGGTATGCATATGTATATGTTTATAGTTTATTATGAATTTTCGGGCATCTAGAGCGAGCGTGCACTCAGCCGCCCGAGCTGCCTCTGGGTAAGGGCTGGACTGAAAAGCAGTGCTATCACTGAGTGCGGTCCGTTTCACAGTTTCATGCTGCAGCACAGAGTATTTTTAAAATATTTTCTTAAATTTACAATAATGTTAGTTACTTTTAATTTAGTCGTATTTATCTTTTGGCTTATATCTACTTTTTGCTTGTTATGCTGCATGCTTAAACTTGAATAAAATGCATTTCTTTGTCCCCTCTTTTATAGAAAAACCTTTTTACAGCATTCATCATCATCATTACAGCCCTTCACAAGTCCAATGCTGAACATAGGCCTCCCCCAAGGTATGCCACAAAGCACGGTCCTGAGCCGCCAGCGTCCATCGACTTCCTGCATGTCTTACCAGGTCGTCCCTACACTTCGCCTACCGAGAACCTGTTTTCCCCAACGGATGTCAGTTCTTCGAGCTATATGGCCGGCCCATTGCCACTTCAGCTTACTAATCCGTTGGGCTATGTCGTTCACTCTGGTTCTACTGCGGATATCCTAATTTCTAAGTTTATCACGCAGAGAAAGTCCAAGCATAGCCCTCTTCACAGCTCGCTGAGCGACTTTGAGCGTCCTCATACGGCCAGCAGTGAAGGACCACGTCTCGGTTCCGTAGGTCATCACTGGCAACACGCACTGGTTGTACAACTTAGTCTTCAGGTTTTGAGGTATACGTTTACAGCATTATGATATAAAAATTAAATTGTTAACCCTTTATTTATTCTATTTTCATAATTTCAGAAGGTTAATAGGGTCATTATTATTAAATACCAATTGAAATAAAATTAGAATAATAAATATATATTTAACAGCACTTAGGACAGTACGTGTTTTCACTAAAATTTACTGGTCTGAACGAATTATTAATTTATTCCTAAAGCAATCCTACTGACCTCTAACTGACATAGGATTTATCATAAAATAAATGTAAATATTTTTTTCGTTTATGCATTAGGATCTCAAAAATACATTAAAAAAATACTATTTCCTCAATAAGACTTGATTTATACTTCGCTAACGAATGATATTATTAAAAGATGTACTGATGTCTTTGTTGAATTTGCAAATTAATATAATAATTTACTATATATTTGTTAATTGAAAATATTATTGTTGGCTATGCACACAACAATTTTTAAAATCAAAATATTTTCGCTTTAGCCGCTAAAAGCTGTTTTAATTTCAAACTTAATCTTGTAGTACGAAACCTTCGCATATCTATCAAAACGGATGCAATAATTCAGCGAAAATTTGACTCTCGGATACGTTTGAACCATGTCATGTTATTTCAAATTTGAACGTGCAAATAAATAAGACATAGGATATATTATAAGATGCAGCAATTAGAGTCTGGTATTAGCCTTTTTTATATTTAAAAATATTTGAAATATTCATCGCATGTACACAATTCAATTTTCTTTGCTAACATATCCTAATTTTGAACTGTGATGCGTTAGTTATACTCAGAAATATTAATAAATCATAATATTTATTTAGTCAAACTTCGATACTTAAAAAAGTTCGCGTATTCCCGCTTCTCCTTCTTCTCCTTCCTCTGCTCTTAAAAGTAAATTTTGGATATGGACCTCTCCCACTGTAGGGAAGATATGTCTCTATCATCATGTCGCACGGTGGATTAGCATTTAAAGTAGTTTCATCCAAAAATTCATTGCCGATTATTTTTCCCTGTATTTTATAGTTTTCTATTAGAGTTAACAAAGTCAACTCGACTAGCACCACAAATCCATACTCCATGACTTGTACAAAAAAGAAAATATATATCGTCGCTACTAAGCTACGAAGCTACGTCTTCTACATCATAACGAGCAATTCTTGTATATATATATATATATATATGTATATATATATATATATATATATATATATATATATATATATATATATATATATATATATATATATATATATATAATCGGGATCTCGGAAACAGCTCCAACGATTTTCATAAAATTTAGTGTCCAGGGAGTTTCGGGGATAATAAATTGATCTAGCTAGGATTTATTTTTGGAAAATGTCTTTTTGTCCGTGGTTTTAGGCAATGAAAAACTGCTACAATATCGTTAGAATAAGAAGGTAAATTTTGACGGATTGATAGTGATTATAAATAGCTTAATTGGTATTATGGTCGGTCACAGAATCTTAAAACCCCGGTTCGAGCCCAGACCGACCGTCCGACTTTTTTAATTTTTTTCTAATCTATTATTATGAAATATTTATTATTATTATTATGGAAATCTATTTTTTCGTGCCCCTTTTTTAGTATTTTTTTTAAAAACACGAAAATTTCAATTAAACTAATTGCACTCGTGATTTTTTATTCAAATAACCAGTTCAGTTTTTTCTATTATGTCACTAAGATCAAAAAATATTCGTATTTTATCAGTTCGTAATTTGTATCTCAATATAATTTCCAAAACACACGAATTAAAAAAAAACGAGCGCAAAATACCGAGCAAAGCTCGGTCAACTGGGTACTACTTACAAATACGACGTAATCTCAGAGACGCGCATTTGGATATGTTTTCCTATAAAGAGCTGCGTCCGTATTAGCATTCCCCCTGAATTTTTCATAAGTTGGTTGCGCGGAAACCCATTCGTATTTATTTTATATTGGACGGTAGGTGCCAAGTCGCTTATTCCTTTCCGAAAACGATATCATTCATACCCTCCTATCGACACATCGGGGTGTTGGGGTGGGAGGGGCAAGAAGATGATTCTAGAATGCCAAGTAATCATCGGAACCGAGGATATATAAGGCACGCGCGACCGATGCACGTCCTCTTCCCGTCGCAGTCGTCGTTGAAACCACACAGCTTCTTCCCGCCGCGCTCGTTGTTGGAACCACACCGCTAGTAGAAACCGCTTTAGCCTGGAAGCAGTCGAGCTCCAGGAAACCCGCCTCACCTCGTGTGAGATATAGCCGCGCACCGCCTCTCTCCGGAGTGTTCCAGGAGAAGTTCCAGAAGTCGCAACTATAGTGCTCAACAAATAGAAGAAACCCGGGTGAGTCAATATTCCTTTAATTAGTTCCTGCTTGATATAATTGTTTAACCCGCTCCAATTTTGTGTTTCTCCTAATCAGGCAGGATTCCTTTTCATCGATTTGGCACAATAATAGTTTAGTTTTAGGGAAGAGCGAGTGCATTGTACCGCATGCTATAGTAGTCGCTTTACGTAAGCGTAGAAGCATCGCATATACAGTCCACTTTAGTTAATATCTCGCGTAATAGGTTTAAGGTTCGACCGGGGAATTAGATTTTCGGCAGCCTTAGACACGTGGCTCCACCATTTTATGGTCACTTTGGCAGGATTTGGTCGAATTGTTGAATTAATTAATTAGATAATGCACTCTAATTTATGGAATAGACTTAAATAGTGTTCGTTTAAATTTAAATTTTGATTAGGTACTCGCAAACAGAATTATTCGTTTTATAGCGCTCGTATTTGGTTAAATTTAAAGCTTATTAAATAATTGAAACAGTGTAATAGGAACCGTTTGATACGCTTACCCCACAATCTTGATAAAAATATTGAGTTTAGCGAACGACGCGTCACCTCGACTCGCTGTGCAGGTGTTCGATTTAATTACGTAATACGGTATACCGAGTGTCCATCCTTCATTGTTTGTGCGTTGTGAGATTAATTATGATTAATATAACTTTATTATAATAATTTAAAATGGCAGTTAGTGGAAGTGAAATCAAAATTAAAACGCTTTATGCCAAGAGGGACATACTCTCTTCGCGTATGCAGAATATAAGTGATTATATAAAGAACATTAATATAGAAGCAGTGCGGGAAACCTTTTTGAATGAAATCGAAACGGTAGATTCTTTGCGGATAGATTACGAAAGAATATTAGACCAAATTAATCATTTGGAATTACAAATCGACCCGAAATACATAGTGAACTACCAACCGCTGCTGGCATTCGAAGATATGTTGTGTCGCGTGAAAAGAACTGCGAGATCCCTACAATCTCAAAACGAAGCAAAGCCGGAAAAACAGGTACGTCCAAGTGACTCGATTAGGTTGCCGCCAATAGATATTCCGGTATTCAATGGTGATATTAAGACGTGGCCCTTCTTCTTCAGTAGTTTTCAAAACAATATACACAATAACCCATCGTTATCGGACGCCGAAAAATTATATTACTTAATTAGTAAACTTAGTGGCAGGGCACAATCGATCTGCTCTGGTTTTACACCTACAGCAAACAATTACTTATTAATATTCGAAACGCTTAAAACTAAATATGAAGATAGGAGAATGTTAGCTTCCGTATATTTGAACCAGATATTCGATCTTAAACCTATATCATCCGCGAACATCAACGGCTTAGAGCAGTTTCTAGATAAATTTGTGGCATCGGGGGCTGCACTTAAGAATTTGAAATTTAATGATCTTATGGACGTGGTGTTTTTCCATATTGCACTAAAGAAATTAGACCCCGACACCGTGCGTGCGTTTGAAATGGAGCATCGTAGCTCGGAGATGCCTTCCTTTCATTCATTAGCATCGTTCGTGCAAGATCAAATAAAGGTGATGCAGCGCTCTCCGAACGTTAAACAGGAGATTAAAAGGTGCGTCGACCGTAGACAGACTCAACCATCTAAAATAGCAGGGTCGTTAACTTACGTAACCGCTACGCCAACATCACTCCAGCATACTTGTATAGTATGTAAAGATAAACACGGTAATTTATATAATTGTGCGACTTTTCGTAAATATTCACCAAGCGAACGTTATAAACTAGTAAAGACAAACAACCTATGTTTGAACTGCTTAAGCGATAAGCATTTAGTTGCAAAATGCAATTCGAGTTCCGTATGTAGCAAGTGCGCCAGGAAACATCACAAGCTATTACATTTTGAAAATAGCAACATAGCGGCGTCAAGTAAAGCGGACAAGGAATTCGCCCCTACTAAGGTCAACGATTCTAGCGGTCGACCTGGTGATGTCGCTCTGTACTCATTGGCAAATATGGGAGCACAACCTCCTTCAACCGTGTTACTGGGTACGGCACGTATTTTGGTTAGGGATTCGCGTGGAAACGAACAAAGCGTCCGTGCACTGCTGGACAGCGGAGCCCAAAATGGCTTTATAACGCGACAATGTTGTCAGCGCTTAGGCTTAGTAATAAATAGGTCACTTTCATGTCCTGTAATTAAAGGCATCGGAGGTACTAGTAAAGCGACACAGGGATATATAAATTTAAAATTTTATTCTCGGATAGATCGTAATGTTAACTTTGATATAAATGCACTAGTAGTAGATAGGGTCACTGAACGGTTGCCAACCGTTTCGGTTGACACCTCGGCAATGATTGAATTTAAGAATTTGACTCTGGCGGACGACACTTACGCCGTTCCTGGAAACATAGACATGCTCATTGGAGCATCGCTTTTCCCTCATCTTTTGTTAAACAATAAGGTCAGGGGCAACTCCTCACATACCGCGCCTTACGCACTAGAAACCGTATTGGGCTATGTGATCCTTGGCTCCGCCCCCATCATAGATAGTATTTCGGCAACCTCTTATTGTGGTATGGCTGTCGAACCGCTCGAGTCGTTAGTCCGCAAATTTTGGGAGATGGAGGAGGTGAATGTCCCACCCATAGCTAGCTCAGATGACAGGTTATGCGAGGAAATTTACGTCCGCACGACCGTTCGTGATCGCGACGGTAGATATAGTGTAGCGCTACCCTTTAAAGGAGATGTTTTATCTCTCGGCGATTGGCGTCAAATGGCGGAAAAACGTTTCTACAGCTTGGAGCGTAGGATGCTCGCTTCACCCCAGTTAAAGGAAGCTTACGGCGGCGTCATTAACGAATATATAAGAGAAGGTTACATATCACTTGTGGCTTCGAAATTAGATAACTACGAAGACACACCGTCGTATTTCATACCACACCACGGAGTCATTAGAGAGGACAAACTTACATCTAAGTTACGTGTAGTGCTCGACGCTAGTGCTAAAACTAGCACTCACCTGTCGCTTAACGATATCCTCTATAGTGGGCAAAATTTACAGGGCAGTTTATTTAATATAATAGCCAATTTTCGTTTGTTTAGTATAGCACTATCCGCCGATATTCGCCAAATGTTACTTTGCATAGGGGTCCGTGAATGCGACCGTAGATTCCAACGCATTTTATATCGTTTCAACCCAAAGGAACCTCTAATGGTGTTTGAATTTAACCGCGTTTGTTTTGGTTTAAAGTCGAGCCCATTTCATGCGTTACGCACGGTGAGACAGCTCGCTCACGATGAAGGTCCCTCTTATCCTAAAGCTAAGAGGGCAATTGAGAGCGGATTATATATGGATGATTTTGTGTACTCGGTCGATAGCGTGGAGGAGGCAACCCTAACCACCGCCGAGGTTATAAGGCTCATGAAATCGGGTCAATTCGATCTTGTGAAGTGGACCAGTAATTCGCGTCCGGTTTTAGATACAATCCCACTATCACACCGTCTTTCGGCGATAAAGGAATTCGACGATTCTGATACACACAAGGTGCTCGGTCTGTGTTGGTCACCAGAGTCCGACGTGTTTAGCCTTAAGGTAAATCCGCACGTAGAGAAATGCACAAAGCGCACAATACTCTCATGCGTTGCTAGATTATGGGACGTCATGGGTTTCGTGGCTCCGGTGGTATTATACGCTAAGCTTTTGATTAAACGACTTTGGTTATTGGAATGCGACTGGGATGACTCGCCGCCTGACAGCATTGTTCGGTTATGGCAGCGCTTTAGAGAGGAACTTCCTTTATTAAGAGAAATTAAAATACCGCGTCATATAAACGTAGATAGAAATAGCGTCATAACGGTCATTGGGATTGCAGACGCCAGCGAGAAGGCTTACGGGGGCTTTGTATATTTCCACGTCCAGAATAATGGTAGAAATTCGATTAGCCTCATTAGTTCTAAGTCGAGAGTCTCCCCCCGTAAGGTTGTCTCTCTGGCGCGCTTAGAGCTTTGCGCAATATTAGTACTCACCAAGCTTATTACCGCAGTTATCAGCGCATGTAAGGATAGAGTTCACATAGAAAGGATATTTGCCTTTTCCGACTCCACCGTCGCCTTATGCTGGGTTCATTCTTCACCCCACCGTTGGGATACGTTTGTCGCGAACCGAGTGGCCAAGATACAAGACGAGTTAGAAACGCGGAACTTTTATCTCGTGTCCGGTACGGAAAACCCCGCCGATTGTCTATCCCGTGGACTCACTCCGATGCAAATAATGGACCACCCGCTTTGGTTCCACGGACCTGCTTGGGTTCACTTGGATCCCTCGCAATGGCCGATAACCGATTTCGAACCTTCGTCAGTGTCACAACCGCCGGAAGAGAAGAGACACGCTCTAGTGGCGAACGTTTCGAGCGAGGTTTCTCCAATCATTGCCTTGGCGAACCGCTTGTCCTCTTGGTCGAAATTATTGCGTAGCGTAATTTACGTTTGTCGATTCGCGAAGCTTTTACCGCGACGTTTGTATGTCTTAGCATCCGATTACAACTATGCCGAGTCGCTAGTATTACGTGAACTTCAACGTGTGCACTTCTCTGAAGAAATTAGAAGATTACAATCGAATAGAGCTTGTAGTCGCGCCTTTCAACGCCTTAAGCCATTTTTACAGGATGGGATTGTAAGGGTAGGTGGACGCTTGTCCTACTCGCGATTGAGTTTCGACCAACGGCACCCTATTGTTTTACGGCGTAAAGACCATATCATGAACTTATTAGTCGATTACCATCATAAATTGAACTCGCACGCTGGCCCCGACTTGTTGATGTCGATTTTGCGTCAGAATTATTGGATTCTTTCTGCACGTAGTTTAATACGCAATCGGGTGCACAGATGTATAGCTTGCTTTCGGGCACGCCCCAAGCCGTCATTTCCGGAAATGGCGGAACTTAGATCTTGTAGAGTAATACAATCAGTAAAGCCCTTCACGCACACCGGGTCTGATTTCGCTGGTCCGTTTAAGGTCACGCTCACTCACGGGCGTGGTATAAAATCCACAAAGGCTTACGTCTGCATTTTCGTATGTCTAACTAATCGAGCGGTGCATATAGAACTCGTTGGTGATCTAAGCACAGCAGGCTTTATGGGTGCATTTAAAAGATTTCTTTCCCGCCGTGGCCCTGTAAGTAGATTGTATTCGGATAACGGTACGAACTACGTCGGTGCAAAACGTATTCTATCGGAACTACATGAACTCTTAGCTAGCAAATATTATAATTCGGAGTTCGCTCACATTCTAGCCGAGAACCGCATTGAGTGGTCTCTGAACGTCCCAGCCGCGAGTCATTTTGGAGGCAATTGGGAGACTAATATTAAGAGTCTAAAGAGTCACTTATACCGAGTAATAGGAGATCAAATTTTGTCCTTCGAAGAGCTAAGTACGGTGCTCGCTCAAATTGAATGCGTAATGAATAGTCGCCCACTTTGTCGTACGTTGTCTAGTGACCCCTCGGAATCGCTGGCTCTAACTCCAGCACACTTTTTGAATTTAACGCCTTTAAAGTATTTGCCCGCCGCAGATATGGATGAGAACAGACTTAGCATTTCCGCACGCCACAGGTTATTAGATCGGTTAGTGCAATCGTTTTGGAAACGATGGAGGATGGAATACTTGCATACTTTGCAGTCTCGGCAAAAATGGAACACAGCAACTGAGCCTTTAGCTGTAGGAACTGTAGTTGTGCTCACCAAAGAGAATACGTCGCCTCTCCACTGGCCGTTAGGAATTGTCGAAGAGGTCTTTCCCGGTTCCGACGGAGTAATTAGGATAGCTCGCGTTAAGACCACGGTTTGGTCTTACCTGCGTCCGGTTGTCCGTTTGTGCCCCCTGCCTCTTCCATAATTTAAATTAGCTTTCTAGATTAAAATTGTAGTTGAATTTAGGTAATCTTAGCGTTAGTTAGTTATTTTGTTAGTTGATCTTAGCTCTAGTTGTTTTAGTTAATTTTGAAGGAAATCCTTCAAGGGCGGGGGAGATGGTTGCGCGGAAACCCATTCGTATTTATTTTATATTGGACGGTAGGTGCCAAGTCGCTTATTCCTTTCCGAAAACGATATCATTCATACCCTTCTATCGACACATCGGGGTGGTGGGGTGGGAGGGGCAAGAAGATGATTCTAGAATGTCACGTAATCATCGGAACCGAGGATATATAAGGCACGCGCGACCGATGCGCGTCCTCTTCCCGTCGCAGTTGTCGTTGAAACCACACAGCTTCTTCCCGCCGCGCTCGTTGTTGGAACCACACCGCTAGTAGAAACCGCTTTAGCCTGGAAGCAGTCGAGCTCCAGGCAACCCGCCTCACCTCGTGTGAGATATAGCCGCGCACCGCCTCTCTCCGGAGCGTTCCAGAAGAAGTTCCAGAAATCGCAACTATAGTGCTCAACAAATAGAAGAAACCCCGGTGAGTCAATATTCCTTTAATTAGTTCCTGCTTGATATAATTGTTTAACCCGCTCCAATTTTGTTTTTCTCCTAATCAGGCAGGATTCCTTTTCATCGATTTGGCACAATAATAGTTTAGTTTTAGGGAAGAGCGAGTGCATTGTACCGCATGCTATAGTAGTCGCTTTACGTAAGCGTAGAAGCATCGCTTATACAGTCCACTTTAGTTAATATCTCGCGTAATAGGTTTAAGGTTCGACCGGAGAATAAGATTTTCGGCAGCCTTAGAGACGTGGCTCCACCATTTTATGGTCACTTTGGCAGGATTTGGTCGAATTGTTGAATTAATTAAATAGATAATGCACTCTAATTTATGGAATAGACTTAAATAGTGTTCGTTTAAATATAAATTTTGATTAGGTACTCGCAAACAGAATTATTCGTTTTATAGCGCTCGTATTTGGTTAAATTTAAAGCTTATTAAATAATTGAAACAGTGTAATAGGAACCGCTTACCCCTTAATCTTGATAAAAATATTGAGTTTAGCGAACGACGCGTCACCTCGACTCGCTGTGCAGGTGTTCGATTTAATTACGTAATACGGCATACCGAGTGTCCATCCTTCATTGTTTGTGCGTTGTGAGATTAATTATGATTAATATAACTTTATTATAATAATTTAAAATGGCAGTTAGTGGAAGTGAAATCAAAATTAAAACGCTTTATGCCAAGAGGGACATACTCTCTTCGCGTATGCAGAATATAAGTGATTATATAAAGAACATTAATATAGAAGCAGTGCGGGAAACCTTTTTGAATGAAATCGAAACGGTAGATTCTTTGCGGATAGATTACGAAAGAATATTAGACCAAATTAATCATTTGGAATTACAAATCGACCCGAAATACATAGTGAACTACCAACCGCTGCTGGCATTCGAAGATATGTTGTGTCGCGTGAAAAGAACTGCGAGATCCCTACAATCTCAAAACGAAGCAAAGCCGGAAAAACAGGTACGTCCAAGTGACTCGATTAGGTTGCCGCCAATAGATATTCCGGTATTCAATGGTGATATTAAGACGTGGCCCTTCTTCTTCAGTAGTTTTCAAAACAATATACACAATAACCCATCGTTATCGGACGCCGAAAAATTATATTACTTAATTAGTAAACTTAGTGGCAGGGCACAATCGATCTGCTCTGGTTTTACACCTACAGCAAACAATTACTTATTAATATTCGAAACGCTTAAAACTAAATATGAAGATAGGAGAATGTTAGCTTCCGTATATTTGAACCAGATATTCGATCTTAAACCTATATCATCCGCGAACATCAACGGCTTAGAGCAGTTTCTAGATAAATTTGTGGCATCGGTGGCTGCACTTAAGAATTTGAAATTTAATGATCTTATGGACGTGGTGTTTTTCCATATTGCACTAAAGAAATTAGACCCCGACACCGTGCGTGCGTTTGAAATGGAGCATCGTAGCTCGGAGATGCCTTCCTTTCATTCATTAGCATCGTTCGTGCAAGATCAAATAAAGGTGATGCAGCGCTCTCCGAACGTTAAACAGGAGATTAAAAGGTGCGTCGACCGTAGACAGACTCAACCATCTAAAATAGCAGGGTCGTTAACTTACGTAACCGCTACGCCAACATCACTCCAGCATACTTGTATAGTATGTAAAGATAAACACGGTAATTTATATAATTGTGCGACTTTTCGTAAATATTCACCAAGCGAACGTTATAAACTAGTAAAGACAAACAACCTATGTTTGAACTGCTTAAGCGATAAGCATTTAGTTGCAAAATGCAATTCGAGTTCCGTATGTAGCAAGTGCGCCAGGAAACATCACACGCTATTACATTTTGAAAATAGCAACATAGCGGCGTCAAGTAAAGCGGACAAGGAATTCGCCCCTACTAAGGTCAACGATTCTAGCGGTCGACCTGGTGATGTCGCTCTGTACTCATTGGCAAATATGGGAGCACAACCTCCTTCAACCGTGTTACTGGGTACGGCACGTATTTTGGTTAGGGATTCGCGTGGAAACGAACGAAGCGTCCGTGCACTGCTGGACAGCGGAGCCCAAAATGGCTTTATAACGCGACAATGTTGTCAGCGCTTAGGCTTAGTAATAAATAGGTCACTTTCATGTCCTGTAATTAAAGGCATCGGAGGTACTAGTAAAGCGACACAGGGATATATAAATTTAAAATTTTATTCTCGGATAGATCGTAATGTTAACTTTGATATAAATGCACTAGTAGTAGATAGGGTCACTGAACGGTTGCCAACCGTTTCGGTTGACACCTCGGCAATGATTGAATTTAAGAATTTGACTCTGGTGGACGACACTTACGCCGTTCCTGGAAACATAGACATGCTCATTGGAGCATCGCTTTTCCCTCATCTTTTGTTAAACAATAAGGTCAGGGGCAACTCCTCGCATACCGCGCCTTACGCACTGGAAACCGTATTGGGCTATGTGATCCTTGGCTCCGCCCCCATCATAGATAGTATTTCAGCAACCTCTTATTGTGGTATGGCTGTCCAACCGCTCGAGTCGTTAGTCCGCAAATTTTGGGAGATGGAGGAGGTGAATGCCCCACCCATAGCTAGCTCAGATGACAGGTTATGCGAGGAAATTTACGTCCGCACGACCGTTCGTGATCGCGACGGTAGATATAGTGTAGCGCTACCCTTTAAAGGAGATGTTTTATCTCTCGGCGATTCGCGTCAAATGGCGGAAAAACGTTTCTACAGCTTGGAGCGTAGGATGCTCGCTTCACCCCAGTTAAAGGAAGCTTACGACGGCGTCATTAACGAATATATAAGAGAAGGTTACATATCACTTGTGGCTTCGAAATTAGATAACTACGAAGACACATCGTCGTATTTCATACCACACCACGGAGTCATTAGAGAGGACAAACTTACATCTAAGTTACGTGTAGTGCTCGACGCTAGTGCTAAAACTAGCACTCACCTGTCGCTTAACGATATCCTCTATAGTGGGCAAAATTTACAGGGCAGTTTATTTAATATAATAGCCAATTTTCGTTTGTTTAGTATAGCACTATCCGCCGATATTCGCCAAATGTTTCTTTGCATAGGGGTCCGTGAATGCGACCGTAGATTCCAACGCATTTTATATCGTTTCAACCCAAAGGAACCTCTAATGGTGTTTGAATTTAACCGCGTTTGTTTTGGTTTAAAGTCGAGCCCATTTCATGCGTTACGCACGGTGAGACAGCTCGCTCACGATGAAGGTCCCTCTTATCCTAAAGCTAAGAGGGCAATTGAGAGCGGATTATATATGGATGATTTTGTGTACTCGGTCGATAGCGTGGAGGAGGCAACCCTAACCACCGCCGAGGTTATAAGGCTCATGAAATCGGGTCAATTCGATCTTGTGAAGTGGACCAGTAATTCGCGTCCGGTTTTAGATACAATCCCACTATCACACCGTCTTTCGGCGATAAAGGAATTCGATGATTCTGATACACACAAGGTGCTCGGTCTGTGTTGGTCACCAGAGTCCGACGTGTTTAGCCTTAAGGTAAATCCGCACGTAGAGAAATGCACAAAGCGCACAATACTGTCATGCGTTGCTAGATTATGGGACGTCATGGGTTTCGTGGCTCCGGTGGTATTATACGCTAAGTTTTTGATTAAACAACTTTGGTTATTGGAATGCGACTGGGATGATTCGCCGCCTGACAGCATTGTTCGGTTATGGCAGCGCTTAAGAGAGGAACTTCCTTTATTAAGAAAAATTAAAATACCGCGTCATATAAACGTAGATAGAAATAGCGTCATAACGGTCGTTGGGTTTGCAGACGCCAGCGAGAAGGCTTACGGGGGCGTTGTATATTTCCACGTCCAGAATAATGGTAGAAATTCGATTATCCTCATTAGTTCTAAGTCGAGAGTCTCCCCCCGTAAGGTTGTCTCTCTGGCGCGCTTAGAGCTTTGCGCAATATTAGTACTCACCAAGCTTATTACCGCAGTTATCAGCGCATGTAAGGATAGAGTTCACATAGAAAGGATATTTGCCTTTTCCGACTCCACCGTCGCCTTATGCTGGGTTCATTCTTCACCCCACCGTTGGGATACGTTTGTCGCGAACCGAGTGGCCAAGATACAAGACGAGTTAGAAACGCGGAACTTTTATCTCGTGTCCGGTACGGAAAACCTCGCCGATTGTCTATCCCGTGGACTCACTCCGATGCAAATAATGGACCACCCGCTTTGGTTCCACGGACCTGCTTGGGTTCACTTGGATCCCTCGCAATGGCCGATAACCGATTTCAAACCTTCGTCAGTGTCACAACCGCCGGAAGAGAAGAGACACGCTCTAGTGGCGAACGTTTCGAGCGAGGTTTCTCCAATCATTGCCTTGGCGAACCGCTTGTCCTCTTGGTCGAAATTATTGCGTAGCGTAATTTACGTTTGTCGATTCGCGAAGCTTTTACCGCGACGTTTGTATGTCTTAGCATCCGAATACAACTATGCCGAGTCGCTAGTATTAAGTGAACTTCAACGTGTGCACTTCTCTGAAGAAATTAGAAGATTACAATCGAATAGAGCTTGTAGTCGCGCCTTTCAACGCCTTAAGCCATTTTTACAGGATGGGATTGTAAGGGTAGGTGGACGCTTGTCCTACTCGCGATTGAGTTTCGACCAACGGCACCCTATTGTTTTACGGCGTAAAGACCATATCATGAACTTATTAGTCGATTACCATCATAAATTGAACTCGCACGCTGGCCCCGACTTGTTGATGTCGATTTTGCGTCAGAATTATTGGATTCTTTCTGCACGTAGTTTAATACGCAATCGGGTGCACAGATGTATAGCTTGCTTTCGGGCACGCCCCAAGCCGTCATTTCCGGAAATGGCGGAACTTAGATCTTGTAGAGTAATACAATCAGTAAAGCCCTTCACGCACACCGGGTCTGATTTCGCTGGTCCGTTTAAGGTCACGCTCACTCACGGGCGTGGTATAAAATCCACAAAGGCTTACGTCTGCATTTTCGTATGTCTAACTAATCGAGCGGTGCATATAGAACTCGTTGGTGATCTAAGCACAGCAGGCTTTATGGGTGCATTTAAAAGATTTCTTTCCCGCCGTGGCCCTGTAAGTAGATTGTATTCGGATAACGGTACGAACTACGTCGGTGCAAAACGTATTCTATCGGAACTACATGAACTCTTAGCTAGCAAATATTATAATTCGGAGTTCGCTCACATTCTAGCCGAGAACCGCATTGAGTGGTCTCTGAACGTCCCAGCCGCGAGTCATTTTGGAGGCAATTGGGAGACTAATATTAAGAGTCTAAAGAGTCACTTATACCGAGTAATAGGAGATCAAATTTTGTCCTTCGAAGAGCTAAGTACGGTGCTCGCTCAAATTGAATGCGTAATGAATAGTCGCCCACTTTGTCGTACGTTGTCTAGTGACCCCTCGGAATCGCTGGCTCTAACTCCAGCACACTTTTTGAATTTAACGCCTTCAAAGTATTTGCTCGCCGCAGATATGGATGAGAACAGACTTAGCATTTCCGCACGCCACAGGTTATTAGATCGATTAGTGCAATCGTTTTGGAAACGATGGAGGATGGAATACTTGCATACTTTGCAGTCTCGGCAAAAATGGAACACAGCAACTGAGCCTTTAGCTGTAGGAACTGTAGTTGTGCTCACCAAAGAGAATACGTCGCCTCTCTACTGGCCGTTAGGAATTGTCGAAGAGGTCTTTCCCGGTTCCGACGGAGTAATTAGGATAGCTCGCGTTAAGACCACGGTTGGGTCTTACCTGCGTCCGGTTGTCCGTTTGTGCCCCCTGCCTCTTCCATAATTTAAATTAGCTTTCTAGATTAAAATTGTAGTTGAATTTAGGTAATCTTAGCGTTAGTTAGTTATTTTGTTAGTTGATCTTAGCTCTAGTTGTTTTAGTTAATTTTGAAGGAAATCCTTCAAGGGCGGGGGAGATGGTTGCGCGGAAACCCATTCGTATTTATTTTATATTGGACGGTAGGTGCCAAGTCGCTTATTCCTTTCCGAAAACGATATCATTCATACCCTTCTATCGACACATCGGGGTGGTGGGGTGGGAGGGGCAAGAAGATGATTCTAGAATGTCACGTAATCATCGGAACCGAGGATATATAAGGCACGCGCGACCGATGCGCGTCCTCTTCCCGTCGCAGTTGTCGTTGAAACCACACAGCTTCTTCCCGCCGCGCTCGTTGTTGGAACCACACCGCTAGTAGAAACCGCTTTAGCCTGGAAGCAGTCGAGCTCCAGGCAACCCGCCTCACCTCGTGTGAGATATAGCCGCGCACCGCCTCTATCCGGAGCATTCCAGAAGAAGTTCCAGAAGTCGCAACTATAGTGCTCAACAAATAGAAGAAACCCCGGTGAGTCAATATTCCTTATGCTGGGTTCATTCTTCACCCCACCGTTGGGATACGTTTGTCGCGAACCGAGTGGCCAAGATACAAGACGAGTTAGAAACGCGGAACTTTTATCTCGTGTCCGGTACGGAAAACCCCGCCGATTGTCTATCCCGTGGACTCACTCCGATGCAAATAATGGACCAACCGCTTTGGTTCCACGGACCTGCTTGGGTTCACTTGGATCCCTCGCAATGGCCGATAACCGATTTCGAACCTTCGTCAGTGTCACAACCGCCGGAAGAGAAGAGACACGCTCTAGTGGCGAACGTTTCGAGCGAGGTTTCTCCAATCATTGCCTTGACGAACCGCTTGTCCTCTTGGTCGAAATTATTGCGTAGCGTAATTTACGTTTGTCGATTCGCGAAGCTTTTACCGCGACGTTTGTATGTCTTAGCATCCGATTACAACTATGCCGAGTCGCTAGTATTACGTGAACTTCAACGTGTGCACTTCTCTGAAGAAATTAGAAGATTACAATCGAATAGAGCTTGTAGTCGCGCCTTTCAACGCCTTAAGCCATTTTTACAAGATGGGATTGTAAGGGTAGGTGGACGCTTGTCCCACTCGCGATTGAGTTTCGACCAACGGCACCCTATTGTTTTACCGCGTAAAGACCATATCATGAACTTATTAGTCGATTACCATCATAAATTGAACTCGCACGCTGGCCCCGACTTGTTGATGTCGATTTTGCGTCAGAATTATTGGATTCTTTCTGCACGTAGTTTAATACGCAATCGGGTGCACAGATGTATAGCTTGCTTTCGGGCACGCCCCAAGCCGTCATTTCCGGAAATGGCGGAACTTAGATCTTGTAGAGTAATACAATCAGTAAAGCCCTTCACGCACACCGGGTCTGATTTCGCTGGTCCGTTTAAGGTCACGCTCACTCACGGGCGTGGTATAAAATCCACAAAGGCTTACGTCTGCATTTTCGTATGTCTAACTAATCGAGCGGTGCATATAGAACTCGTTGGTGATCTAAGCACAGCAGGCTTTATGGGTGCATTTAAAAGATTTCTTTCCCGCCGTGGCCCTGTAAGTAGATTGTATTCGGATAACGGTACGAACTACGTCGGTGCAAAACGTATTCTATCGGAACTACATGAACTCTTAGCTAGCAAATATTATAATTCGGAGTTCGCTCACATTCTAGCCGAGAACCGCATTGAGTGGTCTCTGAACGTCCCAGCCGCGAGTCATTTTGGAGGCAATTGGGAGACTAATATTAAGAGTCTAAAGAGTCACTTATACCGAGTAATAGGAGATCAAATTTTGTCCTTCGAAGAGCTAAGTACGGTGCTCGCTCAAATTGAATGCGTAATGAATAGTCGCCCACTTTGTCGTACGTTGTCTAGTGACCCCTCGGAATCGCTGGCTCTAACTCCAGCACACTTTTTGAATTTAACGCCTTCAAAGTATTTGCCCGCCGCAGATATGGATGAGAACAGACTTAGCATTTCCGCACGCCACAGGTTATTAGATCGGTTAGTGCAATCGTTTTGGAAACGATGGAGGATGGAATACTTGCATACTTTGCAGTCTCGGCAAAAATGGAACACAGCAACTGAGCCTTTAGCTGTAGGAACTGTAGTTGTGCTCACCAAAGAGAATACGTCGCCTCTCCACTTGCCGTTAGGAATTGTCGAAGAGGTCTTTCCCGGTTCCGACGGAGTAATTAGGATAGCTCGCGTTAAGACCACGGTTGGGTCTTACCTGCGTCCGGTTGTCCGTTTGTGCCCCCTGCCTCTTCCATAATTTAAATTAGCTTTCTAGATTAAAATTGTAGTTGAATTTAGGTAATCTTAGCGTTAGTTAGTTATTTTGTTAGTTGATCTTAGCTCTAGTTGTTTTAGTTAATTTTGAAGGAAATCCTTCAAGGGCGGGGGAGATGGTTGCGCGGAAACCCATTCGTATTTATTTTATATTGGACGGTAGGTGCCAAGTCGCTTATTCCTTTCCGAAAACGATATCATTCATACCCTTCTATCGACACATCGGGGTGGTGGGGTGGGAGGGGCAAGAAGATGATTCTAGAATGTCACGTAATCATCGGAACCGAGGATATATAAGGCACGCGCGACCGATGCGCGTCCTCTTCCCGTCGCAGTTGTCGTTGAAACCACACAGCTTCTTCCCGCCGCGCTCGTTGTTGGAACCACACCGCTAGTAGAAACCGCTTTAGCCTGGAAGCAGTCGAGCTCCAGGCAACCCGCCTCACCTCGTGTGAGATATAGCCGCGCACCGCCTCTATCCGGAGCATTCCAGAAGAAGTTCCAGAAGTCGCAACTATAGTGCTCAACAAATAGAAGAAACCCCGGTGAGTCAATATTCCTTATGCTGGGTTCATTCTTCACCCCACCGTTGGGATACGTTTGTCGCGAACCGAGTGGCCAAGATACAAGACGAGTTAGAAACGCGGAACTTTTATCTCGTGTCCGGTACGGAAAACCCCGCCGATTGTCTATCCCGTGGACTCACTCCGATGCAAATAATGGACCAACCGCTTTGGTTCCACGGACCTGCTTGGGTTCACTTGGATCCCTCGCAATGGCCGATAACCGATTTCGAACCTTCGTCAGTGTCACAACCGCCGGAAGAGAAGAGACACGCTCTAGTGGCGAACGTTTCGAGCGAGGTTTCTCCAATCATTGCCTTGGCGAACCGCTTGTCCTCTTGGTCGAAATTATTGCGTAGCGTAATTTACGTTTGTCGATTCGCGAAGCTTTTACCGCGACGTTTGTATGTCTTAGCATCCGATTACAACTATGCCGAGTCGCTAGTATTACGTGAACTTCAACGTGTGCACTTCTCTGAAGAAATTAGAAGATTACAATCGAATAGAGCTTGTAGTCGCGCCTTTCAACGCCTTAAGCCATTTTTACAGGATGGGATTGTAAGGGTAGGTGGACGCTTGTCCCACTCGCGATTGAGTTTCGACCAACGGCACCCTATTGTTTTACCGCGTAAAGACCATATCATGAACTTATTAGTCGATTACCATCATAAATTGAACTCGCACGCTGGCCCCGACTTGTTGATGTCGATTTTGCGTCAGAATTATTGGATTCTTTCTGCACGTAGTTTAATACGCAATCGGGTGCACAGATGTATAGCTTGCTTTCGGGCACGCCCCAAGCCGTCATTTCCGGAAATGGCGGAACTTAGATCTTGTAGAGTAATACAATCAGTAAAGCCCTTCACGCACACCGGGTCTGATTTCGCTGGTCCGTTTAAGGTCACGCTCACTCACGGGCGTGGTATAAAATCCACAAAGGCTTACGTCTGCATTTTCGTATGTCTAACTAATCGAGCGGTGCATATAGAACTCGTTGGTGATCTAAGCACAGCAGGCTTTATGGGTGCATTTAAAAGATTTCTTTCCCGCCGTGGCCCTGTAAGTAGATTGTATTCGGATAACGGTACGAACTACGTCGGTGCAAAACGTATTCTATCGGAACTACATGAACTCTTAGCTAGCAAATATTATAATTCGGAGTTCGCTCACATTCTAGCCGAGAACCGCATTGAGTGGTCTCTGAACGTCCCAGCCGCGAGTCATTTTGGAGGCAATTGGGAGACTAATATTAAGAGTCTAAAGAGTCACTTATACCGAGTAATAGGAGATCAAATTTTGTCCTTCGAAGAGCTAAGTACGGTGCTCGCTCAAATTGAATGCGTAATGAATAGTCGCCCACTTTGTCGTACGTTGTCTAGTGACCCCTCGGAATCGCTGGCTCTAACTCCAGCACACTTTTTGAATTTAACGCCTTCAAAGTATTTGCCCGCCGCAGATATGGATGAGAACAGACTTAGCATTCCGCACGCCACAGGTTATTAGATCGATTAGTGCAATCGTTTTGGAAACGATGGAGGATGGAATACTTGCATACTTTGCAGTCTCGGCAAAAATGGAACACAGCAACTGAGCCTTTAGCTGTAGGAACTGTAGTTGTGCTCACCAAAGAGAATACGTCGCCTCTCCACTGGCCGTTAGGAATTGTCGAAGAGGTCTTTCCCGGTTCCGACGGAGTAATTAGGATAGCTCGCGTTAAGACCACGGTTGGGTCTTACCTGCGTCCGGTTGTCCGTTTGTGCCCCCTGCCTCTTCCATAATTTAAATTAGCTTTCTAGATTAAAATTGTAGTTGAATTTAGGTAATCTTAGCGTTAGTTAGTTATTTTGTTAGTTGATCTTAGCTCTAGTTGTTTAAGTTAATTTTGAAGGAAATCCTTCAAGGGCGGGGGAGATGGTTGCGCGGAAACCCATTCGTATTTATTTTATATTGGACGGTAGGTGCCAAGTCGCTTATTCCTTTCCGAAAACGATATCATTCATACCCTTCTATCGACACATCGGGGTGGTGGGGTGGGAGGGGCAAGAAGATGATTCTAGAATGTCACGTAATCATCGGAACCGAGGATATATAAGGCACGCGCGACCGATGCGCGTTCTCTTCCCGTCGCAGTTGTCGTTGAAACCACACAGCTTCTTCCCGCCGCGCTCGTTGTTGGAACCACACCGCTAGTAGAAACCGCTTTAGCCTGGAAGCAGTCGAGCTCCAGGCAACCCGCCTCACCTCGTGTGAGATATAGCCGCGCACCGCCTCTATCCGGAGCATTCCAGAAGAAGTTCCAGAAGTCGCAACTATAGTGCTCAACAAATAGAAGAAACCCCGGTGAGTCAATATTCCTTATGCTGGGTTCATTCTTCACCCCACCGTTGGGATACGTTTGTCGCGAACCGAGTGGCCAAGATACAAGACGAGTTAGAAACGCGGAACTTTTATCTCGTGTCCGGTACGGAAAACCCCGCCGATTGTCTATCCCGTGGACTCACTCCGATGCAAATAATGGACCAACCGCTTTGGTTCCACGGACCTGCTTGGGTTCACTTGGATCCCTCGCAATGGCCGATAACCGATTTCGAACCTTCGTCAGTGTCACAACCGCCGGAAGAGAAGAGACACGCTCTAGTGGCGAACGTTTCGAGCGAGGTTTCTCCAATCATTGCCTTGGCGAACCGCTTGTCCTCTTGGTCGAAATTATTGCGTAGCGTAATTTACGTTTGTCGATTCGCGAAGCTTTTACCGCGACGTTTGTATGTCTTAGCATCCGATTACAACTATGCCGAGTCGCTAGTATTACGTGAACTTCAACGTGTGCACTTCTCTGAAGAAATTAGAAGATTACAATCGAATAGAGCTTGTAGTCGCGCCTTTCAACGCCTTAAGCCATTTTTACAGGATGGGATTGTAAGGGTAGGTGGACGCTTGTCCCACTCGCGATTGAGTTTCGACCAACGGCACCCTATTGTTTTACCGCGTAAAGACCATATCATGAACTTATTAGTCGATTACCATCATAAATTGAACTCGCACGCTGGCCCCGACTTGTTGATGTCGATTTTGCGTCAGAATTATTGGATTCTTTCTGCACGTAGTTTAATACGCAATCGGGTGCACAGATGTATAGCTTGCTTTCGGGCACGCCCCAAGCCGTCATTTCCGGAAATGGCGGAACTTAGATCTTGTAGAGTAATACAATCAGTAAAGCCCTTCACGCACACCGGGTCTGATTTCGCTGGTCCGTTTAAGGTCACGCTCACTCACGGGCGTGGTATAAAATCCACAAAGGCTTACGTCTGCATTTTCGTATGTCTAACTAATCGAGCGGTGCATATAGAACTCGTTGGTGATCTAAGCACAGCAGGCTTTATGGGTGCATTTAAAAGATTTCTTTCCCGCCGTGGCCCTGTAAGTAGATTGTATTCGGATAACGGTACGAACTACGTCGGTGCAAAACGTATTCTATCGGAACTACATGAACTCTTAGCTAGCAAATATTATAATTCGGAGTTCGCTCACATTCTAGCCGAGAACCGCATTGAGTGGTCTCTGAACGTCCCAGCCGCGAGTCATTTTGGAGGCAATTGGGAGACTAATATTAAGAGTCTAAAGAGTCACTTATACCGAGTAATAGGAGATCAAATTTTGTCCTTCGAAGAGCTAAGTACGGTGCTCGCTCAAATTGAATGCGTAATGAATAGTCGCCCACTTTGTCGTACGTTGTCTAGTGACCCCTCGGAATCGCTGGCTCTAACTCCAGCACACTTTTTGAATTTAACGCCTTCAAAGTATTTGCCCGCCGCAGATATGGATGAGAACAGACTTAGCATTTCCGCACGCCACAGGTTATTAGATCGGTTAGTGCAATCGTTTTGGAAACGATGGAGGATGGAATACTTGCATACTTTGCAGTCTCGGCAAAAATGGAACACAGCAACTGAGCCTTTAGCTGTAGGAACTGTAGTTGTGCTCACCAAAGAGAATACGTCGCCTCTCCACTGGCCGTTAGGAATTGTCGAAGAGGTCTTTCCCGGTTCCGACGGAGTAATTAGGATAGCTCGCGTTAAGACCACGGTTGGGTCTTACCTGCGTCCGGTTGTCCGTTTGTGCCCCCTGCCTCTTCCATAATTTAAATTAGCTTTCTAGATTAAAATTGTAGTTGAATTTAGGTAATCTTAGCGTTAGTTAGTTATTTTGTTAGTTGATATTAGCTCTAGTTGTTTTAGTTAATTTTGAAGGAAATCCTTCAAGGGCGGGGGAGATGGTTGCGCGGAAACCCATTCGTATTTATTTTATATTGGACGGTAGGTGCCAAGTCGCTTATTCCTTTCCGAAAACGATATCATTCATACCCTTCTATCGACACATCGGGGTGGTGGGGTGGGAGGGGCAAGAAGATGATTCTAGAATGTCACGTAATCATCGGAACCGAGGATATATAAGGCACGCGCGACCGATGCGCGTCCTCTTCCCGTCGCAGTTGTCGTTGAAACCACACAGCTTCTTCCCGCCGCGCTCGTTGTTGGAACCACACCGCTAGTAGAAACCGCTTTAGCCTGGAAGCAGTCGAGCTCCAGGCAACCCGCCTCACCTCGTGTGAGATATAGCCGCGCACCGCCTCTATCCGGAGCATTCCAGAAGAAGTTCCAGAAGTCGCAACTATAGTGCTCAACAAATAGAAGAAACCCCGGTGAGTCAATATTCCTTATGCTGGGTTCATTCTTCACCCCACCGTTGGGATACGTTTGTCGCGAACCGAGTGGCCAAGATACAAGACGAGTTAGAAACGCGGAACTTTTATCTCGTGTCCGGTACGGAAAACCCCGCCGATTGTCTATCCCGTGGACTCACTCCGATGCAAATAATGGACCAACCGCTTTGGTTCCACGGACCTGCTTGGGTTCACTTGGATCCCTCGCAATGGCCGATAACCGATTTCGAACCTTCGTCAGTGTCACAACCGCCGGAAGAGAAGAGACACGCTCTAGTGGCGAACGTTTCGAGCGAGGTTTCTCCAATCATTGCCTTGGCGAACCGCTTGTCCTCTTGGTCGAAATTATTGCGTAGCGTAATTTACGTTTGGCGATTCGCGAAGCTTTTACCGCGACGTTTGTATGTCTTAGCATCCGATTACAACTATGCCGAGTCGCTAGTATTACGTGAACTTCAACGTGTGCACTTCTCTGAAGAAATTAGAAGATTACAATCGAATAGAGCTTGTAGTCGCGCCTTTCAACGCCTTAAGCCATTTTTACAGGATAGGATTGTAAGGGTAGGTGGACGCTTGTCCCACTCGCGATTGAGTTTCGACCAACGGCACCCTATTGTTTTACCGCGTAAAGACCATATCATGAACTTATTAGTCGATTACCATCATAAATTGAACTCGCACGCTGGCCCCGACTTGTTGATGTCGATTTTGCGTCAGAATTATTGGATTCTTTCTGCACGTAGTTTAATACGCAATCGGGTGCACAGATGTATAGCTTGCTTTCGGGCACGCCCCAAGCCGTCATTTCCGGAAATGGCGGAACTTAGATCTTGTAGAGTAATACAATCAGTAAAGCCCTTCACGCACACCGGGTCTGATTTCGCTGGTCCGTTTAAGGTCACGCTCACTCACGGGCGTGGTATAAAATCCACAAAGGCTTACGTCTGCATTTTCGTATGTCTAACTAATCGAGCGGTGCATATAGAACTCGTTGGTGATCTAAGCACAGCAGGCTTTATGGGTGCATTTAAAAGATTTCTTTCCCGCCGTGGCCCTGTAAGTAGATTGTATTCGGATAACGGTACGAACTACGTCGGTGCAAAACGTATTCTATCGGAATTACATGAACTCTTAGCTAGCAAATATTATAATTCGGAGTTCGCTCACATTCTAGCCGAGAACCGCATTGATTGGTCTCTGAACGTCCCAGCCGCGAGTCATTTTGCAGGCAATTGGGAGACTAATATTAAGAGTCTAAAGAGTCACTTATACCGAGTAATAGGAGATCAAATTTTGTCCTTCGAAGAGCTAAGTACGGTGCTCGCTCAAATTGAATGCGTAATGAATAGTCGCCCACTTTGTCGTACGTTGTCTAGTGACCCTTCGGAACCGCTGGCTCTAACTCCAGCACACTTTTTGAATTTAACGCCTTTAAAGTATTTGCCCGCCGCAGATATGGATGACAGACTTAGCATTTCCGCACGCCACAGGTTATTAGATCGGTTAGTGCAATCGTTTTGGAAACGATGGAGGATGGAATACTTGCATACTTTGCAGTCTCGGCAAAAATGGAACACAGCAACTGAGCCTTTAGCTGTAGGAACTGTAGTTGTGCTCACCAAAAAGAATACGCCGCCTCTCCACTGGCCGTTAGGAATTGTCGAAGAGGTCTTTCCCGGTTCCGACGGAGTAATTAGGATAGCTCGCGTTAAGACCACGGTTTGGTCTTACCTGCGTCCGGTTGTCCGTTTGTGCCCCCTGCCTCTTACATAATTTAAATTAGCTTTCTAGATTAAAATTGTAGTTGAATTTAGGTAATCTTAGCGTTAGTTAGTTATTTTGTTAGTCGATCTTAGCTCTAGTTGTTTTAGTTAATTTTGAAGGAAATCCTTCAAGGGCGGGGGAGATGGTTGCGCGGAAACCCATTCGTATTTATTTTATATTGGACGGTAGGTGCCAAGTCGCTTATTCCTTTCCGAAAACGATATCATTCATACCCTCCTATCGACACATCGGGGTGGTGGGGTGGGAGGGGCAAGAAGATGATTCTAGAATGTCACGTAATCATCGGAACCGAGGATATATAAGGCACGCGCGACCGATGCGCGTCCTCTTCCCGTCGCAGTCGTCGTTGAAACCACACAGCTTCTTCCCGCCGCGCTCGTTGTTGGAACCACACCGCTAGTAGAAACCGCTTTAGCCTGGAAGCAGTCGAGCTCCAGGAAACCCGCCTCACCTCGTGTGAGATATAGCCGCGCACCGCCTCTCTCCGGAGTGTTCCAGAAGAAGTTCCAGAAGTCGCAACTATAGTGCTCAACAAATAGAAGAAACCCCGGTGAGTCAATATTCCTTTAATTAGTTCCTGCTTGATATAATTGTTTAACCCGCTCCAATTTTGTTTTTCTCCTAATCAGGCAGGATTCCTTTTCATCGATTTGGCACAATAATAGTTTAGTTTTAGGGAAGAGCGAGTGCATTGTACCGCATGCTATAGTAGTCGCTTTACGTAAGCGTAGAAGCATCGCATATACAGTCCACTTTAGTTAATATCTCGCGTAATAGGTTTAAGGTTCGACCGGGGAATTAGATTTTCGGCAGCCTTAGATACGTGGCTCCACCATAAGTAAAAAGCATGTTTAAATATTCTTGTCCTCACTAATGTCACCAGCAATCAGTTGATAAACGAATAGTCAAGTAATATAGGAAGATCATAATTTTTACACTGTTCCAAGGTAAATTTCCAAGGATTAAGTTAATATAGTAATATAGGTAATATAGGATTGATAATAGCGCTTTATCTATCGCATTGGATAGAAACCCGTAATGTTAGATATAAGTTGGATGTAAATAAATAAATAAGTAAAAACTTGCAACAATTACAAACGATTAGGACAATTACGACCGAAATAAACACGTGCAAAGTTAAAATTTAGTGTGAACAACTAAACTTATATCGTTTATTCATTATCTCGCTCGCACTTCAGAAACTCAAACTCTCTTTTCCTAACATAAACAAAAGGTGGGTGGTGCCGGGTGAGCACTAGTAGGGAATATGACAGTCACATGACATATTTTAAACCTATAACATATAAAACGTTATTTTAAACTATAACGTATAAAAGTATTAGTTAAATTAACTTTAACGCGTTTTAACAAACTTTAAATAATAATAATTATTTATCACGAATATCTAATATTGATTTTTTTATTACACCCCAAAAGCCAGTTTGGAACAGTTTCTACATTGTTACAAAATTTACGCATTCTGAATATGTTGAGTAATAATTCACTGTTATTTTTTTAAATATAATTATTTAGAATATTTAGAAATGTACTCCGAAACATATTATTTTAAAACACTTGGTTAGTCATGCTTTTACGCATTTTTTTATAATACTGAAGCAAGTTTTTCACTCCAACGATAATCAAAGTTTTTATTAAAAAGACTGAATAAATATATAAATAACAGTCATTCTGTTTATTGATTATCCACTAAAGCTATGAAATTCATTAACTTTTAGTCGTGTATTTTTTATCTTACTATATTTTACATAAGTTATGTCATAATATATTTAAAAACGTTACTATTAATTACCGGATATACGATATAATCGGACAAATATTGCAAATGCAAAATGAAACCATGATTTACGTTGTTTAACGTAAGGAAACCTTCATGCCAGAAATAAAAAAAATATATGTTGAAGGTATATTATGAGATCCACAGATACACATCGGAAAAGCGCGATTGACACTTTCTTGGCCTGAAACTAAGAGAATAAATCAAATACACCTCTTTTTTATTTTTACATGGGGAATGTTTACTCATTCAGTAGTCGCAGGGGCAAGATTTCGTTATGATATATATGATTATAGGACTCGTGCCGACTAAAACTTTATGGTATTTCATCTTCGCTGCATATTGAAAGGGCCACGAAAACGATTTCGCACACAACCGAGGCACCACCAGTGCCTGCCGCTCTACGGTGGCGCTTTTAGAGGAAAGGACAACTCTTCCCCCTTTTCTTTTTCTGGTACGACGTACTAAAACACAACGCGTCCCTTTCTTCGCGGCTTCCAACTCCACCAGGGCGATGATACCCTTCCGAAATATATTCGCGGAGGCCATGAAACAAAGAGACTTAAATTCATATGCTGTAGAGCGGACATGGGGAACACTTACGTACAAAACTTTGAATTCGCGCGTTTGTGATGTTCTCTAGCTAAACATAGCAAACACGCTGAATATTTATTAATAAAATATTTCAGCTATTCCCTAATAGGTGACGCTAATAAATAAACGGTAAAAACCCGTTTTAGGAATGTTACCGTTTCGACATCAAAATATCGATATTGTTGTTGAAGGTTACTAAGTTAGAAATGCTTTAAGATATATTTATAGCCCAACGGATTAGTTGGCTGAAGTGGCAATGGGCCGGCCATATAACTCGAAGAACCGATAACCGATGGGGAAGAAAGGTTCTGGAGTGGCAACCTAGTACCGGTAGGCGTAGTGTAGGGCGACCCCCCCACTAGATGGAGTGACGACCTGGTAAGGTATGCAGGAAGTTGATGGATGCAGGTGGATCAGGACCGTGCTTTGTGACATTATTTGGGGGGCCTATGTTCAGCAGTGGACTTGTGAAAGGCTGTAATGATAATGATGATGATATATTTACAGCACCTCCATGTTTTTTAAACTCAATCCTTTACAAAAGTACACTTTCAATCTAACATATTTTGGGTAAGCACTGAATTTAAAATTCGTTACACTATATATAATTATATAAATCATTCACAATTTTGCGCGTTTACCGCTAAAAAGAACCCCTTTGTCGTATCCCCTCAATTTAAGGGCGCTTCCCTTGTTGCGGCAACCAGTATCGTGATCTTCGGCGTCGACATATCAAATGACCTGTAATGTCTTAGTCCTTTGGAAAAGAAAAATAAATTAGATTTTAAAAAGCTGAGCGTACTCAATAGAGGGAGACAGTATTTCATGACGGCACACCGCGCGCAGAACGAATCGAATCGTTGATAACCGAGTTATTTTTGATTGGCTCGATTCACCGGCGCTGCGTAGAGATGTTGCATCTCTGCGTTTTCTATCGCATTAACCGCGGGGAGTGCTACAACAAAACAATAAGGCATTTAAACAACAAAAATCTTTTAGAAAAATTTTACAACAGCTATCTTCTCTATGAGGACTTTCTTTATTGGACTTAATTTATGTATTGGAATTTATTGTAGCCATTATTCGAGGCCTAAAACATAAAGCATAATATTTATTATAATTGATAACATTTTCTGCTGGTGACTTTTTTCACTAATGCATGTCCACCATTATTACTTATCGCTTAATAATATACAATGTCGTTGGCGCTTCTGATAGTGATAGTATAACTACCAAATGACTTCGAATCACGAATCGATCGAAATCGAAAACGAATCGTATTTACACAATAGATACATTAATATTACATTTGTTGTATCGGGACGATGGTTTGTACCAATATTGAAATAAATGGCTTCTATTAAGCTCAGGGTTTTTTTTATGCTATCACAAAATGTATTGTGTGTTTGTTAACTTAGTGTAAAAATAAAATTACATAATCAAGAGCCGATAGGTAGCTCTGTTTTCAAGTTATTAATAAACTTCAATTTAAATTAAAAAGATATTTTCTTTAAATTTATACGGAAGCACCTCCAAATAACTACCTATTTAATTTAAAAAAATAACCTTCAAATTCTGTTGACACTTCAAGAAGATATTGAGTAAAATACATACAAAAAGAATATCCAATCAAATATATAATCTCTACCCTTTTTTTGAAGTATGCTAATAGTAGTCATCCATTATATGGCAGCGATGACCATCCGTGTCTACGGATGCCTCTATAGGTTCCACAGTGGTAATGCCGCGCCGACCGAATCATCAACGTTCGAATGGCTACAGATTTGGTGCAGAAGTGATCATGCAGGGAGACAGGTTTGTGACTTTATCACCAACCGAAACGTTACTGCACTTCGTTTAATCGGATTCCAGATGTTCCAGATCATATAACTTCCCTGTTGGATCTTCTGTCGACCTATCATCCGGATGGGTATCAGGTTTCCGTCGATATCCCTCTTGGTTCTTGGCAGAACGAACGGTGCCACTCATACTTCCATTGCGATTGCGTTCTGCAGGTCGCCGTAGCGTATAGCACTTTAGGTTGGTGGATTGAGATGAGATTATATGTTTTTATATCTTATGGGGTTCCCTCTCTGTGACTATCCGTACTACTACACTTTAGGTGTCATCCAGAAGCCAAGAAGGACAGCATTCGTGGACCCAATCTCTATAAAAGGTAAACGCTCGGATACGTAAAATACAGGCCTGTCGCCATCCACTCCCTTGTTTTCAAGCCGTCACTAATGAAATTGTTGATTGCAATTTTAAGTGCTGATTTACCACGTACTCGGCGGTGAAGGTAACATCGTGAGGAAATCTAGAAAAATAATGAAATATATATATATATATATATATATATATATATATATATATATATATACTTATATAAATAAAAAATATATATTTCGAAGACGTGTGAAGTTTGCCAACAGGCATTAAGGCAGGGCGGCGAACATTTTCTTGCAATAAAATCCTCTCAGAAATGAGAATCCTGTGCTCTGCTGTGGGACGTATATAGGCTGTAATTTATACTTTTTATACATTCACTAATTTAATATAACAGATAAAAATATCACAATATAACACAGAAAATATGAAAAATATACCGAGCTTTTAACCGATTTTAATTACGAACTATTGTGGTTACAGCGTAATTGAAACTTGAATCATTTGAAATACGATAGAGTATTTCCGATTGCGGTCGTCTATCGAAGTAGGAATTCGCTTCAATTTTGTAAAATACTTATTATTTTAAATTTAAACCAAGGATGCCATCATTTGAGCACTTTTTATATTTTATTTTTACTAAACAATATTTATTTTACTAACTATAAATGATTAATTTTTATATAAATCGCCATTTTTAGGGTTCCGTAGTCAACTAGGAACCCTTATAGTTTCGCCATGTCTGTCTGTCCATCTGAAATTTGATACCAATATGTGTATCAATCACGCCGACAAAGTCGTAAAATAAAAATTGGAAAAAAATGTTTTATTAGGGTAGCCCCCCTATATGTAAAGTGGGAAGTGGTTCTTTTTTAATTTCAACCCTAATGTGTGATATATTGTTGGAAATGTATTTAAAAATGAATAGGGGTTTACTAAATTCATTTTTGATAACGTCAATAATTTCGGAAGTAATCGCTCCAAAAGTAAAAAAACAATGTGTCGCCCCCCCCCCCTAACTTTTGAACCATAAGTTTAGAAAATATGAAAAAAATTTGAAAAGTAGAACTTTATAAGGACTTTCTAGGAAAATCATTTTAAACTTGGATGGAAACAACAGCACCCACTACCGGGAGCAGTTGCAGGAGCGTGGAGCGCTGCTGAAGCGCTAAAATAATGGATACCCACCTTTAAACTCATAAGTGAGAACACTTATTGTGACGAACGGGAAACTACGGAACCCTACACTGAGCGTGGCCCGACACGTTCTTGGCCGGTTTTTTGTAATATTTATTTATATAATTCTTCTTTTCTTGTGTTTGTCTTTGACTCTCAAATGAATAGACCAATTATGATGAATTTTTTTAGTCTTATAGTGGTTTAGTTTCACCATAATTTCACGGGGTAGGAGGTGCTGTTGTCGAGATCCGGAAATCACACTTGCGAAGCCGTGGCGAATCGCTAGTTATATTTAAACGATTTCTAATTATTATTACTAAAAGACATCAGAATGTTAATTTAATTTAATGTCATACACATGCAATTTTTATAACTAAAATGTTAATAATGTAAATTGCTAGCTTTATTTTCCAGGAAAACGAGTTTCTGTTGTTCTTTCACTTAAGGTTCGGAAAATTAAATGTAACAAAGATAAATTATGTAGAAGCGTACCGTATGGGCTTCAAACATTTTTATTAGATCTGGATTTACGCCTGTATGACTAACGCCTCCACAATACAGGAGAAGTTTTGTTTTTAAGACCCAATTAACCAAATAACTAATTTACTAACAAATTTAAGGAAAATAAATAAATATAGCACAATTGTCACTTGATAGAATATTGGCCATATTTATACGAGGAGTCTTCAGATGCAGGTGATTAAGAACCATGAACTGTAACTATCTTTATCTATATTCAGCATTAGGCTTGAGCTGCAGTGACGATGATAATGATGAATTGAAAAAAAATAAAGGAAATACGGAAAGATATAAGAAAGACTACAGCTGCTATAGAGAATTACTTATTTTTATACGTAGCATCTACAAGATGACTTTCTTCCCTACTACTGGTTGGTTCCACGAGCTGTAAGAGAGATACTTATAGCTCGATTACTTATTATGATAATTTTTATTATTACTTACTTATTATAAGATGTGCATGACTACAAATCCACCTGGCACTAAGTGATGATGAAGTCATCTAGAGTAAATTGCACTGTCTTGGTATATAACAAAAGACTCCATTCAATCCAGTCTTGAAATTTTTAATCGGACAAAAATACAGATGCCGGAAAATTATTCTTATCTCTTGTTTGGTGCGAATGAGTGCAATATCTACAACAAAGATGTGAAGATACGTCGATCGCCTAGTTATCCGATATTGAAAAAGGGGATGAATCAATGAAAACATGTCATTCCTGCACACACTCTCCGAAATTCATAACAGAGAATTTGGCTATACTGTGCCTTTGCTTTAGGCTGATAAGATTAGTTTCAACCAAATAAAGATCATTAGTTACCAATAGGTTTCTTAATTAATAATTAATAAAGCCGTGGTAGCTCAAATGGTTAACGCTCGCTGTAATATAACAAAACGCGAGTAACCAGGGTTCGATCCACGCTGGCAACAATGAAATTGCTAATTGCAATTTTAAGTGCTGATTTACCACGTGCTCGGCGGTGAAGGAAAACTTCGTGAGGAGACCTGCATGACTGAGAAATAAGAAAAAAATTTCTAAGATATGTGAAATTAGCCAACACGCGTTGGGGCAGCGCGGTGTACACTTCTTTGCCCAAAACCCCTCTCAGAAATGAGAGGAGGCCGGTGCCCAGCAGTAGGGTGTATATAGGCTGTAACTTTACTTTCACTTTAGGCTTCTTAATACTGTTACGCGCTCAAATCGGCGGCACTAGCGCCATCTAGTCTCGAACCGAAGAACTAAACTTCTTGAAGTTTAAAACTCGAACTCTCGGTACCTTGCGCGTGTTTACTTGAACATTCTGGATATTTTGCTAATTTATATAAATAGGCGCTGCAAGATGCGATCGAAGTAGGGTTGAACTCGGCGACACAAGCGAAGCTTCGGAGCGGAATTAAGTGAATTAGTGTGTATAATTATTAGTGTTTTAAGTTTTAATTTGTGTAAAGTAAATTCAAGCGTTAATTTAGGTAATTTTATCGGCAATTTTTATTGTCACGAACCTCAAGCTCGTAACAATTGGTGTCAGAAGTGGGATAAAATCATGCCGATTTTACCTAAGGAGGAAACGGAGGGTGTCCGTACCCGAAGTCAACGCCAGCAGGAGACGGACCAACGAAAATTTGGTGGTGCAACGTCGCAGACGTCGGAGGGCCAGCCACTGGCTGCAGTCCCGTCGGTAGCTCCTACATCTGCAGCACCTGACTTAGGTGCTCTGATGGTGATGCTGCAGGAACAGGCTCGTCGGTTCGAAGAGCAGCTGAAGCGCGGATAGGAGGAACAGGCCCGCCGACAGGAGGAACAGGCCCGTCGACAGGAGGAACAGGCCCGCCGCTTAGAAGAGCAGCTCAAACGCGATAGGGAAGAGCAGATGCTTCTCATGAAGGACCTTCACGCTACCTTTGGGAAAGAGATAAGGGAGGTGAAGGATAAGGTTGCTCATCATGATAACCGCCTGTCGGAAGCTGAGACCCAAATCAACCAAGTTAAGAAAACGCTAGATGAACTCAAACTTGGACATGGAATTGCAGCCCCCGCAGTCGCTACTACACCTTCGCTACGTGGGTTCAAGGTACCACCGTTCAACGGGACTTCTTCCTGGTCGGCCTACAAAATCCAGTTCGCGCAAACGGCTGGAATAAAAGCCAGGCCATGACTGCACTCACCTTAGGCCTGCGCGACCAAGCCTTAACCGTGTTGGAAGCTCTCGGTAAGAAAGTGACCTACGAGCAGCTCCTTGAGGCATTGGAGGCGAGATATGGTGACGCTCACCTGGAACACGTCTTTCGCGCGCAGCTTAAAGATCGCGTGCAACGCAGCAACGAAAACCTGCAGCTGTGGGCCCTAGAAGTGGAGAAGCTGGTGCGAAAAGCATACCGGTCTGTACATGCGCTCATTGAAGGGAACCTGGTGCAGACATTCATCGACGGCATCCGCGACCTGAAAGTCAGAGCTGCTGTGAGGCTCGGGCACCACGAGACGCTTAAGGACGCCTTGGCCCATGCACTGGAAGTGGAAGCCATGCGGCAGGATCATCGTTCCCATCGCGTCAGGGAGGTTGCAGCAGCTACAGTTCGCGATCGCAACAAAGGATACAGCCCTAGGTGCTATGGCTGTGGGGAAAAGGGCCATCTTCGATCCAGCTGCCCTAAGCGAACCGTGGAAAGGAGAGTTGATCGATCTCGAGAGGGTAGTGCAGCTAACGGCACTGCCTGGCGGCGACAGGATCATCGTTCACCTCACGCTAGGGAGGTTACAGCAGTTACGTTTCGCGACTACAATAAAAGATACAGCCCTAGGCGCTATGGCTGTGGAGAAAGGGGCCATCTTCGGTCCAGCTGCCCTAAGCACACCCTAGGAAGGGAATGGTGAAGGATGGTGTTATTGAACCTTCATCTAGTCCATGGTGTTCACCCGTGGTGCTGGTAAAGAAGAAGGATGGCAGCACGCGGTTCTGTGTTGATTACCGCCATCTGAACGACGTTACAAAGAAGGACAGTTATCCCTTGCCAAGAATTGATGACACGTTGGACATGCTTACAGGAGTAAAATGGTTTAGCACGCTGGATCTAAAAAGTGGCTACTGGCAAGTTGAAATTGACCCTAAGGACAAGGAGAAAACTGCGTTCTCGACGGGAAAGGGTCTGTGGCAATTCAAAGTAATGCCGTTTGGGTTGTGCAATGCTCCAGCATCGTTTGAAAGGCTGATGGAACTTGTACTTACCGGGCTAATTGGCGATGCCTGTCTGGTCTACTTGGATGACATCATCATCGTGGGCCGTACGTTTGAGGAACACCTTGAAAACCTGGGACGCGTGCTCATGAAGAATCAGAGTGCCAATCTCAAGCTGAGTCCGAAGAAATGTTCACTATTCAAACGGCAAGTAAACTTTTTGGGGTATGTAGTGTCGAAAGAAGGTATCCGCACGGATCCAGAGAAAATTGCAGCTGTAAAGGATTGGCCGGTTCCAAAAGACAAGACGCAGGTTAGAGCATTTTTGGGTTTGTGCTCCTATTACCGGCGATTTGTGAAGAACTTTGCAGATATAGCCAAACCTCTGCATAAGCTAACCGAGGAGAAGCGACATTTCTGCTGGGATGAAAGTTGTAATATCGCATTCCAGGAGCTCAAGGACCGTCTGTGCAAAACACCTATTTTGGGATACCCTGATGCAAGCAAAGAATTTATAGTTGACACAGACGCAAGTGATATAGGACTTGGCGGTGTGTTGTCTCAACGGAATGGTGACCAACAGGTCGTGATAGCGTACTTCAGCAAGTCGTTGTCAAAACCGGAAAGGAACTTCTGTGTCACAAGACGCGAATTGCTAGCTGTGGTAAAGTCGTTGCAGCATTTTAGCAAATATCTTCTGGGGCGGAAATTCCACTTACGAACTGACCATGCTGCACTAAAATGGCTATTGCAGTTTAAAAATCCAGAAGCACAAGTTGCGAGGTGGATTGAACTACTGCAGGAATACGACTTTGAGATCGAACATCGCAGCGGGAAATCTCATGGCAACGCAGATGCATTATCACGAAGATCTTGTCCTGAAGATTGCAAACAATGTACTAGGCAAGAGAGTAAGGAAGTGGTATCCGTGAGGATGCTCAGGGCAGATCACCTCAGCAACGAGTGGAAGGACAGCTTTCAACGTGCACAGCAGGAAGATCTGGACATCAAGCCGATCCTGGAATGGATGAAGGCCAGTGCTCCCAAGCCCAAGTGGAGCGACTTCCCAGCGATGAATTCGACCACGAAAAAATATTGGACCCAATGGGACAGTTTGCTGCTTCAGGATGGAGTTCTGTTCCGAAAATGAGAAAATGGTCGGGAAGACAGCTGTCATTTGCAAATTATTGTCCCTAAAGCTAAAATACCGGATGTTCTACAGCTATACCATAATGATTGTTCAGGAGGCTTTCTAGGAGTTAAACGAACTCTACTGAAGATCCGAGAACGGTTTTACTGGCTCCACTGTCGAAACGATGTCGAGGACTGGTGTCGCAAATGTACAAGTTGTGTGGCTGTAAAGGGACCTCAGACTCGTAGTAGAGGTGCATTGAAATTGTACAATGTCGGTGCACCATGGGAGAGAATAGCCATTGACGTGGCGGTGCCGTTTCCGGAGAGTGAAAGCGGTAACAAGTTTTTCATGGTTGTGATGGATTACTTCACTAAGTGGCCAGAAGTCTTCGCCATTCCAAATCAAGAAGCTTCAACAGTTGCTGATAAGCTAGTTCATGAAGTCTTCTGTCGTTTTGGTGTACCTTTAGAGATTCACAGCGATCAAGGAAGGAATTTTGAGTCTCAAATATTCCAGGAAACTTGCCGAGTTATGGGTACTCATAAAACAAGAACGACTTCTTATCACCCGCAATCTGATGGAATGGTAGAACGATTTAATCAGACATTGGAGAGGTACCTAGCAAAAGTTGTAGACAATCGGCAACGAGATTGGGACAAGCACATATACAACCATTTTTGTTGTCATATCGAAGCGCTGTTCACGAAAGTACAGCACTGACACCAGCTTTCGCAAACTTTGGAAGAGAATTACGGCTGCCTGCAGACCTGATCACCGGGATACCACCTGATGCTCCACGCAGTATAACCGATTATGCAAATGACTTGCGGAACAAAATGAATGACGTTTATGAGCACGTCAGAAAATCGGGCCAGCAAATGTCTGAAAAGATGAAAACCCGGTATGACTGCAAAATGAACAACAAAGGGTTCGACGAAGGTTCACTTGTGTGGTTGCACAATCCAGTCCGCAGCAAAGGAAAATCTCCTAAGCTTCAAGCTAAATGGGACGGCCCGTACCGGATTGTGACCAGGATCAACGATGTAACCTACCGGATACAGAAAGGCGCAAGAGGGACTCCTAAGATCGTCCATGTGCATCGCCTAGCGCGTTATTATGGGGCCGATAATGCTCGGGACGAGCATGTCTTAGGAGGGGGCAGTGTTACGCGCTCAAATCGGCGGCACTAGCGCCATCTAGTCTCGAACCGAAGAACTAAACTTCTTGAAGTTTAAAACTCGAACTCTCGGTACCTTGCGCGTGTTTACTTGAACATTCTGGATATTTTGCTAATTTATATAAATAGGCGCTGCAAGATGCGATCGAAGTAGGGTTGAACTCGGCGACACAAGCGAAGCTTCGGAGCGGAATTAAGTGAATTAGTGTGTTTAATTATTAGTGTTTTAAGTTTTAATTTGTGTAAAGTAAATTAAAGTGTTAATTTTTATTGTCAAGAACCTCAAGCTCCTAACAATACGTCTCTCCATTGAGTTCAACGCTGTTAGGTTTCATTTTGCAGCGTCTACCTACATGTGACAGCAACTCTCAACATATAGCTCCGTCAATAAATTTGCATGCAATTCCTCTGAGCTATCCTCGTGATCGATGCGATGCGAATATGCAATGTGATACAACATCTCTTCGCAGCGCCAGTGAGCCGAATAGAAAAAAAAACTCAGCCGTCGACGATTCAAGCCGCTCTTCTCTGGATGTGGTCAAGTGGAAGAAGCTGGCACTGGGCTGCTCCAGCTAAGAGATAATAACAGCATTCCATGCGAGACTGAGCATGCGCCGTTTAAAAATGCAAGCGGTGCGCGCGTATGATATACTGTCTCACTCTACTAAGCACGGCAAGCTTTTAAAAGGCCAGCTGCCATGTGTAAGATGCAAAATTAAACCGCATCCCACCCCTAAAGTGCCATTCGCAGCGGCAAACTGCGGGATGCAACCACAATGAAACCACTGTGGCAACGAATGGCACCGTTCATCGCATCAAGCAATGGCCGCATAGACGGTGACTTGATATCCGTGTGAATAAAAGCTCAAGAAAAGTTCTAATAGAAAAAAATGTATTTACACATATTCTTTTCTTCTTGGAGTACTAACTTCAAGAAGAAAAGAATATGTGTATTTGATTATTACAATTATTGTTATTTTCTTTTGTATCGTAATAGTTGAAAACACAAACATAATTGAAAACATTGTGCGCTAGTCTCAATCTCAACTTTTAACAAGCAAAGATCGGATGCGAAGATCGGATGAAAATAAATAAATAAAAACTGAAGTTACTCCGGATTTACTTTGACACTGGGACTTCAAGCAATCGAAACGTTGTATTAGAAGTAAACAAATAAAATTCAACGCAATAGAATCCATAAAACAAATTTTACTCTCAAATATCATTGGATACAAATTGCTGTAAAACTGTTTATAACAATAAACATGATGTTACATACCATTATCGTAAAAGGCATAGAATACTATATCCACTCGTATGTCGGGGTCATTTTGGCCAATATGGCGCATCTGTTGAGCACTTCCCGAAGTACTTCCAGACTACTTCCTGCTATTAATTAAAATGACTATTTCCAAGACATTTTGTATAAAAGGTATATTAAAATCATATATCAATGGAAACAGTATTAAATAAGCTCTCATATTATGTATAACTTGAATACAGGGTTACTTCAAAAAAGATACTAATTTGAAAATGAAAATAAGAAAAGTGTTACATAATGATTTCTTATATTTACGCGAACACTACACATTGATTAAAACTACTATTACGGATATTATCGCGTTTATTTTACTTTTAATTACTTTTATTTTTAATTCCCGACGTTTCGGGCGGTTTCCAGCACCCATGGTCACGGGGGACTGAGATGACTGACGTCCCGATGTCATTGTTAAACCCGGAGTACCTTCAGCCTTTTTTATTTATTGTTTTTGGTCCGATCTATGCAAAATGAACTGACTATGTCCTGAGGTCTTGCAGTGGTATGCTTGGGTTTAGTTTTAATTTTATTGATTATAGGATCCCAACCAGGTGGTAGTGCTGAACATATAGCTGATGTGGAGCATCAACGTTCCGGGAAGTCTGGATTTTGTGATCATATCTGGCGTTTGACAGATGCGCATATTATTTGAGACGCCAGAATATGGCATTTGGACAGACGAGGGGATAATACACAATGGATAACTGTCAACGTTATTTTGTTTGAAAACTTGTGTCGCCGGGAGCACACATACAAGTGGTTACGTCGTATTATCACTACTAAAAACTCTATTCTCTTATTAGGTATACAAATTTCAATAAATAAATGCAACAAACACATTTTAATATTATATAAAATCATTAAATAAGGAATCATTTTATAAAATCAGACTTAATGTCAAGGCAATAATAACGGATTCACAATGAATCTCTACAGATCGTCTCTTCTGATATGAAAGAGAAGGTAGAACTGTGTGGACAGACTAGATGAATTTGCACATTGTATGTTTACATTATATAACGTTATATTATATTACACATTACATTATATGTACATGTTCACGATCATCAAAACAAAAAATAAATCGTTTAAATTTTGGTACATATTAATTTGTAAATACTAAATTGTGTGCAAATTAATTGTTAGTACAATGACTGGAAGTTATGTATTTTTATTGTAAAAAAAAGTTGTTGAACGCGTATAAGATACGTAATATCATATTTGACTAAGCGTTTAAGCAAACTGTGGTATACAATAGAATCACAGCTAGGGATTTAGTCTTGTTTAGTGATTTACCGGTAACCGATAACACCAGTACGTGGTATGTTTTTTAAATTGAAAATTAAATTAAAAGTAATATTTCACAAAAACATAATCTGTTGCCAAAATGTGTTATAGATAAATAATATAAAGTTGTTTAGAATGATGTGTATGAGAAATTCATGTTTTTCTATTTTAATGCGAAAATTTGTCCTAAAAATCTTTCATGGCTAAACTGCTGAAACGATTTCGATAAAACTGAAATCACAGCTAAGTATGCTTTACAAATTTGGTCATTATTAGCCGTCAAACCGGCTACTTATTATCCTCAAAATTTACAATAGAGAACGCAGTATGACCGACCGATTCCACGCGGATGAAAGCTAGTGTTACGGTCCTGACTTACCCTGACAAAAGCCGATTGAGGTCGGGCCCACGGAAGCCCAATTCGATGGTTAACAGAGGGGAGGGTCCAAACGATCTATGGATAATTAAATTATAACGGCTAACAAAGAAGCAAGCAACACTTACCGATTAATGGAGATAGGGTTAACCACAGGGCAATTGTCAGGTGAAAGTTGATGTGCATGTAAGTGGTGTGCAGTATTATGTTTAATGTGTAACCTGACATCCCCGCTGATCCTGGACAGCAGATCCCAAGGCACTGCCTCTCTCCAGATGTGGGACCCATCCAAGGGGACGTACACCAATGGAAAACTTCCGCTTTTATTTTCACTATATTAGTTTATCGCTTGATTGTACATTTAATTAACTTCAAATTCAACCAAATCAACATCAATCGACGTTAAACAGTGGCACACTGCACAACTCAAGGACGGTTGATCAAATTTCAATGTCCCAGGCTCACGTAGCACAAAACTACTAACTCGTCGATGCAATTAACGGCATAAAGGTTCCTTTAATCACTACAAATTCCAAGTAGCCCTCCTTTCACGTAACACGTTCGAAAAAGAAAACTTAATCCGAAGCGGTCTAGACTATATTCTAATATTCAATAGTAAATTCAAAGTGGCGTGCACAATTAACATAAGCCTTAGGCACTCAAGACAATACCTGCCGCGCACAACCGAATGACAGTCACAAACAATACTTAACACGGTTACAAAATAATTATATAATTTCGGCATCGTTATCACGGAAACTTACTAATATAAGAGAACACAAAGAGGCTCTTAACGTATAATCGACCCGGACTTTTAAGTCCTGTTGCAGGACTGAAATTCGACGACCTCCTTCAAATATTTATCTGTTCCCCTACAATCCGTTCCGCAATCCGACCGGATCCGGTCCGGCAAACCGCGACGCGATACGAAGCGGCCCAGCGTGGCCACAAAGGCTTCAGTGCTGAGGGCACTTACAAGTTTTAAGTGAACGGCCTTAGTGGCGAGGCACACGAAAACGCACAGATAGGCCTTATGTGAACGCGCGTTACGTAGGTTGAAGGACTTGACGAGAAAGGGGCCAGCAAAGTCAGGTTCTGACTCCAGCGAATGGACGAATGGCCCTGACGAGGTCGGGTGGTAAGTTACTCATTATCGGCTGAAGTATGGTGGCCCTCAATCTACAACAAGGTATGTTCCCAAAAACGACGCTCCGAATAGTGCGTCGGCCAGCCAAAATCCAAAACTCCAGCTACAATTAGCCGCATTCAGATCATGATGGTGAGTTACCAGCAACCGAAGCACAAGAGAAAATAAAACACAAAAACAAAAACAATAGGGACAGATTTTAAGAGCTACATCGAAAAAATGTAAAATGTCACAACTCTGACAGTAAGCTTAACTAACAATCTTTCAACATATAACGTGGAAGGTAACACTCGATGCGCATTGATCAAAACGGATAAATTAAGCAACGATAAACATAAAGATAATCATATTCCATTATTACAGTAACCATATTTTCCAAAACAAATATTTTCGACAATGCCAACAAAATGTGAAAACAAAAGAAGGATTAATTTTTATTCCCTTCGGCACAAATAGCTACTCAATTTTAATTTTCTTTTCAACAAAGCAAGCATAATGATGAAATACATTTACAAAAACACATATACGCATTCAAGAGCATTTCAAATTCACCTTTTTAATCAGAACCGCTACAACTACGAAACATTTCGCGGAAAAACCAAAGCAAATTTTTTTTCTAAGCGTTCAAGCTCCAGGCGAGCTCTAGTCTCCCCACCAACCAAGTGGAGGCCACACCGCGTTTGAACCCGAATACAATATAGCGCAAACCGTTCCACAATCGCCACTCGGGTGGTACACCGTCACTGAGGCCGTCTTGGTGATTGCCCTGGCAGTGCGGACAGGGCCGCTGGTGCGGGCAGTCTCGTTGGAGGTGCCTTTCCAAAAATGAGTAGCACCAGCGGCGCTCCCTGTCGATGGTTCGTCTCGCTGGGACCAGCTTACCTAATAATTTAGGGCACGACGTCACCCGGTGATTGGATGCTCGACAATAAGAGCAGGGGGGCGCCTCCCTGGCCACTAGGCCACTGTAAGAAGGTAGGGGCAGCACCCTCCCGCAGGAGCTCCGCTTGGTATAAGGGGGGTTGACGACGACTTGTCCGGGGAATTCCGCCTCTCCCTGGGCACGGCTCAGCTAGCAGTCTGTAGGTTGTCGACGGTGCCCGCTGCGCTGCGTTCTCAATCTGCCTGCACTACTCCTCCAAGAACCGCAGCAGATCCTTCAAGGGCGGAATATACGAGGCGCCGTCCCCGGCGTACCTCTCCTTGAAGTGGATCCGAAAATCGAGGGGCAGGTGGGACAGGACAATGTGGAGCAGCAAAAAGGACCATTCGTCCACTGGTAAATCCAGCCGCCTCAAAAGATTGCAGGCCACCAAGACTGGATTTACGAGGTCCGACCGTAGTCTGGCCCGGTCCTTTAGCAGCGGGAGGTTCAACAGCTGCTTGACGTGTTCCTCCGCGATTCGCCGTACGTTGACGTACCTTCCGGCGAGGAGGTCCCGAGCGGTCTGGTAGGCGTCGTCCGACAATTTCAGATGGTCGACGACGCCCAGGGTCTCCCCCTCCAGTGAGGCCAGGAGGTAAGCCATCTTCGAGCTTGGTGTCAAGTCCCTCCGGGCGTCCACTAGGCTATCAAAGAGTCCCACAAAGGTTAGCCATTCGGAGAGGACCCCAGAGAACCTTAGCAGGTCCAGAGTTGGGAGTCATCCCAACAGCTCCGGCTGAGTAGGCTGCGTCCGAGGGAACTCGAGCAGGCCACTCAGCCGAGCTTCACGCGCGTCACTGGCGTACTTGGCCCCCGCCTCGATCAAGTCGTCCGTGAGCGAAAAAAATTGCTCGTAGTCCGCGAGGCAGGAGTCTAGGACTCCCTGTTCCGCTCCCGAGGCCATAAGCTCGGAGCAAGCCTCCTCCACTACGGCCCTTCGAGCCATGACCTGCTCGAGCCGTTTCTCTAAACTATGGACTCAATCTGGTCGCCCTATCCAGCTTATATATATATATATATATGTTAAGTGACTACCGCTGCCCATGACCAACCGCAACACCAGAGGAATTGCAGGTGCGTTGCCGGCCCTTTAGAAAGATGTAAGCTCTTTTCTCGAAAGTCCCCAGGTCGTGTCGGTCCGGAAAAATCGCCGGTGGTAAACTATTCCACAGAGAGGTTGTACGCGGAAGAAAACTGCTTTTGAAACGTACAGTGGTGGACCACCAAGCATCCAGATGGTGTCGATTATATCGGGACGTTTGCTGCGTAGTGCGTTCACGAAATTTGGCGGCTGGGATTGATCTGAATAATTCCTCAGAGCACTCTCCATGGTATATGCAAAGAGATGCAACATCTCTTCGCAGTGCTAATGAATCGAGCCGATCGGAAAGCACTTGGTCGTCGACGATTCGAGCCGCTATGCGCTGGATGCGGTCAAGTGGAAGGAGCTGGTACTGGGGAGCCTCTGCCCAGAGATGGGAACAGTATTCCATGTGCGGCTGAACCTGCACCTTGTAAAGTTGCAGGCGGTGTGCCGGCATGAAATACTGTCCCGCTCTACTGAGCACGCCAAGCTTTTTAGAGGCCAATTTGGCCTTCTCTTCCAAGTGACCAAGAAACTGCACGTCACTCGATATGTCGACGCCGAGGATTCCGATACTGGTCGAGGCAACAAGCCTTGAAACTGAGGAGATACGACAAAGGGGTTCTTTTTGGCGGTTAACGCGCAAACTTGTGTCTTCTGAGGGTTAAACTGGACTGGATTTAGTCGTTAGGCACTCAAGACACACAACCGAATGACAGTCACAAACAATAATTAACACGGTTACAAAACAATTATATTATTTCGGCATCGTTATCACGGAAACTTACAAATATAAGAGAACACAAAGAGGCTCTCAACGTATAATCAACCCGGGCTTCGCGCAAACAAACTAAAAAAATAAGCCACGTTATCACGGATACGTACAATATAACACCAGTAGGCCGCCCTTTCAACGCAAAATTATATCAAAAACAACGCGCGACCTCTAAATCGACCCGGGAGATTACGTAACGCCAGACGTTCTGCTGGCGCGGTTTCACCGATCAAGGCTTTCGGCCGACTGCTCCGCGGTCTATGCGCGCACGATGCAGCTAGCCTCCTCTCCCGCGCGACACTAACTGTTACCTCACCTCGCTCGAGACAATCGGGCGTAAACAGCTAGTATTCATGTGATTCTTTATACTAGTATTTCTTTATTATTGGTTGCTTTTAAAATGAGTTGACCCTTTTTATACAACAAATTGCAATACGTTGCAACGAATAAAAAAGTACCTAAAAATTAATATTTGTCTATTAATAACATATTAAGTACTTACTTAGTTTAATAAATAAAACAGTATTCATAGTATATATTAAAAAGTTTTTGTTATAGTAACATTTACAATAAATTCAACTAGGCAGTAACAATTAAACACACACATAATTGTTAAACAATCCTGTAGACATTTGGTGACTGACATAACTTAAACACTTTGTTTCAAAAAAAAAATAGTTTTTATTGTTTCTACTTTGGCTTTTCGTTAATTAGCAAATATGTAGTATGATCTTATGCAAGTAGCGCATCGTATAGATTCCGAAATTTTAAAATAGCGCTTTCATTCCTTCGTTTTAGATTTTTTTTGTTTTTTTAATGTATAATGTCGAAGCAATAAAAACTAGAACCGTAATTGAAACCGACAGGAAAAGTTTTTGGTATTTATTTAAAAAAAGATATAGCTTACTGGTTTGGAAGCCTTATTCCATCTGATACTGAGATCGTCTGCCCAGGGAAAATGCTACTTTGCTATGCAGGAGAATATCCGTGTGTGTATAAAGTTTGTTCTTAAAGAAAGAAAAAGTAATAAATTTTTTATGAGAAAAACCTTTCTACACTTTTATGATAGACTTGATACAAATATCGTAAAATTAAACTAGAAATACTTTCGCATAATTGCACAGTGACCTGATTCATATAAGACTACAGTGCTTTGGGTCAAGTCGTTTGTGCAATATCATGACGGTACGACAGCTTTTACGAATTGCATTTTCTGTTTCTCTCTTTTGTTACTTTTATCCAGAACAACTTTATTTTCATTCTTTGTAAAGTCAGCTAGGAAGAGACGTTTATTGTGTTCGTATTCTTTAAATAAAACTTTCGAATCTATAACCAGTCAAGCAATATTTATGGGTCACATAAAAAGAACATATTTTTACTCAAAGTAAAAACCGGAACCCTTTTTTTGTTACCAAGGCAAATCTTCATCTTATTAGATAGCCTAGGGGGCCTGCGTACTTGATAGGCTACAATTAATGATGATGATTTTATTTCATATATACGATTAGTTGACCTATTGGTTCCTATCTCGCAGATGTGAAAACCTAGAAATCCCAGAATCACCAGAAATATATTGTTACGAGCTTGGGGTTTGTGACAATAAAAACTGTCGACTGAATTCCCAAAATTAACACTTTACTTACCGAACACCAATTACAATTTAAAACACTAATTATAAAACACAACTGTACTACTGATAACTTTAGGCCCCTCAATCCTCTTAAAATTCCCATGCAGTCGCGCGCGTCCGTCAAATCCCGAGCGATCGCATGCGACCGCACTCACACATTAAAACTTATATTTATAGATAACTTTATTTATAAAAAATTCTTTATCTATAAAGAAGTTTAGCATTTTCGAATGTATAAGAAATTCTCTATTCTGTGGTCTAAACAAAAATCGGTTACTCTTTGCATTTTATTTTTATCCTCCTGTCAATTTACGACATTTGCCGACTATACGAAAATGGCGCAATTTCAAGGTAGATTAAAAATAAAAATTCATGGAGTAACTGATTTTTGTTTAGACTATAGAATAAAAATTTTATATATATTCTATAATGCTTCTTTAAATAAAACCGACCGCATCCACACACAGCACTTTAAACCATTAAAACTTACATTTGTAGACTACTTTTCTTTAAAAGAAGTTTGGCATTATAGAATCTATACGAAATTCTCTATTCTAAAAGTTTAAATAAAAGTTAGTTATTCAATGGATTAATCATAACAAAAATAGTTTAATAAAAATTTATATTTGTAGTTTACTTTTCTATAGTTTAGTTTGGCATTATAGAATCCACAGAAAATTCTCTATTCTGTAGTTTAAACAAAAGTTAGTTATTCAATGGATTTATCATTACAAAAAATACTTTATTATGTTTTGATAAATACATACCAAGCGGATGTCGGTAGCGTGAAAATTACTATTATTTCTATATATTACTCGAAATTATTTACGTAAAAAGATAAACTATATTCACACAAAAATTTTCATAACAAATTTATAATATAAAAAAACTGTTCTCAACTTAGAAAACTCCAAAAATCAACGCAACTATGTACAACAACGAACACTCGACAATGACGCACTTTGAATGTAGATTATAAATAAATATCTTAAGACGAACTGAATTTTTATTCAACTAGTGGATAGAAAATTTCATTTTAATTCTATAATGCAAAACCTTTTCGTAGAAAAGTAGTCTCTGAAGTTTTTATGGGTTGTAACGCTGTGAATGGGTGCGGTTTCATGAGACCTTGACTTGAGAGATTTGACGGAATATGCCCGCGGTCTCACGTGATTGCTCGGGGATTGAGCGGTTAGTTTCCAGTTATATCGCTTCAAAGTATTTGCTTGTTTTGCAAATACAATACTGACTCTAATGAAACATCTAGAATGTTCAAGTACATACTGGTCACGACCGATTAAATGTAAAAAGTTCTAGTATGGAATTTTCTAATAAGATCCCGACTCTCCTAGTTCTGCTTCTCGATACTAGATGGCACCAGTGGTAACTTACCATATACCAGGCATTAATTATGGCTCGCAACACTGTCCCCTCCTAAGACATGCTCGCCCCGAGCATTTTCGGCACCATAATAATGCGTGAGTCGACCCACATGGACGATATTAGGAGTACCTCTTGCACCTTTCTGTATCCGGTAGTAAAAGTCATTTATTAATACTTGTCACAATCAGGTACGGTATTATGGATGATAATAACCCCTGGGAAGAGTGATCGCTACGAAGCTATTTCTAATTCGTTTTGTGTTGTTATTTGTATCGTAGGTACATGATTGTAAGCTATTATTTGAAAAAAAGAAGTAGTCCCGCTGGGTTTCTTGCTGATTCTCCCACTTTTTCTCACTTTCAACACTTTTTTCATTTACCACTAGTTGGCAAAAGAGTGTTTTTTGCCAACCAGTGGTAAATGAAAAAAGTGTTTTTCAGTAAGTATTGTTTAAAATTTATATTAAATGAAAAAGTTTCCATTTCTGTTTCTGGTACCAATGTCCCATTTAGCTTAAAGCTTAGAAGATTTACCTTTGCTGCGGACTGGACTGTGCAACTACAATACCCTGTATCTGAAACCTTCCTTTCCGTTCGTTTGTGAACCTTCGTCGAACCCTTTGTTGTGAATTTTGCTGTCATACCAGTTTTTCATCTATTCAGACATTTGCTGGCCCGATTGTTTGACGTGCTCATAAATGTCATTCATTTTGTTGCGCAAGTCATTAGCACAATCGGTTATACTGCGTGGAATCATGTGGTATCCCGGTGATCAGGTTTACAGGCAAGCCGTAATTCTCTTCCAAAGTTTGCGAAAACTGGTGTAACTGATATACTTTCGTGAACAGTGCTTCGATATGACAACAAAAACGGTTGATTGTGCTTGTGCCAATCTCGTGGCCGATTTTCCAAAATTTTTGCTAGGTTTCCATCCATCCCATCAGATTGCGGGTGATAAGAAGTTGTTCTTGTTTTATGAGTACCCATAACATGATAAGTTTCATGGAATATTTGAGACTCAAAATGCTTCGTTAATCGCTGAAAATCTCTAAAGGTACTCAAAAACTATATAAGACTTCATAAACCAGTTTATCTGCAACTGTTGAAGCTTCTTGATTTGGAGTGGCGAAGACTTCTGGCCACTAAGGGAAGAAATCTGTCACAACCAAGAAATATTTGTTACCCCTTTCACTTTCCGGAAACAGCCCCCCAACATCATGGGCTAATCAACCTCTCGCCTGTTGCACCAACTTTGTACAATTTCAATGCACCTCTACTACGAGTCTGAGGTCCCTTCACAGCTGCACAACTTATATATTTGCGACACCAATCCTCGACATCGTCACGATAGTGAAACAAATAAACCGTTCTTGGATCTTCAGTGGAGTTTGTTTAACTCCCAAATATCCTTCTGAACAACTATTATGGTACAGCTGTAGAACTTCCGGTACTTTAGCTTTAGGCGAAACCATTTGCTAATGACAGCTGTCTCCCCGATAATTTTTCCATTTACGGCACAGAGCTCCATCCTGAATCAGTAAGCTTTCCCATTGGGCCCAATAACTCTCCTCGCTCTGTTACCCGACACAGATGGCGCTAGTGCCAGACGTCAAATTAGGCGCGCGACACTGCCCCCTCCTAAGACATGCTCGCCCCGAGAGCTATCGGCCCCATAATAACACGCCAGGCGATCCACATGGACGATCTTAGGAGTCCCTCTTGCGCCTTTCTGTATCCGGTAGGTTACATCGTTGATCCTGGTTACAATCCGGTGCGGGCCCTCTCATTTAAATTGAAGCTTAGGAGATTTCCCTTTGCTGCGGACTGGATTGTGCAACCACACAAGTGAATCTTCGTCGAGCCCTTTGTTGTTCATTTTCATTCATACCGGGTTTTCATCTTTTCTGACATTTGCTGGCCCGATTGTCGGACTTGCTCATAAATGTCATTCATTTTGTTCGGCAAGTCATTTGCATAATCAGTTATACTGCGTGGGCCATCAGGTGGTATCCTGGTGATCAGGTCTGCAGGCAGCCGTAATTCTCTTCCAAAATTTGCGAAAGCTGGTGTCACTGCTGTATTTTCGTGAACGGCGCTTCGATATGACAACAAAAACCATTGTATGTGCTTGTCTCAATCTCGTTGCCGATTGTCTACAACTTTTGCTAGGTACCTCTCCAATATCTGATTAAATCGTTCTACCATTCCATTAGATTGCGGGTGATAAGAATTCGTTCTTGTTTTATGAGTACCCATAACTCGGCAAGTTTCCTGGAATATTCGAGACTCAAAATTCCTTCCTTGATCGCTGTGAATCTCTAAAGGTACTTCAAAACGACAGAAGATTTCATGAACTAGTATATCCGCAACTGTTAAAGCTTATTGATTTGGAATGGCGAAGACTTTTGGCCACTTAGTGATGTAATCCATCACAACCATGAAATACTTGTTACCGCTTTCACTCTCCGGAAACGGCACCGCCACGTCAATGGCTATTATCTCCCATGGTGCACCAACATTGTACAACTTCAATGCACCCCTACTATGAGTCTGAGGTCCCTTTACAGCCGCACAACTTGTACATTTGCGATACCAGTTCTCGACGTCGTTTCGACACTGGACCCAGTAAAATCGTTCTCAGATCTTCAGTAGAGTTCGTTTAACTCCCAGATGGCCTCCTGAACAATCATTATGGTACAGCTGTAGAACATCCGGTACTTTAGCTTTGAGGACAACCAAATGACAGCTGTCTCCCCGAACATTTTCCCATTTACGGCACAGAACTCCATCCTGAAGCAGCAAGCTGTCCCACTGGGCCCAATAGCTTTTAGTGGTCGAACTCATGGCAGGGACGTCGCTCCACTTGGGCTTGGGAGCACTGGCCTTTATCCATTGCAGAATCGGCTTGATGTCCGGATCTTTCTGCTGTGCACGTTGTAAGCTGTCCTTCCACTCGTGGCTGAAGTGGTCTGTCCTGAGCATCCTCACGGATACCACTTCCTTACTCTCCTGCTTCCTTACTCTAATACAATGTTTGCAATCTTCAGGACAAGGTCTTCTTGACAATGCATCTGCGTTGAAATGAGATTTCCCGCTGCGATGTTCGATCTCATAGTCGTATTCCTGTAGTAGTTCAATCCACCTCGCAACTTGTCCTTCTGGATTTTTAAACTGCAATAACCATTTTAGTGCAGCATGGTCAGTTCGTAAGTGAAATTTTCGTCCCAGAAGATATTTGCTAAAATGCTGCAACGACTTTACCACAGCTAGCAATTCGCGTCTTGTGACACAATAGTTCCTTTCCAGTTTTGACAACGACTTGCTGAAGTACGCTATCACGACTTCTTGGTCACCATTCCGTTGAGACAACACACTGCCAAGTCCTATATCACTTGCGTCTGTGTCAACTATAAATTCTTTGCTAGCATCAGGGTATCCCAAAATAGGTGTTTTGCACAGACGGTCCTTGAGCTCCTGGAATGCGATATTGCAACTTTCATCCCAGCAGAAATGTCGCTTCTCCCCGGTAAGCTTATGCAGAGGTTTGGCAAAGTTTTTCACAAATCGCCGGTATTAGGAGCACAAACCCAAAAATGCTCTAACCTGCGTCTTGTCTTTTGGAACCGCCCAATCCTTGACAGCGGCGATTTTCTCCGGATCCCTGCGGATACCTTCTTCTAACACTACATACCCCAAAAATTTGACTTGCCGTTTGAATAGTGAACATTTCTTCGGACTCAACTTGAGGTTGGAACTCTGAATCTTCATGAGCACGCGTTCCAGGTTTTGAAGGTGTTCCTCAAACGTACGGCCCACGATGATGATGTCATCCAAGTAGACCAGACAGGCATCGCCAATTAGCCAGGTAACTACAAGCTCCCTCAGCCTTTCAAACGTTGCTGGAGCATTGCACAATCCAAACGCCATTACTTTAAATTGCCACAGACCCTTTCCCGTCGAGAACGCAGTTTTCTCCTTGTCCTTAGGGTCAATTTCAACATGCCAGTAGCCACTTTTTAGATCCAGCGTGCTAAACCACTTTATTCCTGTAAGCATGTCCAGCATGTCATTAATTATTGGCAAGGGATAGCTGTCCTTCTTAGTAACGTCGTTCAGACGGCGATAGTCAACACAAAACCGCATGCTGCTATCCTTCTTCTTTACTAGCACCACGGATGAATACCATAGACTAGATGAAGGTTCAATAACACCATCCTTCACCATTCCCTCTATCATGGTTTCCACTTCCTTTTCACGTGCTACTGGCAATCTTCTTGGCCGCTGACGGATAGGCAATTCTTCACCTGTGTTTATTTTGTGTTGAACTAAGCCAGTCTTTCCTATGTCAGCATCGTTTGATGAGAATACATTGGCATACTTGTGTAGCAACTTCTTCGCTTTGACCATTTCATTCGGGGAGAGAACGCTGTGACTGTCTACTAAAAGTGTGCTCACTCTCGTTTGTGCATCATTGCTGGGGGTCCCAGTCGATAGATATTGGCACCGACGTAACCAATCTACTTACTCACTAGTACCAACCAGTGTGCCTTTTTCTATAATCTGTCCTAGTCACAAAAGTTCAGCACACGTACTCCTGAGATGTTAGAGGTTCTGACCAAGGTTCGAGCCACTTTCCATGGAAGGTCATTGTCTAACCTTTCCACGAGTACACAACGATGAGGTTGCCCTGGAAGAAGACTAAGAAACGAAGACTTCCGAGGAAGACTAACCGGCACAATCGTTTCCAATCTCGGCGGAAGAACAATCTTCTTAAGGCTGTACACGTTCCCTGGTAACGCCCCTTCCACAAAAAGTTCCTTTTGTCCACATTTCAAAACACCTTGCTTAACGTCAATCGCACAACAATTCTTCCTCATGAAGTCTAGGCCCAGGATGTAGTCATCCATTATATCAGCCACGATGATATTATGCAGGTAGATCATGTTGCCTAGCTTCAACTCCATCTCTTTCTCTCCACGGACGGGTATACGCTGACCGGTGGCTGTTACCAAATTAATGCGTTCTCGGTTGTGTGCGGAGTCCCCAAGGAACTGACTTATAAGTTGGGAACTAACAACCGTACGATAGGCTACAGTATGTATGGTCAATTTATATGGCATTCCGTTGACCTCGCCCTTGACCTCGCCCTTGATGATCAGACTGTTCCCATCATGGGTTTGTGAGATCGAGATCCTTGGGGCTCCTTTAACATCAGCCAGCACCCGCCCCGCAGTTTTGGCTTTTACTCGTTTCCCTGCTGCTGCTGGGCGGGCTTGTTAGCCGCACCACCCTCCTGATATCGTTCACCTTTCCTTTCTACGGTTCGTTTAGGGCAGCTGGATCGAAGATGGCCCCTTTCCCCACAGCCATAGCACCTAGGGCTGTATCCTTTATTGCGGTCGCGAACCGTAACTGCTGCAACCTCCCTGGCGCGTGCACTGAAGAAACACGGATGGTTTTTAGTCAGTAAAAGTCTGACACTCCCTTACGCTCCACCCAGAGCGAAAGGCGTCATTCCATTCATTTCCATCCGCAAAAAAAAAAGGTGAGCGTCGCCATATCTCGCCTCCAACGCCTCAAGGAGCTGCTCGTAGGTCACTTTCTTACCGAGAGCTTACAACACAGTTAAGGCTTGGTCGCGCAGGCCTAGGGTGAGTGCAGTCATGGCTTGGCTTTTATTCCAGCCGTTCGCCTCCATGACGGCCTCGAACTGGATTTTGTAGGCCGGCCAGGAAGAAGTTCCGTCAAACGGCGGCACTTTGAATCCACGTAGCGAAGGTGTTGTAGCTACTACGGGAGCTGTTGTTCCATCCCCAAGTTTGAGGTCGTCCAGCGTTTTCTTCACGTCAGCCATCACATTGTCAACTCGATTGTTCACTTGGTCGATTCGGATTTCAGATTTCTCATTTCGGGTTTCAGCTTCTGACAGGCGGTTGTCATGTTGAGCAACCCTTCATCTCCTTCCCGAAGGTAGCGTGGAACATCTACTCTTCCAACCGACGTGCCTGTTCTTCTTGGCGGCGGGTCTGTTCATCCTGTCCGCCCCGCAGCTGCTCTTCCAACCGACGGACCTGTTCCTCCTTTTGGCGATCCTGTTCCTCCTGTCGGCGAGCCTGTTCCTCCTGCTGCTCTTTCAACCAACGGGCCTGCTCCTCCTGCCGGCGAGCCTGCTCCTACAGCATCACCATCAGAGCACCTAAGGCAGACGCTGCAGATGTAAGAGCTACTGACGGGCCTGCAGCCGGCGGCTGGCCCTCCGACGTCTGCGGCGTTGCACCACCAAATCTTCTTGGGTCCGTCTCCTGCTGGCGTTGACTTCGGTTACGGATACCCACCGTTTCCTACGTAGGTAAAATCGGCATGATTTTATCCCACTAAAAACTGCCGATTGAATTACCAAAATTTACACTTTAATTCACTTTACGCTAATTAAAACTTAAAACACTAATAATTAACCACACTTATTCACTTTATTGCGCTCCGAAGCTTCGCTTGGTTCGCCAAATTCAATACTGACTCGATCGCATCTTGCAGCGCCTTTAAATACATATTCACGCGCCAATCGACCAGGCGCCGAAAGTTCGAGTGTCGGGCTTCTAGAAAGCTTAGTTCTTCATTCCGATACTAGATGGCGCTGTCGGTTGAAAAATTAGTGAAGTCATTTTCTGGAAAGCTCTCCTCGCTCTGTTACCCGACACAGATGGCGCTAGTTCCAGGCGTTAACTTAGGCGCGCGACATTATTAACACCTTACCATGAAACCCAATCGTAGTATTCAAGTACTCGTGTGTTTATTTTTTAAATAACAGAATACTAATATAGGATAGGATAAAAGAATTATGTGACTCCGAATGAAGTAATATTATTCGATATAAAAATAACTTTTACTGGCAATAATTTTACAAGAGAGAAATTAAATTCGCTTTCAAGGTAAGTTACCTGAGGTGAGTAGCGCGCACGTCTTGTTCCTATACTAGCTGCAGGCGGAATGAATGGTGGTCAGGCTCCGCGCTGACGAAGGCGCGAGGCGTTGCCGATCGAGGTCGCGCTATTACTTTACTCCGATGGCGTGATCTTCGAGCGTGGCTCAATCTTCATAAGCGTAGTGGATTTATGTGGGGTCTAACAGAAGCGAGTTACGCCACAAGCTTTTCGTGGTTAAACTCATCGCTGAGACATCGCTCCACTTGGATTTGGGAGCACTGGCTTTCATTCATTCTAGAATTGGCTGGATGTCCGAATCTTCCTGCTGGGCATGTTTTAGGCTATCCCTCCACTCGTTGCTGAGGTGGTCTGTCCTAAGACTCCTAACAGATATCACTTCCTTACCCCCTTGCCTAGTACAATGCTTGCAATCTTCAGGACAAGGTTTCTTGACAATGCATCTGCGTTGCCATGAGATCTTCTTGCTGAGATGTTCGATCACAAAGTCGTATTCCTGTGTGTACAAAGTAGTTCAATTAATCTCGCCACTTGTCTTGTGTTATGTAAATAAATAAAACACTTGTCAAAAGTAAATCCTGACATAGCAATTGATATGACTCTACTAAAAGCACTACAAGAAGTTTTGATATTTAATCGTGGTAGAGTCACGCTGCAACTATCCTAGCTGTATACTGCATCACGAATGAGCCGACTCGACCGGGGTTGGAGCACGATCTTACAGATTGATAGCTTAATACTGTTGTGTATCGTATGAGTTTAGAAAACCGGATATTCTTTTTACTGGAGACAAAGTATTCCATCTTAGTCTTCAAGGGTGACAACGCATCTGCAATTAGAATCTAAATCGAGGATAAATGTAGATGTCTATGAGTAACAGCATCCACTTAACATAAGACTGACTGTGTTCTCATTTGTCACTCTTATTTTATAAAAATCCATAATTAAATAAATATAATGTTATGTCAAAAGAATGTGTATTAAACGTAGACAGAGAAACCTATAGACAAATTGACGCTTCTTTCGCATTCGCACACGAAAAAGATAGATTTATGTTTATGTCTTGCATAAAAATGAGACAGAGGAGTGTGATTTTTTGTCCCTTTCTCCATGCCGGCTTTTTAGCAAGTTGTTTAGCAAACTACACTTTGCTAAACAACTTTGACAGTTCGTAGCGATCTAAGGAGTTTACAAGTTGGTTTAAGTGAGAAAAAAGTGTTTTTTGAGCTTAAGATTGGTGAATGTTGCTCAGTTCAGTTCTTAGAACAAGTAAAAATTTTGTCTAAATATGTTTAAAAGACATAAAGATTATTGTATAACCTAAAACTACGTTATCGTCTTTTCTCACTCTAGGCCACACTAATAATTAGTCTATAGGTTTCTCTGTCTACGGTATTAAATCTGTCAATTTAATGAACTCACCGTAGAGTAGTAATGTACATAATATGCGGAAGCCACTAACATAAATCGGTCGTTAAAAACTTAAACGAGTAAGTAAAACTGCGTGAGGCTGAAATAGAGTCCTTCAGACTGAATTTTGACCACGGCAGCCAGTCTTAACTTGGTTAACATAGGACACAGCACAAGTGCACTCTCTATTCACTCATTCTCATAATTCGATGGGACAGCAAACCGACACGACCAAAGAGAGCTCACCTAACGCACAGCCAACTTCCTGACTCCGGGCTGCTACTAAGAATTTCTCGACATACAAACCCAATAACTGATTCTAGCCAGACCCGGAAATCAAATCCGAGATCACATTATCAGCAACCGCCTTTACGACTACCAATGTAGCAGTCAAAGAGAGGCCGTTAATATGCTGGCTGAAAGTAGCAAAATTATTACATTCAATTTTTACTTTAAAAATTCCTTTTTTTAAATGATTATTTAAATATGAAAATTATAACTTAATTACCGCATATGCACGTATTATTAAGGATTATCCAATGAATGTTTACAACTTTTACGATGCTAAAGTAACTTATGTTGAATAAAAATAATAAAATTTTCTTTTCTACGGAATCACATTTAATGTATTTAAAATCTTATTTTGCTTATATTTCTGGTAATCTTAGAATTATTGATTTATATATAAATATGAAACTTACAACCATAGTACATATGTAATACTTTTTCAATCGAGTAAGGGACAACAAGTGTATCAAACGAACATCAGTCCACATGACGGTATGTAAGAGAAAGAAAGAAAATAAAATTATAACACACATTTATTCGTGTTTCAGCATTATGTATGTAAATAGAATAACTAGGAGAAAAGAGTCAAGTGTGCTATCGTACACCAATCTCATACTGAAAATCAAAATTAAGATGAGTTGTCTCTATTGTGAAGAGTCAAAATGTGTCAAAAAAGGCACGTATGGCAATTCACAATGCTGTGTTGGTCCCTACTTTAACGTATGGTAGTGAAAGTTGGGTATGGCAGAAGAAGCACGAGAGTAGAATAAATGCAGTAGAAATGCGGTCGTTAAGGAATATGTTAGGGCTGAATCTGAATGACAGGGTGAAAAATTGTGTGATAAGAGAAGAGTGTGGTTTGCAAGATGATGTTGTGACCAGGATTAAGAAAGGAATGCTTCGGTGGTTTGGTCATGTGGAAAGAATGGATGAGGAAAGAGTGACAAAGAAAATTTATGTTGCAGAAGTGAATGGCAGAGTCGGAAAGGGACGTCCTAGGCGAAAATTTATCGACCAAATTGGCGATCTATTGAAAACGGGCCAAATTAGGAGTACCCTTAACAGACGAGCATGCATGCGTAGGTGTATGGATGTGAAGGAGGCGAGAGAGGTGTGTCAGGATCATGCCAAATGGAAGTCTGTAGTCTCTGCCTACCCCTCTGGGTGACAGGCGTGAGTGTTTATGTTATGTTATGAGTTGTCTTCCATGAGAACCAAGATTGAACGTATTGTTATTAGTTTAATATAGAAAGAAATTATTTATAAATTTTATACAATAGTACAAGAGCAGTCAGAGTTTAAATATTGATATTTATTACAAATAAGTTAGGATATAAAACACTCCAGAGCTACGAGACTTTTTACTCACATTATGCACCATGTAGCTATAGATGTTGTCGTTTATTTTGATTGCAGTCGATTTCACCGGAACGTTTTGCATTACACTGATGCGTTCTATCGTTATAGAAAAATACTGTCACTTTTAACTTAAATGTCAGATAGTCCTCCTGATTTTATCAGCGATACTCTAAATGAGACTTTGCTTGCATAATCCTCCTACCAAATAAATTACTTTTGGTTAAGTGATAGGAAATCTATAAAATACAGTTATTTTTAATACCATTTTGCTAAGACAAAAAATACATTAAGCGCTAAATAAAGCAATGATCGACTAACAATATCTTCAAGATATTATACGGTTGATTATTATGAGCTCAATAACTGTCTTTTTCTTATAAGAAATCTTTACGTAAATAAAACCAATTAAAATTACATGCATCACAGTAGGCTCTTTAAAGAAGTAGGTGCCAATGAAGTGGCCCGCTGCTGGCCTCGCGAAAAAATATTTTAAAGATATTTTAGATATGTATAGGCCCACAGCGGGTGTTGTGATGGCTAGAAAACATTAAATATTATATTTTGGAGCTGATTTTTCAATAATGAGATAAAACTTATCCGTTAAATAATTGTAACCGGGCTAAATATAAAAGTGAACCAATGGAACGATTTTATTCATACAACTATCATTTTCAATTTGTTTATGTTGTATTTTATTTTAATAATAACTTTTATTTATTCATAGAATACCAAATTATACCAAAATATACACTTTAATTACCGAACACCAATTACAACTAGAAAGTTCTAGTATGGAATTTTCTAAAAAGCTCCTATTCTGCTCCTCGACAGTAGATGACGCTGGTGGTAACTCGCCATGTACCAGGCATTAATTATGGCGCGCAACAATACAATAAAAATATTGGATAATTGGGTCCTAAAATATTAAACAAAAACAAACTTGTAATAATACAGTATTGTCATATTTTGTGAGCGACTTATTTCGGAATCTATCTTTGAAGATGTTTTGCATATTTCATGTTCTGAAAATTATACGTTACTAGAGCTCAACTTTTTTACCTGAAATAATTAATTAACAGAGATTAGACGGAAAGAATAGAAAAATGAAGTTATTTGGGAATGACGCGATTGCTACCAACTTATTTCATACTTTTTTAAATACAATTAAGAGCGCGTTAAACATTGCAAAATATTATTTTGAAAAATAAATCTGATGTTTATTTGGTTCTTCTTAGGACAAAAAATATCTTCGCTAAACCAGTGGTTTATGAATAAACCATTTTAACTTTACTGTATTTTTATACGGCATTAAACAAAAATTATTTTATCTTATTTAAAACTCAAGATAAATGTTTAAAAAAACTAAATTACGTCATAATTCGGATATAGTTGCATCTGAGAAGACGCCATTTGCGAAGGAATGCTGAGTGCCTTATATTGAAAGATTTAAAAATGCAATTATGTTTGAAGTTGGAATGAGAAAATTTTATCTTTTACTAGAAATTTAATAAAAATATAGTTCGAATAACTAGCGCTTGTCAGGCGAGGATTTTGTTTGAAGTTTTCATTTCTCTATCCGCAATAAAGATTTAAAGCTTCGTGTAAGCAAAAGTTCTGAAAGCGAAATGAGAGCCGTTGAAAATCTCTCAGAAGGTTGTAAGGTGTTTATTTGAGGTGTTATGCTTTTCACTCTTATTATCAGTCTTGGGACAATTTGTGTTCCTGTCAGATCCGTGAAGGTGCTATTAGGTATCTTGATATCACTCTGTTTATGTAGTTAATCTTTTTCAGAGAATAAATAGGAAATACTTCGCATAAAATAAAATAGAGTTTAATTAATTGGGAAAACTCACATGGGACGCGTGAGGCCTTCGAGAAAACAATAGCTTCAAACTTTCAAAGATGATGCAAAAGTTGCAGTGTTTTAAAATGTATCGCTTGACTTTAAAAAGTTGCTGAATTTTAAACACACTTTTACTATATATTTCCTCAATTTTATAGTTCGATAATATGGGTATCCTACACGATCAAAAAGAGGTCAGGCGTAAGACCGTCGACTTTACCCACTTTTCAAATCATGGGGTTGAAACACCGCCATTTTTTTTTCTCCGGGTTGCTACTGTCAATTTCTTCTTTAACTGATTTTAACCAGACTCGGCATTTGAACACAAAATCTCATAACTGTTTCTACGAATTTTGAGATGAAAAAACTACAAAGAAATGTTTCCTTGTACAAAGCATACGATGACAAATTAGTAGCTTTGGTTTTCTACAATATATTATGTCATATATTGCTGTTATATGCTATTATGGTGCTGGAGAATAAAAGAATGGTGAATTCAAATTGGTATTGAGTGTGATTGAGACAGAATATGGCCCAAATTTTTACAACTTGGTGTGACAAACGATCAAAATAAGGAATCCGGGAACGGCTCTCCACTTTTAATTCAGTCTCTTTTTTAATTCAGAAAAGTACCTAACCTACCTCTCCTGCCGTATGCTGTGATATTGTGATTTTGATCTGTTGCCAGAAATAAAAAAGAAACTAGAAATCAAAACGTTTGAAAGTAAAGTAACGTTCTCCAGAGTGAATTTCGATCACACCTGAATTAATGGAGATAAGCCACCCGCGTAGAGAAAAAATATAGTGCTCGAGTGTATGTATGCATTGCTACAACAGAAAATGCCGTATTTATTCTTTTGTTGATATTTTTAAAGCACACTTCTTTATACGTTTAAACCACTTACAAAGTACCTCCGACCACTCTTTCGATACCTCCTTCTACTTCCACATTTTAAGCTATTGACCTTGACCTTGAGCGCGGGGACCGAATCCAGAAATTCCGTAACGAAAAAAACCTCACGCTCCCCACTCCGACGGGCACGGAGGTGTGGCGTTGAAAGCCGTGCATCGTCTAACGTCGTTTCAGTTTGGCAGACTTCGGCACTCAGCAGACTTCGGCACGGTGTTTGTGTGCGTGCGACTAGTCGTATGCGTGTACACTAGCTGCTAACTGAATGATAAAAATTCCTGAATAACCTACATGTATTGTAAGATATTAAAAATATTTTAAACAATATTAACTTCTCATTTATACAATAAGAGAAAAAAAATTATTTTCTTATCGGTCACCACGCTCAAAAAGTGTAACTTGATTTAATATCAAAGACTTAACTGCATAAATAAAATAAATAATTAATTATAATTGCATAAGTTGATAAGAAATGCTATGCAATAGCTTTACCGCGGCAGTCCCCGAGTGCCACACGTCTTTTTTTTCCTTCTTTTTTTGTCTGCCCCGTTTATTTTGTGGTCGTAAACGTGATTGCTGATAAAGGGGTATATATACTGGATCAGGCAAAATAATATATATATATACAGTAAACACCGTCAACAAACAATATCTTCATTGAAAACTTAATAACAATTTTTTTGAACCATGAACATCTACATTTCTCCCCGACTAAGACTCAAAATGTAGATGCGTTGTTACATCTGAGGTCTTAGAAGGAATGCCCCGTTTCCATTGAAAAGACTATCCGGTCTCTGGACTCACCATACGAAGAAGTTTTTAGCTGCTATTTTTGTAAGTATTCTGCGGGAGCGTGGTCCTTCCCCGGTCGATACAATCCATTCGTGCTACAACCACAATATAGTTTCAGATTGGCTTTACCTATTGTGTTTTTTAGTTAATGTTCTTTTAATTACTCAAGATCCGACTCATAATGGAACGTAAAAACTGCAAAACCAATACAGTTCCATCTCTAAATACTCATACATCGAACTCTAAGCTATCGCTCGCACTATAATACAACGTCATTTCTATAATTCCACCTTAGTTATTGAATAAAAAATCAACATATATTTTTACAGAATTAGAGTGATAAACAATCAAACAGTCCACCAGATGGTAAGTAGATGTGGTCTTTAGACATCCACATCTATCCTCAATTTAGAATCATGCGTTGCCATCTCTGGCGACTGAGGTAAAAATAAGATGAAAATTCAGTAAAAGGGTCACCGAATTTGTACACTCACCATTTGACTCTTAAAAACTTTATTTTTTCATAAACAATAATAACCCATAAACGGTTTATTACCCGTATTTATCGTTCTCGTTGTTTTGATCTGCCATATCTCTATCGCCATTAACAAACCCTGTGCTGTGTTATGTCGAAATTTATGAATACGCTCCTGACAATAAATGATTTATGGGAACGCGTCTATCGTTTTCACTTGTTTATGAATAATAATTTATTACTACTATGTCGACGGTGCAGATTAAACAGGGGTACATGTAGCGTGGAATATTGTAACATCCGCCATATTGCTGTTTCGAGTCCACTTTATGAAGTTCGTTCAATATTAATTGAGATAATTCCACTCTGAAGGATAAACTAAGCGGCTATATGAGTCAAAATTTGGTCATTACACCTCACAACGAGTAAATCCAATTGACTTAGAACGGTAAGAGTACATACGTTAGCTATCACAAATCATCTTACGATCATACTGAAGAGGTTTTGTTACAATTGTATGTGTTAGATTAATTGTAATTACGTTGTATTATAACAGATTATGTTGTAATAATTGTATAGGTTAGATAAGTAGCTTATGAGATTAAATTTCAACTTAAGCAATATATAATATGCACCAGTATACATTTAGCTTTTTGACTTAGTACTAAATGTAATTTTATACTCATTAATAGAGCTTAGTAATTTTTATACCTACATACCTAAACAAATCGCAAACAAATCACTTCTATTTTATTTCCATGCTAATGACCGCGTACGGTTGTAGTTTTGCAAAAAGGCAGTTTGTTTAAAACCATCTTTATCATCCAGTAGGTCTCGCAAGAGGTGACAGAGAGGAAAAAGAGGAGATGAGCAGCAATGTCTTCTTAATAAAGACTAAAATTAAACGGTTGCCAACTCGCTTGCCAAGTGCGGCATCTGATCGCAAATATCCTCCCCATAAGGCAATTCTGACTTTATTTAGACTGTAATGGTAAAGGATACAAATCTTTACATTATGTTTACGCGGAATTTAAAGGGAGATTTCAACGTCAGCTTAAGTTGACCTATCGAAATTCTCTTAAAACCAGTATTTGAACAATGGTATAGGTTCAGTTCCCGCCAAAGGTCTCTTAAGTATATTTTATATTTACCTGGTAAAATTATTTATTAATTCCTGTAATATCTTTCAATAACTGATTCTTTTAACCAATACGAGTTCAATCGATTCTAAACCCACCGACATCACTGACTAGCAGTTTTAAGTACGACCACAAGATCAACGAGTTAGTCAGACGTAGTAAAGTAAAGTTACAGCCTATATATGTCCCACTGCTGGGCACAGACCTCCCCTCATTTCTGAGAGGGTTTCTGCCCCAATGCGTGTTGGCAAACTTCACATGTTTTCGTAATATTTTTTTTCTTATTGCTCAGACATGCAGGTTCCCTCACGATGTTTTCCTTTACCGCCGAGCACGTGGTAAATCAGCACTTAAAATTGCAACTAAGCAATTTCATTGGTGCCGGCGGGGATGGAACCCGGGTTACTCGCGTTCTGTTATATTTACATTGAGCGTTAACCATCTGAGCTACCACGGCTCTAATTCAGACGTAGTGCCATATTATATTTAATCAAATACATTTGAAAGAAAAACATAGATTTTTTATTATTTATTTATATTTAATAATATATATATTATACTTAAACGCAAACATACTAGCTAAGACTCATGAAATTTGAAGGTATAGGTGCGAGAAATCTTTTTAACATTCCATTGCTAGCTTTTTTGCTTCCTGCACGGAAGCAGGTATCAGTTATTTATGTACATAACAGATTAAAAAATATATAAATAGTTCTATGCCTTGCTGCGGAGGTAGGATAAACAGAGCAAGTACTGTCCCAGCGAGAATATTCTACTGGAAATTAAGCAACAGTAATAGTGGGTAACGTCGTTGGTACGGAGTATACAGAAAGTTTAGTTTCATGATTTCCGTAGTGACCAAAATTAGGCACGATTTTTAGCTCTTTTGACTAAGGAATGTATTGCTAAACATTAAAATATATAAAACTTTGGTCGAGTATACAATCATGGAGTGACGTTTTTATTCTGCTTCAAAGAACAGTGATCAGAAATAAAACCACCAAATATTATTTGATTTATCGCCGTAATTATCTTACTTACTTACTTACTTATCTTCACGCACAATCCTTAACGGGGTAGCCAGAGAGAACAGATCGCCAAGTGTCACGATCCTTACATACCTCTTTCGCTTCTTTCAGATTCATTATCTTCTTCATACATGCACGTCTAGGTATCCGAGTACTCTTGGCCTTCCCGTCATCGAGTAATTTGCTCACACGGTCTTCGAAAGTTAGTCTTGGTCTACCTCGACACCTTTTAATATTTACTTTCGCGCTATATATTTTCTTCACCATTCGATCTTCACTCATTCGCTCAACGTGCCCAAACCATCGGAGTACGCCCCTATCAATTTTTGTGATAAGGTTATCTTTCAATCCTGCCATATTGCGAATCTCTTTGTTTCGCTTTCGATTGGCTATGGTAATGCCGCACATTTTACGAAGAGATCGCATCTCCACTGCATTCAACTTGCTTTTATGCTTCTTCTGGCATATCCAGGTTTCGCTGCCATATAACAAAGTCGGGACCAACACTGCGTTATGTATTGCAAGTCGTACACTCTTCACTACGCCTTGCCTTTTGACTAACGCATTCAGGGCACCATTGACTGTGTTCCCGGCAGCGACACGCCTGTCCACATCTAAATCACATCTTCCATCCCGGCTGAAAGCACTCCCCAAGTATACAATTTCATTTACCTGTTCTAGACATTCCTGATTTACCCATATTTCACATTTAGTTCTCTCTTCGTCCTTTTCAAATACCAGAACCTTAGTTTTATTAGCATTTAAACGGAGACCTTTAATTTCACATTCCTCTTTCATACACGTGACTAATGCCTGCAGTTCTGCTCCTGATGGCGCAATAAGCACTGTATCATCAGCATACAGCAGACAATTTACTTAAATTTCACCCAATTTCACACCCAAACAGCTATTTTTCAGCTTCTGTAAACAGCTATCGAGATACAGTATGAACAGCCAGGCAGACATGACACAACCCTTTTTACGCCCGCTTGGACGCTAAACATGGGTGACAGGTCATGCCCTATCCGCACACATGCTTTACAGTCATAGTAAAGTGACTGCACAGCTATTAACAATCGACCATCCACACCATATTCCGGCAACATTTCCCACATTTTCTTCCTTATAACCTTATCAAATGCTTTCTCCAGATCCACAAAAGCACAGAAAATCCTCTGGTTAACAGCCAGAAGCTTTTCCGTGATCATGCGGAGCGAAAACATTTGATCCGTGCATCCTCTCAGGTCTAAATCCGCATTGTGCCTCCCATAATAATCTTTCCGATAATTCTCTTCCATCCTACGTGTCAAAACCTTCGAGTAAACTTTGCTTGCTAAACTGGTCAAGCTGATCGCCCGATAGCACCCGCAGTCAAAATATGAACCTTTACCTTTATATAAAAGCACAATGACCGCGGATCGCTAGTCATCCGGGACACCTCCCGTCCGCCAGCATAAATTGCACAGCAGAGGAAAGCTGTCCCAGACGCGAGGCCCAACGTACTTGACCATTTCAGCAGTAACTCTGTCTAGTCACGCAGCCTTACCACATTTCAAACTTCGAATCGCACGTTCAATCTCTTTCATGCTGTGATCTCAGTGTCATCGAGGTACGTGTTTCGCGTGCCAGTCACGGCGTCACCCCCGGATCCTTCACGAAGATCATGACACGCATACATTTCTCTATAAAATTCGCTCCATCGCTGCATGACGTCCGATTTTTCTGAGAGGATGTCATTGGTTTTCGAAAGCACTTTGTTCATTCTTAAGGCTGTCACACAACTCCGGGACCTTCCAACCTCTTTCCAGAAGAGTTTGGAGTTTTCCTTAAAGTTGTGCGACAACCTTTCGTCCACTTCAATTCTACTACTACACCTTTCACGTACTTCCTCAATCAATGTTTTCGCTTGAACTTTCTGCATCTTATATCTTTCTTACAGCTTCTCTCACTTCATCATTCCACCATGCATCTTTTTTTTGCCGTCACTATCGAAACATAATAATATAATCTTGGGCAATATTGGGCGTTATTTTAAGACTTTTCACCATCCAGGGGGGAAAGGGGGAATATGGGAAAATTGTGTTTATTCGTTCTAGTAAACGCCAAAAGTTGTAATCGATCCCCGGAGGATTTCAGGTATATGTAAACATCATAATGTGATACCCTCATAACATATTGTATATCAAAAGAAGGCGTCAATTTGTCTATAGGTTTCTCTGTCTACGTTTTTAGTGGTGCCCATAGAATAGAGTAACACATAGATACACTTACATAGAGTAAGTAATATATACAGAAATAGAGAGCCATCTTCTAGGATTTTTGTCACCCAATATGAAAAGTGGCACAGTGTCTCCGTTTGATATTATATCCGTTGAACTAATCTCAATATTTTGAATTTAGGTAGCTGTAAGTAGTTAATAGTTATGTATACACAGCTATCTATAGTATAGGCAGTAATATTTATATTTTAAGGGATTAGGGTTCAATTTAAGACGTATTATAGATGTCAGTAATAGAAACATTTATTTTCTTTTATATATATTTAACAAACACGATGCAAAAGTGTCTATTCTGCAAAACACAACACCAAACCAAATTAAATATTGGTAATTGGTAACCCGGTTACCGGAACATAAATGTGGTTCCGGCATGAAAATCTAAACAGTAATACGGGAGAAGGGCTAATTTCAACCCAACCAAACGTATTGTAACAACAACCGAAAATAACATAAATGGCAAAAACATTCGTGAAAACAACGACTTGCTCACACGCTGATAGCCATTATGTCATATAGAGTAGCCACTTGCCAGTTCGAGAAACTTATTGGTTTCAAAGATGCCGACAAAAAAAATTTATATATATATATATGCAATATATTTTTCTATTGAACAAAATCTTTTGAATGTCCGTATAATTATTAATCCTTTATATTTATGTTACAACTTTAGAGAATTCCATTAAATTCCATACCCAATAACCAGAATTGGTGTAGTCGCCTTCTAGCGAACCTTTTAGAGTTTGATGTTCAAAAGTTAATGCGGATAGCGTATAAGATGGCACTAGTGTCTTTGCAAATTATTGGAACCTTAAGTATGGAGGTGTACCCCCCCCCCCCTTCTTGTGACAATATGTTTTGATAGAAAAAGTGCTAAAATTAAAAAAAAAACTTGATTTCATTAAACGGGAAGCTCTCCCTTAAACCAAAAGTTGATCGTTACCAGTTTTAATCATTTCGATAAATGAGATAGCAATAAAAATATCAGATGTCACATAATCGTAATAATGAAGGAATAATATCTTTGTCACCTAGGTGGTGGACCAGATACTCTTCCTGTTTGGCAGATTCTGGAATAAAGAGTTTAACAAGAAGGATTCTTTATACTCTATGTAGTAGTAACTAAGGTTTTGACCCAAAATTTCCCTACCTGCAGCTTACTGTCCTTTTTGTATTTTATTTTGGGATATAGTTAAGCATAAACATTATATATATAGGGTTTTGAAGGAACGAGCGGTTCAAAAGTCATTCTAGAAATATGTTTATATATAGCCTCATAGTCATCATATTTGATGGCTATGCATCATCATTTTGAGTATAAAGTGCACGTTAGGGCGACCAGATTTCCCTTTCAAAACCGGAGCGAAGGAACACTAAATGGTTGGGTTACAAGGTCCCGGGTGCGATTCCAGGAATAATGACCCCAATATCATTGGGTGTCAGAACAACTAAAGGTATTCTGGGTTGAACCAATTGGATTGGATTGAAATTACCAATCGACAAGATGCAACGAATACAAGACCAAGTAATTTTAATATTGAATATTTAATTAATATAAATTTAAGAGTTATTAATTATATTATATTATAAAATAAAAAACAGCTAATGCAATTTGATTTCTTGCTAGAGGAACAGTTCTAATCTGTGTTTTATTTTTTATATCTGCTCGCGGATAGTATAATAGACTGTTATTGGTCTCTGCAGTAGTTAATTCTCTTCAGATTTATTTGCTACCCTTAGAGATTATCGCATTTTCAACGTTGCTTTCCATCGCCAGGCTGAATATCTATCCACATGGGTTGGAGTTCCCCATTGTCGAGTTTTAAGACAACCGCCAAAGAAAGCCGACAAACGAGATCTACGTTCTTTTACGAAAATAACTCCCGGTAAAAATTATGTGATTGTTTTCTAAATACATACGATAGATGTTTTAGAAAACAAACACAACATATTTCATCATATCTATAAAATATGGAAGAAACTTAATTGAGTGAAATTTAAATGAATGTTCTCAAAGATGTAATAACTGAAGTTCGATGATGAATTTCGTAGGTTCGGTATTGAGACCACCGATATAAATTTTCTTTTAGTTACTTTATTAAAACTTCTTAAACTCATCAAAGTTCTAATTCTATATACTAATTCATTAACAAAAAGGATTTTGTTAATGAATTAGTCATTTATTTTACATCATCATTTAATCACAAAAAATAAAAAAAAAACAAAAGTCAGTTATAGTGTTGTGAAATCAAAATTAAACGAGTCTTCTGTATCGTAGTTGTCGGTGGAGCACGATGATGCACTCACAGGAGATACTTCCGAAGTACTAGGCATGGCTGGATCAGCACTTGTAGATGGACCCATGCTTGTAGTTTGACTCATGCTTGTAGATGGACCAATGCTTATAGATGGCCCCATATTTGTAGATTGGCACGAGACTAAACTGGTACATATATCTTGGTTTATTCCAACGAGTAATTGTAGAACCTGACTCCGAAAAAAAATTTTTTTTCAAAGTCTAGTCTTTTAACTTCAGGGAGGATTGAATTGAAGAATGCCACGTCTTCATCAAAAGCAAGATTGTTAGTAGAATTCCACATCTTAACTAAGTGTTTCTCAAACATAGTCATTTCCTGTGTATTTTTCTTACTTTTTTATAACGGACGTTCGACAAATCGTTTTCTGGGCCCCGAGAATCATTTTGTGTCAATGTCAGAAGTTTCTGAATTTTAACAGACTCGGATTCGTGAACATCGCTTAAATCGGTCACAGGTTCTAAAAATGACGTACAGTCAGCAAAAACATATTTGCTTTTAGGGATAGCTCCAGAACACGATTTCTTAAATTTTACTGCCGTTTTGTAACGTACGTATTGATCTCTCGCACTTTTTCACCTCTGATATATACTCTTTACTGAAACAATTAAATTTATTCTGTTACAGGGACCTTGCATCTGGAAACACATTTACTGATCTACATTACTTTTATCGTATGGGGATTTCTACAATCAGTGGAATAGTGAAAGAAGTATGTCAAGCTATTTGGGTTACTTTAAAAAACGAAGTCTTAAAGCTCCCGAATGAAACTAATGAATGGATTGAAGTTGCTAAAGAATTTGAGAAGAATACAAATTTTCCGCAATGCGTTGGAGCTCTGGACGGCAAACACATACGCATGATAATGCCACAACACACTGCTTCACTCAATTTATATTTAAGGGGTATTTTTCAATTGTTTTACTAGCAATGTGTGATGCAAACTATAAATTCCAATATATAAATGTAGGAGCACCGGGAAAAAATTCTGATGCGGGGATATTTAGAGATCGTCACTTATGAAAAAACTTGAGAATGGTACTATCAATCTACCTTCACCTAAAGCGCTTCCTGCAACGAGGACTCCGGTTCCATATGTGATACTTGGTGATGAAGCATTTGGAATTACACGTAATTTTTTGAGGCCTTATGCAAGCAAAAATCTTAATTATAAGAACATTTTTAAATATCGTCACTGTCGTGCTAGACGGATGATTGAATCCACTTTTGGAATATTAACAAATAAGTTCCGAATTTTTCATAGACCTCTCAATGTGAACACAGACCTCGCAATCGACATCGTAAAATGTTGTTGTGCATTACACAATTTCATTTGAGTAAAATATGGTTACCATCATCAAGATACTTTGGTAATCCACGGGCTTGCAGACTCAAATAATTCAATAGTGAACAACTCAATTGGAAATGAAGTTCGTGATCACTATCATATATCAGAAGAAGGTAAAGTTGATTGGCAGGACTATTGCATTACATAGGCTGCGAAATAAATAAATTTTATGTTTTGTACTTACGTGTTTTTTCTTTTTCTCTCTGCATCCTTTCGTCAACATTTTCAAATAACTGTTTCATTTTTTTCACCCAACAACTCTGTTTCACATCCCTGTCTTTATACAACGGGTATCGTAAGTCCCAAATAGCATACCTTTTCTGAACTTATCTTATTAATTGTTCTGTATCAATTGCCGCTATTTTTGTACGCAAAACGCACACGCGTACGTCCAACAGTGAAAGCTCACAATGCGGCAATGGCCCGTGCGCCGACCGGCACAGCGGGGCGTGCTGACACCGGTCAAGCATTTGCGCTGGTCGGACGTATTGGAACACGCGACCGGCCGCACGCGCCACAGTGAAACCTACCACAGGTTTCAAACAAATTGCACCGGTCGCGTGCGCACGCTGTGAAATGAAAGGAGCCTTACAATACATCGAACAAAAAATATCTAATTGAGTAATTTGCACAAAATCTTCCCTCTGCCGGAAAAAAATGATACCAAAATGTTAAAATAAAAGTACCAATGATTTCTTAGATTTACGCGAACACTACACATTTAAATAATACTAGGTTTTATGGATTTTATCGCGTATATTTAACTTTTTAATTACCCGACGTTTCGAGCGTTTTACAGTACCCGTGATCACGGGGGGACTGAGATGTTCAACGTCCAGATGTCATAGTGAACCGCGGTTACCGTAGATAAAAATTTAACTTTTGTTCCGATCTACACAGTATGAACTTACGGTATCTTGAAGTCTTACAGTTGTATGCTTGGGTTGGGATTTAATTTTTTTATTATAGGATCCCTAGCAGATGGTAGCACCCAGCCACCTTCTCCTTTGAAATTGGGATGTTTTTTAATCTTCTTCGGCTGCTTGAAGTATGTTTTGATGGAAGCGCGCTTCAAGATGTAGGCAATTTTGTCAGTGACTCCTCTAACATATGGCGGTACAGCAGGTACACGCTCGACTGTGGCCGGCTTCACTCATTCACATGACAATTTCAAAAATCTAAGGGCAACTTTACCGTAGTCTTAGATTAGATGCAAAAATAAACAGTAAAAAGCTTCTATGACAGCAATGGTAACATTACGTTGCCTAACCTCTTTTATGGATTATTCTATGTAAACTGTTGATTAGGTAAAGTTGCAAAAAATGAGCCAACTTTAACTAGATCACAAAAATGATATTGTAATGAGTTTATGTCCAATTTAGATGAGTTCAATGGGTTGACTAATGTAGACGCATTTGCTTTACAGATTGAATCAATAAAAATCAAAGTAACATGCTTTATGTATCTATAGTTTGCTAAAATGTTGAAAAATATGATAATTTTGCAACAGTTGACGGTATTTTTTTGTACACATTGTGGCTCAAGGTGTTATCAGGATTCTGAATTAGAACTGAATGTGTACGTCGTTTTATTTCTCTCCCTCTACTCTAAGATAAAATAAAGTTTCAATAAGAAATTTGTAAACTAAAAAACGTAAATAATTTCAAAAATCTGGAGCATAAAGAGTCAAGAATGCCACTAAAACTACGAAATAAATTATTTCGAACATTTTGCAGCCGTTTAAAGTTAAATACTAAGTTATTTATAATTTCAAGCAAGTTTGAAAACTAGCGTGAAAACTATTTGTTCCAAACTTGGAGACTAAAAGTCTCTATCAGGAACAGCTTTACGAACAACAGTAAATAATATGAGTTTTAAATGAAAACTTGCAATAGAAACAAAGCGCAAACTTACTTCGTTAATAATTACAAAGCTACCTCACATGAAACTAATTTAAAATTATTGCGTTTAACTCTAACTTACTCTGAAATTTCGTTTCGAGCGTTTTGCAGCATGGCTACGTTGAAACTAAGTGTTTAATGTCATATGTACTCAACAAAGACTATCTTCGATATTCAATTATTTCATTTTAGAGAAATTTACAAATAGTTAGACTATAACAACATACATTTTTATTAAAAGTAATTTAAAAAATATTTTAGAATATTACCATAAATTCCATAGAGGAAACTGGGTTGGATTCCCAACGACACCGATAAAAATTTTAATTTCAATTTTAAGTGCCGATTTACTACTACCTAAGGTGGCGAAGAAAAACTGTAGTTTACTCATAGTCATAACTCACAGTCGTCTCAGAAAGAGAAGACCTGTGCTCAGCTGCGAGACGTACATAGGCTGAAACTTTAGTATCCTTAAGTACTTACGTACATATACTAAGATTTGCAGTGATAACATATTGAATAATATTCAGAGAGTACTCATTTTCAATTACCGTTCAGGGTTCGCTAAAGGCTCTCGAGCCCTACTTACAACATTGCAAAACATTAGCTCATTGTCAGATCCCGGTTTGTCAAAATTGCCTCCATATCTCAGACAAACCTATCCTTATTAAAGAAGTAAGGGTGATAAACGAGTACACAGTCCACCTGATGATAAGTGGATGCAATGATGCTATAGCACGTAGACATTCTACGCCATCGTTAGAAAAATAATAGAGACAGATTTTTTTAAAACAATAGCTCACAATAAACATAACTAGAAATATTATGAACTTGATATATAGGTATTGAAAGCAAAGTAATTATGACTGTACCTCCATCCTTGATCCAAAATAATAACACATGCCCTGACTAAGGTGAAATACTTCATTACCAGTAAAAGGGTCTTCGGTGATATCCCATATCAAGCATGAGAATGGCGTGGATAGTCTTTGTCTTTTTGTTTCCGGGCATACTTGTGAGCGTTATTATACCTTCCTCGCAGTTGATAACATATAAGAATACTCTATAGTTTATTATTTACTGTAAAGCGGAGATTAGAGATCTCTGAAATCAGCTAGAAAGTTATTTGTCTTCTACGTTGTATATGTATTATTTATAGTTTTTTTAAGCGTTACCCTTGAGATTTGTCATGAGAGGACAGGATAAATTGCATACATAAATGACATAAAAACAAACATTCAGACCCAGAATAAATATTTGAAAGCCATTGAAATACTCGTTCCGTGCGGGATTTCAAGTCGGCTCACTGCGACTCAACTCAAGGCCAAGTCACTGAACCAGTATATAATTTATCGCCTCAATAATTACCTACCTTTTGAAGAACTAATCAGACGCTGTTTCATTCTCTTATTTTACCTATCTATGATTATGCAGAGTGCTATCGCTAAGTTCTTACATACGATTTCTAAGCTAAAATAAACGAAATCTTAAGATAGTAATATATTAATATAAAAAGCAAAATTAAAAATTTTGAAAAAACTCACGAGGAATATGAAGTTTGTAATCGAAAAAGGATTTAATAAAATCTACGAAAACCTCCCGACTAAAAGGAAGTAATTCACGAAAGATAAAAGTAAAAAAGTGTTTTAAAAAGGGTTGATTTGTCGCGAGGCCTGTCATAATAAACAACATTTTATGATTTTTCTTATTTCTACCTTTCTGTTCCAATTTTTATGTCGCAGCGATAAACACAGCAATAATATCAAAATATTACCTATATTACTACACATTTTCACCTACCTATTAGGCAATATAATTACAAACCCAAGAATATCCGTGAGAGCTACCATAGTCATCTTTGTTCCCGATTTCAATATAGAAAAGCTAAGAGATGCATCGATTTATATAAATTAACTAGCCTGCCAGGCAGACTTTGGTCTGCCATTTTCAACGACGTTTTCATGTACTATTAAAAATCCTTAAATTCGAAAAAAAATTGTGGGCCACTCAAGGGCAAAAAAACTATCCTATATCTCAAGTTGGGCCAAACTGCACACAGTGTACAAATTTGATTAAAATCGGTTAAGTCGTTTAGGAGAGCGCACAAACAACGTGACACGTAATTTATATATACTAAAGATGACTACTTTTATTTACGTATCCAACGTAATCTCAATTAGTAACAAACTCATAAAAATACAAATTTTAGTTTTTTTTCAGGACAGGGAATGGCAGTCCTTACAGATGGACAAACAGATGGACGGACGGATGTACAGATGGACGGAAACGAACAAACAACCTCACCCTAAACACATATACGAGCACTTTCTCCGTTCCGTCACGGGTAAAAATCTCTAACCATCAATACGCTGTTTCCAAACACTCATAACTACAAATACATATAGCTGTTACTATACTAGTATAACTCAACCAGACTTATATCCTTCCAATGTTCTCAAGGTATATTTTTGAAGAATTTGTTTGTTTATAGTTTCGTTATCGGGTGAAAGTAAATGAGTATTTAAATCAACAAAACATTTAAAAAAACAATTCATGCGACCATCCATTACAGCCCATTAAAGTCCTCTGTTGAATATTGGCCTCTTCCACAGATTGCCTCCTCATTCAGGTTTGCGTCCTCATTCGCCTACATTACTTATTTTGAAACTTCTCTGCAAATTTGGCCGTATATATAAAAAGAACCCTGGAAAATAAAGTATTAAAAGTAAAAATTTCTCAATACTTTAGAAAAAGGTCTTTTCTAATTCTTCATTCATTACAACCTATCATAAATCTATAGGTTTCCCCCATAGTTTGCCTGATATTATTGCCATAGTTGCCACATTGGGCATGCGGGTCGGCAACCAGTTTCTGTCTGGTTGAGTTATCAATTTAAATTACTTTTAGGAATGCTGCTGATCACACCCTGTTTCGTTTCCCCCTATCGCCTCTTCGATGCCCCCGGGACGATATGAGGTATTGGATTCTCTTACGCTGTCACTACACGTCGAAAGCGATACAGGCTTATACTCATTCGCTTGTAAATCCTGACAGGATCTTAGAGTAAGGATGCCATGCAGCTTCATATCCGAGATAATATTAACTACAAAATTACGCCGGTTGTCTTACACATCTAACCATCAGTATGCATTTTACGTGCCTTAAAATTAACAATACTAAATTGTTTGTTAAATACAAAAAACAAAGGTCGTATAAAGTCAGACAGTACGAATTTGTAAAAAACATAGCTAGAATATGCATATGAATAATGTCAAAATGAAGAAAGCCGTTTGAAACCACCATTCTCCCTCCAAATAGACGCTGCAGCTATATCATACGTGGTAAAGCCACGCTGATATTGTGGTTGTAGCACGAATGGGTCGGCTTGACCGGGGAAGTACCAGCGAAAAATAGAAGCTTAATACTGCTGTGTTTCGTATGGTAAGTGTAGAGATCCGCAGAGCCTATTTTACTGAAAAAGAGCCATTTCATCATAATCATCACGGGTAACAACTCATCTGCGTTTTGATTTTTAACCGAGGATGAATGTAGATGTCTATGGGCCACAGCATCCACTTACCATCACGTGGACTATATGCTCGTTTATCACTCTTATTCTATAAAAAAACGATTCAGACGTTTCTGTGAAAAGGGTGTCTAAAAGTCAACTACCGTATGTTGCTAATAGTTAAACATATACACCAATGTACACAATATAAACTGTTAGACTGGCAACCCCTACAATTAACAGATTGAATAAATAATTCTACCGGAATTTTTAATGTGAAAATTCTTAACCGAAAAAGATCTTATCTTATCTGCAATAATGGCTGCTAAATGTTTAAGGTTTTGTACGATAGTAGCTTTACCTTTTGTATTTATTATTTATTAAATTTTATACTGCACGTATTTGGCCGTGGTCACATTTGATTATCTTGATCAACGAACTTTTAATTAATTCTCTCTTAACTCGAAATATGAATAATTTTAAAGTAATTGTACGCTACTCTTATAAAAATGTGAGACAAATACGTGTACGTTACGTTAAGTACGGACACCCATTTCGACAGTTACGTATCTAGCCGTATCGTATAAAAAACGCATCAACCTGGTGTACATGTACATGCACATGTCATCTGCGTACATATATACTCGAGATTTTTTAACCACATTACTAACGGGACCATAGACTGAACCAGTTGGAACACCAAGCTGTACCGCTGATTCTTTACCAGCAACACCAGAAATGCAGGTTTGTAATGTTCTGTCACTCAGATAACTCCGAAACCACCTATTTGTTGGACCCCTGATTCCACACTCATCCATGGCCTGTAACAGCATCTCATGATCCAAGGTATCGAAGGCTTTTTTAAAGTCTATGAACAGCGCCAGGTCCTGATGGCCCTGGTGCAGACTACTGTTTATATCTTCGGAAAACTGTGATAGTGCTGTTGTGGTGCTACGACCATGCCTAAAACCATGCTGTGCATCCGCTAATATGCTATTTTGCTCCAGGAATTCGCTGACCTGGCCGACTACCATCTTCTCAACTATTTTATTAATGACCGATAAGATAGCAATCGGTCTATAGTTAGCATACTCTGAGTGCGCTCCCTGTTTGTAGATGGGCCTGATTAAAGCTTTTTTGAGTGTGCTAGGATATTCCCCTTTCGATAAACACAGGTTGACAAAGTGCGATAAGACCGGCGAGATCCTATCCTTGATTATTTTTAGGTCCATAACTCGAATGCAGTCAGTGCCTGGGGCCTTACTACAGCTCAGCTGATCGATAATTTTACTCAGTGTCACTGGTAGCTGGTTTAAAGCGAAACGTTACATCACTTTCTTTAACATATTTACTTCTATCTAATAATTTTATACTACAATTATGTTTAATAGCAATAATTTCGTTCGTAAATGTATCTTCAAATTGACTACATATATTGTACATTGTGTTTTTATCTCCAAAATGTCTTTTAACTATATCATCTATATTTGCTTTCCTCCTACCTGTCCAGCTATTAATTTTGTCCCAGATTTTTTGGGTCTCCATTACATTTCTTGATTTCTTCCTGCCGAAACCTATTTTTTGCTTTAAATATTAATTTGTTTACCTTATTTCTAAAACGTGTATATTCGAGTCTTTTCGTATTATTGTTTGGTGTTTCTTTCCAATCCCTAAATAACTGATCCCTACGCATTATCATTTTATTTAAATCTCTGCTTATCCACGGTTGTGTGTCCCGTTTTTTAATCTTTGGCATTACAGTCTTACTATTTTTATAAATATCATTGAAAGCATTTTGCAGCTTACAATACAACTTTAACGGACAATCAATGAACAACAGTTGAGACCAATCATAATCAGTGATCTGCTTAGCTACTAGCCTATTATTAATTGCAAACCGAGTGTCCGAGTCCGCGCTGTCGGTGCAGTGTTGCGTCACATGTTTACACGGCACCGAGATTCCTACCACATGATGATCCGACATGGAGCACTCAATGATGAACGAGTAGCAGTCCCGCAGCTGTCTTGCTCGCACCCAAACATGATCGATACACGACGCTTCTCTTACACCCGCTACGATAGCCTCTCGCGTCACCTCCGTAACCGGTATTACGCACTGTAGGCCTAGTCCACACAGGCAGTCCTTATATTTTGACACCAGTTGATTTTCACTCACTCCTAACAGGTTTATGTTGACGTCACCTAATATGATAATATCCTCGCTCGCTGGGATCTTCATAATTATCCATACTGGCCCGAGGACTTGGTTAGTATCCCTCGACAACTGTGCTGGCGTCTACATTCCCATAAATGCACGGGATAAGCAGATTTATATACTGATTTAACATGAACGTGGCAATAAAGGAAAAAAAAAAGTGAGGAAGCCTGCATGCCCTACAAATAACAAAAGATAAAAATTTGCCTGCCTTAACCTGCAATCAAAACAAAAAAATATTTAAAGTAAAAGAAAGTAAGGAAATAGTGATTTTCATAATTTAATCAAAATACATTAAATTAAAGTTTTAAAAAAAGCTTATGTATATAGTTCTGTTCGACATACATAATTACTGTTCCAAGAAATTATAAATGTTTATTAATATAACATATAACATTCTTATAACATTTTTCTTTATACCCGACTGTCCCAAAAGTTTGCCTAGAAGTCGTTTTTCCGTATGACTGTACATTATTATATGTTTGTCTGTACTTCAGTAACCAATTATAGCTTGAACTAAGCTAAGTCAGTGCGCTTTACCATCTTTGACTGCATCACCACTTACCATCAGGTGAATAGCAGTTAAGATGATGAGAGATTTTATAGTAAAAAATGGCTGGATGCATTCTATACAATATGTAAAAAATATGACATCATTTTGTTCATGTAATCCTTTACACAAAAATAAAAAAATCGTATTTAACGTACCGTGTAGTGGCGGTGTAAGAATATCCACTACCCCGTATCATCCCGTGGGTGTCGTAAGAGGCGACAGAGGAAAACAGATCAGGAGATGGGCAGCGTCTCCCTAATAACGACTACCGACGCCAATAATAGATAGCCAATGATAAGCAAATGGTAGATAAATCATGTATTTTAAATTTAAAAAAAATATCATGTTGTAATATGACGTTTTAAATTGTTTGGTTATGTCATTACAGTACACGGACACTATTTTATATATATATATATATATATATATATATATATATATATATATATATATATATATATATATATATATATATATATATATATATATATTTTTTACTTTTGACTGTGATATTTTATCATTGACTGAATGTTGGTTATCCTGTTCCACTAATCACTATATTCCCAGTTTACCCAATTATTCAATTCATAAAACATCTAGCCACCTTAATCAAAGCGATGGTGTTCTTGTATACATAAAAACGTCTTTATTCTCAATCGTCGAAGAGCCAGACTTTAACGGATCAGCCTCCGGACTAATAATTAAAATCAATCCTGATATAGTAGTGATTTGCATATATCGATCTCCTTCTAATGAAAATATTAGTCCATTTCTATCTGCCCTAAACGATATACTCCCGTCACTCTCAAAATATAAAACTGTTGTACTTAACGGAGACATTAACATTGATATTAAAACCTTCAATAACCACTCACATGAGTATCTAAATTGTCTTGCTTTTCATGGGTTGTTACCTGCTCATACCTTCCCAACAAGAGGTAACAACTGCCTTGACCATACTTTTCTTCGAACTAAATTCCCAGTTTTAACTTTTGTACTTGATACAACTATCACTGATCACTACTCTTCAATCGTATGTATCAAAACAAAAAACACATATCTCTAACCTCCTAAGACAATCTCGAAAATAAATTATATAACATTAGACAAAACAATGGAGCAAATAGATCTTAAACATATTCTAACTCTCAAAGACCCTAACATAGCAACGGATAGTTTTATACAGCTAATGTCTCAAGCTATACTCGATAATACGTACACTGTCAAATTATCAGCAAAAAAGAGGATACTCAAACCATGGATAACACCAGGTTTATTAAGATGTATCCATAACAGAGACTCTTTACACAGAAAGTTAAAACAAGATCCAAGCAATTTAACACTTATTATAACATACAAAAGGTACAGGAATTTCTGTACGAAAATATTAAAAAAGGTAAAAAGGCAGTACGATTCGGAGCAAATAAAAAAAGCAGGTAAAAACAGTAAAGATTTATGGGACACTATAAAAAATATCGCTTGTAACGAAAAACCTCGACAATCGACAGCACAGCAATTACTATCCTCTCTCTCACCAACTCAGTCGGGTAATAACGTTAATAAGTTCTTTATCGACATCGGAAAGGAGCTAGCGCAAAAAAACGCCAGCATTTGCGCAATTTCACCAAAAGGAACCACCCTAGTAAAATCTAATCTGTCATCTTTTGTTTTAGAATCCACGGACACTGATGAAATTAAATTACTTATTAATTCGCTTAAACATAATGCAGCTACCGGATGGGATGAAATTCCACCAAGTTTTTTAAAACGATACTCCCCTATTCTCGCACCTGTTCTAGCCCATATTTATAATCTCTGTCTAGAATCTTCTGTCTTTCCTACCTCTTTCAAGAGGGCTATAATCCATCCAATTTTCAAGGGTGGTGATGGGAATCTCATTAATAATTATCGCCCCATTGCGGTACTTAGTGCTTTATCCAAAGTTTTGGAACGTTTAATCAACTGGCGACTAGCAAAATATCTGGAACACTGTAATATAATCTCTTCCCAACAGTTTGGATTTCGTAAAAATAAATCCACTTCTGACGCTATTCACGAATTAACTACTTTCGTTGTAAGTAAGCTTAACGACAACAAAAAAGTCCTTACAATATTCTTGGACTTGGCTTAGGCTTTTGATACGGTTCCCATCAATACTCTCTTATTAAAACTAGAAAATATAGGTATCAGGGGTTCTCAACTTGATTTTTTCCGTAGCTACCTTTCAGACCGGACTCAAAGAGTAAAGATTGGCAACTATACAAGTAATGAACTTTCTATATCTTACGGTGTGCCCCAGGGTAGTATACTCGGACCTACTCTCTTCTTGATATTCATTAACGACCTCTGTAACATTAAAGTAAATAATTCCAAAATAGTTTCATATGCTGATGACACCGCCCTTACCTTCATTGCAGGTACTTGGACCGAACTCCAAGAAATCGCGCAAAGTGGCTTTAACGTTGCATATGATTGGCTACGTGCACACACCCTTACTTTAAACACAGCAAAAACCAAATTCGTTACCTTTTCTATCTCTACAATATCACAACCTAAAACTCCAGTAAAATTAATAGCCCACTCATGTCATTACCAATATCAAGCGTGCCACTGTCCCCTTGTTAATTCGGTCAACACAATCAAATATCTTGGCATAACTCTAGATAAAACCCTAAGTTTTAAAGCCCACATTGAAGATTTAACCAGCAGAGTCCGTAAATTAATCTTTATTTTCAAATCACTTCGTCACGTCACTAATCAGAATATTATACGCAACGTTTATTTTGCACTTTGTCTTTCTATCATATCTTACTGCATTTCATGTTGGGGTGGTGCCGCAAAAACTATCTTGAAACCTTTAGAAATCGCACACAGATCAATTTTAAAGATTATGGCCTTTCGACCCATATTATATCCGACAATTCAGCTCTACAAAGATCACAACGTTCTTAATGTAAGACAATTGTTTATACTACATACAGTGATGTTACAACATCGTAAGGTTCCATATATCGAAATTACCAAGAGGCGTAAGGACAAAATTTGCAGTATTCCGACAGTCTACTCTCATTTTGCTAAAAGGTTTTTCTCATATGTCGGTCCCTTTCTTTATAATAAAATCAATTTTAATATTCCTATTTATGAACTATCTAATTACAAATGTAAGAAAGCCGTGTACTCCTTCCTACTAAACAAGAGTTATGAAGAGACAGAACAGTACTTATTAACTAACTAATTTATATTATATTAATATAATTCTATTAAGAGCTCACACACACACACACACACACACACACACACACACACACACACACACACACACACACGCACACACACACACACACACACACAAAATCTGTAGTACTAAAAAGTTAAGAGCATTTTTTGCTTTCCGATCACTTTTGTAAGGGGGTAAGGGACTGAATCTCCTTAATACAGGCTATTTCTTAGTCTAGCAAGGAGAACAGAACGTCACCCTCACTAGTATTTTTGTAATGTATCTCATGTAAGACTTTTTTTTTATTTTATTATTTTATATGTACTACAAGTTAAAGTTTTTAAATAAATTATTATTATTATTATTATTATTATATATATATAAGAGTGGATTGTATGAATCTACACACCATCGATAGATCCGTCTTTATCTTGGGAGTTGGAGTCAGATGATGTGTCATAGGTCACGTAATATTGCGGTTAATTAATTAATTTTTATTCCCGACGTTTCGGGTGCTTTATAGCACCCTGGTCACGAGAGGGACTGAGATGTTTGACAGCCCGATATCGAAGTTAGGCTTCACCTTCAGTTTTGATCCGATCTACGCAAAATGAGCTTACGGTATCTTGAAATCTTGCATTGGTATGCTTGGGTTTGAATTTAATTTCGTTAATTATGGGATCTTCATCAGATGGCAGCGCACATGCATCAGCTGCAACGCCTCCAGTGACTCAGCATGGTGTAGCTGGCCACGCAGAGCTCGCCACAATTACTTGCAGGGCGCGACATTACGCCTTACACCAATTTGGCTCTACCCGACTATGCTGATCACGAAAAAGTTCGAGAACAACAGCAGGTAGAAAGGATAGAAACCGACATAACATAGATAATGGATACGTCGGAGTATAATTTTATAATACGACAATTTTAATCGGACGAAATATATACAAAAATGTCAAAACAGACCCCATAACTAACACGCTTAAAACAACTGTCAATTTAATAAATAAATACTCCGAAAAATTAAATATTGACCTGAATTCGCTAATACCATCATGGACCAAAGAGGTTGTATGGGTTACCGAAGATACAAAAACCAAACGCTCCACTACGTCTCATAGTGAGGCAGATAGATTCACAGACTTATAAGCTGGCACAACACTTGGCAAAAATACCACAAGCCGCTGAAGAATATAAGTCAATTTTTACTAAACATCAAGTGTAATAATTCTCTACAAGATGCAGGAGTGTACAAGCTAGATTATGAATGTGGTATCTTTTACATAGGACAAAAAAAAAGATCTATAAAAACCTGCGTGAAAGAACATATAGCTGATGTGAAGCACCGACACTCCGGGAAGTCTGCAGTCTGTGAACATGTTCAAGTTCATCTCCACCGGTACATCAGATTTGATAAATCACAAATCCTCATAAAAGAACATGGATTCCTACCAAAGATGATACGCGAGGCTATTGAAATTTAAAAAAAACATCCTAATTTCAATAGAGAAGATCGATGGGTTTGGATGGATGGGAAAATTAAAACCAAACCCAAGCATACCACTGCAAGCCTTCGAGATACTGTAAGCTTGTTTTGCGTAGATCGGACCAAAAATTAATATTCGAAAACAGAAGGCAGCCGCGCTAACTATGATATTTGGACCTCAAATATCTCTGTCTCCCGGGAGTAAAGTACCCGAAACTTCGGGAATTAAAAATAAGTTTAAAATAAGATAATTAAATAAATATTAAAAATCCGTATAGGTGGTATTGTTTAATGTAGTGTCGCCGTAAATTTTAACAATCATTATTTTGTTTGTAAAAGCTTGTGAAAGTTCAACGTTCAAGTAAAGTAAATAAATTTAATTTACTTTTTTCGTTGCTAGAATTAAACTTAAAACCGCTGTCGTTTCTTTCATCAAAAAAATTGCCATAATAATTTCCAACGTTTAATAACTTCCTCGTTTCGTAATAATCACTGCTTGAAGTGGCTACGAAATGCCACGGAATTTCAAGTTAAGAGTTTGTGTATTGTTAACTTTTTATGAATTTTTTTGTAATATTACATATTAAAACCAGTTAAAATATTTTTTATGATTATCTTAAATTACACTGATCATTATCTCAAATTATTTTAGAAATTCCAAGACAATACGATTTTGTCTTGTATCGCCGAGGCATAAATTGCTTAGCCACTTCGTTGACTTAGTCAAAATGAGTTAAAATAATACATAATTTTGAATTGAAAAGATAACAGGGACAGAATGTTTCAGACTTGGTTTTATAAATTTTTCTTCATCATTTTCCCATATTACTTATTCTGAACCTTCTCTGCAAATTTAAATGGTTGTTGCAAAATAACCCTGTATATAAATTGATGTATCAGTTTTGTAGAAAAGAATCAGTAAAGTAATTATTGAACTGAATTAGAAGAAGTGTCAGAGACAATTTCAAAGGAACAAGTATAATATTAACTTTGGCCTCTTGGTATATTTATGAAAATTTATAAATGTTAAAAAGTAAAAAGTAAAGTTATAAACCATATACGTCCCACTGCTGGACTCAGGCCTCCTCTAATTTCTGAGAGGGTTTTTAGGGCACGGAAATGTCCGCCACGCTGCCCCAATGCGTGATGACGAACTTCACGTCTGCGAAATAATTTTCTTTTAATTTTTCAGACTTGCAGGTCTATACATGGTAGAGCCATGCTGCAGCTATATTCGTGTGGCTGTAGAACGAAGAGTCAACCGGGGAAGGATCATGCTCTCACAGAATACCAGAGTAACTTAGCAGTTAAATACTGCTGTGATTAGTATGGTGAGTGTAGACAACCAGAGATCCTTTTTACTGGAAACGAGGTATTCCATCTTAGTTCTCAGGAGAGCAGGGAGTTTGTATTTTAATTCTTAATCCAAAAAATTTAAATTTTTATGGGCCACAGCATCCACTTATCATCAGGTGGACTGTGCGCGCGTTTGTCACTAATATTCTATAAAAATGCAGGTTTCCTAACGATTTTTTCCTTCACCGCCGAAAACGTTGTAATTCAGCACTTAAAAATGCAACTTACAATTAAAAATGTATGCAGAAATAAAAATTATTTTATTTGAAGTCTGGAAATAAATATGTCAGTAAATCTGTAGGGCAAATTATACGTATTTACAGCAAATTCTCATACAAAATATCAGGAAGGGTCTACATAAAAAATTAAAAATTTTAGCACGTAAAAGCGTTATTAAAAAGGTAATTATAATAATAAAGATTGAATGATTGATAAATAACCCCTGAGAATAAATGCTATCATGCTGTTTCTAAATATATGTACATTCAATGGTAAATATTATTTAAGAAAATGCTAGCCAGAACAGATAAAAGACTATACATAATCCAATGAATGATGGTATAAATAATGATTGATATGATGATGCTGAAATCTATAAGTCTTGAATAAAAATTATTCCATTTTATTATATTCTAGACCATCTGATGTCATTCAAGATGTCGGTCAATATATGCCAGGACTTTGTTAAACCCTCAGAAAAATGTATTTTTATAGATAAATTTCTAATTTCTTCATAAAAGCGCCCAATGCAAGCTTATTCCCGATTTTTTTTTCAATTCTCTTTTTAATTTGATGTAACGATGTGATTGAACTGAGCCCCTTTGTTGCCACTGTTCTCTGCGATAACTTTTATTCTATAAAATTTAATTATGATAACCGAGCACATAATTCACCTAATGATGAGTAAATGTTGTAACACACAGGCACTGACATCGAGTGTAAGTTAGGAATTTAAAATACAGATGATTCATATCTAAGAATTAGAATAGAATGCCTTGTAACCAGTGAAGGGTGCATTAATGCAAATATTTACAGCACGTCAATAAAAATGAAAGAAAATATTGAAATAATATATTGCATCATCTTCTGTTAGAAATAATTCATAATATAAAATGGAACAAGTTTTATTTGAAAATACATTTTAACACTCTTCTCACGTATCTACATCTCTCAATGGGGTTGTAAAACAAATAAAATTTCAACGGACACGGATAAAATTATAACCAAGAAACTGTTTTTAAATATTATTGTAGGAACATTGTTGTTGAAAATATTTTGTGACAAATGATTGCATGTTTCACTGCAGAATATAAAGTACATTACTTATTGTGACTTTATAGCATGATTCTCAAAAGAACACACAATTATATTGAAAAAATTATATTTGTATGCCTTACATAGCGTACTAATAATTGTGACCCTCGCAAGACCTTAAATGTTTAAACCTACCTATGTTTGACAAATAAACTATTCCCACTCTGATTTTGATTCTGTGAATACGTCTTTATTAGGTATAATTCCTATGAAATTATACTATAAAGTTAAAATATGTTCATTTTGAATAATTAATAGTATTACAGTAGTGTAAACGCCTAATGCCTTTAAAATTCAAACGTACAGGCTTACTACTTACTTACTACGTACTTTAATACTCAAATTATAAAAAATTTAACTTACGTGATAAATAAATCCACTTTAATGTGGGACTTAAGAATAGCAAGTGAACGCAGTCCTCTTTTACTAGTTTCTGCTGTAGACTATGGCTCAGTCCCTAACTTCTCGTCTGTCTTCGGGAGAATCGTGTTGTTTGGATTAACTATCACCGCACACGATATTAATGTGTATGAGAGCGAAGCCTTTTTATCGGATCCTTGTATGTAAAAATAGTAAGCACTTTCCGAGCGCAAATAGATTTCCTTAAGTGAATTCACATTCCGCATTAATATGTGTAATTTGCTTAAATTAATCTCATACAAGTGGAAAAGGGTCCAAATTCAATTTGCTGTTTTGAGCCCCTTTCACTAAAAACGGAGTCCTTCCACCAGAGTATTAATTAAAATACTAATATCCTTTTTCACTAGCCCATAAAAGTTAAATATATGCGTCTGCATTGTAGGGAAGATATAATTGTACTATTGTTGTCTGGCTGCGATATATACATATGTATATAAGAAATGATAGATAACATTAAATGCATTTATTTTACATATAATAATATAAATTAAAAATTAACTGAAATTAATAAATAACCCAACTGACATAAGTCCTTGGCAGGATAGACCAGGTGGCAGTGGGTTATGCGGAAAGGAAAATAAATCAGCTAAAGATGCAGGTGGTATAGAAGAGTATCGCAATATGTATTTGAGCCCAGATCAGTCCATCACGGAATACTAGATACCCAAGATAACTAGAAAGACTAATCAGGATTAACACGTTTGTAAAAACGACTATCGGCAGAAACATAAGCCATTTTTTATTTTGTTCGCATAGTCGTTTCGGCCTTCACGAGAATCTTATATAACGGAATGATAATAACGACCAAAAATACATTTTGTACCTTGACTGGCCTATTCCATCAACACAATGTCGAGTTATTTCCCAAAAATTGTAGTAATTCGGTCCTAGCAGAGCTTGGCGAGTTCATTTTCGAGCACGGCTTTCAGCGAGTACTTATAATATGACCGATTTCCTAATCCACAAAACCTTGCTAGTAGATCTAGCTTCTAGTGTAGAAAATCGTAAGAGACCTACTTGACTTGGTAGGATCGCGGTAAATTTGACAGATGTTGACGGTGCCATCCCTTTGGATGTATCTCCATTAATTATTGATCTTAATAGCCCGATCCTATATCACTTAGACCTCGAAGATAGTCACCGAAACGAAACACGAGAAGTGATAATAAGCTATTGATATAATGGGAGAACTATTAACCGTCATACGGGCTCCAGACTCCTGTGTGATTCACGGCGTGAATTCACGCCGTAATTTTGCCGCGAACTCGTCGCAAAAAACACATCCCTCCACATTCGCAGCCGTTCACAGTTTAGTTCGCGCGCTCGTCGAGGATGGACGCTGAAATATGCACTGCTAATGCACTGATGATGACGCTATACGCTTTGGCTCACGACAATTACGTGTAGTATATAAAAGATAAATAAAACCGTATTTGTAGTCTTTTTTTTTACAATTATAGCTTTCTTCTAGAAAAGCATCGATCACGTCAAAGGCAATTCAAATGAGCTTGTAAATTTTGTCGCTGCTTGCTACAGACTTCCTTTCAGAATCCTTCACCTTTTTCTTATAATTTCTATAACTGGACATTAGATTTTCTTTTTTTTCAATCACTTACTTCAACGCTTTTTGTGGTAGAGCCATGCTGCAGTTATATTAGTAGTATAGTTGTAGTACGAATGGGTCGGCTCGACCGAGGCAGGACCACACTCTCACAGAATACCACACGTAAAATAGTAGCTTAATGCTGCTGTGTTTCGTATGGTAAGTGTAGAGAACCGGAGACCCTTTTTACTGGAAACGAGGCATTCCATTCTAGTCCTCATGGGTGAAAACGCATCTGCATTTTGATTCGTAATCGAGGATAGATGTAGATATCTATAGAATACAGCATCCACATACCATCAGGTGGACTTTGTGCTCGTTTGTCACTCTATCCTATAAAATAAAATAAAATAATATTCATTATTTCCTTTATTCGTATCCAAGCGTCATCTACTTTCATTTTATTTTTATAATCTTTATGTTTAGCATCCCATAAAATGGGTTCGGCATGATAATACTCGATCAACAAGAGTTCCTGCTCGTTCGTCCAACTGACGCTCATTTTGACGCACCGTCCACCGTAAAAAAATACAAATAAGCATAGCCTCACAGCAACGAGTCTCGCGCGTTACTGTTTTCACGCGCGAGTGTGGATGCGCTTGCGTTCACGGGAGGTTCACGCGTCGTAAACCCTTTGAAGCGGTCACAAAATACCGACACTGAACGGGGAACGTGGCGTGAAAAGGCGCGAAGCCCGTGAACGGGCGCGAAAGCCATCCACATTCGCGGTTCACGCCTTTCACGGGTGTTCACGGCGTGAATGTGGAGGGCGCTTCAGAAAAAAAATAGAGCGTATCATTGTTGTAAAATATCATTGCCATAGGCTTCTACTCCGTTCACAGACGGTAAAAAATGTCGTTTAGTGTAAATATTGGTGAGTTTAATAAGTTAGCATCAATTTCATCAATCTCGAGCATAGGCAGCTTTTAGAGATTTTGCGCAGGAATTGTTTGACTTAGTTCCTCTGTCTCCATTCCATTTTGAAGCGGTCCTCATGTTGATATTGAGGGGCAAGTATAGACTTGCCCCTCAATATCAACATGAGGACCTCATGAGGAGGAGGACTACCATATAGATGGTAGATATTATTAAATTATTTCATGTACTAGTAACAGCTTCCAATTACTTTAGTGAAAATGATGTACTCCAGACCGAATTTCGTTTACAGTGGCCAGCCTCAACGGAGACTAGCCATCGGTGCAGGACAGGAATATAGTGCCCAAGTGTATGCGCAAGCACAGGTGCACTCTCTATTCCCTCACTCTCGTAATCCGAAGGGACCGTAAATCGACAAGACCAGAGAGAAGAGAAGGTGCACGACTTTACGTGCTTTCCGAGGCATGGGGGTGCGACACTGCCAACTTCCTGACTCCGAGCAGCTACTGAGAATTTCTTGACGGATAATCTCAATAATTAATTTGTTTGGTCCGACCCGGGATTTGAAACCAGGACCTCATGATCAGCAGTCGCACTACTAAAACCACTAGACCAACGAGGCAGTCAAACCTAGTTAATATTCTTTCTATTAAAGTTGTTAAAAATGATTTACTAATATCCACGTAATGAAATGAAATGATGTGTCTTACCTAATTTAGAGAGTACCTCCCGCCCTCCCTGCGTGTACATGTCCCGTTCTCGTGACCACGAATCCCAACACCACTAAACTAGGAAAGACATACCACCGTCAATAGTACGATACGTATTTCACCTCCCAGGTGAAGTATAAACTCTGTGATTGCTAAACGCTAAGTCAAGTCAAGTAAGTCATCGGAAATCAAGCCTTCGAAAATTAATTGAAAAAGGCGGAATAGAAAGTTGTTCTATAAAAGAGGTATAACAACCCATCAATAGATTTTTTTCTTTTATTAGAAAATACTGTTACTCTGATTATCCGCTTGAAAAACGGCAATATTTGTTTACTCAACATTGATATTCGTTAAACGTAGTAACCTAAATCCAAACCAATTTACACAGATAGGTTGTTCTCTATGCTATACATTTTTTTCATCAAAAGAGATAGTGAAGGTACTAAATAAATGGTTCATTGAATTTTATTTATACGCACACATGCTACAAAAATAAAATTTATTTTAATATTATGGTATATGAACAATCGCTGGTCTTTTCTTTTTTCTGGCAAATCCTTAAATTTTCTGTATGGTAGTACACCAGCTTTTTCGTTTATTGTTATATATTATTATTTATAGCTCTATCGTGATCCTTTTTTTCTCTTCCCTTATATACAGTTTTAGCGGCAGGATTACTATTTGTTTTAATTACTACTAAATTACAGTATTGTGCATTCAATTTTAATTTGTTCGTAAGTACAATCCCAGTTTAGCTTAGATAAAGGTCCCCAAAGATTTTCACATTAATATAATTAAATGAAAGATGTCACACGCATAAAAAGTAGTGTCCACTACCACCACTCATATCCAAAAATTTACAGAAAATTCAGTAAATGGAGAAAATTTCGAAATCAAAGCCAACTACAAAATTAGTCATTTAAACAAATTTTAACAACAAAATAATATTCTCAATAAAAAACGCAGCAATACATTCATTTGGAATCGAACCAAAACTTTCATTTGACATAAAGCTCTATAGGTCTGTAAGACGTGGATATTAAAGTAGGTTTAGGAATAGCTGAAAACGCAAAACCGCATACAATCACGCACTGCGGCTGTAGTTTTGCTTAGTTTTATTTAAGTACCACCGTGGATTTCTGGTGAGTAGCGTGTGTTGTGGCTTTTGTTTTTAATTTAAGAAATAGAAAAGGTAGCGCCGCCGTCATGAGTACTGTGCTTCCTAACTAACAGATCAAAGACATCTAAACAGATACTTTTGCAAAATGTACAACGACGTGCAACCTCATCCCGATAAGTTTTTTTTAATTACCACAAAATGTCGATTGTTACTTTTGATAAAATATGGCCAGTATCTACAACATGAAAACACTTGATTTCGTATGACCATAACACCTGAAGAGCTGAATAAAAAAACCGAACGCGGTTAACCGCGGTGCGTGCGCCGCCATCCTATTGCTAAAAGACACTTACAAATCGCGCGCTTACAAACCGCGATACATATGAAGCAAGTTACGTTTTTAAAATCAGTCACTGAAAAAGTCGCTTATGCGTGCGCTTGTATAGAAAGCTATGTGTTACATTTTTTTGCGGTTTCAGATGTGCAGTTAAACGCGTGGGTTTAATCGCAGTGCGTGCTAAGCTAAAGAGAAAAAATGAATCCCTTTGAAAATATTTTTTTAAAATAGTATGAAGGGTTTAACCTGGATTGAAAGGAAGGTTAACTTTACTATACTACTATATAATATGCGCTACTACTTTTAAGATAATTGAAAAAAATAGAGAAATAAATCAATTTTAGTAGTAATTAAAACAAATAGTAATCCTGCCGCTTGACAATTATTTTAAGAATACTACATATAGGGGACGAAAAAAAGTGGACTACGGTAGTGGTATTGATGATAATATAATACAATAATCGGAAGAGAAAATTTGAGGATTTGGCAGAAAAAGAAAAGACCAGCGATTTCACCAACAAGCTCATACTCGTAACTCATAAAGACATCAAATTTCGTCTTTATTTAATTACAACAAAGTTTTAATAGAATGCATAATTTTATTCATTTTACCGGAGAAGCAAACTATTTCTTGCGTAATATTTACAATTCTAATTGAGTTGGATAAAGACGATATTCCATTCTTCGCGTTATATAAACAGACCTGAATACTTTGGGACAGTTTTTCATAATAATAAGTAATATGTAAGATACTTATTGCATAAGGTAAGTCACAAACTAAGTAGTGCAGATGCCAAGCATTTGGCTGCAACAGTTATCGCAATTAAAATACTAAGTTCACTCTTTGTATCCTTTTTTAATGGAAATACAAAAAAAGATTTAACATAAATCAATTTCGGGTAGAGATCACCCAGTCCCCATGTATAATGGTTTATTTGTGTTTACTGTGATACTGCTCCCACGATACAGGATAAATTATTTTTTAAGCCGTGATTGTTTAGGGTCTAAGAGCTCAATGCAAATTTCACAGTACGCCTGTTATCCGAGTTTGATCCCTGGCGGTAACAATGAAATTTTTAATTGCAATTTTAAGTGCTGATTTACCACGTGCTCGGCAATAAAGGAAAACATCGTGAAGAAACCTGCATGTCAGGGAAAAAGAAAAATACTTCAAAGTCATGTAAAGTTCGCCAACAAGCATTGGGGCGGCGCGGAGGGCATTCCTTTGCCCTAAAACCCTTTCATGAATTAGAGGAGGCCTGTGTCTACCTATGGGACATATATAGGCTGTAACTTTAACCGACTACAATATTTTTTGTTTAAGAACTACCGCTTTCTACTCCTGCTGGAAAACAACAGAGTATTGCCTGTTTCGTATCAAACACGCGTTTTCATTGAGTACAAATTGCTAGGTGGCAGTTCTTAGTATCAGTTTATTAATGTTGACAGTAATGTAAAACTTTTTTATTTTTTAAATCAGTGCTTGACTACAAAAACTTACGCTTAGAGTAGTATTGAAAGCTGTCCTGATTTGGATTCCCACAACTTCTTAGAAAGGACATCTTACTTTCCTCCAAGGACATCCTGCTTTGAGTTTGAACTCAATGCTTTACTTAAAGATGAGGTTTCCGAAAATCTCAATTCCAAAGAACTAAAGGTGATCGATTTCTAATGATAAATCATGGACATAAGCCAATGTGTGCGGGTAACTTTTTGTGGTGAATAGAAATGCTTGTGTTTTCAAGATGTTGAATAACAATGCTACTGATTATTCTAAGACTTAAGGTAACTTCCAGCAATCCTGATATATAAGAAACGTGCGGTTCCCTCAAATTGCGACTGTATCAACATTTCCATATTTTATTCAAGGGTTTCGCAAGTTTTGTTTGTATAGAACGGTAAGTGGAAATCGTAAATTGTGGAAAAGAAGAGCTGAAGTTTTGGTTACAAGATCTTCAATGTTTAATAAAAATTAAAAATAACTTGTACTGTATTTTTATAGTAAAGATTACAGTAACATTGTCATACATGAGAACTCGTTTATATTAAGTAGGAATATTGTAAGAAATTTTATTTTATGGAAAAATATCAGACATATATTTAATAAAAATATAATATTTCAAATGTTATTTAGACAATCAACTAAAGGTGAATTCCTAAAAAAACAGGGATAATAAATGCCACTTCACTATTATTCTTGAAAAAAAATTAAATTATGCAAAATTTGGTACATAATGTTGCGTGAACAAGTCAACTAGCGCCATCTAGTGTCAGGAACGAGAGCGAGGGGAGCTTTGCAGAAAATGACATCACAAATCTCTCAACCGACAGCGCCATCCGAAGAACTAAGTTTCTAGAAAATCTACACTCGAACACTAGTCGCTTTGCGCGCATTTACTTGAATATTGCGGATGCCTCATTACTAATTTGTATATATAGGCGCCGCAAGATGCGATCGGAGTAGTATTGGCTTTGGCGAGACAAGCGAAGCTTCGGAGCGGAATAAAGTGAATTAGTGTGTTTAATTATTAGTGTTTTAAGTTTTAATTTGTGTAAAGTAAATTAAAGTGTTAATTTGGGTGATTTTATCGGCAATTTTTATTGTCAAGAACCTCAAGCTCGTAACAATAAGTTACGTGAACTGTGAGTGTCTGCCATTAACATTATAATATTTCCTCAAAATGTAAACTGATTTATCATTGTGCAGTGAAATAAATTAAAGAATGATAATACCAGTCACAAAACCAATTAACAGGATGGATTACGATATCTACCCACAGAATCAGACTTCAATTTGCAGACCAATATATTTTAATCCCGATTAACCAACGTCGAATGAACGAACGGCTCAAATTTGCAATGATAACGAATACTGCTTTTAAGCAATAAGAAAAAAAATACAACGAGTATTATTATAATTATCTTCTCTAATTGAGTTTTATTTTTTACAGATTAAATTTTTTCTTCCATTACAATTTGAATTTAAATAGTTTTGATACTAGACCATGTCCTTAAATTTTATACAACCATGGGATTTAGGGTTAAGAAAATTAGCATCACAGTAGCAAGTCATTTGTTATTGGTACCGGTTCAATTTGATTCAATAATAACATTTTATTAATTATTTTTTATAGGAGAAGGGTGACAAACGAGCACACAATACAGCTGACGGTAAGTGGTTGCTATGGCCCATAGACAACTACACCTACCCTCGATTACGAATCAAAATGCAGCTGCGTTGTCACCCGTGTGGACTAAGATGGAATGCCTCCTTTTCAGTAAAAGTCATCCAGTCGTCTCCGATTCTCTACACTCACCATACGAAACATAGCGGAGTTAAGCTGTTATTTTACGCTGGTATTTTGTGAGAGCGTGATCTTTTCCCCACATTCGTGCTACAGCTATACTACTAATAGAGCTGCAGTACGGCTCTACCACGTACATCAATTTTGCTTTCATGTTTCAATATAGTATGGCAATCTAACAACTTACAAATAGCTTGTTTAATAAAAATAAACTAAAAGCGTTCTGTGAAAATAAGCCTTTATAATATCTGCAATATAGCATATCTTTTTTTTTAACACATGCTGTAACATTGTACCTGACATAGTGGCCGAAGAAGCTTCTCTTCTCTCTCTTTATCAGAAGCCCAAAAACGAATATCCCCTTGCCAATACTTCCCGGAGCCGAAGGTGAAAAAACTGAGCAGCAGTCTCCCAAAGACCAACCTTTTCTAGGTTGGTCTTTAGGTTGGTAGCTGAGAAGGTAAAAATTGCAAAGAAGAAGCACAGATTCAGTGCCGTAGCAGGCTTTGCGCGTGTAGGAATTCACAATTATAATCCATTTGGCGTGGATAAGATGTGGCTGGTCCACCGCGCACTAAGGCACACTAGCACAGGCTATCGCTAAGATAGGGCGCAGCAAGGAGCATGACCAGTTTTGGATTTTACCTACAAGCCAGGTTGGATTCTGGTAACATGCCTGAATAGGCAAGTCAGGATGGGATTATGGGTGAAGTTGGAAAACCGAAACCTTGGCCGGAGGAAGAGCTCTCTATAATACCTGAGGGCGAATTGCCTAAGCCATAGCTGGGCATGAAGTATCCGCTCCCCAGCGAAAGTGACTCTCTAGAAGAGGCTGCAGCAAGGGCACAAAATGAAGAACTCCATTTTGTGATCCGAAAATTCTTTCACTTTCGGGACGCACAGAATGGGTTCCTAGTCACTTTTTTTCTGCAGGACATATCTGCGAAAGATCTTTGGATCTTTCGACGAATTGATGGATCTTTTGACAGACTTCAAACGAAATTTATTTTTACCTTTAAATTGTATTTGAGAGGGAGATCCATTTTTGTGATATTTCAATTTATCTCGTAGAAATGTGGAAGGAAATTGTAAATAGAAACGTTCGTAGTTTACCTATAAATATTCATGTTTTCTTAATAAATTATAATTAGCCAGGGATTACGTCCATGTTTCATATTAAAATAAAACTTTTTTTGGATTAAAACTTTTAACATAATTAATAGCATTTCCGACCGTGTTTTCGCTAAAATATATTCCTAAAACAATCCCATTGACCTGTAACTGGTTTGGTATTTATACTAAAATAAGCGTTATTATTATTTAAGTTTTTGCATATGAATCTTATAAAATATTTTTGTTGAAATGATATTTCCTCAATACGGCCTGATTTATATTTCGCTAACGAAGGCTATGTTCAAAACAGGAACATTGACTTTGACGTTAAATACAATTCATAATTAAGCAATATAAAGTCTTCGTTGACTGACTATTCGCAAAATAAAAAAATAATTTTCGTTCGTTGAAAATATTATTGCCGGCTATGACGATAACATTTACAAAATCAACACATTTCCGCTTTAGATGCTAAAAGCTATCTCAATTTCAGACTGGAGCTCAACCCAGGATGTTCTCGTAGTACGAAACGGCTGCAATAAAAAAATAGATATGATTTTGCCTTGGCATATAGTCTGACGCAACTGGTTACTTCGCCTACGCGGATTCAACATGTGGAGGATCATGCACCTTCCCTGTTGGGCCTTCTGCTGACCTCTCACCCGGACGGATAACAGATTTCCGTCGACGCCCCTTTAGGCTCCTCGGACCATTGTCTTGTCCGGAGTGTGGTGCCACTCACGCTGAAATCGCGGTTGCATTATGCAGGCTGCCGCCGTGTTTGGCACTATAGGTCAGCCGATTGGGATGGGATGCGGTATTTCTTTGCATCCTACCCTTGGGGGCGGGTTTGCTTCTCGCCGGACGATCCCAACGTTGTTGCGGATTCTGTCGCTGATATGGTACTTCAGGGTATGGAACTTTTTATTCCTTCCTCTGTGGTGCCTATTGAAGGCAAATCTCAGCCATGGTTTGGTCGCTCCTGTAAAATAGCATCATGCTATAAGCAGGAGTACTACCAGGCCTGGGCTGACGCATCAGCGTCCCGGGATGTAAATACCAGCGCTCTAAAAAAGAAGTATAATTCCGCCTCTAGGTCTATTCTTCTTCTAGGTCAGAATTGGCGAGAAACTAGTTCGCCTTCCTTCTGGAACCCGTGCATTCTGGTCTCTCGCCAAGGCTGTGCATGGGAATTTCTATTCACAGGGATCTCTGCACAGGGAGGACGACTCACTGGCCCATACCGCAAAGGAGAAAGCCGATCTTCTAGGCTCTTTCTTTGCGTCTAACTCAATTCTCGATGACGGGGGGAGTACGCCGCCGACCATCCCGTGGTGTGAGTGCTCCATGCTGGAAATGCAGTTCACACAGCGCTCGGTTCACGAAGCACTCCTCTCCCTGGACATCCACAAGTCGAGTGGGCCTGACGGAATCCCCCCAATTGTGCTGAAGACATGTGCTCCAGAGTTGGCACTGGTTTTAACGCGGCTTTTCCAGTTCCGGTCTTTCGTCCACCCGATCCCTAAAAAAGGCGACCACTCAGACCCGTCCAACTACCGGCCTATCGCCATTACCTCCTTGTTCTCCAAAACAATTGAGTCCATTGTAAACTGCCAGCTCATAAGAGGTACCTTGAGGCAGTAGAATCCAAGCGGGAGGCATTGGCCGTTAGTTTGGACATTGCGAAGGCCTTCGATCGGGTTTGGCACAAAGCGCTTCTTTCGAAGCTCCCTTCTTATGGGCTTCCCGAGAAATTGTGCGATCGGATCACCAGCTTTCTTGCAGATCGGAGCATCAAGGTCGTTGTTGACGGTGCAAGCTCCGATTGCAAGCCTATCAATGCTGGTGTTCCACAGGGCTACGTGCTATCGCCAACGCTGTTTCTTCTGCATATCAATGATATGTTGCAAACCCGTAACATTCATTGTTATGCAAATGACAGCACTGGTGATGCTCTTTACACCGGTCGAGCCAATATTTCTCGGGAAAACGTCTCCGAGTGCCGGAATAAACTTGTGTCTGAAGTCGAGTCTTTGCTGAACAGAGTCTCGGATTGGGGGCGACTAAATCTAGTCCAGATTAACCCCCAGAAGACACAAGTTTACGCGTTAACCGCTAAAAAGAACCCCTTTGTCGTATCCCCTCAGTTTCAAGGCACTCCCCTTGTTGCCTCAGCCAGTATCGGAACCTCGGCGTCGACATATCGAGTGACGTGCAGTTTCGTGGTCACTTGGAAGGGAAGGCCAAATTGGCCTATAAAAAGCTTGGCGTGCTCAGCAGAGCGGGACAGTATTTCATGCCGGCACACATGGAATATATGGCTGCACATGAAATACTGTTCCCATCTCTGGGCTGGGGCTCCCCAGTACCAGCTCCTTCCACTTGACCGCATCCAGCGCAGAGCGGCTCGAATCGTCGAAGATCGATTGCTTTCCGATCGGCTCGATTCACTGGCATTGGGAAGAGATGTTGCATCCCTTTGCATTTTTTTTCGCATATACCATGGGGAGTGCTCTGAGGAATTGTTCGGATTAATCCCAGTCGCCAAATTTTGTGAACGCACTACGCAGCAAACGTACCGATACCATCCACACCATCTGGATGCTTGGCGGTCCACCACTGTACGTTTCAAAAGGAGTTTTCTTCCGCGTACAACCTCTCTGTGGAATAGTTTACCACCAGCGATTTTTCCGGACCGATACGACCTGGGAACCTTCAAGAAAAGAGCTTACTCCTTTCTAAAGGGCCGGCAACGCACTTGCAATTCCCCTGGTGTTGCGGTTGATCATGGGCGGCGGTAATCACTTTACATCAGGTGAGCCGCATGCTCGTTTGCCCCCTCTTCTATAAAAAAATAGATCGTTTTCTCAACTACAATAAGCTTAAGCAAATATTAGATAACTGTTAATTTAATTGGTAATAGTCATTCTCCCGATGCATGTTTAGGCCAAAACTCTGACAGACATGATTTAGGAGCTCTGTTTTTTTATATTATATTGAATATCGAACATCGAAAAAATTCTCTTTTCACACAAATATCCAATACTTTACGATAAAATACGTTTTCGTCATATGCCTTTCACGTAAGAAAAACATATCGAAATAATTCAATTAACGACCCAAAAGCTTCGATATAAGCCCCAATATCTCCGAAGTTCTACATCATTTTAACGTAAAATGTATACCAAAATAATCATCAACATTTGGTTAAACTATACTATGATTTTTATTTTTTAAATCGTTAATTCCATTCTAAGAAAACTTGTATAATGAAAGATCAAGATCGTTTGGTCGTACGGTATCATAGTGTGAGCGAGTGAATAGATATGAAATAAAATATCGCTCGCATAGGTCATCGCCCACTCGGAGCGTATAATAACTAAATTTGCGTAACCCCGAAATGTCAGAGGGCTCCTATATATCGCATCTACACAATATGAAGTTTATTGCTGACATTAGTCTTTTAAAAAATGGGATGGCTTAAAGAGCAGATTCAAGTCATCTTAATTGGTAATGATTTTTCTCATTACAACATATCCTAATTTTGGTTTGGTATTTTGACCGGTTTTACGCTGTCAATAATTCTAATGAATGGCGGTGTGTTAGTTTTTCTCAGAAAGGGTAATTATCAGTTATTTTTATTTTATCAAACTTTGACAAAAATTCGCATTTTCTCGCTGCTTCTTCTTGCTTTTCTTCGTCTTTACCAAAAAGTAAACTTTGGACATGTATCTCTCCCATTGTATTGGTTTTGCCATTATCATCACGTTGCCTATCAGGTAGATAAACGATCACAGTAACAGATATATCATGATTTCTGTTCGTACTCGGTTAAATGACATTCACACGAGTAAGCGTCTGGATATGTCATTTTGCCATGTATTTTATAGTTTCCTATTAGAGATAACGATTGCAAATTTTCAAATCGACTAGCCCCGCAACTCTGCTCCATTACTCGTACAAAAGCTTCTTTTTTGTATCAGTCATGGATTGTGGTCAAATTTATGGTCGCTACTTTATTACAAAAGTACATCTTCTACATCAGAACGAGGAATTCTTCCAATGCTAGTACCACCGATACTACTACTATCTTCCTTATGAGTGACAACCGTAGCCTTTTATAAATACGCGGTAATATGTTTACATTATCTGTTGATGCGCATTAGGGTTTGTTTTCATATGAAGAGCTGCATCTGCATTTGCATTACTCTTACATTTCTCATAAGTAATAAGTATGTTTACATAATCTTGTCCTCACAAATATCACCAAATGAGCAAGTATAATCCGTTAACAAAACGAATAGTTCAGTTACATTGATCCAAAGTAAATTGCAACAATAACAAACGATTGCGACAATTATGAACGAAATATACACATGCAATGCTACAAAAAGTAATGATAAACCCTAAATTCTTAACTGTTTTTTATATTTACTATCTCGCTTGCACTCAACCAACTCGAACACTTGTGCAGGGTGCACGCAAGTAGGCAATATAACGTTCACACGACTTAATATTTTAAACCCATTACTAACCATATGAAACATTATTTTTATTGACATATTTGTTAACTTAATATTCAATTTGTTTTAACAAACTTTAAATGATGATATTTTTCACTACTGATGCCAATATTGTTTCTTTATTACACCCCGAAAATCAGTATGAAACAGTTCTTACATTTGTTTTTATAAGTTTAATGTAATAATTGTTCCAATATTATAAAATTTGTCCATTCTGAGTATGTTTATTAATAATTTTAGGTACAATAATTATTAATAGTATTTTAAAATCTATATTGAAACATATTATTTTACTATGTGTGTATACTTGGTCACTCATGTCTTCACGCTACTTTTCTCATGAGCCAACGACCAAGTTAATAGTAAAACAAGTTAATAAGCAAGCAAAAATCAAGGAATTACGTAAATTATCAAGTAAATAATCAAGTGAGTAGTCAAGATAATAATTAGTAAACAGACAAGTTAATTTCAAGATCCAACAGTTGAGTGAATAAGCTAATATATAAGCACGTAAATAAGCAAGTTTATAAGCAAGTGAATAAGCAAATAAATTGGCAAGAAAAAACATGAAAAGGTTTTAGCAGTAAAGTATATGAGAAGGTAAGTAATCTAGTAAATTATCAGGTAAATTGCCACGTGATTTGTAAAGTTGATAAACAAGTAAGGAAGCAAGTAATTTGTAAAGACAGTAACAAGCGAGAAAAGTGGACAATATGGTAAGTGAGCAAGTAAAATGTCAGATAAAAAGGTAAATAAATAAGCAAATAACTAGTCCGTTAATAACTAAGTTAATTGTAAAGTAAGCAGTAGAATAAATTACTACGTAATAATCAGGTATATAAACAAGTAAATAGTCAAACAAAGAAGCAAGTAATCAGACAAGTACGTTAATTAGAAGGTGTAGTGGCAAGTAAATAAGTTAATAATCAAAAAATAAATTAACGGTTAAGGAATCATAAAGATAATAAACAAGTTTATAAGCAATAAATTGGCAAGTCAATGGCAAAGTAAATAGTTAAGGAAATAAGAAAGTATATAAACATTTTAATAATATATTCAATAAACAACTAAATACGTCAATCAAGTAAACTAAACAGCCAAGAGTATTTTCAAGTAAATAAGCAAATACGTAAGCAAGTAAAGTAAATTGGCGGCATGTTAATAAGATAGTGTATATGCAAATAAATAAACAAGTAATAACAATAAACAATATATTAATAAATAAATGTAATATATTAAAAAATAAAACTAATTTATTAATCAACTAGCTGTTCCCCGCGACTTCGTCTGCATGAAATTTGTTACGGTTGAATTCCAAGGATTTGCATTTTTTGCGAAAGACCCCAATTCTTTTTCTAAAATAAAAATAAGACTGAGTTACTCTTTATAACATCAGCTATCTGCTTTTTTTGTTATTTTTTAATAAATAAAAATAAAAATAAAATCTCTTTATTTCGGACAAACATCCATAATTGTTATTAGGTACAAAGGAACTTATAGCTATGTTAGTAATAATTAAGTGCAGACGAAAAATTAGTTAGTTATAATTAGTTTTAGTTAGTTAGTTTAAGTACAAACCAGGCCTACCCGAGGCACTGGGCTTATGCACATGCATATTCACCCAGTTTCCCATAATAGGACAATCTGGTTTGCCACTAATAGCCCTCAGTATGGTGTTGGAGCTACCACGTATTCTGCGCATGAGCGAGGCTACACGTTTGCGCAACACCGTCTCGAAGCCATCAGTGCGCGCTTGCGCATACATGCCCGATGCGGTGCAAAATCGCGGCAGACCCAACATCACCCTGAAGGCATTATTATACTGTACTCGGAGTGCACTGAAAGCCCCCCGCGTATAGTCAACCCACAGATTACACGTGTACATTGTTTGGCAGAAGGCTTTAAACAATGTTATTTTAACTTCTGTGGTACATCGTGAAAATCTGCGGGCTAACATATTGCAGCGGACTGCCAACGCTCTCCTTTCCATCTCCATATCACAGTCATTCCTCAGCTTCTCGTTCACAATGTGACCGAGATACTTGAAGGACGATACGCGATGTAGAGCTACTCCGTTTAGGTACACTGGCGGAACATTAAGAGCTCTGCGACTCTCTGCCTTAAATACTATAAACTCGCTCTTCTTTACATTGTAAAGAAGACCTTGAGACTCAGCAAAACGCTCACAAACGCTCATCAGTCTTCTGAGAGCAGCGACTGATAGACTCAGCAGCACCATTTCGTCGGCATAACTAATACTATTGACACAAAGACCGTCTATAGAGCATCCGACACGCATGCTGCTGAGCCCACGAATCAGCTGATCAATATAGCAATTAAATAGTGTGGGAGAGGTCAAACCACCTTGTCTCACCCCACATTTAAGCTTAAACTCATCAGAAAACTGTCCAAGCCATCTGACTTGGTTAGTCTGATGTCCATACCAGTATTTAAACACATTGACAATGTCATTCGGGACACCACTCGCCAAGAGCTTCGCCCAAAGAATATCATACTGTACCAAGTCAAACGCCTTTGACAGATCCAGAAAAGCAGCATACACACATGTTTTTCTGCAAGTGTAGTACTTAATTATATGCTTGAGGGTCATAATAGCACACTCAGTGGATAACCCTGGCCGAAAACCGAACTGGGCGTCGCGAAACTTAAGATGTTGTTTAAGTTGTCTCTCAAGTAAACAATCATGTACTTTAGCCGTCACAGTTGCTAATGAGATCGGTCGGTAGTTGGTCTTATCCGAAATATCCCCAGTTTTATTTTTAAAAATTGGAACTACGACCGTTCTCATTAGATCCGCAGGTAAGTAGGCATGCCTCCTACAGATTGTGAACAGCATTCCCAGCAACCTTGGTAGGTGAGGCCCCGCGTAAAGGAAATGCTCGATGCTGAGGCCGTCGTGCCCTGGCGACTTGCCACGCTTCATTCCCTTTATCGCCTCGAAAACCTCCTTGGCAGTGAAACGTTCTGGCACGCCGGTCAAGATCGGCTCAGCAACCACACTATCACATTTACCAGCATTGCCTGTGGCGGTGACGGGCTGAACCTGGAAATGCGCTCGAAACAAGTTCGCAACATCCTTAGGGTCACTAGCGCCGTCGACACTCACCGGCACGCCGGACTTTGGACCCATTTTCTTTGTTTGCTGCCAAAAACCCCGAAAGTCTTTATTTTCATGTTTACAAGCTAGTATATTCATTTTAATTTGCTCTTGGTGATTTTGGCAGTATTTCAATTTGTTTTTAAAAGCTTTATGTACGATATAATGTCACTCTCACATGTACATGTCGATATGTACATTATTTATAAACAGTGGTATTAGAATATCCGCTGCGCGAAACTTTTGCTCTAAATCAATGCAGGTGCCTTTTTCGCTGTTAAAACGGTTCCTATATTTTTTCCTCTGCACTAATTTCCACTCTTCACTTTTTTCCTGTTCCTTCCAAGTAATACCATTATTATTACTACGCACAAGGTCCGACGTACTCATTTGTGTATTAGTTTTTATGATTGCGCGTTCAGGATCTATGCGATGCTCGTTTAATGAGGCCAGTAACGCGGTTTCAGACACGTTCGAAACCTCTGCATGGGCCTCCACGGGTACCTCGATGCGCTGTGTAACAGAGACAGATGATTCGCCATCCGGTGCACGCGATGGAGACGGGAAGCGCTGCGCAGGGGCAGACCGTGTGCCACTAGTAGTGCACTGACTCATTGCCACGGTCATCTTTGTGTGAATATTAGATGTCGTTGTCTCGGGCGGTATATGTATTATACCAATGGGACCACTTTCACAATTAAAACTATCTTGCAAATTAGCAGATCCCCGTATTCTATTCACATAATTATTGCACTCAAAATTTTTGACTAAGGACGCTTGCTTAAGATTCGTCACTTCATTTTTTAACTGTGTAAAATTCTCGCTATTTACATAATCCTCCTTAACATACTCGAGTTCATTTCGCAGCGTAATCAAATCTTTAAGTAACCTAGTGACATCGATATGATCAAATGTGACTGGAGGCAGCTTATGCAAGTCACGAGCCACAAATATCGGCAATTCTTCAGGGTCCACCTCTTTAATTGTACTGATGATGTCCTCCAGTTCTCGCTGACTTTTTCCTTCTCTCTTACGAAGAACTTTTCTTCTTGATTTTCTGAGCGACTCGAACAGAAGATTCTTCGCTGCCAAAATATCCTTAGGCTTGAAAGCTGTTATACACAACCTGATAATTCCATCCTCGTCCATAATATCACATTTATTCTGAATAAACGCTAATAGCTCATTTATTACAATATTGCACGAAGCACACTTCACGGTGGAGGTCGTTGACCCCGCCGGACCGGTCATCGATAACGCGGACACTCACAGCTAAGCGCAAGAGACGACTATGATTATGATATGACGATTATGATTATGATATAATATTTGATTATTTTATTTTTATTAGAAATATTACTATTTGTAAAATGATAATATGTACAAAGCATAAGCCATTAAATTTATTAGAAATATTACAATATTATCAGTTCAGAGCTTCCCTGTAAACGGTATTTGATGTTGTTTTACTTTGTGGCAACAAAATCAATTTATTTTTAGAACCTCCGACCCGCGACAGGCCAACATACATTTGGCATGAATTAAACATTCTTTTAATGACGGGAAGAGCCTGTCGGAAATCTCCAGAAAATACAAAAGTAACCCGCCCACGAGAGCAGAGGAGTTTCTGAGATCTATTAAGGCTCTGTCCACGGCCTCTATACGTGCTCTATGGCTCATGGTGCATTCATCCCACATAATCAATTAGACGTCTTGTAATAATTTACCAAGTTTTGCGGATAGAAAATGTAGACTATTGCTCAAGAATAACGGTTAGTATAAGTTTAAAAGTAGAATGAGCAGTTTTTTTTTTAAATCCTTTAAGAGAGTTAGAGTACTTAAACTTATTGTACCCCAAAAAATAATACAACAATATAAAGAAAACGTATTAGACATTTTTAATTACTGTAATATAAAACTTCACATGACCCTATTAATTGAACAATTCAACAATAAAAGCATCCAAGTACCCGTATCTCATACAGTAATTACAAGAAATATTACTAAACAAAAATTACTTGTGCCTAGGATCTCAAATTACTATGGTAGGCGAACTATTGAATTTTTAATCCCAACTTTTATAAACAGCATCCCGCAAAACATTCAAAAAGATTTAAACACAAAAAACTATAAACATAAACTCAAAAAATATTATTACATCGTCTTATAACATCATTTACAATCATAGTTATAATTTAGTTTGTATAATAGTGAAACACTCTGTATAAAGTTAAGTACTTTGCGCTGCCTAATAGAACCGGTTCGTCGAATAGTGCCAGGTGAGAATTGCAAATGGGTGCTTACCACTTACACAATAAAGAAGGCGTATTTATTTATATGTATATACATATTTATTGTTTTGTTTTTTTTTTTTTTAACTTTTAGTAAATTAATTAAATATTTATGTAAAGCAGTGCGTTAGTTGCGAATGTGAGTACCAATACAAACCATTATTGGTTTAATGGTACAAATAAAGCAAATATGTAAGAATACTTTTGATAAATAAAAAAAAGTAATTCCTGTGAGAGGGAGAGAGAGTAATTCCTGACGAAGCAACTGCTATCGCTATTTTCCCCGATTGTTGTATGTTAGCAAGTATCTTATGGAGAGCGCGAACTTCGAGAGAAACATCAATACTATTTGCTGAATTGGTTGCTGAATTAACAAAGACTTTAAAAGTGAAAATTTTTACTTAAATTACATGCTTAATGTAATTGGTTGTTATGCATGGTACGGGTACTGATATAGCTTTGAATACGAAGTGAATTATTTGGATATAACAATTAATATCAAGGTACGAATAATGTGGCCCAGTTTGTACCGGCGTTAGTAATGCATATATTAACATGAAAAAGTAGTTATTGTGACATAACTGTAATAGTTAGACATAAGGTATAGCATTTTTTTGTAGATATTGATGTTCTCTATAAAACTGTAGTATATCACTTTGCTCTATCGTCAATAATTTCCGCTGCGTATGCAATATAAGGATTTTTCGGCGTTACTATTGCATATTTTAACATAAAAAAGTAGTTATTTTAACATAACTGTAGTAGTTTTGTTTTAAAATATGATACCACGGACTTTTTTGTAGATATTAATATTTTCTATAAAACTGTGGTATATCAAATTTGCTCTATTGTCAATAGTTTCCGCAGCGTGCACGATATAAGAATTCTTTTGGTAATTTTTTTTACACCGTGGTTACATTAACTAAGTTTTCATACGAATTCCTAACTTTTTGAAAATACACTACAGGCTATGTTCATCAGGGATAATGTAGGATTTTAATGGTGAGAGAATTTTTCAAATCGGTCCGGTAGTCTCGGAGCCTATTCAATTCAAACAAACAAATCTTTCCTCTTTATAATATTAGTGTAGATGTAGATGTAGATAAAACTTATTAAAAAACTTTCCGAACTAAATGGTCTGATAGTAACATGATAAACATTTTATCTTATATTGCAAACTATGAGTTACAGCCTATAAACGTCTCACAATTGGGCACAAGCTTATGTCCGAAAGGGATATGGAGAAAATTGTTTGCTGCGCTGCTCAAAGGCGCACTGATGGAGTTTATAGTCTTCAAATATTTATTCTTTAGACATTTAGGTTTTCTTACGATGTTTTTCTTGAAAAAAAAATTGAGTTCTATTCCTCTCTTCGAATCTTAAACATTCAGTGCAAATAATATATCGCCTTTTACTTTATTTTATTTATGTTTTTCTACAATAATTTCGCAGATTAATATTTATTTTTGCTCTTCCGTATAGTTTTAAAAGTTACCATCTGACATGTTGGTTTTGATATCTACAGTTCTATTTAAATTTGTTTTTATTTATAGCATACCGATATTTTTTATTGGCAACCAAAATAATATACATTGCAGAAGCCTTTCATACAAAGCAAACGTGAAATATATTTGCGTGACCTAAGTATACTTTAAATACATAGCACTGTCTGAATTTACGCCCGCGTGATGTGTCACGTCCGGCAAGGGTATAAGTCTGCTTGGCGGAGAAAAATATTCGTGGCTTGTTTCATCTGTAAAAGTAAAATTTCTTTGTTGAGGGATAATGAAAAATGTTTCTTACGTCATAATAATTTGTAAAGTTTGTCGAAAGCTTATTTTGTTTGAATAGACCTCTTCTACTCTTATATCTCTACTAATATATAGGTACATAATCGTATTACTTTTCTTAACAGACTTAAATAAGTTACAGTAGTACTAGACGTAATACACCTTTGACATTGTTCTTGATATAACATGATCAATGGGGGCCACAAAAACTTCTGGACCCTTTCTCTGAGTCGTCCTCCGTAACACTCACACAGTCAGATACAGTGATGTTTTCTTATAAATACTTTTCAATTATTAATAATCCATCATTTATCATTATCAAATTATTTATTCATCGAGCTTATCAAAAGTCCACAACTGAACATTGCCCATATATGCCCCATAGATCATTTTATATTTCCCATCTATTTGCCATAGTTGCCACGCTTGGCAGGTAGAATGGCAGCTGCAGTTTTTTATATTATTTTTAGTTGTTACTATGATGACTCTGCCGCTCATCTCCTGTTTTATATGCATCCACGGGAGGATATGGGGTTGTGGATATTCTTAAGCAGGCACTACACAATAAAGTCTTCTTTAAGCATAGTATTAAAAATCAATTATATTATATATTGAGATTTTATATTTATTCGAACAAATAAATTATTAAAGCAATATTAATATTGACAAGCGCGTGTATGTGCAAATTTCTTCACAACTCGCAATGCATTAGTGTTCCTTACATATTAACTATAGGCCGTATTTTTATTTGGACATTCCGCATACAATTCACAAGTTAAGTTGGAATGACTCTTGCATAGATTCAAAAGTAACTGATGACCATCATTTTAGTACTACAAATGTCATAAATTATAACATGAATTTAAAAAAAAAATATTTCCAATACCTTTAGGTAAGGCAGCTACTAGTTAAGTGCTGCAAGTCTTTACCACCCGTATTTTAAAGGATTACAAAGGAAATATGTAGCTTAGTAATGTTGTAAGTATATTTATTTAAAAAAAATACAGACCCAACGGAGTGTAATAGCCCGATATCCATTTACGTCACAAAGTAAATAAGGCGAGTAAATATTTTAATAAATTATGGTCGTATTTTTAATTAAACGAAGCTGCCTGACGTTTATTGGGTTGTCAGGTTTTGATGAATCAAAAATAGTGTTGTGGCTAAATGACTGAACGGAAAACAAAATGACTCAGTGACAAAGAAAACGACTGAATGGTAAAAAAAATTATTTTTTAACTGAAGATTTTAAAAATTACGTCAAGAATTATTTAAAATACATCAATGTTGTCAGTTCATCAGGCGAAAATTATCTATAGTGTATGTCGTCATAGGGATTTCATTAAAAAAAAACTATCCTTGAGTATTACATTTTTTATTCATCGTCATCAGGTTTAATATCGTCACTGTCATTGTCAGTAACATTTATTATAAACTTATTATTATTAAGTGAGCCACGCAGCTACTCCATTTTCGGCAGTCACTTCATTTAGTTATTCTTCGAAAAGTTTTTTTACATCTTTCATTTTGAAGGTCTTGTTGTTTCTTGTAACATACCCTTTGGCCTTTGGCCTGCGCCCAAATCAGCTCAAAGGGATTGAGCTCACAATGGTAAGGTGACAAACGTAAAACAGTGACTCCACTGTTCATGTTTGTGCCGCCGTTACAATGTCTATAAGAATGGCTTTTATCATTTGTAATTGAATGGGATATTTTTGCTCGCCATCCACTTTTGTATTTCTTGGTTTATTCCACGTGTGTTGTGACTTTGTAGGCAGCGATTCTAACTTTCTGGAGTGATAGGGGTTTATCCATCACCACTACGGAATTAGGTTTTAGTTTGGGTAAAACTCCACTAAACCACTCCTCAAAACACTCGGCATTCATCTCTTGATAGTAATCTTCTTTTCCTTTTTTAGCCTCAAACACGGGTAATCTCTCTTCTACAAATCATTCTTCCCTGCCTATACGGCTAATAATTAGCCGTTTGCCTTTACCTGAAGGCCCTTTCAAGCCGGTGCTTAACCCTTCTAAGAATGCCTGCCGGGACGATTGTACAGTCTGGTCAATCCATCTTCGGTGTATGACCTTCGAGAAAATGAAAATTACCAATTACTCATTAAATTAATCGATGCTATGCAATACCTACACTGTAATAGATAAATAAAACAGAGAAAATTTCATTACCTTTGTTGATCCAATCCAAATCAAAAAACAAATCCAAGGTTTCATCTTGGTAATAAATGTACCTTCCTTCACTGCGATAATCTTTAATTTTTTGAAGGTATCGCTGGCGCCACAAAACAATATCGCGTTGATTTTGTGGTGTATTTGAAATTTAAGTGTTTTAAAATTTTCCTCAAGGTACTTTAAGAGAAGTTCGCTAAATCTAGGTCATCATTAACAACCTTAAGAATCTGTAATTTAAACGGATTTTGGGTAAGAAAATCTACGCAATAGAAAAAAGTCAAAAAGAACCTCAAAAAAACGCTATTTGTGCGTCGGCGCGTAAATATGCAGCTTTGATTTGTGTGATAGTGACGTGACAGTCGTCGTCACGAACATTGTATCTTTCATGCACACATAGCGCCGCGTGCAAAGTCTTAAGAAAATAACACTAAAGTTACCTTTGTAAAGGTGGGTGCCTCATTTGCATAAAAAATTGGTGTACTTTTCGCCTTATAGCTGCTAAGGTGAAATCGTCTAATTTATTCTTGAAATTATGTTTCGGTCCAAGTTTTTCGGGAGACTTAAATTGCTTTTTTTGTATTCTTTTAATGCATTGAACACTGTGGTCATACCGATTCCCAAATTCATTCACTCCCAATTCAGATTCAGCTCTCTTTGAAACACACGTTTTTTCGGGGTCTTCAGTAGGTGATACCGAAGCAGTTTCATGCTCAAATACGTATTTGTAGACATTGCGGACCATAAGCTTTTCGGTAACACTAAAATAAGCCCGTGGTCTCTTCTTTTTTTGGGGAAAAAGAGCTTTTACTCGACGTGCTTGGTTGAGGTTCCATATCGTTTGTACGAAACAATTTAAAAACACAATAACTCAACAATAAAAAAGAATACAAACACAACGTAACAAAAAAATAACAAGAATCTAAAGAAAAGCAACAGGCGATCAACAGCGATTGACGCTGTTTTGCCTTGAAACTCAAAGAATAATTCGAATAAACCTCTTTTTATTTATTTTTATCACGAGGAATGCTAACTCATTCAGACGTTGCGGGGGCAAGTACTGGTTATGTTGAACTCGCGCCGACTAAAACGCCATGGTATTTTACCTTCGCTGTATATTGAAGGGTCCGCGAGAACGCTTTCGCACAAAACCGAAGCTCTCTAACTGTACTAATATATATACTTGTACCCACTTGAAATTTATTCTCGGATGCCATGAAATCAGGAAAATAGAGTACTGGGCACAAATAAGAAAGTTGACCCAAGCGGTGAAATATTATCTATGGACCCGCAGTCAACTACGTTTTGGCTGTGGAGGGTAGGAAGAGCGGCATATCATATTATCGGTTCTGTACTCTGCCCTATGTATGTGGATGAGGTGGTAAAGAACAGGACACCTTTCTCGGCGCGGTTAACATACGCATTGTGTTCGCCAAGCCCACTCATAGTAGTCACAGCGGGCGAGCTATGTGGATTCCTCGTAACTCATCGCAGGTGAACAAGTCACCGCTACTGAGCCCTCCACAAAACAACGATTAAACACTTGCAATAGGTCTCATGCAGTGACATTTTTGCACCAGTTTTAGGGTTCAAAATTTAGTTAAATCGCTATTACAAAAACTTTTATGAAAAGTAAAACTTATAAATAAAGTTACAAACTAAGAAAAATAACTTTACTCGTAATTCTTAGATACACTATCTAAGAATTTACTTCAGAAGTTATTACGGAGATTATTTTATTTATTTCTTAGCATTAATTCGGCTTTATTTTTATTAAAAGTTTTATTACTTTACGCTTATAAATGATCTGTCTAGAAATATCATAAGTTCAACGTAAAAATTATAATGTAATTTAAATAAGTGTATTAAAATCTCTATCCCGTATATTTCCAATCTTAAGCATGGAATTTAATATTTATATGAGAGAGCGAGCAATTTAAAAGTGAATTATAAAATATTTAATTAAAAAAGTCGTTTCCAACAAATCATCATCAATCAATCATACATTAAAAAAATACCCGTCTAATAAACGACCTTCCCGTTTTTGAACTCGGTTAAATACGATAAGACAAGAGCTCCGCTTGTGGCGAAAACCTCCCACATAAATGTTATTTAATGTTGATAGTGTTCATAATATTAAAAATTCAGATCTTGAATCTGTACGTCAGATTTTAGAATTTTCTAAACAAAAATATAAAACCTGCTGTAAAAATCTGCTTCATTTTGCTGCGGGATTTTCTGCTTTTGTATGCTATATTCGTGTAGTTGCATTCGACACAGATGTTGCGAGTTGTCAGTAGTATTAAAACTAAAATAGGTCACATAGAGGAAAACATAATGTTAAATTTGAAAGTATAACCGATAAAAATTTTTTAAAAAATTGATTAAGTTTTCAGATATAAAATTGCTCGTATGTTTCAAAATCGGCGTCGTTCTTTACGGGATGAACGGGTTGATGAATTTATTCGCTCATATAATATAATGTACATCGGAAGTTAAAAAATCAATATACACAAAAACATTGCGTTGCAACTTGCTGCAACAAAAAGACATCCACAACGCTGTTATTTTTTCGGTGCCTCATAATATTTACGGGGCAATTGTCGGACAAAAATTTACAATATAATAGATAATAAAATAATTAAAAATAACAATAACTTTATAAATAGTCTGTATTTTAAAATATTAATTTGTTATAAATTTAAATACAGATTTAAAGTAAACAATTTAAAGTAAAATATTAAATCAGTTTATGCTAAGTGTTAACACGCATGAAGAAGGTCCACGGGAGAAATAGCGCGCAGAGCCGCTGAATGGATATTTTAGCTGACCGACCCCGCAATGGTCACCCAACTATTCTGACTGCTGCTCAGAAGCACTATATCAGATTGCTAGCAGTCCATGAACCGACAATCAACGTCAGTACAATAAAAGGAGAGGCGTACCGCCGCTGAACTTTTAGTTAGCACTCAGACCATTTGAAAATGCTTACATCAGGCACGGCAACGTCAGCGACAGAGATTGCAGTGGGCTAGGCTCCACGAAAATGAAAAAGATGAGGAGAAAAACATTTAGCAAATCTGTCTCTACTTTGACAAATCGCGAATCAGTGCTCATCCAGATAACTGACGTGTCCGCGTCTGAAGAAGACTACTGAATTTTAACTGCTGACTTAACACGTGCTCGGCGGTGATGGAAAAAATCGTGAGGAAATCTACAATAATCAAAAATAAAAAAAGACGTGTGGCACTCGGGGACTGCCGCGGTAAAGCTATTGCATAGCATTTTGTATCAACTTATGCAATTATAATTATTTATTTATTTTATTCATGCAGTATTTCTTTTTCTTTGATATTAATTCAAGTTACACTTTTTGAGCGTGTTGACCGATAAGAAAACAATTTTTTTTCTTTTATTAAATAAATAAATAATAAATGTACTTTGTTCATTCATATTCAAAACACTTTATACACAAATTTTACAAGTACAGCTATTCACTGTTGTACATAAATACCTATACACCTATATACTTTCTCATAAATAGCTGCTTATGTATTCGTCCGATTTCGGAGCAGCTCGTCTCGATTCGTGCGAGCTTCGTAGAGTCGTACAACACGTCTAGTTGCACGCACACAAACACCGTGTCGAAGACTGCCGAAAAGAAACGACGTTAGACAATGCACGGCCTTCAAGCCACACCTCCGTGCCCGTCGGAGTGGGGAGCGTGAGGTTTTTTCGTTACGGAATTTCTGGATTCGGTCCTCGCGCTCAAGGCCCGCAATAGAAGCTTGCAATAGCTTAAAAATATATATTTTGAAGATATGGGAAGTTCGCCAACATGTATTGAAGCAGCGAGACGGACATTTCCTTGCACTAAACTCTTCTCAGAAACGAGAGGCCTGTGCTCAGCTATGGGACGTATATAGGCTGTAACTTTAACTTTTTCTACATCTATAGAACAGAACAGATAAAAATACGGCAAAAAGATACCTAGCTTTTAGCCGATTTGAATCACGAACTATTTATGGTTACAGCGTAATTGAAACTTGAATCATTTGAAATACGATATCGACTTTCTAATTGCGGTCGTCTATCGAATTAGAGATCGCTTCAATTTAGTAAAATACTTTTTTTTTCAATTTATACTAATGATGTTACCATTTGAACAGTATTTTTATTTTATTTTTGCAAAACTTTTTATATATAAATGAATAGGTTTTATATAAATCGTCATTTATATATATATATATATATATATATATATATATATATATATATATATATATATATATATATATATATATATATATATTCTTGTTTATCACCGAATTACCCATAAACAGATAGACCGATTTTGATAAATTGCTTTTTGTTTTTAGTGGTCCCTGTATGGTTTAGGTTCACAACTAGACGCGAAAGAAGGTGCTGTTGTGGAGATGCGCATATCACCCGTGCGAACCCTGGTGGATCGCTAGCTCAATTTAAAGCTACACGGAGTTCCTAAAAACTTGCTTATTTCTAATTATTATAATTAAAAGTCATCATAATGTTACTTTAATGACTTCTAGTGTAATGTCATACTCATTCCATGTTTATAATTAAAATGTTCATAGCGGGGCTCGTCATAAATTGCTTGCTTTGTTTTCCAGGAAAATGAGTTTCTGTTGTTCTTTCACTTAAAGCTTTCTGTAATTGGTAATTTTGAATAATATCTAGTTTACTTGAACAACAAGGTTTAGTAAAGAATATTATATAACGAATAAATTATAATAAAAAAACGAGTTTGGAAAATTAAATGAAATAAAGATATAATAATATATAGACGCGTACCGCGTAGATTATAATGTCGCGGGCTTGAATTAGCAACTACTCCGACCTTCAAACATTTTTTCTAAATCTGGATTTACACCTGTATGATTAACGCCTCCACGATACAGGAGAAATTTCGTTTTTTTAAACACAATTTGAGAACTAATTTCCTAACAAATAAAAAATAGAGCATAGCTGTCACTTGATAGAATAATGGCCTCAATATACGAGGAGTCTACAGATGCAAGTGATATAGGACCATGGATTGTAGCAATATTTGTCTATACTCAGCATTGGACTTGAACTGCAGTGACGATGATGATGATTTATTGGAAAAATATTTCAATTTATTTTATTTTTATATTAAAATATTTATTACTTGACCGTGTTCAAGTTAATTGCACATAATATATAAACGATAAGATATAGAAAAGACTACGGCATCTCTAGAAAATTAATTATTTTTATAAGCAGCATCAGTCTACAAGATGACTTTCTTCCCTACTACTGGTTGGTGCCACAAGCTATATGGTAAATACTGGTAATCTTAATTATTACTTATTATGGTTATCTTAATTAATAAGACGGCGCATAACTACAATCTAAACTGAGAGTTAGTGGTAATAAAACCATCTAGAGTAATTGCACTGTCTTAGTATAACAAAAGACTCCATTCAATGTAGTCTTGAACTTTAAAATCGTGCTGAAAGACAGACGCCGACAAATTATTCATATCTCTTGCAACACGCATTACGAATGATTATCTAAACCATTTGGTGTAAATGCGTGGAATATCTATAGCAAAGATGTGAAGACCCACCGACAGCCTAGTTATCCGATAGTGAAAAAGGTAAAGGAAGAATGAAAACATGTAATTACTGCACACACTCTCCGAAATGCATATTATAAAAAACCGAGAAGTTGGCTCTTCTGTGACACTCAAACACACAAACAAACTTTGTCAGCCTCACACACTATGTGTGTGAGGCTGACAAAGTTTGTTTTAACCAAACAAAGGACACCTAATATTAGTCACTAATTAGACTCTTAACACGTCTCTTCATTGAGTTTAATGCTGTTGGGTTTCATTTTGCTACACCAACTGATTAGTGACCGCCAATACGGTTTTCGCCGTGGTCGGTCAGCTGGTGATCTTCTGGTCTACCTCACTCACAGATGGGCGGAGGCAGTAGAGTTCAAGGGGGGGGCATTGGCCGTTAGTTTGGACATTGCGAAGGCCTTCGATCGGGTTTGGCACAAAGCGCTTCTTTCGAAGCTCCCTTCCTATGGGCTTCCCGAGAAATTGTGCGATTGGACCACCAGCTTTCTTGCAGATCGGAGCATCAAGGTCGTTGTAGATGGTGCAAGCTCTGATTGCAAGCCTATTAATGCTGGTGTTCCACAGGGCTGCGTGCTATCGCCAACGCTGTTTCTTCTGCATATCAATGATATGTTGCATACCCGTAACATTCACTGCTATGCGGATGACAGCATTGGTGATGCTCTTTACACCGGCCGAGCCAATATTTCTCGGGAAAACGTCTCCGAGTGCCGGGACAAACTTGTGTCTGAAGTCGAGTCTTTGCTGAACAGAGTCTCGGATTGGGAACGACTAAATCTAGTCCAGTTTAACCCCCAGAAGACACAAGTTTGCGCGTTAACCGCTAAAAAGAACCCCTTTGTCGTATCCCCTCAGTTTCAAGGCATTCCCCTTGTTGCCTCAGCCAGTATCGGAATCCTCGGCGTCGACATATCGAGTGACGTGCAGTTTCGTGGTCACTTGGAAGGGAAGGCCAAATTGGCCTCTAAAAAGCTTGGCGTGCTCAGCAGAGCGGAACACCACCGGCACACCGCCTGCAACTTTACAAGGCGCAGGTTCGGCCGCACATGGAATACTGTTCCCATCTCTGGGCTGGGGCTCCCCAGTACCAGCTCCTTCCACTTGACCGCATCCAGCGCAGAGCGGCTCGAATCGTCGACGACCGAGTGCTTTCCGATCGGCTCGATTCACTGGCGCTGCGAAGAGATGTTGCATCTCTTTGCGTCTTTTATCGCATCTATCACGGGGAGTGCTCTGAGGAATTGTTCGGATTAATCCCAGCCGCCAAATTTCGTGAACGCACTACACGGCAAACGTCCCGATACCATCCACACCATCTGGATGATTGGCGGTCCACCACTGTACGTTTCACAAGGACTTTTCTTCCACGTACAACTTCTCTGTGAAATAGTTTACCACCGGCGATTTTTCCGGACCGATACGACCTGGGGACCTTCAAGAAAAGAGCTTACTCCTTTCTAAAGGGCCTGCAACGCACCCGCAATTCTCCTGGTGTTGCGGTTGATCATAGGCGGCGGTAGTCACTTAACATCAGGTGAGCCGCATGCTCGTTTGCCCCCTCTTCTATAAAAAAAAACCTACCTATATGTGACAGCAACTCTCGGCATATAGCTCTGTCAATAAATGAGCATGATCAGACAATGGCCGCATAGACGGTGATTTGATATCTGTGCAGATAAAAGGTCTAGAGCAGTTCCAATACACAAAAAATTATTTTCAGTACTCCAAGGAGAATGAGTATGTACGTTGATTATTAAAATCACTATTATTTTATTTATCATCGTATTAGTTGAAAACACAATTATAATTGAAAACATTGCACGCTAGTCTCAATCTCAACTTTTGTTAATAATAATTGGTGGTCAACGGCACTTTTATATTTTTGTAGTAATTTTAATTTAGATTAAGAAATATGTGTCTGTTGATCCTGATATAAAAAAGGGTAGGTAAGTACGTGATTTTCCACATCTGGAGTCCGTAAAGGCGAAGTAAACAGTTGTGTCAGGCCATATGCCATGGCAGAGTCATAAACTGGTGTCCCTGAATTATCGGTTGAATTTAAAGCTCTAGATATCTACGGATAAGTTCTGGCGTAGTTCAGAATCTGTAACCATAATGGACGTGATCGATAAGTCGGTCTGTTTAGGCGTTAGCGCTGTGAAATCTGTAGAGGTGATGGTCGTAGTTGTATACGCGCAGACGTAAGATGGTACAGATACGTATCTTTAAAACAGCCAACTATCCGGTAAGAATATATTTGGATGCTGGGACACATAACAAATTAGACAGAACCAAATTACAAAGGCTTCTTGTATGTCAGCCGAAAACCCTAGGAAAAGTATATTGCTTGTTGACAGTCTTGAAACCTTTGTTAGTCCAAATAATTTCAGTTAATTTTACTCTTATGATCAAGTTCACATTAAAATTATTTTCGACGCCAATTAAGAACAAAATTAGTTTTTGTAGCAAGTCATAGATAAAATTTCAATTTCAAGCACACGCAGTTACTAGTAGTTAATAATTTATAAAATTAAAATCAAGCTTACCACAGCAAGACTTCAATATAGAATAGCTCATTCTGCCTAGATCGGATTAAAATAAGTAAATGAAAACTGAAATTACTAAGAATTTACTTTGGTATCGGTACTTCAAGCAGTCAAGACGTCAGTATTATGATCAAGTAAATTTAAAGGCGATAAAATCCATAAAAGAAGTATCAAATCTGATGTAGTGACTGGGGCGATGCTGTACGTGTTCACAGACTGCAGACTTCCCGGAGCGTCGATTCTTCACATCAGCTATATGTTCTTTAACGCGGGTTTTTATTGATCTTTTAGTTTGTCCTATGTAGGAGAGATCCTACAATTTCGTACAGAACTTCGTAGAGAATGTACAGGATCGCCCCCGTCACTACATCAGATTTGATAGACCGCAGATCCTCGCTAAAGAACACCGATTCCTTCCAAGAATGATTCGCGAGACTTTTAAAATCAAAAAACATCCTAATTTCAATAGAGAAGATGGCTGGGTGCTACCATCTGCTTGGAATCCTATAATAAATAAAATTAAATCCTAACCCAAGCATACAACTGCAAGACTTCAAGATACCATAAGTTCATACTGCATAGATCGGATATTTGTAGTATAGTTGTAGCACGAATGAGTCGCTTTGATCGGGGGAGGATCACGTTCTCACAGATTACCAGTGAAAAATAACAGCTTAATGTTGCTGTGTTTCGTATGGTGAGTGTAGAGGCCCGGGAATCCTTTATACTGGAAACGAGGCATTCTGCGTTAATCGTCAGGGGTATAATCGCATCGGCATTTTCAATCGTAATCGGGGAAATATACTGTAGATATTTATGGGCCACAGCAACCACATACTATTAGGTGGACTGTGTACTCGTTTGTCACCTTTATCCTATAAAAGATAGGTTCCACAGCTGGGCATATCAACATCCTCTAACTTCTGACAGAGTTAACTTATTCCATATTCCAAAAACGTGAGCAAACTTTTCTTGCCATACACATAACTTAATAAAAACAATATAAAGACAATTTGCACTTCCCCACCGTAATCGGTAAAATCCACACAATCTACAGTTAGTTAATAATTTACTGGTGAATATAATTGAGGGAGGCCTAAATTCAGAAATAATATGTATGCAAATGAAGTATAAAACTATGTATAGTGCAATCAATGCGTGTTACCAGTGACGGATTATGATCCCGAAATATTGTTCCTTACTGAGGGCCGTATGAGGAAGCTTAATTTCGCGTAGTGAACTATTTAGAGCCGGTGCTTGTCAGCGTGATAGACTTCTTAATGAAGATAGAACTAGAGTAATTGACATAGCCGAACGGATTTTTTCATGAAATTATTGTTTCATTTAGCTGTACTAACATGATGGAGCGTGAATAAAGCTAATAAAACGTTGTAAAAAGGTGATTTTTTTTCATTGGGATCTATTTTCTTTTGGTCCCAAGTCCAAAGGTATCGTTGGTAATATCGCCTGTCTTCGTTTTCAGGAGAGTTTTAAAAATACCCTGTCTATTAATTTAACAAAGACAAGGTCCAAACCCGGACCGAACCCTTATTTTGAACCATATGTATAGTTATTTCATGAGAAATACGGCCCTCAATGCTGTTACTGCTAATTGTGCACTTATTGCTAATCCACTCCGGAACGGAGAGGTCACCTTTATAATGAATGACGATTTAACATATAGTATAACATCAATCACAATATCATTGCAAGGTATAAACCTTGTCTTCATTCTAGGATGATGATTGAACAGCATGACTCATTAGTCATGCTGTCAACTCATATTGATTAAGTTAGTAGTATTTAAAAATGTAAACTAAAAATGAATGTGTATGTTTGTTAATTGCAAACTCTCTGCCTTTAGTACTTAAAATACATGCGGCTACCTAGTTCCTAATATTTTCTTTTAAAATGTTGGTTCTTAGCTATTGTTAAACGTCAGGAAATCGATAGAGGCAAATAATCATTGCTATAGTACATACTTAATAAAAGATGTTTATAACGAATCACAAAGACCGCTTATTGATAAAGTTCTGAACGTGAACTCATTTGTGTCAAGTCAATATTTGACTGAATACTTAATATTTATCTTATTAAAGGGACTTAATAAGATGAAACCTTTAGAGCTGAGACACCATTAACGTTTGTTTACTTAATTCAAAATGAAATATTGGATATTTCTTTAGTACACATACCACTTTGCAGTCTTTAGTATAAACTTCTAAATGTCAATTTTATTCTTCGATTGATCATGAATCAATTGATCTTTTCTAAGATATAAAACTCGTTTAATAGATTCAACTTTGTCAATATTTAACACTTGAATTTGAAGGAACTCTTAATGATTTCTCATTGAATAAAGCTACTTTTTCGGATTTTATCGCGCTTAGTTTATTTGATTTTAATGCCCGACGTTTCAGGTGTTTTCCAAAAACCGTGAACATCACGGGATTATTTTATATGACAACAAGATTAAGCAACTGTAATTTTATAGTCGCAAGTCTCAAAGTAATGAATTTGCTCCGAATTTTTTCTTCACTTCTATTAAATAGATTAAAACCGTCAGCATAATACGGACGATTGCCTCTAATCTAATGTCATGTGTAATCTCTAAGCACGAACTTTGCGTGTGTCTAACCTCTAAACTAATGCATATAACCATAACCGTAGTTCAGAATTTAACAGCAAGCATTCAATTATTTCCAAGTGGACCGTGTCTGTTTGTCACGCTTACATCATTATGTTATCTTACTTTGTATCGAATATTTCATTCATTACTATCAGTGAGTGGTTCTATTTGCGCGTATACTTTTACTATAACTGTAAAAGCTGCATCTTTCATTATGATGATAACGATATCTTTCTAACCTATTTTCTAAAGTGACAACAATAATTCTCAAGTACTTTCTCAACCAAACATTTTAGTGTCACAAGCATACGCGCTGACACAGCGACAGTCACTCGTCTTAAAAAATAAGAATAAGAAAAAGAAGAAACAATTAGGAAGACCCTTTTTGTCATTCTGTATGTTCTGCTCATATAAAAAATTCAAAAGAAACGAAAATTTGTATTATGATGGAAAGAGAGAGAGATAGAGAAAACCGATATCTAAAATTAGGTAAAGTTGACATATAAGATAAAACTTTTCAATCAATGATAGGGCTATGTTTAGCAGTAGACAGTCGTAGGGATTATGAAGAAGTATTCAATGGACTTTTTATACTACTTTTGCCTAGAATGCTTGACTTAGTTTTAGTACACAATTAGTTAGGTACCTAGCAATTCTAATAATCATAAGTTAGTAGACTTCATCCTAAACCAATTTATATTACGGTCACTAACAAATTCATAGGTAAAAAGCGTGATCTGATAAGGGTCACTCGGTCGGTCCCTCAGACGCTCTTCATAAAGCACTTTGTTCTTAGTAAAGTGACCGACATAAAAAATTCATATGCTTGTATCTTAACGATCGCTTTATTTATAGTTTCGTAAAAGAGACAAAATTTATTGAAAACGTGTGTGCCCCTTTGCGTTCACGGGTTGGTCATAGTCGCTTAGCATCAAAAACCTCGAACATGAAGTGGAGCACAGGAAATTTTATTATTATTATGTGACGCAAGTATATGAAGTACCGTTTTTACTATCTAATTCAAATAAGAATAAGACTAATCTGGCGCATTATTGTGAAGTCATAGCTGGCAATTGAAACCGATTACGTAAGGTGAGCAAAACAGATATTTTTGAAATAATATTTATAATGGTTCAGTAGTAAGTATCAGTCAAGTCAGTATCACTTATTTGGTTTCTAAAGATCAGGGTACCAGGATACAGGGTACAGACCCGAGCAGTATTAAAATAAAAGCAGGATAGATTAGCTAATTTCACGTTACAGTAAACTACGTAAGACAGAATATTCTTGAACGTTATTAACAGCATGGAAAATATAATAAACGCTCACAAGTACACCCACAAACAACTAAGCTTATCCATGCCATTGTCATGCTTAATATGGGATTACGTTGAAGACTTTTTAATGTAATAAATCATTCCACCTTAGTCAGGTATAACAAGCATTTTTATTTTTATTTTTAATCGAGGATGGAGGTAAACGCCTATGAGCTGCAGCCTCTACTTTCCATCAGTGTATTAGTACACTCGTTTGCTACCCTTACTTCTTAAAAAATTTCGGCGAGCCCTGAGCGGTGATTGCAAGCAAATAATCTGACTCTTATTTGGGTGATTACTTAAAATTTCAACATATGTAATTACCTAGAGATAGTATAGTCTGTATACGTCTCACGTCTGAGTACAGGCCTTCCCTTCTTGCTAAAAGGTCTGTGGAGAGATTAGTGTGCCGCGTTATTCCAGTGCGTGTTGGAAAAAGTCTCATGTTCTAGAAATAGTTTATACCTCAAACATCATAAATATAGCATTGAATTGGCATTTAAAATTGAAATTAAAAATTTAACCAGTGTCGGCGGGAATCAAAACCAGTAGTCTATCTAGAGTTTATAGCGAGTAACATTCTAAAATATTTTTAAATAACTTTTAAAAAATACTTTGTTTTGATAATCTTATTCTGCGTAAATTAATATATATATTGAAATTATTAAATAGCGAAGATAGTCATTGTTAAGTACATATGACATTGGAACATCAAACGTGGTAGTTTCTACGAAATTCAGTGCTGCAAAACTCTCGAAATGCAATTTCAGGATAAGCTACAGTTAAACGCAATTTCAGGATAAATTACAGTTAAACGCAATAATTTCCGATTAGTTTCATGTGAAGTAGTTGTAATTATTAACGAAGTAAATTTACGCTAAAAGTGCTTCTGTCGCAAGTTTTCATTTAAAACTCATATTACTGTTGTTCGTAGAGTTGCTCCTGACAGAGACTTTTGGTCTACAAGTTTGGAACAAATAGTTCTCACGCCAGTTTTCAAACTTGGTTGAAATTTATAACAACTTGGTATTTCGTTTTAAATGGCTGTGAACTGCTTGAAATAATTTGTTTCGTAGTTTTAGTGGCACTCTGACTCATTGTGCTTCAGATTTATTAAATTATTCGCGTTCGTAAGGTTAAAACTTTCTTATTAAATCCTTTGCGTTTATTTTGAGTATTTACTTTAATCGTAAACACTAAGTAGGTATATGAACAGTAAAAATTATATTTGTATAATTACTTAAAAATATATTTAAAATTGTTATTCTATTAGCACCTGGACCATTCTAGTATGTAGTAAAGTATTTTGAAGTCTTAGCTGGAATTGAGGGGCTTAATATTGTAAACAACTCATTTCTGCCCTTAACTTTAATTTGCAACTCCTGCAAATATAATTAACGTGGGGTGGGCTATACTAAGCAAATTTGAATATTCAAGTTTTACAATTTGCTCATGGTAAGGTTTTAAAATAATTTCATAACACTGCTTCAACGACTTCACGAAGGTGATTTCCCGGAAACATACTAAGGTTCTTGTTAAAAAAACAGTAACAATGGTGAAGTTACATTAGTTTTTAGGTTTTAAAAAATTATTATATTTCAAAATGACCCACCTCAACGTCCGTCTAGTATTTTTCTCCCCCCATAAAAATCACGTCAAGCTGATGTGGGTTAAGTTTGGACATTAGTTTTACGTCAATATCACTCACTTGCTTAATATTAATTTATGTATACTAGCTGTGACCCACATGGAAACATGTATGGATCCCATGCCTGTGGAAATTTTTCAAAATCCCTTCTTATTCACGTCGAACGCTTACTTCAGATATCAAAAATCGCCTAATTATAAACTGCACACACCTGTGTATTGATAATATATTTTGTCTACTTTACCGCATAATCTGTCATAAACTCATAATCAGTGTGCATAGAATACCATACAATGTGGTTTGAAGGTGTGTGTTCCGGCGAAAACGGATGTCGAGCCACTTAAGTCTTGATCAAAATTGTGATATATGATCAAACTTGCGCAGGCCAAAAATATAGCGTATGCACAGATTGAGCAGACGGTCGAGTTTGCTAAGCAGCTCCTCAGTTATATCTGGATAGGCAATATCGGCATAATCAAAAATAGGAAGCAACAGAGAGTTGACTAGCGTTACCTTGGCTGTCTGAAGAATAAATTTTTGCCAGAGCTTTAATGAATGCATAGTTCCAAAAATACGTCTCCTGACCTCATCAACCTGTAGCACCCAACTTAGATCATCAGCGAAAATTAAGCCAAGGTTCTTAACCTGCCTAACATATTCTAAATCTACACCGTTTAGAGTAACCTTAGGTAGGTATTGATAGTCAAGTCGACATGTAATTTTTCTGCTCCCTATGATTATAACCTGTGTTTTGGCAGGATTTAATATTAGCCCATGACATCTTGCCCACTGATAATGGCAGCAAGATCAGAATTCATTTTGTCAACAGATGAATTTAGGTCATTTAAACTAAAATGCTGATACAGCTGGACATCATCTGCGTACTGGTGATACTTGCTGAAATTTATTAAGGAAACAAGTGCATTGAGAAACACAGAAAAAAGCAACGGAGATAAAACACCGCCTTGAGGAACACCAGCAACAACGTTACACCAATCGGAGAACTTATACATATAACACGTATGCGTTGCCGGCATCCCCGAAGATAGGAACTGAACCATTGTAGAACTGACGATGTTAAATTCAGGGATTGCAAAGTTGCTAACAGGATGTCACAGTCAACACAGTTAAAGGCGTTACTGAAGTCCAGAAGGACAAGAAGAGTGAGTTGACGATTATCCACCGCGAAGCGGATATCATCAGTTATTTTAATAAAGGTCGTGGAAGGACTGTGCAGAGATCGGAAACCAGACTGATAAGGATTAAAGAGGTTGTGTTTGTTTAGAAATTTTGAGAGTTGGCCATGAACAACCTTTTCAAGAATTTTGGAGAAGAAGGAGAGGATAGATATTGGCCTATATTGGCTGAAATTAGTAGGAAAACTATTTTTGGGGACAGGAATCAGGAACGCTTATTTCCACTTGGTAGTGAAGGTACTGGAGCAAAGGAGAAATTTATTAGGTGAGTGATATGGGAAACTATTTGGTCCAAAATCGGCAAAACCATGTCACGTCCAATATTATCTGGGCCGACAGCTTTGCTGGATATGACGGATGCAATTTTTTTACTTCATTATCTGTCACTGGTTCAAAACAGAAAGGAGTACAACATGGTAAAGGGAAAGAAGTGATATCTTTAGTAGTATCGCTTTTGACTGTTGAGTCCAACGAAACTGGTAAAGAGCAAAAGTGTTTGTTCAGCGCTGTTAAATCAAGGGACTGACTGACATTCTGTTTGCTTTTACCAAAGCCTAGGCTGCGCAGAAACTTCCATAAATTCTGGGTTGTGCAAGTCTTAATATTATTGTGAATATGTCGGTGTTTGGCATTTCGTATCACCTGGTTGCAGCGATTTCGTGCTTTTTTAAATCTTTCCCAGTTCTCATCACTGGGCGAACGTTTATGTTTTCTTTTAAGGCGGTCCCTACGTGCCATATGCGTGCAAGATTACCAACCTTCTGCTATTAATTTCTAACTTAGACTGCTTTTCAGGTGACGTGATTTTCATTTCCACGCTTTGTATTTCATTTCAAATAATGGTCTTTTGTCAAATCATCTATTTGAGTGTTGATAAGTTGAATGTCGTTATTTAATGATTCAGTTTGCTTGCACAAAGTAGAGTTACGTTCTTGTATATCCTCTTTGAATTTGAGAGTCTCTTTATCAATCTACAATTGTATTGTATATTGTAGATCTCTAATAATGGAAATATTATTTTATTTTAATCTTGAAGTTATTAATTCGCTCAAGTTTTGTAGAGCTAATTGAGGCTGGGAAGTAGTAGTAGTTACCGGTGAAGTTACTGGGTGTAAATAGTGTCACCCAGTAAGCTGCATTTTGTAAGCTGTATTTTCTCTTCTAATAGTTACATTATTTATATCCGGTAATGTATTACTATATTCTATTTCAACATTATCTTGCGAACTCAGTGATTTATTGCTTTTATTATCTTTAGGGGCTTTGCAAAGGCAAGCGGGCATTTCTATTCCTTTTTACGGGCTAGCTACATGATATTTAAGAAACGCTGAATAGATACAGTGGCGCAATCGAGATCATATGTTTTGTTACATAGTGCACAGGTGAGAATTTCACGACTTTTTGTCGACAACCAGCAAATTGTATCGCCATCTGTATTATACTTACGTAAATTTACAAATTGAATCAATACTCGCCCTCAAGCGCATAGCAGCAACACTGCTCGATTAGGTTGTATTTATCATAAAGCGGTCTCTAGCGTGAAGTAGTAGTACTATTTGTATTACAATGATCTGCGTTTGTGTAAGAACGCCATCTAGCGTCTAATTATTGTACAAATGTATTTTTTTCTTTGACGGTAATAGCATAGGCTTTAGGAGGTTATGAAAAAAAGAGAAAAGTTAAATCCCACCTCTATAAGTATTATTTCTAAACAATTCCACTAATCGTCAGGCACTGTACACATTTATTGCGTAAAAATAGCACTTGTGTAACTTGAAGTTATGAAAAAGGCTGTTTTTTGTCTGGACACTTTTTTAACATTTTGCTCCCGATTCTTTGGTTGATTTGTTAAAACTATAATTTTATTCACTTCTAGGACTTTCAAACTAAGAGGGTATTCACTTTTTTACCTATTTTTCTTCAACTAACTTTTGCATTCGCGTCATCTCTACATTACGCCATCCCTACATTGGCGTCTGATTATTTTGTTTCGATGAATGTTTTTTTTTACAAAAATGTAAGATACCAGGCAGAACTATGATCTTATAATCATGAAAAAATTAAAATTCTCGTTTCACGGATGAGTTGCGACAGCCTTTCATAGCACAGTACGTAATTTTTTGCAAAATTACTCGAGCTCTTTACACGACTACGTAGGCTCGAGTTCTGACGCGTCAAGAGTCGTATGTTAGTTATCCTTAAAAAGCTAACTTGAAATAGCTTCACTTTGTGTGCGCCTGCTGCTGTTCAATATTAATAGCTTCAATATTACAGTATTTCCCATACAACATTGCTATAAAAATTGTATAACTTAAAAGAATAAAAATATGAAAAACAACTAAACAGTGAATTTCCCTAGAGAATTCAGATACTCCAGTGATAGATATTACTACAATTGCAATAGTTTTAACAAAAGACTAAAGATGTTACACGTTAATCAACAGCAACAATTAGTATGCGTCGTGATATGTGTAGTATATATGTGTAGATTCAGTAGTGAGGTTCGTGTTTATTATTTTCATGTAATTTGTACGTAATATTGAAGAACTCAAATATTTAATTGTTAAACTATTTTTATTATAAAAATAAAGTAGTTTTGTATATCACGTTCCACAATAATTGTGTAAAATGATATACAACACTAGAGCGTTATGATGAAATAAGAGTGAAAGAAAAAAAAACTAATACTTCACATTGCAACCAACAATCATACGAAAAAATTCAGACACTAAAATAAATAGCTATATATACGTTTACACTATTGGATAGTGGTGTAGAATGATGTGCTTTACAGCCTTATTTATATTGGATCTTCTAAGCCTTCTAACCTTAACAGTACAATAGACGTAGTGATGTTAAGCAGCAGAAATAATAGCTCTTAACATTGTTTCTTAAAGAAGAGTTCTTTTAGATAAAAATCCTAAACTCCTCACCTACTAATTAGTATCAATTTTCGTACGTTCTGGAAATATAAATGTAGTTTAAGTAAGTTGCACTGTTCTACACTTAATGATCTAACATGAAATAAACTTTTTATATGCGTATGAAACTATCGCTGGATAATAAAATAATGTTATTTAACGCCACTTTGACATTTGCTCTTTTTATTGCAGCAATATATACATTCAGATAATGGGAATACTTTTTGTCGTATTCAAAGACGCGTTCTTTTGATTCTGATTCGTCCTCGTAAAAATTGACATTGATCTATGCTTTAGTATTTTTCACTTTATAGGATAACTGTGTTACGACTGCATTAAGAATGCACCACAGTGTGGCTCATATATAAAGTAAACCAGACGTCCCGTTTTGAATGGGACTGTGTGTATAGCCGGACGGCCGCCACCGGTCTACGTGACGATAGCCGAAAGTTGCGAAAACGCCATCGCTCGCGCTTTGTTGACTAATGGTGTGACAGATTTTTCGTTCGCCCACTTCTCAATATTTGTTTTATTGTTGTTTGATGCCCTTGCATCAAGAAAATAACAGAAATTTCTTCAGGCTTGGGATTATAAGTTAATATGCCAAAACGTAAGTGTTCGTTCAATGTTAACTTACAAGTAAAATATCCGTTTATCAAGCAAATAAATATCTTCAGATGTCGTATGTGAAAAGTGTCAGATTTAAGCGTTTTCTACAGTGGTGACAATGATATTGAACAGCATTTAAAGTATAAAAAATTTAAAAATGCTGGATGTGTCCCCACTTTGAGTTCTTCGATGTTAACCTTTTTCATGAAATCGGACGCACCAACTTCAAACGATTTGAATATCGCCGCGGCAAAAGACGTTTGGGCTTATCATATGATAAAAGAAAACCACGGTTTTCGCTCTAATAATTGTGCATCGAAATTAATTCAATCATGTTTTGATCCCAAATTTACATGCGCGAGTACAAAATCAGAAGCTATTGATAGTAATTATTTTGACGCCCACAGCCATGAAAACTTAAAAGATGATCTTATACTACGTATCACAATACTAAACGACGCTTCAAACCACTGTAACAAAAAATCAACCCTATTCTAGTGAGCTTTTTTCAACCTTACGTACGTGTGCAAGTAAAAATTTTAGATCCCAAGACCAATCAGGTGAGACTTCTGACACCATTGTCAATTAATTACCAAGTGTTAACAGATAATAATTTGACAGCAAAAGTCGTGGCATTTTATGGGGAGAATACCAACGTCAATTTCGGAGGCTCAGCTAAACGAGGAACTAACAAAGTGTTAACGAAATCAGAATCACCTCTGAAAAGGCCATTAATAGGTTGCATTAATAGCCATGCTGATTACGCAATCGGTGATGATACTATACACTTACGTCACGTCTGCAGGAACGGCCGTCTGGCATGATGGTGGCGCTCATGGAGAATTTCTTTGGCCAGTGTGTCTATTTGCCTAAACCGTTTGATGTACATTCACTGTGGCTTTATTTGATCGTATACTGTATGGCGTTTACAGGCATTGATATGCGCAACTTTGGTCGAAGTTTGTGCTTACGAACTACCACAAGGCCAAGCCCTCTTTTACTGGTTCACTTTTACATTGGGTGTGGAGAACATGTTATTCATAATGCAATAAACTCTGCTGCAGACAAGCTACCCTTAGATTACGAAAGCATGATTGTGAAGACATATCCATTTTTTTAATGTTTATACGATGTGAGTTGAAGCTCTCAAGGAGTTTTGCGCTGAAACTGAAACGGAATATCAACAATGATCAGCTATAGCAAAACCAGATGGCTTGCTCATATGTCTACCTTGGAAAGGGTTTTAAAAATGTATCAACCATTAAAAAACTACTTCTTGAATATTGAAAAATGTCCCCTGTTATTTAAAAACATTTTTGAAGATCCCACATCCGAATTGTGGCTTTATTTTTTACACGCTCAGTTAGCAAGTTTTCATCAAACTGTATTGAAACTTGAGGGTCAGACTGTATCGGCAATTGAAACTGCAAAAGAAATCAATCAACTAAAAGACAATTTGACTCAGGAACAGACCATTCAGTTTCTTTTTTTTTTACGGTCCGTCAATTAATAGTAAAATCGAAAGATGTCACTGACATAGATGAAGAGTTAGTGAAAACGGCGGCTACAGAATTTAACGAAACAAGCCGCGAATATCTGGAGCAGTAAACTTGCTTTCTTACTAAAGAACAGGAGATGTTTATTGGGCAGATTAAAAAACGGTCCCCGCATAGGAAGACGTTCAAAAATCTCTGGATATATTAATTGAAAAGAAGTATATTGACTGCAATAAAGATGCAGAATTTTTTGACGAATTTTCATTAATTTTTAACTACATTACATCGTGGAAAGTAACCGAATGGAATAATCGAAATATTTCCAGGGAAGCTCATTGGGTGGAAGGACGAGTATTCAAACACTTGCAGGCCTACAATATTCAGCATGAAAACTGTGAATATAAAAATTCGTGCGAAGAGTTTCATTCTTACTTGAAATCATCACCAGCTCTATTAAAGCTATTCAATATTGTAATATGATATTAGCTAACACTTTTAGAAATAGGATGAAACATACAGTTCTCAGTGGTATCTCCTTTATATATAGTTTATGTATATAATTAGTTATCACTGTAAAAAAATATTTTTCTTTTTATACAAACTACGAAATGATTAGTTACACGACATTACATGACATTTCCCCCATATTACATTAACCAGAACACTAATATCAAAACACCTAATTTTTGAGCTTTCTTGATTCCGTTTTGATTTTCACAAAATTTCAGGGCTTTTTACTATAATAATCGGGTGTCTTTTTTGTGTGATAGTTAAAAGTCGCTAATATTTCCAGTGGGCCCAAAAATTATTGTCTCCTTTGTTCCTCTGATAAAAATAAATATAACTAAACGTTTCGGGTATATATATGTATTATATATATATATATATATATATATATATATATATATATATATATATATATATATATATATATATATAATTCGTAACTTTTAAGCTAACTGACTTTTTCTGGATATATAACTTTAAAAAAGTTTTTTTTTCATTGACTACCTGTTGGTTGACCTAATTATACGAATGTCCCGTTTTGAGTCAAAAATAAATTGTCACGTTACTCATACACATTATGATATTTGCTTGGTGGTTGCTGATAATATGAAATATAGTTCCATGGTTATTTTCCAACTATGTTTCGGAATATAAGACTATCTAAACTTATTTATGTTGATATAGGTTGTAACTTTTGATATTAATAACAATACATTGTTTTAACTTCAAGCCTTTTTTTAAATTAAAATATGTATGTTGTGTGGTTAAGAAGTAGTTAGGTATTAAAGTAACCTCGCGAGCCAAATACTCGGTTTGTGTAGACGTGCCTCGGGGTTTAGCGCGCAAGTAGTCTCAGTTGAGCGTGCGTCGGGATCGATTCGTTGGCTGTCGGTAAACGGGACACGCTCAGAGATGCCCCATGTGCACTGTTTGATAGATGTGGACGGCGCGGCGGTTTCGGCAGCTGCACATCGAGGATACCGCGTGACAATGAGTGACGCGGCTACTGACAACGCTCATTGGTTGCACTTTAAATAGATTGAATTTAATTTTTGATAATATTTTCAAATCCTTTTTCTTTTTAGTTAATTTTTTACTACTAACCTATTAAATTCCACTAATGTACAGACAATCTCACTGTCATATCACGTTCTGATTTGTACTAAAATATTTATTATAGCTACTTCCATATAATATCCTCTTATCCATTCATTACAGCCTATAAAAGTTCACTGCTGATTTATTTTATTATTATTTTGAGCTGCTATTTGAAAGATGCTTTTTTTTTTATAGAAGAGGGGGCAAACGAGCATGCGGCTCACCTGATGTTATGTGACTACCGCCGCCCATGATCAACCGCAACACCAGGAGAATTGCGGGTGCGTTGCCGGCCCTTTAGAAAGGAGTAAGCTCTTTTCTTGAAGGTCCCCAGGTCGTATCGGTCCGGAAAAATCGCCGGTGATAAACTATTCCACAGAGAGGTTGTACGTTGAAGAAAACTCCTTGTGAAACGTACAGTGGTGGACCGCCAAGCATCCAGATGGTGTGGATGGTATCGAGACGTTTGCCGTGTCGTGCGTTCACGAAATTTGGCGGCTGGGATTAATCCGAACAATTCCTCAGAGCACTCCACGTGATAGATGCGATAAAATACGCAAAGAGATGCAACATCTCTTCGCAGCGCCAGTGAATCGAGCCGATCGGAAAGCACTCGGTCGTCGACGATTCGAGCCGCTCTGTGCTGGATGCGGTCAAGTGGAAGGAGCTGGTACTGGGGAGCCCCAGCCCAGAGATGGGAACAGTATTCCATGTGCGGCCGAACCTGCGCCTTGTAAAGTTGCAGGCGGTGTGCCGGTATGAAATACTGTCCCGCTCTGCTGAGCACGCCAAGCTTTTTAGAGGCCAATTTGGCCTTCCCTTCCAAGTGACCACGAAACTGCACGTCACTCGATATGTCGACGCCGAGGATTCCGATACTGGCTGAGGCAACAAGGGGAGTGCCTTGAAACTGAGGGGATACGACAAAGGGGTTCTTTTTAGCGGTTAACGCGCAAACTTGTGTCTTCTGGGGGTTAAACTGGACTAGATTTAGTCGTCCCCAATCCGAGACTCTGTTTAGCAAAGACTCGACTTCAGACACAAGTTTGTCCCGGCACTCGGAGACGTTTTCCCGAGAAATATTGGCTCGGCCGGTGTAAAGAGCATCACCAGTGCTGTCATCTGCATAGCAATGAATGTTACGGGTATGCAACATATCATTGATATGCAGAAGAAACAGCTTTGGCGATAGCACGCAGCCCTGTGGAACACCAGCATTAATAGGTTTGCAATCGGAGCTTGCACCGTCTACAACGACCTTGATGCTCCGAACTGCAAGAAAGCTGGTGATCCAATCGCACAATTTCTCGGGAAGCCCATAGGAAGGGAGCTTCGAAAGAAGCGCTTTGTGCCAAACCGGATCGAAGGCCTTCACAATGTCCAAACTAACGGCCAATGCCTCCCCCTTGAACTCTACTGCCTCCGCCCATCTGTGAGTGAGGTAGACCAGAAGATCACCAGCTGACCGACCACGGCGAAAACCATATTGGCGGTCACTAATCAGCTGGTGATCCTCAAGGTACCTCATGAGCTGGCAGTTTACAATGGACTCCATTGTTTTGGAGAACAAGGAGGTGATGGCGATTGGCCGGTAGTTGGACGGGTCTGAGCGGTCGCCTTTTTTAGGGATCGGGTGGACGAAAGCCGTCTTCCATGATTTTGGGACTACGCCTAGGGAGTAGGAGTACCGGAAAAGACGCGTTAAAACCGGTGCCAACTCTGGAGCACACGTCCTCAGCACAATTGGGGGGATTCCGTCAGGCCCACTCGACTTGTGGATGTCCAGGGAGAGGAGTGCTTTGCGAACCGAGCGCTGTGTGAACTGCACTTCCGGCATGGAGCACTCACACCGCGGGATGGTCGGCGGCGTACTCCCCCCGTCATCGAGAGTCGAGTTAGACGCAAAGAAGGAGCCTAGAAGATCGGCTTTCTCCTTTGCAGTATGGGCCAGTGAGTCGTCCTCCCTGTGCAGAGATGGAAGAGATGGCTGACAGAAATTCCCCTGGACAGCCTTGGCGAGAGACCAGAATGCACGGGTTCCAGAAGGAAGGCGAACTAGTTTCTCGCCAATTCTGCCTTTGTGCTCTGACTTTGCCTTGGCAATGACTATTTTGAAGGACCTAGAGGCTGAATTATACTTCTTTTTTAGAGCGCTGGTGTTTTTTTTTTTTTTTTTTTTTTATAGAAGAGGGGGCAAACGAGCATGCGGCTCACCTGATGTTAAGGGACTACCGCCGCCCATGATCAACCGCAACACCAGGAGACTTGCGGGTGCGTTGCCGGCCCTTTAGAAAGGAGTAAGCTCTTTTCTTGAAGGTCCCCAGGTCGTATCGGTCCGGAAAAATCGCCGGTGATAAACTATTCCACAGAGAGGTTGTACGTGGAAGAAAACTCCTTGTGAAACGTACAGTGGTGGACCACCAAGCATCCAGATGGTGTGGATGGTATCGGGACGTTTGCCGTGTCGTGCGTTCACGAAATTTGGCGGCTGGGATTAATCCGAACAATTCCTCAGAGCACTCCCCGTGATAGATGCAATAAAATACGCAAAGAGATGCAACATCTCTTCGCAACGCCAGTTACATCCCGGGACGCTGATGCATCAACCCAGGCTTGATAGCACTCCTGCTTATAGCATGATGCTATTTTACAGGAGCGACCAAACCATGGCTGAGATTTGCCACAGAGGAAGGAATAAAAAGTTCCATACCCTGAAGTACTACATCAGTAACAGAATCCGCAACAACGTTGGGATCATCCGGCGAGAAGCAAACCCGCCCCCAAGGGTAGGATGCAAAGAAAGACCGCATCCCATCCCAATCGGCTGACCTATAGTGCCAAACACGTCGGCAGCCTGCAGAATGCAACCGCGATTTCAGCGTGAGTGGCACAACACTCCGGACCAGACAATGGTCCGAGGAGCCTAAAGGGGCGTCGACGGAAATCTGATATCCGTCCGGGTGAGAGGTCAGCAGAAGGTCCAACAGGGAAGGTGCATGATCTTCCACATCTGGAACCCGCGTAGGCGAAGTAACCAGTTGTGTCAGACCATATGCCAAGGCAAAATCATGAACAGATCTCCCCGCATGATCGGTTAAACGTGAACCAAGCCATTCGGCGTGATGGGCGTTAAAGTCGCCGAGGATCACGATCTCTGCGGAGGGGATCTGCTGTAGCAACGAATCTGCAGCCATTTGGACGTGGTCGAAGAGTCGGTCTGTTTCGGCATTACCGCTATGGTAATGATCTTAATAATAAAATAATTTCAGCATACTAATCTTTCCAAGCCTTTTTAATATAAATACGTCTTTTCTTTTTTCTGAACAATAGCTGAAGTGTCTATAGTGTAGATAAATAAGCCGTGTACCTACTGTGATCCTTGAAGCCTATTGTATAGGAGTATCGTTTAATACTTACAACTGTGACAAAATTTTTATTATGTTATGACTTCCAATGGTCGGCGGTTAAACTATCTCGTTTACGCTTGCTTTAATCTATGCAAATCAGCGACGAGTAACTGGGTTAAAACTATCTTATTGCGATAACCAATTTTAAAATCTTTCCAAGTTAAAGTTTGATGAATTTATTTGTCTCATATGTACTGACAAAAAGATATATCTGTGAAAATAAAGAGAAATTGCACTAATTAAAACTTTGCTCAGACTTTGCTTAATGAAAAATAAATAACTTTCTTCAAATAAAAACTTTATTTGAAGAATTAAGATAATTGAGTTGTTGTTCTGAGTTGCAGCACAGAACTAAATTGCGCGCCTTTCAGCACGGCTTAGCAGTCGGAGATATAGTAGTTCTAAAGGAGAATAGCTTGCCATCTCTACGCTGGCGTATGCGACTCATCAGTCAACATTTCCTGAGTGAACATGGAGTCAACAGAGTAGCCGAAATTTTTACTGCCAACGTTAAGGTCAAAAGGGCCTTCCACAGGATTTATCTACTTCCTACATCACCTGAATTACAAACGATGCTCGAAGATATCCTTTCAAGAGGGGGCAGTGTGTACGCGTATGTATAGTTGCATAGGAAGTTGTGGTCACTGGCCAACAGAGAGCGACGGCGAGCGCACGCGGTTTTAATAATTTACATACTTTTAGAAGCCGAAAATTATAACAATGAAAATTAATTAAGCTTTTGTTGAAGAGGTTTATCTATAAACATCTTCTCCAATACCTTTCTTAACATTATGCCACACAGTTTCCTAGTCTAAATCTCATACACATTTAATCCAAACCACCTCTATTTTCTCTCAGTCCACATTTGTACTTCTTTTTGACACCTTCATCTTGTAGCCTCTCTATTCTGATACGCTGTAAAACAGTGGTAGACACAGATGTACGACGCCTCCGAAGTCTGAATAGAATATTGATTCGACATAAGATTAAGTAATGATTCATCGCTGTGCTAAACCCCCTGTAAACGTTTGTATCTACCACTGCGCTCCTCATTCTTTCCCATGTATACATGTTAATCTTTGATGAAAGAAAGTGTTAGTCACAAAAAGATTATTTCCACAAACACGGTTAAGAAGTTTTCAAAATTCTCATTTATACTTTCCCAATATTTTTTCACAACCAAGTCTCTTCAACCCAAGCCTACCATTAAAATCTCCGAACATACAATATTGTCATTTCCCTTACATTTTATTATCATCATCTTTACCATCTTCCGAAACTGGTCTTGTATATAAGGGGGTTCAACATGTCTGGGGCGTAGACCCATAGAACAAACAACTTCTTTAAGCCCACTTTCATTCGTATCCATAGCAGCCTCGGGCTTACACATGCATTCTCTTTCACACATTGACCCATTCTTTCTGAAAGGATGATATGAACTCCCTGACACGCCTACTCGTTGTCGTCTACAACAGACCAGTACACGGTATACATGCCGTGTGCAGTGGCATTCTTTCCCTTCCATTTCGTCTTATTAACATATAACACATCCATTTCTCAATCATATATCATTATGTATACTTCATACATCTTCTTAATCATTGCTTCAAATACATTCAGAGTAACCAGGCGGGGTTCCGCAATACACTTTTCGCCCCTCCGGGAGGCAGAACTTGAAAGGTGGTGAACATCGTTGCCCTCCCAGAGATTCTTTGTAACCCTGCCCCAATAAAGGGACGCCGGGAACTCGTGTCATGAAGGATGACACCTACTCCCTGGCATGCCCGCTCGGTCTCGTCTATACCAGACCAGCATGCGGTATACCTGCCATGTGTAGTGGCATCCTTCCCTTTCTGTCTCGTTTTATTTACACATAACACATCTATTTTTCTATTATACATCACATCAAATACTTCATCCCTCTTAACATTCATTGCTCCACATACATTCAGCGCAGCCAGACGGGCTTCTGCAATCCACTTTACACCCCTTCGGGAGACAAAAGGTAACGGTTGGCGAACCTCGTCACCGGTTTTTCTCCCGGAGATTCTTGATTTAGATAATCATTCGTAATGCGTGCAGCAAGAGATAAGAATAATTTGACGGCGTTTGTCTTGAATCACAATTACAATTTTCAATACTGGATTGAATGGAGTCTTTTGTTATACTAAAACAGTGCTATTTACTCTAGATGGCTTTATTGCCACTTACTGTCAGTTTAGATTGTAGTCATGCACTGTCTTGTTAATTAAGACAACCATAATAACTAATAATATTTAAAAAAGATTACCAGTACCAGTAGTAGATTGTGGCGCCAACCAGTAGTAGAGAAGAAAGTCATCTTGTAGATGCTACTTATAAATATAAGTAATTCTCTACAGCTGCCGTAGTCTTTACTATATATTTTTGTTTATATATTATGTGCAATTTACTTGAACACGGTCCATGGCCGTTTCTTTTATTAGTTGCCTCATGGTGAGGACAACCATAATAACTAATAATATTTAAAAAAAGATTACCAGTATTTATCTTATAGCTTGTGGCACCAACCAGTAGTAGGGAAGAAAGTCATCTTGTAGATGCTACTTATAAATATAAGTAATTCTCTACAGCTGCCGTAGTCTTTACTATATATTTTTGTTTATATATGTGCAATTTACTTGAACACGGTCCATGGCCGTTTCTTTTATTAGTTGCCTCATGGTGCGAAACTAATGGGTTGTATATTTTAAGTCGAGCTTTGTCTGTCCTTTCGGCTTTGTCGCTAATTTGACACCACCTGGGAAACACATGTAGGGTAAGCCTAGGATTAGGTGCTCAAAGTCTATGGACGCAGGTGACTCATCACCCTAAATTATAAAAACTGATTGATGAAATTAGGCAAGATGTAAAGTCTTACAGTAGTTCTTTTAGACTTTGATTCGTACAAAACAACATACACAATTAGCATAACACATTTGTGCAGTTATTTCGCGATTAAGAACTTTACATTTGCAGTTAGAGTATCGATCGTGATGTAGACAAGTGAATAACGAAATGCAAAAAAGTATATTTATTCTAATCCAAATTATTTTCCATGTCTTCAAATCGGTAGCAGTTCAGTACACATTAAACCAGTAGCTAAATCATGGTACCAGATTTAGAATAACTGCAGCAATCGTAAGTAGTAATGTAACATAAAAAATAGCTGTAGTAAGATATAGCCCATAAATTAAGATTTGCGAATTTTAGGTGAGGTTAAGTCATATATCATAATATAAAGTTGGCATTGCACTTAGTGTGCGATAAACCCAACAGGCCAGTCACGATATTTAAACTTAAAAAAATGTTGATATTTTACGTTTTATGTTTTTGAATTACGCTTTTACGAGAATCAAGCCTAAACTGAACAAAATTTTTTGATTTTTACTTTCCGTCCTTATTTTTATTTCAATCAAATTATTTTTATTTAAATCAAATAAAATTATTGCCAGAGGGCAATAATTTTATTTAAAGAAGAGCAAATTTTGAGATTAAGACCTCGTTTCCATTTTTCCGAATCAGGCAAGGACAAAATGATTCTAGACTATGATTAAAATAATAATATTTGAAAATTTTTAACCACAACACCACGAAAGCTACCACTTTCGACTTGGAACTTTGAAATTTTCCTTATATTTTTGATAGTTGTTACTAGTAATCCTTCATGTTTTTCAGCAAAGTGGTTTCATCGTCATAGTAACAAACTGCTCTTATGTTGCTGTGAACAAAAATATACAAGTTATATTATTGATATAGAACTTGAATCAAACACTAAACACACAAAAAAATATAAGTAAAAAGTAAAGTATAATTATAAAGTGTGAGTTATTTAGCGTTTCATATATGAAACTGTAGGGAAGACTTCACACCGCACCGCCTGTATTTGCACGCACTACTCACGAAGTGCAGGCAGTGTGAAGTTTCATTCATTCGTTTCAAAGAATAAATAAAAACACCACGCAAAATATAAAACGTTTATCGAACTGCCATCTACGTTCCTGTTGCCGGATTTTAAATATTTCCTGAGTTTTATGCAAATTGTAATAAAAAAACGTAAATATAGATAATAATTTCTAATAATCACTAGAGATCTGCCCTGCTTTGCATGGGTGATTTCTGTGTTTCGACATGGGTGTTTTCTGTATCTCAACGCTGAGCTTTGAGTCAGATGAAGCTCGTGACACATAAGCTAACAGAGCCCACATTACGGAATAAAGAACCAATGGTTGGTTGTGTAGGTTTCTCATCTATGCCAAACATAGAATGCCCATTGGTGTAGGATACTAGACTTCTAGGTGGTGGGATTTCTTATCTGCCTAGGATTATGTCTGGGAGGTACTACTCTGCACTGCTGTGTTCCGGTTTGTAGAGTATAAGAAAGGCGTTATAAAAGCTAGTAATACCAGCTACATGATTCCAAGGAATCAGTATTTCCTCCGTATTTTCCAATCAAAAAGTAAAAAAAATACTACGCAGAAATCATTTAGTAGAGGTTATTATCTCAGACTATATATTTTTATATAAAGGCACCATTTTTTATAGGATAAGTGTAAGGGTGACAAACGAACACACAGGCTACCTGGAAATAATTGTATGCTGTTAACCACTGAACTACGCGATAGTTTTGATTATTATATCATTAATACAATAGATAGATAATCTTTCGTTTAAAAAAAGTTCGTATCAGATTCATTACATTGAGACTTGCGACTGTAAAAATACAGTTGTTTAATCTATTTGTTACATTAAACAAAGAGTAAATAGCTTATCTTTTTGTAATTCAAAGTACAGCGTTAAATACCTTAAAAGTGAAATTTGTTTAAACGAGTTTTATATCTTAGAAAATATTTTTGAAGTTATTAAAAACTAAAATTGACATTTATAAATTTACATTGAATTCTTCAAACTGGTATGTTATTCTAAAGAAATTTCCAATACTTCATTTTGAAGAAAGTAAACGAACATTAATGGTGTCTCATCTTCAGATGTTTCATCTCGTTAAGTCCCTTTAATAAGATAAATATTAAGTACTCAATCAAAAATATGAGCTTAGCAAAAATTTATTCAGAAATATATTATTGAACTTTATTAATTAAGCACCAGCATCTTTCAAATAATGACTCAAAATAATACAAAAACTGCGGTTGCCAAGCGTGGCAACCAAGCGTGGCAACCATGGCAAAATCCCCCATGAAGCAACCTATGTTCAACAGTGGATCTTTATAGGATGTAATGACCGTATGAGAATATTCAAAGGAAATAAGTATAAACAATATTTTATTACGAAGGCAGAACGTGATATGACATATTATATAGTGCATATGTATAGTGCAACTAATGAGCGTTGCCAGTAGCCGTATCCACACGGGGCGCACGGGTTCGCATTGCAGCCTCTATGTGCGGCTCGCGAGCCGATACCGCTGCGCCGTCACAATCGAATCATCAGCGCACATGGGGCATCTTTGAATGTGTCCCTTTTACCGACTGCCGACGACTTAACCCCGAGGCACGTCCACATAGACTGAGCATTTGGTTCGCGAGGTTACTTTATTAACTAATAAGGGTGATAAATGAGAACACAATACAGCTGATGGTAAGTGGATGCTATGGCCCATAGACATCTAAATAAAACTGCAGATGAGTTTTCACCCCTAAGGGCCAAGATGGAATGCCTCGTTTCCAATGAAACTATTACCGGCTCTCCACACCCATATAAGTCGCTATTTAGCGTTGGTATTCTGTTAGAACCGATCGAGCTGTGCCATTTGTGTTAAATAGTATTGAAAAGAAACTTTTTTATTCAATATAGATTGTAAATAATACTCTTTTGTTTAATTTACCACCAGTTCGAAAAAACTCCTCTAACTTAAAAGTAACCACCAGCGGGACTGTAAAAAACAAAAAAATACAGCTTACAATCACGTATGTTACACAATTAACAACACAAAATTAATTAGAAATACAAATAAAAACCTTTGTAGCGGTCACTTTGTTCTCAAAGATTATTATTATCCATAAATTCCTTAATACTGAACTTTGAATCAGTTCAAGTTTCGTTTATTTAATATAACATATAATCAGTCATTTTATTAACGTGAAGTTTAAATTGCTATTTTCATGAATTTTGTAAAATTCCGTTGCATTAATACCTAAGGTAGGTTATGTTCTTATTTATTACTAGTTGTACCCCGCGGTTTCACCCGCGTATATACACGTTATACAGAAAATTTTAATTTTATCCACTCACCCTCCCCCCCCCCTATAATTTAGCTTTCTATTGGTAAAAATTGATTAAAATCGGTCCAGTAGTTTCGGACTTATTTGGTACAAACAAACTAACAAAAACATCTTTTCTCTTTATAAAATTAAAGTAGTTATTGTGAGATAACTATAATAGTTAGACATATGGTATTGCAGACTTTTATGTAGATATTGATGTCCTCCATAAAACTGTAGTACATCACTTTGCTCTATTGTCAATAGTTTCCGCAGCGTACGCGATATAAGGTTTTTTTGGTATTTTTTTCACACCTTGGGTTACATTAACGAAGTTTTCATACGGATCCCTAAATTTTTTGAAAACGTTCTATCGCCAATGTTCATCAGGAATAATGTAGGATTCTAATGGTGAAAGAATTTTTCAAATCGGTTCAGTAATTTCAGGGCCTATTCAATTCAAACAAACAAACAAACAAATCTTTCCTCTTTATAATATTAGTCTAGACTAATTCATTAAAGAAACGCTTTAGCTTTAGAAGAACCAGTCGAAAAATTGGCCTGCTCTTAATGATAAGTTTACGGGAAATAGTTAACCTTTAAATTGGAATTGTAAACTATTTGGAATAATTTAAACGCAATTATCCAAGGACTGCTTTATTAAATAATATTATATCAAAAACAAACATTCTATCTTTCCTTTTCTTTTAACACACTACGTGAAAGACGTCTACATCTATCCTTGATTACGAATCAAAATGCAGATGCGTTGTCACCCGTGAGGACTAAGATGTAGTGCTTCGTTACCAGTATAAATAGTTTCCGGTTCCCTGCTCCAGTTGTCAGCTCTGAGAACTATGGAATTCCTCGTTAGGAACAACAACTGTTAAAACGTCGTCTGAATATAAAATTTTCTTCGTTTGAACCTTTATTGTTCTTTCTGAGAAAATGATAACCTTTTACCACTCTAATTCTTAAAATATTGAATTTGATGTCTACATTTTAACAGCAAAACAGCACCGTGCTTAACACTGCGTTATTTATTAAAACAAAGTATATAAAAGTGACTTTTATTGGATTACAAGGGTCGGGTGCTGTTCAAGTACAGATTATCTCAAGCAATTTATTTTTCAAACGATTATTTAATTGAGCAAATGTTTTGTGCAAAATAAAGAAATGGGTGACTTTAAAAATCTTACTAAATTATGTTGTTATAATAATGATTTCCAATATTTACAGGAGTACTATGTGGTTCATAATCTTACAAATTTTCTCCATCAACCCATAAAATTCAATTCTAAATGTGGGTTTCTCATATTGTACGCAGAATTTACGATAATCGAAACACTAGGGCGGCAAATTGTCAGTCGCATTACCTACACTTTGACCTTGTTCCGTGTCGCAAATCTAGGTGAATCACATCTGGCAGATAAGAGATGATTTATCGCACAGCCGATGGGGAAGAAAAGTTCTCGAATGCCAGCCTCGTACCGGTAGACGAGGTGTAGAGCGGCCCCTCACTAGATGGAGTGACGACTTGGTAAGACGTGCAAGAAGTCGATGAATGCAGATGGCTCATGACCGTGCTTTGTAGCATTCCTTGGGGGAGGTCTATGTTAAACAGTGGATTTGTGAAGGGATGTAATGAATGAATGAATGAATGTATATATAAATATCAGTCGGAAATAAAATGGTCTCCACTTTTATCCCTAATCGAGAGTAAAAATGCAGATGCGTTGTCGCACCTGAGAACGAAGATAAAATGACTCGTTTCCAGTAACAAGGATATCCAACTCTTAAAATCCACCTTACGAAACACAGCAGCATTAAACTGCTATTTGAAGCTCGTATTCTGTCGGAGTGTGGTCCTACACCGGTCGAGTCGACCCGATCGAGCTACAACCATAATATAGCTATAGTAAGGCTCTACGGCGTTGAAAATATGGGTATGTAATAAAAATAAAATAAAAACAATTATTTATTAGCCTGAAGCAGTACACTGCCGAACACGCAATATGTAATCACTCAGTGAGCATTGAGTAACAGGTTGTGAGATTGATCCATGTTGACGATTTCTGTAATGTTTTCGTAAATTTAAGGATACCTGGGGTCAATCAATTTTTTGAATGTTTGCGCTGTTAATTGTTTCAGAATTTTCTTTATTTACATAAAAAATAGCCACATAAGGAAGGCTAAAGAGAATATCTCCTCATCTCTCTGACGGCTCCGTAGCAAAGTGGCTTAGCAACGAGTTACGGTGCTGAAGGTCGCGGGTACGAAGCAAGTATTTCTATGACGTAAATCTAATTTTGTTATCTAATCGTGTTGCCAGTGATGACTTACGGATCTCAGACGTGGTCCTTCACTGCTGGCCGTATGAGGACGCTCAAGGTCACTCAGCGAGCTATGGAGAGGGCTATGCTCGGAGTTTTTCTGCGTGATAGACTCAGAAGTGAGGATATCCGCAGTAAAACCAGAGTGACCATTATAGCCCAACGGATTAGTAAGCTGAAGTGGCAATGGGCCGGCCATATAGCTCGAAGAACCGATAACCGATGGGGAAGAAAGGTTCTCGTGGCAGCCTCGTACCAGTAGGCGTAGTGTAGGGCGATCCCCCACTAGATGGAGTGACGACCTGGTCAGACATGCAGGAAGTCGATGGATGCAGGTGGCTCAGGACCATGCTTTGTGGCGTTACTTGGGGGAGGCCTATGTTCAGCAGTGAACTTGTGAAGGGCTGTAATGATGATGATGACGAAATCTAATTTTTCCAAATCTGGATGTTGTTTAATGACGTTCCGAGGAAATTTTGTGTTATTTATGGATGTAAACTGCCTCTACGATAAAAGAGAAAACCCTAGTGTGACGTTAGATAGATAGATAAATAACAATTTATTGCACGCCAAAAAAATCATAAATATTAACATAAACAAAGACAGAAATGTGGTAAAATGGGCGGACTTATCGCTAAGAGCGATCGCTTCCAACAACATTTAGATGGACAAGATTGCAACAAAACAATAAAAACATATGTGTGGTTTGACGACAATAATAACATTATTTTTATTATATACCATAAAATAGAAATACTTAAAGATGCATAATGTAGAATGGTACAAAATTACATAGATAAGATAAGTATATACGTATTCATTAATACATACATATATGTATATATATGTATTAATTTTTAGCGACATTTTAAGCGACAACAGCCTAATGGCAGGGCGCGGACCGCGAACTCCAAAAGGTCGTTGGTTCGAATCCGCAATTTGACTGCTGCCGTGAACCACTCATAACACAAGCAATTAAAGCTTTCCACGAGTGGTTAAGGGGAATATTAGTACTGTTTATAGCACTGTTATATATATATATATATATATATATATATATATATATATATATATATATATATATATATATATAATTTGAAACTGTTACACATAACATGAATGTCATACATATAAACAAATAGTGTAGCTAGATAAAGGTAGAATAATTATATAAATATGAATTTGATAGAATGAAAATTGAAAATAATAATTATTTACGTGTTTCTTAAAACCCGGTAAGGATTAAGTGCGTCTTGCTGATAACGGCTAGTCATTCCATAATCGGAAAGTTTGTGTTGTAAATGATCTGTCCTGTAATTTGGTAGTGTGGGCTCGCATTTTTTTTATCAAACGTTTTGCTATAAAATAATCCACTACCTTTTAATATCTCTTAGGTGTGGTAAGAAGTGACATTTGTAAATGGAACCAAAGTATGACACTTTTTCAACAATAATATACAATTTACGTTATAATACGAGCAGTATTATAACGTAAATTGTTTAATATTTTTTAGGAAATATTTCTCAGGACGAAGGTTGCGGTTTTCCGTTGAATTGCTATACCAACGACAACAGAGATCCTGTTAAAATTGTAAATTTTTAATTAATCATAAAATACTATCTACATCGGAAAATTTTTAAGAATCGAGGTGACATTCTAATTATCTAACTTATAATTTCCATGTTGAGGAATCATCATCATCATCATTACAGCCCTTCACAAGTCCACTGCTGAACATATGCCTCCCCCAACGTATGCCACAAAGCACGGTCCTGAGCCAACTGCATCCATCGACTTCCTGCATGTCTTACCAGGTCGTTACCCCATCTAGTGGGGGATCGCCCCACACTTCGCCTACCAGTACGAGGCTGCCAATCGATAACCTTTTTTCCCCAACGGTTGTCGGTTCTTCGAGCTATATGGCCAGCTCATTGCCACTTCAGCTTATCTACTATTCCGTTGGGCTATGTCGGTCACTCTGGTTGTACTGCGGATATCCTCATTTCTAAGTTTATCACGGATAGAAACTCCGAGCGACTTTGAGCATCCTCATATGGCCAGCAGTGAAAGACCACGTCTCTGTTCTCTAGGCCATCAGTGGCAACACGCACTGGTTGTATAGTCTAGTTTTCAAGTTTTGAGGTACAGCTGACGAGAAGATGAGTCATAATTTCCCGAACGCTGCCCAGCCGAGTTGAATCCGTCGATTGACCTCTTGGTCGAAGTTGGATTTACCTAGTCTAACTATTTGTCCCAGGTAAATGTGTTCGTCAACAACTTCGAGTTTAGCGCTTCCAAGAACTACTGGCATGAGTGTGACATGAACATTAAACATTATCTTTGTTTTGTCCATGTTCATCTGTAGACCCATCCGTTGGGAGACACTATTGAAGTCATTGAGCATAGTGCTTCCAGTGATTCTGCCATAAGGACTATATCGTCGGCAAATCGAAGGTGAGTGATGTACTAGCCATTGATGTTAATACCGTATCCTTTCCAGTTCAGTAACTTTCAAACGTCTTCCAATGTAGTGGTGAAAAGTGTCGTGGATATAACGTTACCCAGTATTACACCTTTCTGCAGTTGTATAGGTTTCATACTCTGGTTCTGCACTCCGATAGACATAGTAGCCCTACTGTACAAACACTTCAGCACTTATTTTCGATATACCGAAAGTCAACTTGGCACCGCTGAAGGGACTGTAGCATTGCCCACATTTTGATGAAATCAAAGGCTTTCTCATAGTCCACATACGCCAGGCAAAGTGGCAGATTGTACTCTTCGGTCTTCTGTAGAACCTGTCGCAGGTTATGCATGTGGTCTATAGTGCTGAAGCCTTTTCGGAAATCGGCTTTTTTGGAAAGCTGGAAGTCGTCGAATCTGCGTGAGAGACGATCCGTAATGACTCTCGAAAGCAGCACGTAAACGTGGCTCAGAAAGGATATCGGTCTGTAGTTTTTCAAGGGAGCGTTGTCCCTTTCTTCTGTCCTATGCCTCGAGAGTAGTGCCACCATAGAAGACGGAATTAAAGAGCTTCTAAAGGACTTCAAGTACCAGTTTCCCTCCCGCTTTCAGAAGCTCCGCTGTAATTCCATCCTCGCTCGGGACTTGCCATTTTTAAGATGCTGGAGAGCTATTCTAATCTCACTCAGACTGACGTCCAGGATATCATCGGAATAGTGTCTCTCGTGTGGCTCTGGTGATGATATGCACAGCTGCCTATAGAACCTCTCAATCTCACCCAAAATCTTAGGTGTCCCGAAAACGATGATGCCACTGAAAGTCCTCCTTTGCCCTGGAAAAGACTTTGGAGCCTTGCTTCCGCTCGATTGCTTCTTCAATACGAGCTGTACTGAAGTTGCGTAAGTACCGCCACAAGTATTTGGAGATGTTTCTGTTCAATTGCCTGTATGCTGCAAAATCTGCTGAAGACTGCAGCTTCATTTCTCGTCTAACAGCCATGAGATTAAGAGTGTGGTCGTGTGAGTTTTTGTGTTCTTCTGCGGCGGGTTTTCACAACATAGTTCCGACCACATGGACAGTTTCCACGAGCTTGTCATTCATATCACTCTTAGAATTGTAATCTTCTAGGCACTGAAAACGGTTTTTTAACTCGAGCTGAATGGTTTGGGACTTTGGATCAGAGCAAGAGGGGAACGGAGCCTTGACTTCATTAGACGAGACCTCTCCAATTTAACGTTAAGGTTCAGTGTGCTTCTAACCATGGGAGATCACTGAGACATCACTGAACAGTTGGCATCTGGTCGTCAAAATGAAGTCAATCTCATTTTTTGTAGAAGCGTCGGGGTTCGATCAAGTCCACTTCACGTAGGGCCGCTTTTGTGCCGTGTAGTGGCAGCTGAGAATATCCACTACCTTATCTTCCCGTGGGTGTAGTAAGAGGCTACAGAGAGAAGCAGGCAGGGGATGGGCAGTAGCATCTTATTGATAACAATAATTATACAATTAAAAAACTGCGGTTGCCAACCCGCCCGTCAAACGTGGCAACTAAAGCAACACAAACAAACAGCCCCCAGTCCCCGGCGGCCGCGCTTCTTGGCTACGGTGGCAACTATGGTAACGGCGGGGCAGAGGTGCTAAGAATCTTTGGTGGAGGTTCGCTTTCCACCTACAACGACTCTACCTGGCAATATATAACGCACGCACCCTAGGGACTGTCGAGAAGATATTGTTGTAGAATAATATCCTCATTTTAATAAAACAATTTGTGAGAAATGTTTATGTATTAATATTCAATTTGATTTTAATAAAAGGGACAATATCCGTAAAATACACGCATTTGGCAAAGAAACTTGATTGCTTTCATCTCTTAGCCGGCATTTTGTGTAACTTTTCAGGATTAGTGAAGGAAATAAAAATTATTTATTTAATTTCTTTTACGAGATATAATGACATAAGTAACAAAAATTGATAGTATCAATTTTATTAATTAGACTGATAACATAACTATTTATAAGAATTTACTAAAATTAGATGTGTTGCTGTTACAAATAATTGAAATATAGAAAAAGGTCGGCAAAACAGGTCGTAAAGGATGGGCACACCTGGGCGAAGCGGCGAGCCGCCTCGCTCTCTCTACAAAATTGTATTGCATTGGTACGACGGTTTTTTTTGCGCCCGAAGCAAATATAGGCAACCCTCTGGAAAGCGGGGGAGGGAGGTTGGGAATTCTCATAGCATACCACGCAGCCGGCTGCGTGGTTATGTGGTGACTTTTACCCACTAAACCCAACCTTTTAGGAACTGGCTTAACGATCTGACTAGAGATCTCTAAGCCGTATACGAACGCGACCCTCCTTGGCAGAAAGGAGGGCGCAAGTACGAAGATGGCGGCGCGTGTCCTCTTATAGCTCCCGCCATCTCCCCTTTCTAGTTGGCGGTGCACGCCAATTGGAGGACCAAACATTGGTCCACCAGTATCTAGCTCCCCCGTAATAGGCAGGCTCGTGCGGGAAAGGAACGGAAGCGGGGAGGATTATGTCAAACAACCAAACTAACAAAATAAATCAACAAATACGAAATCAAGGGTGTGCGTTGGCGCAACCACAAAAATTGAGGTAAACCTAGAGATTTTAGATATCCAAGATCCAAGATTTGCGAGATAGAGTCTCGCTGCAAATCACGGCTGCAGCACTATACAATAAGTTAATTAAGCCACAGATTAGTGAATAGTTTACATTCAGCTTAAAGATACCAAAAAAATTATAAACATTTATTGACAACCTAGTTAATTTTCAGGATCAACAATGCCACTGCATTATAATTTTTAATGAGGACACATATCTATGGGTAACAGTTTACCATCATGTGGCCTATGAGCTCGTTTGTTACTCTCCTAAATAAAGATGTCGTGTTACATAATAAGAAAACTACACTCGTAATAACCATCTAGTTGTTGGTTAAAAATACTTGTCTAAAAGAATAATATGCCAGATTACAAATTTCGTAAATTAAAGCTATAAAGGTTGCTAGTGTAAAGATTTATATTGCGTAAATTGGTGTATATTTTGAACCGTAAACGACACACAAAAGTTGACACACAGAGACCGCTTTCACAGAAGCGGCTGAATAGTTGGATGGAGCATAGTGGTTTCAAACGGCCCTTTTTATTTTCTTTATTCTTTATTCTTTATTCTTTATTGTACACACAATAAGTTGGTAACAATTATTAAATATTTAAATAAATGTACAAAGGCGAGCTTAACCCTAATAAGAGTTCTCTTCCAGCAAACCTATTGGGAGAGAGAAATAGTTTTATATACAAAGCAAGTAGGTAGCAGCGTGCGTACTTAATAATTAACATAACGCTACTTAATAGAAATTGGCTATAAGTTACAGTTAACAATTATCATATAAGTGTATAACATATAAGTATAATTTATTTTCTTATTTCTTTTATTCTTATTTCTATTGATTTACATACATATATACCAATAAAGACAATAAATATATACATATACACACACACATATATATATATATATATACATACATACATACACATACATACATAGACACATACATATATATACAATTATACATATAAATACATAAAATATGTAAATATTTATAATTCTAAGTTGACAGATAATATTTCTTTACTCTGCTCCGAAATATATCAAGAGAAGAGCTAGCACGTATGTCATGTGGGAGTGAGTTCCATAGCTTGACCGCCCTTACTGTAAAGGATCCACCACATCGGCTTGTGAATTGAGAAGGAGTTTTGAGAAGTAGTTGTTTAGTGGTCCGGCACTGAGTTTCACGGGGTACAAGATACTCAAAACGCTCGCGGAGATATGGAGGTGCAAGAGGATTAAAGAGTAGAAAGTATAGAAATGATAACACATGTAAGTCTCGACGTCTACGGATAGGAAGCCATTTTAATTGAGCCCTGTACTCTGAAACATGATCAAACTTACGAAGACCGAAAATAAAACGTATACACAAATTTTGAACACGTTCCAGTTTGTTCAACAGCAGTCAATGAGAGGAAGAAGAAGTGCTTGAGCTAAGGTTTTCTTAGTTTTTAACGGTAAAAACATCTGGAGACGCTTGAGAGATTGAAAAGAGTAGTTCACTTTTCTGCTAACCATATTAATGTGAGCGACCCAAGACAAATTATTATCAAAAATAACACCTAAGTTCTTAGCGGTCTCTGTATATGGAATTTGAGTATTATCATACGTAACTGCAGGGATCTTCGAACGATCTAATAAATTAAGCATATATGAGCTGCCGATAATCATTACTTGGGATTTAGCAGGGTTAACACGAAGACCAAACGATTTTGCCCAACTGCTTATGCTACTTAAGTCAGCATTCATCTTATTAATAGCCTCATCTATATCTTGGACTTTGAAATGACGGTATAATTGCAAGTCATCAGCATAGAGATGATAATGAGAGGAGAGAACAGTAGTGAGAGCATTGATAAAAATAGAGAAGAGAAGTGGGGAAAGAACACCACCCTGAGGAACACCCGCCGTAAGATCACACCACTCGGAGAAATCCTCCTCATGGCGGACACACTGCGAGCGACCCCTAAGGTAAGAATTAAACCAAGAGATTACTGATGGTGAAATGTTTAAGGACGCAAGAATACCAAGAAGTATGTCATAATCAACGGAATTAAATGCACTGCTAAAATCCAATAATGTTAAAACAGTGAGAAGTCTTTTGTCCATGGCCCAGCGAATATCATCAGACACTTTAATCAGAGCGCTGACTGTGCTATGGCCTGGACGAAAACCAGATTGATAAGGACTCAGCAGGCTGTGAACAGTTAGGAATTGAGATAGTTGCCTCTGAACTATATTTTCTAGTACTTTAGATAAGATCGGAAGAATGGAAATGGGGCGGAATTGGGATAAAGATTTAGGATTAGAAGTTTTTGGAAGGGGAATGACGTATGCTTTTTTCCAGCAAGTCGGAAAGGAGCTCGTCTCAAGCGAAGAAGAGATAATATGAGTGATAATAGGGACAAGTTCATTAGTGATAGGTTTAATCATTTGCATACAAAGATTGTCATAGCCAATAGCTTTAGTGGAAATGGCTAAAAGGCATTTTTTTATGTCACCATCAGTAACTTTACTGAAATTAAAAGGAGAACACAGCGGTTTAGGAATATTGGAGAAAAGATTAAGTGTAGTAGACTTAATAGAGTCATCAATAGAAATCGGAGGCTCAGAAAAGTTCCGGTTGAGTGCAGTCAAATCAAACGAGATATTAGAATCAATATATGATTTGCCAATACCCAGGGTTCTAAAAAATTTCCACATCTGAGCGGAATGAGAATTTTCAACCTCATTATAAATATGTCTCCTCTTAGCATCACGACACATCTTACTACAGCGATTACGCAGTTTTTTATATGTGAATAAATTTTCATTAGTAGGGTGCTTCTTATAACGCCTCTTAGCTTTATCTCTTTTGGCCATTACTGCTTTTATAGACTCTGAAAGCCAGGGGGCTGGAAAGTGTTTAACTCTGACTCGCTTAAGAGGTGCATGTGTATCGAATAGTTTTAAAATGAGGTGATTAAAAGCATAAACCTTATGATTAACATCTTCGGAATTTAGAACAGGGGACCAGTCAATATTATTTACATCATCTCTCAAACGCTCCAGGTTAATTGATTTAAAGCTTCTTAGGAGTAAGAATTTCGATTTACGCCTAGGACGTTGAATTTTATAGGAGAGGAAGATAAGATCGTGGTAAGAGAAAGACGCAGATAGTTGTCCATGGGAAGCAACCCGGTCAGCATCAGAAACAAGAATAAGGTCTAAAAGAGAAGGGGTATTATTAGGCGAATGGTGAGTAGCAGAAAGAGGAAGAATATGTAAATTAAAAGATGACACCAGGGAGAGCAGTTTTTTGCTACGAGAATCGTTCTTTAACAGGCATGTGTTAAAGTCACCTAAAATAATGGTATTATCATAAAGCGGAGTTAGATTTACAAGTTTTTCTTCCAAAGAAGAAAAATAATTTATATTGCGAGAGGGGGGATAGTAGACCCCAAGCAAAGTCCTAGAATGATTAATAGTAATTTCAATAAATAAATGTTCAGCAAAATTTGTGTATATATTGGGTGAATGATCAACTATTTTATAAGGAATGTCAGCTCTCAAATAGATTGCCACTCCACCATAACCTTTGCCGACCCTGTCATTACGTATAAGTTGAAAACCAGGGAGACAATACTGTACCGACGGAAGTTCAGGCTTTAGAAAAGTTTCAGAAACAAGTATGGCATCAACATATTTAGTATCGAAGGTTGATAAAAGATCAGCGTAATGAGCATGAATGCTTTGAGCGTTAATATGGACTATATTAAGATTTTTACTATAATTATAGAATACGGCTACTAGTTGATCATGTAAATGAGTGGAATCATCGCTTAAGGCGCTTTTATAGGTCTTATCGGATGAGCTAGAAGAAGAGCAAGAAAAATAACTATCATCAAATTCTAAAATATCACACATGCTAATCAAAACTATAACATAAACTAAGCTATAACAAAATCAATAAAAATTAAATATATACCTGTATAATGTATAACAAATAAATATTATATAAGTCTGGATATAATACCTACAAAATAAATAATAATATGTTTTCTTATGCATATTTCACGTGCTTTTCTTCTATATTCTACGTACAAATAATTTAGTAGTGTTAAGTAAGGAACGTTTAAAATGCTTGAGTTGCCGACGTATAGAAATATACCCGGCATCTCTGAGAAATAAAAAAAAATTCAGGACTTTGGATTTATATTCGTGATATATATATACATATATATATATATATATATATATATATATATATATATATATATATATATATATATATACATATATATATATATATATATATATATATATATATATATATATATATATATATATATATAGACGACAAAGTGGCAATTACTCCTATCTCAATATTTGCGATTCCTTTTATTCCATAGTTATACTTAAAATAACCTAATTCAGGTCCTCAAGAAGACACCAGGTGTTTAGGGTCAAAATTGTGCAAAATATTGAGGTGTGGCAATACCATCTAAGTTATTCTAAAAAAAATCCTGGCAATTTATCCTATCTAAGCTGTGGCACGTCCGTTTCATGATGATCTAGTAGCCGACTGAATGGACCGGAGACCCTTTTTACTGGAAACAAGGCATTCCACCTAAGTCCTCACGGGTGACAACGCATCTGCATTTTGATTCGTAATCGATAGATGTAGATGTCTATGGACCACAGCAACCACTTACCATCAGGTAGACTGTGTGCTCGTATGTCAACCTATCCTATAAAAAAAAGTTGTATTTTTCCATATATCACTTCCTAACACACCCAAAGGATGTTAACGGGTGGTGGATTTTTTATAGAACAACGTTACACTAGGATTTTGTTATTTATCTCTCTCTCTCTCACAGAATACCAGCGTGAAATAGTAGCTTAATGCTGCTGTATTTCGTATGGTGAGTGTAGAGAACCGGAGACCCTTTTTACTGGAAGCGAGGCATTTCACCTCAGTCCTCACGGGTGACAACGCATCTGCATTTTGATCTTTAATGGAGGATAAATGTAGATGTCTACGAGCCGCAGCAACCACTTACCATCAGGTGGACTGTGTGCTCGTTTGTCACCCTATTCTATAAAAAAAAATTATCTTAGAGGCAGTTTACATCTATAAATTGCAGAAGAATAAACATCCAGACTTGGAAAAATTACGTTTACTTGTTTCGTACGAGGTTCGTTACCGCCGCCCTCAGCACCGTAACTTTTTGCTAAGCCTAGCCTATGGAGTTGTCAGACAGAGAAGGAGATATTCTGTTACGCCACAATTATGTGACCATTTGTTAATAAATAAAGAAAATCTTGCAATAATGAAGTGTGTAAAACTTAAAAATTCTAAGTTCAAAAAAATAATTAAGTATTGCAAGTTAATATTAAGTGAATATTATATATATATATATATATATATATATATATATATATATATATATATATATATATATATATATATATATATTTGTAATATACTTCACAAACAACATACTGGAGTAGCAGCGCGGTCGAATTCGACCGCAAATAAACACATTGATAAGATATATACTCGTACGTAAATTGCAAATCCACTACTTTTATGGAATACGAGCAAAATAGTATTTTAGAAATATTTTGGGAAAAATTTACCCGTTACTTTTACGCAAGTTACAAGTGAGTGTATTTGTTACCAATAATTTCTAAGATGATAAGGGAAAAGGCGCACTGTATGTTTTTTTAATAAATTCTCATCAGTGACTTTCAACCAGCCTTCATAGTGCCATGGCCAACATTATCACTTTTAACCCCGCCGTATCGATGTCACTAAATATTATAACAATATTACAAACATTATCATTTTGTTATAATGAAATCTTTTTAGATTACAAAAAATTATTATTATGATAATAAACACAGTATGTATAATATACGTTGTAGAGCCATGCTGCATATAATATATTACTGGTATAGTTGTAGGAACACGCTATCGTAGAATACCAGCGTAAAAGAGCAGCTTAACGCTGTCCTTAAAATCCTCCCATGAGGCAAACTTTGAGGAAGGCCTATGTTCCGCAGTAGACTTTTATAAGCTGTAATGGATGAATGGATGAATCGAGGAAAGGGATAGACAAGTGTATTTATTATTATTATAGGAGCAGTAGTGTAGGTACCTTGGTTGGTGAGTGAAAGAAAGGAAAAGAAAAAAGAAACATATAGTATTCGTGCTCCAGCACTACTTATGTAGATAGAATAATCAGAGGAAAAGAAATAAGGGTGGTGACATACATCAATCCCAAATTGAAGTAATACTAGTTTTTACGGAATTTATCGCGTATATTTAATTTTTTAAATACCCGACGTTTCGAACGCTTTACAGCACTCATGGTCACGGGCGGGACTAAGATGTTCAACGTTCATATATCATAGTTAACCGCAGTTACTGACTGCCACAGTCGTGCGTGTACCTGCTGTACTGCCATATGTTAGAGGAGTCGCTGACAAGATTGGCTACATCTTGAAGCGCGCTTCCATCAAAACATACTTCAAGCCGCTGAAGAAGATTGGTCAGTTGCTACCATCAGTCAAGTGTAATATCCCTCTGCAAGATGCAAGAGTGTACAAGCTTGATTGTGAATGTGGTCTCTCCTACATAAGACAAACTAAAAGATCAATAAAAACCCGCGTTAAATAACATATAGCTGATGTGAAGAATCGACGCTCCGGGAAGTCTGCAGTCTGTGAACACGTACAGGATCGCCTCCGTCACTACATCAGATTTGATAGACCACAAATCCTCACTAAAGAACACCGATTCCTTCCAAGGATGATTCGCGAGGCTATTGAAATCAAAAAATCGTAATCGGTATGCACTCAATCGGGATCTTTTTAGACCTTGTCAAAGCATTTGATACTATTTCTTGCCCTATACTATTGCAAAAGCTTGAAACACTTGGCATAAGGGGAACTCAACTACAATTTTTTTCTGATTACCTCAGTGATCGCTTTCAATGTGTAAAAATCGGTAAGTATACAAGTACTGAATTACAAAACAGCTCTTATGGAATCCCACAGGGCAGTATCATCGTTCATATATCATAGTTAACCGCAGTTACTGACTGCCACAGTCGTGCGTGTACCTGTTGTACTGCCATATGTTAGAGGAGTTGCTGACAAGATTGGCTACATCTTGAAGCGCGCTTCCATCAAAACATACTTCAAGCCGCTGAAGAAGATTGGTCAGTTGCTACCATCAGTCAAGTGTAATATCCCTCTGCAAGATGCAAGAGAGTACAAGCTTGATTAAGAATGTGGTCTCTCCTACATAAGACAAACTAAAAGATCAATAAAAACCCGCGTTAAATAACATATAGCTGATGTGAAGAATCGACGCTCCGGGAAGTCTGCAGTCTGTGAACACGTACAGGATCGCCTCCGTCACTACATCAGATTTGATAGACCACAAATCCTCGCTAAAGAACGCCGATTCCTTCCAAGGATGATTCGCGAGGCTATTGAAATCAAAAAACATTCTAATTTCAACAGAGAAGATGGCTGGGTGCTACCATCTGCTTGGGATCCTATAATAAATAAAATTGAATCCCAACCCAAGCATACAACTGCAAGACTTCAAGATACCATAAGGTCATACTGTATAGATCGGAACAAAAGTTAAATTTTATCTATGGTGACCTCGGTTAACTATGACATATGGACGTTGAACATCTCTGTCCCGCCCGTGACCATGAGTGCTGTAAAGCGTTCGAAACGTCGGGTATTTAAAAAGTTAAATGTTCGTGATAAATTCCGTAAAAACTAGTTTTATTTCAATGTGTAGTGTTCGTGTAAATATAAGAAATCATTATCAATCCCAAACTTAAAATTATAATTATGATTAGTTGTCTTCCATGAAGAACAAAATGGAATACTTCGTTATCAATTTAATATTATTAGAAATCAATCGTAAATTTTATACACATTATGACAGCCAAAACGGAACGACCCATAGCATTTTTATCAAAATCCCTAACTAAACCCAGGCCTCTGTCACTTGCTACCTGCGTGAAATAATTACCTAAAATTGCGAGTCACCGACGGTGTAATGCGCAGTCGGTGCTAGCGCGTCTAGGCGATTGAATGTTAAAGTTTTTTACGCTGTTTACGTAGATATTTTTTTGTAAATACTTGATGAAATAGTTTTTATTTAGGGTTTAGTATATTTAATTGTAAGATAAAATTGTTGAAAAAGTTTAAATGTAAATTAAAATTATATATATCATGTATATTAACCATCTATTTGATAAATTTTAATATGGCAATCTACAAAATGTTTCAGAAAGATATTCATTCTTTAAGTTACCGAAAGATTTTAGTAGGAAGTTATGAAACGTGAATTTATTTAATTTTTATTGTTAGATAAGTAGGTACTTATAGCAAAAAGGAATTAAGTAATAATATATCTAATACCTACGAACTTTATTACAAAATGTAGTTGAAATTTACTTCCAAGTATCTACTTATATACCTATACTTGTATTTTGTATTTAAAATATTTTGAGTTATAATGACACAAAACACTGAAATTAAAATTTTGTTCACTAGAAAAATTATTAACTAAGTAGGATGCGATTACATTTCTGTTAGGATTCCTATTTCCAATTTACTTGTTGTTTACATTATGGTTCATAAGTGCACGTTATTGTGTACAGACGTGTCATATAGTAATTAAAATAATTAAATAAGTATGTGCTTAGCCGTGACCTCATTATAACAATACCGGTAGTAACTGTGACATACTTTAGTTATATTTGTGTTAGTGATTTTGTTGAAATGTTTTAGCTTTATCTAGAATAGGTACTAAAATGCAGAACAGTCCCTTCAATCAGAGTGCCAGGACCACTCGCACCCCACCTCCATCAACCCCGCCCACGCAGACGCCCACTTCAAGCGAACCAATTAAAACACTTCCAACTCCTGAGTTGCAGCATTGGATGACAAGCATTGACCTGTGCCTTAACGAGGTGTGCTTCATCGCTACAGATGGAAAACTTAACTCTGATCAAAAAATGCGCATTAGCTCGCTTTGTCGAAAAGTAAGCCACGGTACATCACAATTGGTAGTCCAGTACATGCCCTGCAAAATGGATGCCACTAAAGCCCAGACCTCCATCGTATCCCTGCAGAACCAACTTGACCTGTCCGAAAAGCTGCAGGAACTCAAGAATAGTATCAAAGAGTCATCAAAACCGGACTCTGGAACCACTTTTGCGGACATGGTCAAAAAAGGTGGCCAAACCCTCATTCGCCCAAACAACCTTAGTACCCTAGCAATTTATCGGGACAAGTCCAAATCCAGTGATGACACGAAGTGCCTCTTACAAAAAATAATATCCCCAGAAGAACTCAAACTACATGTCCGAGGCATGAGGAAGGTCAAAAATGGGGGAGTTATAATTAGCGCTGAGACAAAAGGAGATATCGACAAATTAAAGAACTCCGATAAGCTTGTATCTTCTGGCCATCCATCCATTACCATGGAAGAACCGACTAAATTACGTCCAAGGATTGCAATTGTTGGTGTCCCTGTAGCCCTCACGGATAAAGAAGTGTTCGAGTGCATTTTCGAACAAAATATTGCCGATAAATTTCCCAATAACACGCGTGAGTCCTTCCTGGAAACAGTCAAACTGAGCCATAAATCCTTTCCTACCTGTAATTACATTGTCGAAGTGTCACCTAGCATCAGGAAGGCCCTTATCAATCAAGGACGAATTTATATTAGTTGGACCTCATGCCCAGTCAGAGACTTTACAATAGTAACAAGATGCTTCAACTGCCAGCAGTTTGGCCATTCAGCCAAATCACGGGAAAGTAGCCCTACATGTAACTACTGTGGAGAGCTCGGGCATTCCTTTAAGGAATGTAATAACAAAGCGCATGCCCCCGTTTGCGCGACGTGTAAACGTTTTAAAAGAAAATGCGACCACAAAACTGGTGATGAAAGCTGTCCAGCACGTAAATTCGCAGAGGACAAATATATCAACTCCATAGACTATAAGGTCGCCTAAGAGCGCCGCGTATTATATTATTTACTTAGCTCTTAAACACTAGTTTTAGTTTATCTTTAAGCTTAAGTATGGCGAATCAATTACTCAATGACCTAAACAACTTTTCTGTGTCTGACGCCAAAACATGTAATGTTGATGACTGTAAACACTTCCTTCCACGTCCTGAAAATAAGTTAATCTTACTTACACAAAATATTAGAAGCATAAATCGGAATATAACCGGGTTTGAAGTTTTGTTGCATAGACTGGATATAAAATGTGATATTATTATCCTTACAGAATGTAGGCTGTCAAACCTCCCATCCCACCTACCGATTCTTAATGGCTATTCTTTACACACAACCGAGAAAAACATTAATCAAAGTGACGGTTTAGTAATCTATGTTAAAAATAATTTAAAAGTAACTGTCACAGAACCTACATTCCAGGATAGTAATTGCTTAATCATTCGAATTAATTCCGAGACGATTGTTATCGCAGTTTACAGACCTCCTTCACAAAATATTGATAGATTTCTAGAGTCCCTTGATAATACCTTAAGCAAATTTAGAACATATAAAAATATAATCCTAACCGGTGACATAAATATTAACATTACCACTGGGAAAACACATAACCATGCACACAACTACCTAAATATTTGCTCTTTTCATGGGCTATTACCAACACATTACCACCCTACACATCAAAGCGGCTCTTGTTTAGACCATTTTGTGATTAAATCAAACAACCCTTCTTTAACATTAGTTACTTATTCCTCGTTTACTGATCATCAAGCAATTTTACTAACATTACAATTAGCCTTACCTAGGAAAAACTGCATACGCAACTACACTAAAGTCCATATGACGAAACTTGAAAATGACATTTGTAGCATTAATTTTGACTTTGTTTATTGCTCTGTCGATGCAAATACGTCCTTAAGTTACTTTACAAATTCTTTACAATACGCAATAATGAATAATACACTAACAATAAAACTGTCACGTAAGTATTATAATATTAAACCTTGGATAAAACCTGGTCTCGTCCGCTGTATGAGAAATAGAGACAAACTTCATTTAAAATCTAAACTTTCTCCTGATAATTTAATACTTTCTGCAACTTATAAAAGATATAGGAATTTTTGCAATAAACTATTAAAAAACCTCAAAACACAATATGATAAAAATGTTTTACAAAAGACCGGTAAAAACAGTAAACTTGTATGGAAGTTCATTAAAAATAATACCTACAGTTCAAAAAATCTTGGACCACCACTTGATCTACTGTCATTAGACAAAAGCCCAAACGAAGCAACTAATAAAGAAAATAATTATTTTATTAATGTTGGCAAAAAATAGCGGAGACAACTTTAAAATTAAGCAACACTCGTAATCCAATGTTTATGCCCACATCCTTTTCTAAGTTAAATTCTTTTGTATTGTTAAATACCGATATTGATGTGATTTTAAGTATAATATCTGGCTTAAAAGAAGATTGTGCAGTTGGATGAGACAATATACCTAATCGCATACTCAAAAGGTTTAATCATTTACTGGCCGCCCCGTTAACACATATCTTTCAATTATGCCTATCAAATGGTATTTTCCCGAAAGTGCTTAAAAAAGCTGTGGTTTCTCCTATTTACAAAGCTGGTGATAAAAACTTAGTTAGTAACTATAGGCCGATTTCAGTCTTATCTGGCTTATCTAAAATTTTAGAAAAGATCATAAATACCAGGTTAATAAAATACCTGGAAACTAACAACTTGCTGTCAGACAGTAAATTTGATTTTAGGCCTAAGAAATCATGCAATGATGCCTTGCACCAATTGACAGATTACGTCACAAGTAATCTTGACAACGGTATGCACTCAATCGGGATCTTTTTAGACCTTGTCAAAGCATTTGATACTATTTCTTGCCCTATACTATTGCAAAAGCTTGAAACACTTGGCATAAGGGGAACTCAACTACAATTTTTTTCTGATTACCTCAGTGATCGCTTTCAATGTGTAAAAATCACTTTGTCACTGGACCTCATTTACATCGAGATAGTGTTAATATTACGTGCTTGTCATGGGCCTTTAAAATTAATGCGTCTAATACAAAAACTAAGGAAGTATTGTTTTACTACATAAATAAATATAAAATAATGATTTCTTATATTTACGCGAACACTACACATTGAAATAATACTAATTTTTACGGAATTTATCGCGTATATTTAACTTTTTTACCCGACGTTTCGAGAGCTTTACAGCACCCATGGTCACGGGAAGGAAGCTATATGCATCTGATGTGAAGAATCGACGCTCCGGGAAGTCTGCAGTCTGTGAACATGTACAGGATCGCCCCCGTCACTACATCAGATTTGATAGACCACAAATCCTCGCTAAAGAACACCGATTCCTTCCAAGGATGATTCGCGAGGCTATTGAAATCAAAAAACATCCTAATTTCAATAGAGAAGATGGCTGGGTGCTACCATCTGCTTGGGATCCTATAATAAATAAAATTAAATCCCAACCCAAGCATACAACTGCAAGACTCCATGATACCATAAGCTCATACTGTGTAGATCGGAACAAACGTTAAATTTTAATCTATGGTAACCGCGGTTAACTATGACATCTGGACGTTGAACATCTTAGTCCTTCCCGTGACCATGGGTGCTGTAAAGCTCTCGAAACGTCGGGTAAAAAAGTTAAATATACGCGATAAATTCCGTAAAAATTAGTATTATTTCAAATATAAAATAAATAATAGCGCCGGCAAGAGATGATTCCGCAATAGTTGGAATAGGAATGATTACGTCCGGGCAAAGAATATATACACTACGCGAAAAGAAACGACACTTAAGCATGTGTGCACGTAAAATCTCTTGCGGCTATGTGTGGGTGTCAGGATGTGTGCGGGGGCCTTGAGAGGCGCGCGGGGCATGGAACGGGCAGTCGCCGACTGCCCTGGCCGAGGGCTAGTAGTAATACCGATACTTGTCAGTATTCGTTAATATGAATATATTCGTCAAGTTTTTATAGCCGTGTATACTAGGTTTATATGCTTTGATAAATATTAATGTTGTTATTAAATAAATGATATTATAGTATACGTATAAGTATTACTGAAAGTGATTTTTAGTGATTAGAATTAAAATAAATTCCACTGCACAAAATAAGGGCCCTTGTTTTGTTAGTTTAATTTTTAATAATGTTTTATGATACCTAAAAATATGTGAACTCATTTTAATGAAAGTCGATATGATCTTAACAAGAATTATGGGGAAATACCATGACAATAAAACTAATATATCGCCAATAATTTTATTATATTACATTAACTGAAATATAAACTATTAAAAATACCACTAGAAAGTCAAGAAATTTTAGATATCTATAAAGAGTTTTTGTATTTGTTCATTAATGTATTTATGGATTATTTAATTAGAAATAGAAATGACTTATCTCCTCAACACATAGGGAACAATTTGTTGGCCGCCGTGTCCCAGGAAACCTGCATACCTTTGGATTTTCTAAAAAAAATATACATGCTACGAATTTTTGCAACTGTTAGAAATATTAATGAAAATTAAAAAAATTATCGAAAAATTCAAAAATATATAAGAGTAAATTATTTTTAAAGGATAGTAGGTAATACTGATTATTGCGTACTAAAATACTAAGTGTTGGTTAATTATTTAAGATTATCATTAACTGTCGTGCATATTTGGTTTTGTCGGAAGTTTTAATATTCCTCATTCAATAAAAGTTGATTTAAACATGAACGTATCTTTCACTACCCAAATACATAAGTTTACATAATATATAACATATACCTACTATGTATCTTCTTTGGTACAAGTCTATAATATTCCATTTCGGTTCGATATCAACCCTAGCGTTATACGCTTCGACTCAAGGTCACCGGCGCTTAAGCTCTCACGTACAGGGAGTGTCACCGCTGTGGTCCGGGTCTGGTTTTGTGTGTGTGTGTGTGTGTGTGTGTGTGTGTGTGTGTGTGTGTGTGTGTGTGTGTGTGTGTGTGTGTGTGTGTAAGTGTGTGTGTGTGTGTGTATGTGTGTGTGTGTGTGTGTGTGTGTGTGTGTGCGTGTGTATCTTATGTGCTATTTAATTAGCTCTTCAGTATCATTATATGTAAGAGTGTACAGCATGTTCTTTAATAGGGTTTTACATGAGGAGAATATCTGGTCTTTAAAGTCAATTATTTTTAATATTTTGTTGTAGATGAAAGGATGTGAGAAGGTGGGGCAACGTTTGGCCAGGTTTGACTTTACGATTGGAACAGGAATTCTAAAAGTGCGTTTGCTTCTTAATTCATTGTAGTCCGGGCGACCTCTTACGGTTTTGTGCACTTTGAGTGTGACATTGTAAATAAACAGCTGTCGCACCCGTAGTACTTTAAGTTCTTTATATAGAGAGTCTGTGGAGTATGTGAATGGCTTACTTAGAATTACTTTAATTAGTGCACGTTGAGCCCTTTCCAATGTCATAAATGCAGTCCTCCCAGCGCGGCCCCATACACAAATGCAATACTGCGGTATAGATTGGCAGAGTGCAAAGTATACCTGACGTATTATATCTACGGGAGTGCAAACTTTTCATGATGTAAATTAACTTTCGCACACGGGAAGATAAATTAGAAATTTGAGCATCAAACGTTAGGTTTTCATCTATGATAATTCCAAGATATTTAGTTATTCTAGAGCGTGCTATCGGTTCACAGTTGCAGCCATGCAGATTGGTATAATCATTTTTGCAGTAATGAATTTTCAAGGGCATAGCGGTCGGAGGACTTGTTCGTCTCGATTTATAAAAGCATATATATGTAGTCTTTTCCTTATTAAGTGTAAGAAGATTTAAGTTTAAGGACATGTTAATACGGGATAGGCCTTGATCCGCGGTACTGTATACTCGACTCCATGTCGTATCGTGAAATAATATGGTTGTATCATCTGCGTAAGCAATTACATTTGAATTAGACAAGTTTTTTTCCAGAATATCATTCATGTACAGGATGAAGAGAGTGGGTGCAAGGGTACTGCCTTGTGGAACGCCAAAATGAACATCCAGTTGCCTACTTGTGTAATTTCCTACTTTTACACATTGTTTTCTCATTTTTAGTTAAGTTTCAAACCATTGAAGTGTATTGCCCCTTGCTCCAGCGGCTTCTAGCTTTTTCAAGAGGAGGCCAACAGAGACTGTGTCAAAAGCTCGTGACAGGTCAAGAAAAACACCTATGTAACATTGACCATTCTCCACGTGTTGTGATATCTGATCAGCTAATGCTGCTACAGCATCCTCGGTCGATTTTCCCTGACGAAACCCATATTGCTTATCTGTAATTATCCGATTTTTATGTAGAAAACAGATAAGTTGCTTATTCACAATCTTCTCTAGAATTTTTGATATTATACTGAGTAAAGAGATTGGTCTGTAATTTTCCGGCAAGGTCGGAGAACCATTTTTGAAAATAGGTGACACTACTGCAGTTTTCCAGGATTCTGGAAAAACTCCCGTTTCTAGGCTTAAATTAAATATGTGAACGAGGGGAATAATAATATTATTGCAGGTCTTTTTAAGCAGTGTAACAGTGACATGGTCTAATCCTGGAGAACTGTTGGTTTTTAGGTTATAAATAATTCGGCTCACTTCTTGTTCATCAGTAGGGTGCAGATAGAAAGAGTTTGGGTTAGATTTTGAACATTTGTGATTCTTGATTAGTAGGTCTTGAGTCGTGCCTAGGTTTTTTAAGATTTTTTTGGCGAAGACCTCCCCTACGGTTGCGAAATGGCGATTGCATTGGTCTAAGGATGAAGTTGGGTTGTTCAGATCCTTAATGAGTCTCATGGAGTGGTACTCCGACGTGGAATTATAGCATAGACTTTTAATTTTATTCCAAAGGTTACGCGCATTGTCTTTGTTTTTCGTAATTTCCTTTCTGTTATATTCGGCTTTAATATTCCGTAGTAGAGTGTGAAAAAAGTTTCTATACCGCGTGTAGATCAGTAATTTACAGAGATCAGCTCTCACTCAAGGTGCAGCTTATCCCTGTGTTTCATGCATCTCATTAATCCAGGAGTGATCCAGCTCTTTATGTTGCTCTTTCTACGACCTACTTTAACTTCCTGCGTGTAATTATTGATGGCGTGTGTCATAACATCGTTAAATTTGTGTGAGGCGGTGTTAACATCATTATCGCCTGTTATTTCGTTCCAGTTCAGACTGTTAATATATAAGGCAACCGACTCCCAGTCTGTTTTCCGTATCGTGCGTTTTTTACTTTTATGCTGGTAGATTTGCAAAGGAATTTCAGCCAGGGCTAAGTTATGATCTGTAATAGATGATTTGCAGACGAGACCAGAGGATATTGTCTCAGATTTTATGAAGATGTGGTCAAGGCATGAGGCTCCTCTAGTCGGCTTTGATATCGCTGGATATAGACCATGAGATGCCATCAAGCATAAATAGTTGCCCACTTGTGCATTAATTGGATCGTTTATGTTAATATTAATATCGCCTGCAATTACGAGAGTTCGTTTGCATTGTATGTCAGAGAGTACAGTATCTAAAGAGGAAATAAATCGATCTGTATTTGAAAAGGAAGGGGAGCGGTAAATCCCTAAGACTGTGATGTCGTTATTTATATTTATGAGGAGACTATCAGCATCATCCAATTTTTGTGTTTGAGGTGCAATTTCACTATTCCATGAGTGTTTGACGTATACGACGATCCCACCGCTTTTGTTGATTTGTGATAAGGATTGATAGGTTTTGTAACCCTCCAGTGGTTCAATAATGATACCGTCATATAGCCAACATTCCGTCAATACAATAATATCGATATCCAGGTCTAAGCGTTTAAGAGCTAGTTCGAAATCGTCAAAATTACGTTGATAACTTCGTATATTGAGTGTTAGAACTTTTAGACATTTCTTATTATTATTAAGAATACTCTTGCATTTTTCCAAGGAGTCCACACTACGACAGTCTATAGCCAGTGATTCGTCTATATCATTAGTAATGCTAAGTAAATCCATATCTTACTAACGTAAATATTAAGATAGAAGATATTATTGTTCTATTTTTGAAGATACCTACAGCTGCAAGAGTGGGAATGTTATTAATTGGGTAAAATAGCTTTAATTCTTTACTGTTGTGTGTTTCTGTGCAAGTTTATGTTATGTATAGTATAGTGAGCTGTGTGTTAAGTTTGTGTGTGTATAAGATTAACCCAGAACTATATTTCCGTGAATAATTTGAGAAGAATGCAAGTATAAGAATGCACTGGTAGCTTAAAACTAGATTTAATATAAAACATAAAATATGCGTAACAGCCGGTGTAGTGAAAGGTAAGTAAACAACATTTGCGCATTATTAGACATCTGCTTGTGGTTGAGGAACAGGGGCAGGCGGGCAGTGACGCAATAAGTCGGAGGAGTTCCGGATCGTAATTGAAGGGCTTCCCTCCTGTTTACGAATACTGATAGCTCCATTTTTAATCCAGCAAAATCTGAAGCCACATTCTTTGGCTCTCTGTCTTAAAATTCGAAATAACTGCCGATTTTCTTTAGTCAGCCGCTCATTGAAGTAAATATTTCTTGCACTGCTAGGTAAGTCTAGATTCTTACTATTAAGGTTGCGTCTAGATTTTCCTGCGAGTAAGAACTCATCCCGCTTATTCCGACGTAAAAATCTAACTACTAGTGGACGAGGTTGCCAGTCCGCTGGGGACTTATTGGCACTGTTTATTGTGTCGCTGACTTTTTGACGGGAGCCCACTCGCGTTACGTAATCTAAGTCGTTGGCGTCGAGGTTGATCCCAATTTTTGCAGCAGTTGTTAAAATAATGTGCACCGGATTTTCGTTGGAGGTTTCTGTTATGCCCGTGATTTCGACTTCGTTCTTTAGGTGAATTTGTGCTTGAGTGTTAATTTCCTGGTTGAGCTGGGCAATAGTGGAATTCAAACTAAGGACCTCCAATTCATTTTTCTCAAGTGCGCGGATTTTTTCCTCTGCACGCGATAACTTGATCTCATAGTCATCGAGTCGTATATTGCACTGCAACAGGTGATCGGTCAGTGACTTGAGGTGGGCTTTTAATTCTCCAACGTCGTCGCGAAGTAATTTTATTTCCGAAGCCAGCAAGGATAATTGACATGAATTTTCTGTTAGAGAGGGCGATTCAACCACAGCTGAACTGCATCTGTCGATATCTTCGTTGCAGTTGGGTGAGCGTATGGGTTTGTTTGTGTTATCGGTTTTCGGCGTCGTACAGCGGCACTGTGGGCATACCCACGTTGATCTTGTAATCTCTGTAGTCTTACGATACTCGGATATGTTTACACACAAGTGGTGGTGTTGGTAATCGCACTTACTGCATTTCATTAGTTGATTTCCTCTTAAAATTTTATTACAAGCCGCGCAATTTACCATATTGACAAAGTTTGTGATATTCTACTTTGTGAGTCAGTTGTAAAAAGTTAATACTATTCAGAAGCAAAGGTACAATGATTACTCACGTACGCAATCTCGTTCCACCCGCCGTCGCTCAAAACCGAATTGTTGAAAAAGGATGAATTATTTTGCTTGCGTTGTCCGTCTGTTTTACCCGGGGTAATGGGGCGTTTCTCAGCCACGTGAACCTCGAAATTACACCTTTAGATTAATTAGATATTTATCACGCTGCACACCAAACTAGCAATAATTACTGTTAACTTATGGATTATTTTGCTACGCATATAACTAGCAATTGAAAGCGCCCAGCGACACGTTCGCGCTGTTGACTATCTGAATCCGCACCGTCAATTTAGCTTTGTGTCAATCCATACTCACTTATGGCATTACTTCCTGGGGTGGAGCTTCTAAAACAATATTGCTCCCATTAGACCGTGCTCAGAGAGCAGTTTTAAAGGTAGCCACTTTCCGTCCATTCATGTTTCCTACACATCAACTTTACTTGGCATGCAGTGTTCTAACTGTCCGTCAGTTGTTTATCCTGAACATCATATTAAAACAGCATACTGAACTTCCATTTAACTTAAAATCCATAGACAGGAGAAGAATGGACTTAGTTTGTGTAAACCCTCAAACCAAACACGCATTTGTGAAAAAAATTTACATATTTTTAGGACCCTTTCTATATTACAAACTCAACAAGTCACTAAAGGTATATAGTCTAAGTTATAAGAACTGTAGTATAAGCGTAAGGGAATTTCTAAATAAATTGAATTACGAAAACACAGAGAAGTTGTTAGAAATTCTAAAATAGTTTGTATTAATTGTAGGTAACAATTAATTGTTATTTTGTTATTTAGTTATTTTATTTATTATATAATATAGTTTAATTATTTAAATATCTAGTGTCCATGACATTATTAAACCCATTGTGTAAGTGATGTCTGAAACACAGGTACTCAACCTAGTTCAGACAGGTAGCTAATATTATAAACTTGACTTTTTTATTTTTCTTTTGTATATTCTACATTATTAAGCTACACATAGTTTTAATTTTACCATAGTATATTATTTTTGTTAGACTTATTGTTACTTTATTTAATTGTAATCATATTTATTCCTGTATGTAAACATGTGTAATTGGAAATGAAATAAATATTTATTATTATTATTTTTATTATTATTATTACTATCTACCTTTTTCTTCCGAGCCATGCATAACGATTCCCTACGAATGTCTTTGCGAGTTGCATGCGTTAGGCATCGTAGAATACATAGATACGAAAATAAGGTCAGTCGATCATAGTCAGAATTGGTATTTCTCCTAAGTAACTTAATTAACATTTCACAATGCATTTTGTTACTCTTTAATGACATCCCTTCGTAACAACGGAAAGTTCACTGTAACGTAGGAAAGGGAAAAAATGCAAAGTAGTACCGGTACTATCGAGCAGTGATAAAGTTTTATTTAGCTCCCGAGCGCGATTTATCCAGTTAATAATAATTATGTAGGCTATCAAACGTCGGCAAGCAGTCAACATCAAAAGAGTGAATCCTCTCTACGTAGTACTATTATTCATTCTGTGCTAAAGCTGAGAATATAGCCAATTTGATAAATAGCAGCAGCATTAGTATTAGGACTATAGAAGTTTTTCCAATACTACTATGGAAGAGAAATTACATTGATTATTGACAACCAACCCTTGTCTAGAATTTTACATCCAGAAAAAGCTACACCTTCTAAAAACACTACGCCTACTACAGCAATTAGGCTAGTACCTACACTACTCAAACTTCTAAGCGGACTTTGACTTTGATTTCGGACCAATGCAATTAAAAAATATTTGTAATTTTGTAGTGTCATCTGTAATTTTGTAGTGTCCCTTTAAAGTTATGTAATAATGAAATGTTTGTAAAATGCTCGAGAAACTTTCATTTATTTAATCATATGATTGTAAATTCATGCCACTAACTGGTTTTGTAACTTGCTCAAATATACCTTTTGCAAACGAAATTGCTGTGTTTGTCCCGTCAAAATCCAAGCGGTCGAATTCGACCACGCACACCCACAGCACTTTAAACCATTAACACTTATAAATAGAGACTACTTTTCTATGAAGAAGTTTGGCATTATAGAATTTATATGAAATTTTCTATCCCATAGTGTAATAAAAATAGTTATGCTATGGATATTTATTTATAACCTACGTTCATTTCGTACGCCATTTTCGCGTGAATGTTATTGTGTTGATTTTTGGATTTTTCTAGTAATTTATTAGTGTTTTATTAGTGTTTTATTAGTGTTTTAGTATAGTGTTTTATTGTAAAATTTTAATGAAAGTTTTTGTGAGAATGTAATTTATCTAATTACGTAAATAATTTCGAGTAATATATATTGAAATAATTGTGATTTTCACGCTGCCGACATTCGCTTGGTATGTTTTATTTTTGTTATCAAAATACGACAGTCTTTTTCTGATGAACTAAAACGTGACTTTTATATAGAAAAATTTGTATAGATTTTATAATGCCAAACTTCTTCATAGAATATTAGTCTCCAAATATAAGTTTTAATGATTTTGAGTGCTGCGGGTGGTGCTGGTGCCGTCGCATGTGACCGCTCGGAATTTGCCGGGTGCATGTGATTGCATGAGAATTTTAAGGCGACTGCGGGGTTAATTTTGGCAGCTTATTTACGTCTCACTTCTGGGCACACGCCTTTTCTTATTTCTGAGAGGGTTTTAGGGCTAGAAACGTACGGGAAGTACGCCACACTATGAAAATGCGTTTTGACGAATTTCATAATATGTCATCTCAATGAATCGTCTCGTCCATAAATTATTTTATTTCTCAGATATTCTCTCAGCGTTACCTCACGATGTTTTTTAAATCAAAAACATAAAAAAATCAGCACACAATTGCAATTAACAATTTCATTAGTGCCGGCGGAGATCGAACCAAGGTTGACAGAGTAGTGTGAGTTTACAACCAGCACTACCCCCTGGAACACAACGCCTTGGCTGTTAATTTCATACTGAGAACTGTATGTATAAATGTAACCCTTATAAATAACATCAGTTTGTGTTATAGCATCAATATTGGCTTCAGCTGGAAATTCGAACCTAGGACCCGCAACGAAGAAGCTTGGTATGCCAAATAAAGTATAAGCGGTATGTTGAAATATGAACGAACATTCTTAAAACTCACATAAATTTGAATGATAATTTTGACATTAAAATTACGTGCAATATTATGCACCTGTTCATAAAACATCATGGCCAGACGTTTCTAATGAGAGTGCACAACTTGCTGTTGACAGCTTAATGAATGCAAATAACCAGGTTAGTTTACTGCACTAATATTAGTTCCTGGAAAATGTATCAATATTATTAGCTCCCATTTTGAATTTACTGTGCTCCGTTTTTAGAAAATAGCTTTTTCTCTCACGCATTCCTTCCCACAGACACACATATTCACATTCAAAGTGTCCTGTCAGTTGGTTAGGATAAGTCAGAACTGTCAAATCAAAAGTTTTGAAATTAGACTTAATGAAAATAGGGTTTAATATTTAATAATAACTTAAGATTAGATCATAATATCAGTACGTCTTGTAAATAATACCTTCCCCTTCTTCAATATATCGCCAATTTAGTCGGTAAACTTTCCTCGTTCTTTATTTCTTTATGTCCTAACCACCTAAATCTTCCTTTCTTGATTGTGGTCAAAACATATTTTTTGCAAACCATACTATATTCGTATCAGATACTAACTTATCTGATGCCTCAAAGCAGATTCAGTTTTTTTCCTTCTTACACATTTATGTATAAGAAGGAAAAAAATGTTATCGTAAACCACACTCATGAAAATGATCGTAAAGTGTTACTTTAAGTATAAGTTAGTTATTATAAAATAATCAGTTTATAATTTCCGTGGAAGTGGCTTGGAAATAATCACAAACTGTAAGATATACTTTAAAATTTTGGTGAATTCGTAAATAAATTTAAGGTATATATAATATTCATATAAATACAAAATTAAAATTCAAAATTATAGCGCATATATAAAAATTTCATATCATTAATTTACATACATACTTGTTATAGTATTCCCATCATTATCTCTCGAGCGCTCGGCCACCCTTTACGGTGGACTGTTTTACCCCCGGTAAGCGCTCATCAACCGTTACACGGTGGTCACGCAGTTGTCTCAAATAATATTTAAAGGAAACGCCAAAATAATGTTTGTCTCATTCTAATATATACTATATTGATGCTAATGCAACGTTTATCTGATCTAATACATAAACACGTACAGTTTTGACGAGTGTTAAAACCAGCAACCAGAAAAACAGCAAAACTTATCAGTAGGTGATGTCATATCGCTTTGACTGTTTAGTCAACTTTGAGATGTGAATTTATTATTTTGTGATTTGAGTACCTCGAGAAGAAAGTTTTTGATAAGTAGCTAATGTTATTTATAATATATAGTAGTAATATTATTTTTACTATAGTTTTGGTACTACGAACTTGTTTTACAATATTTAGATTAGCTCATGTGCATAGCCAAACAAAATCTTTGCAAAAATCGTTCTATATTTTAAAAAATAAGAAATAGTTCTGCTAAAATTTTTCTTTTGCTCTGAGAAACTATCATGAACTGCAGTTTACACAGCGCTCGGTTCGCAAAGCACTCCTCTCCCTGGACATCCACAAGTTGAGTGGGCCTGAAGGAATCCCCCCAATTGTACTGATGACGTGTGCTCCGGAGTTGGTACAGGTTTTAACGCGTCTTTTCCGGTACTCCTACTCCCTAGGCGTAGTCCCAAAATCATGGAAGACTGCTATCGTCCACCCAATCACTAAAAAAGGCAACCGCTCAGACCCATCCAACTACCGGCCTATCGCCATCACCTCCTTTTTCTCCAAAACAATGGAGTCTATTTTTATCTGCCAGCACATGAGGTACCTTTAGGATCACCAGCTGATTAGTGACCGCCAATACGGTTTTCGCCGTGGTCGATCAGCTGGTGATCTTCTGGTCTACCTAACTCATAGATGGGCGGAGGCAGTAAAGTCCAAGGGGGAAACATTGACCATTAGTTTGGACATTGTAAAGGCCTTCGATCGGGTTTGACACAAAGCGTTTCTTTCAAAGCTCCCTTCCTATGGGCTTCCCGAGAAATTGTGCGATTTGATCACCAGCTTTCTTGCAGATTGGAGCATCAAGGTCATTGTAGATATTGCAAGCTCCGATTACCTTATATACTAACCAACAAACTTTACAATATACTTGCTTATATACTTGCGCTTGTACATTTTTATAATTTCTTATATACTGACTTATATACTTACCAATATACTTGCTAATAAACTTTTCTTTATAATTGCTTATATGTTTACTTATACACCTTCTTATATACTAACTTATACTTCATTACTTAATTATATATTAATTAATATACTTGCTTATATACTTGTTTTTACACTTACCTATATACTTACTTATATATTGCTTATATACTTGTTTATATACAGGCTTATTAGCTGACTTTTATACTTACTTATGTATTTTCTTATATATTGCTTATATACCTGTTTTTTTTACTTGCAAATATACTTGCTTGTATACTTACTTTTACACTTACTAATATACTGACTTATTTACTCGCTTTTATACTTACTTATAACCTTACTCTTATACTTGCTTATATACTTACATACATACTTTCTTATACACTTGCTTATATAATTTCTTAAATACTTAGTTATACAGAATGGGTCCCACATATATGCAATAAATGAAACCATATACTTGTTATCGCCTTTGCTGACGATATACAAAAAATGAACGTAATCGGTCCAGTAATTAGGTTAAAAAGTAGAGTTTTAATTTTAAGCAAATTTGAACACTCTATAGAATTGGGTCACTAAGTCAATGATTCAATGAACTTGAATGAATCCTTGAACATTAAAAAGCGACGTTGCCATGCAGTGCAAACTATTGGTATTGCGACATATCGACAGCGGTATCTTTTGTCGGCGTGCCACCCGCGTGCAACGTTGTCACTCTTCCAAGGGGTCAAGGTACGTTGTCTAAACAGAGTGTTCACTTTTACTGAATTTATTTCAATATTTATTTTGTTTGAAAATTTCACTTTTTTATTTTATGGGTTTTAGTTTAATATTTAATTTTTCTACACTTCTTCGGACTAGTATTACTTGTGGTTTCATTTATTGCATATATGTGGGACCCATTCTGTATATTTACTTATATACTAACTTATATTCTTGCCTGTATACTTACGTATATACTTGCTGATATACTTGCTCATATAATTGCTCATATATTTACTTATATACTTGCTTATATACCTACTTATATAATTGTTCTTATACTTGCTTATATACTTTCTTATATAATGACTTTTATTACTGCGTATATACTTACTTATATACTTTTCTTATACCGACTTATATGCTTGCTTATATATTTTCTTATTTAATTGCTTACATATCTGCTTATATACTTACCGATATACTAACTTTTATACCTTATGATATAATTGCTCATATACTAGCTTATATACTTGTTCTGTTACTTGCTTGTATACTTGCTAATATACTTACTTATACACTTACTTATACACTTGCTTATATACCCACTTATATACTTGCTAATATACTGACCTATATACTTGTTCTTATACTTTATTACATCCTTGCTTATTTACTTGCTTATATACCTCCTTATGTACTTACAGATATACTTGCTATACTTCGTGATATACTTGGTTATATACTCGTTATATACTAACTTATTTACTTGCTATTATACTTGCTTATATATTTACTTTTATATTGCTTATATACTTACTAGTATACTTTTATAATATTCTTACTTATATGCTTGCTTATATATTTGCTCTTATACTTACTTATATACTTTCTTATTGACTTGCTAATATACTTGCTTATATACCTACTTTTATACTTTCATATAACCTTAATTATACATTGCATATATACTTGTTTATATACTTGCTCATATACTTACTTATATACTTGCTTGTATAATTGCTTATATACTTGCTTATATACTCACCAATATATTAACTTATAACCTGCTGATATACTTTCTTATATACTAGATTATATTATACTTAGTTTAATACTTGCTAATATACTTACTTCTGTACTTACTAATATACTGACTTATATACATTCTTATATACTGACTTAAATACTTGCTTTAATACTTACTTGCTTCTATACTGTGTTGTATACTTACTCATATACTTACTTATATACTTGCTTGTATACTTGCCTATATACCTGCTTATATACTAACCAAAGTACTTTACCATATACTTGCTTATATACTTTTTCTGCAATTTCTTATATACTTACTTATATACTTGCTTATATACTTACCAATATACTTGCTTTTATACTTTTCTTTATAATTTCTTATATGCTTACTTATATATTTACTTGTATACTTACTTATATACTTGTTACTTACTTATATACTAATTAATATACTTGCTTTTACACTTACCTATATACTTACTTATATATTGCTTATATACTTGTTTGTATACAGCATTATATACCGACTTTTATACTTACTTCTCTACTTTCTTATATATTGCTTATATACTTGTTTTTATACTTGCACATATACTTGCTTATATACTAACTTTTATACTTAATAATATACTGACTTATTTACTTGCTTTTATACTTACTTATAACGTTACTCTTATACTTGCTTTTATACTTGCATACATACTTTCTTATACACTTGCTTGTATAATTTCTTAAATACTTAATTACGTACTTACTTATATACTCACTTATATTCTTGCCTATTCTAACGTATATACTTGCTGATATACTTGCTTATATAATTGCTCATATACTTGCTTTTATATTTACTTATATACTTGCTTATATACTTACTTATATACTTGCTCTTATACTTGCTTATATACTTTCACATATAATTACTTTTATAATTGCGTATATACTTACTTATATACTTTTCTAATACTGACTTATATGCTTGCTTATATATTTTCTATTATACTTACTTATATATTTTCTTACTTAATTGCTTATATATCTGCTTATATACTAACCGATAAACTAACGCTTATACCTGATGATATAATTGCTCATATACTAGCTTATACACTTGTTCTTTTACTTGCTTATATAATTGCTTATATACTTACTTATACACTTGCTTATATACTCACTCAGTATATTAGCAAGTATATAACTTGCTAATATACTGACTTATATACTTGCTCTTATACTTAATTACATACTTGCTTATTTACTTGCTTATATATCTGCTTATATACTAAAAGATATAAAGAATTCTAACTTATAAACTTGCTGTTATAATTGCTTATAAACTTGCCTATATACTTACTTATTTACTTGCTCTTATACTTGCATATATACTTGATTATATACTTACTGATATACTTACTTTTTTAATTGCTTACATACTTGCCTCTATACTGTGTTGTATACTTACTTATATACTTACTTATATACTTGCTTATATACTTGCATATATACTAAGCAAAGTATTTTACCATAAACTTGCTTTTATACTTTTATTATTTCTTATATACTTACTTATATACTTGCTTATATACTTCCTTATATACTTGCTTATATACTTACCAATATACTTGCTTATATACTTTTCTTTATAATTGCTTATATGTTTACTTATATACCTTCTAATATACTTGCTTATATACTTACTTCTATACTTTCTTATATACTTGCTTATATACCTACTTATATACTAATTAATATAATTGCTTATATACTTATTTTTACACTTACCTCCATAATTACTTATATATTGCTTATATACTTGCTTGTGTACAGGCTTATATACTGACTTTTATACTTACATATGTACTTTCTTATATATTGGTTATATACTTATTTTTATACTTGCACATATACTTGCTTATATACTTACTTATAACCTTACTCTTATGCTTGCTTATATACTTTCATACATACTTTCTTATATACTTGCTTATATAATTTCTTAAATACTTAGTTATATACTTACTTATATACTGACTTACATTCTTGCCTATATACTTACGTATACACTTGCTGATATACTTGCTTATATAATTGCTCATAATAATAATAACAATGAATTTTATTGCCTCTAAAACGCCCAGTTACATTCACGTTAAAACAAAAGAACTTTACAATTATTTGAGACAAAAGAAGACGGCTCAGCTTTGTCTGTAACGAGATACAGATCTCATACAGAGCCGTTTTTCAGCCGCTCCCTCCTCCCTGAGGTATTGTGCGGGAGTTCAAAGTAGCAGGCTCCCCATTTACCTGACTTATACTTTTAAACTACGTACAAAGTAATTAAATATTATATCAATATAAAATATTTTTCTTTAATTAAAAAAAATCATATACTTACTCATATACTTGCTTTTATATATACTTATATACTTGCTTATATACTTACTTATATACTTGCTCTTATACTTGCTTATAAACTTTCTTATAAAATTACTTTTATAATTGCGTATATTCTTACTTATACACTTTTCTTATACTGACTTATATGCTTGCTCATATATTTTCTATTAAACTTAATTATATATTTTTTTATTTAATTGCTTATATATCTGCTTATATACATACCGATATACTAACGTTTTGTGTATTTGTTCATTGGGGGGTATTATATATTCAACGGATTAGTAAGCTGAAGTGGCAATGGGCCGGCCATATAGCTCGAAGAACCGATAACCGATGGGGAAGAAAGGTTCTCGAGTGGCAGCCTCGTACCGGTAGGCGTAGTGTAGGGCGACCCCCCACTAGATGGAGTGACGACCTGGTAAGACATGCAGGAAGTCGATGGATGCAGGTGGCTCAGGACCGTGCTTTGTGGCATTACTTGGGGGAGGCCTATGTTCAGCAGTGGACTTGTGAAAGGCTGTAATGATGATGATGATGATGATGCTAACGTTTATACCTGATGATATAATTGCTCATATACTAGCTTATATACTTGTTCATTTACTTGCTTATATAATTGCTTACATACTTACTTATACACTTATTTGTACACTTGCATATATACTCACTTATATACTTGCTAATATGGTGACTTATATACTTGCACTTACACTTAATTACATACTTACTTATTTACTTGCCTATATATATATACCTGCTTATATACTTACAGATATACTTGGCGATATACTTGCTTACATACTCGTAATATACTAACTTATTTACTTGCTCTTATACTTGCTTATATATTTACTTTTATAATTGCTTATATACTTACTTATATACTATTGTAATGTTCTTACTTATATGCTTGCTTATATATTTGCTCTTATACTTACTTATATACTTTCTTATTTAATTGCTAATATACTTGCTTATATTCTTTTCTTCATAATTGCTTATGTGCTTACTTATATAACTTCTTATATACTTGCTTATATTCTTGTTTTTATACTTACCTATTACTTACTTATATATTGCTTATATACTTGTTTATATACAGGCTTATATATTGACTTTTATACTTACTTATGCACTTTCTTATATATTGCTTATATACTTGTTTTTATACTTGCACATATACTTGCTTATATACTTACTTTAAACTTACCAATATACTGACTTATTTACTTGCTGTTATACTTACTTTCACCTTACTCTTATACTTGCTTATATACTTGCATACATACTTTCTTATATACTTGCTTATATCATTGCTTAAAAACTTAGTAAGATACTTACTTATATACTAACTTATATACTTGCTTATATACTTGATTATATATTTACTTTTTATTTGCTCTTATACTTACTTATACACGTGCTTGTTTACTTGCTTATATACTTGCTTATTTATTTTATATACTTTCTTATATACTTTATTATTTACTTGCTTGTATAATTTCTGATATAATTGCATATATATTTACTTAAATACTTGCTTAAATACTTACTTATATACTTTTCTTATACTGACTTATATGCTTGTTTATATATTCGCTCTTATATTTACTTATATATTTTTCTATTTACTTGCTTATATAATTGCTGATATTCTAGCTGATATACTTACATATATTCTTGCTGAAATAATTGCCTATATACTTGCTTACATACTTGCCTATATACTTACTCATATACTGGCTTACACACTTACTTATACACTTTCCTATACACTTGCATATAGACTTACTTATATACTTCATTATATACTTACTTATATACTTGCTTTTATACTTGCTTATATACTGTCTTATATATTAACTTATATACTCGCTTATATACTTACTTATATACTTGCTTATTTACTTGCCTATATACCTGCTTATATACTAAACAAAGTACTTTACCATATACTTGCTTATATACTTTTTTATAATTTCTTATACACTTACTTATATACTTTCTTATATACTTGCTTACAAACTTACCAATATACTTGCTTTCATACTTTTCTTCATAATTGCTTATGTGCTTACTTATATACCTTCTTATATACTTGCTTATATTCTTACTTGCATACTTTCTTATATACTTGCTTATATACTTACTGATATACTAATTAATTTACTTGCTTATATACTTGTGTAAGTGTAAAAACTTACCATTACTTACTTATATATTGCTTACATTCTTGTTTATATACAGGCTTATATACTGACTTTTATACTTACTTATGTACTTTCTTATATATTGCTTATATACTTGTTTTATACTTGCACATATACTTGCTTATATACTTACTTTAAACTTACTAATATACCGACTTATTTACTCGCTGTTATACTTACTTTTACCTTACTCGTATAGGTACTTGCTTATATACTTGCATACATACTTTCTTTTATACTTGCTTATATAATTTCCTAAATACTTAGTTATGTAGTTACTTATATACTTAGTTATGTAATTACTTATATACTGTTACGAGCTTGAGGTTCGTGACAATAAAAATTGCCGATAAAATTACCTAAATTAACACTTTAATTTACTTTACACAAATTAAAACTAAAAACACTAATAATTAAACACACTAATTCACTTAATTCCGCTTCGAAGCTTCGCTTGTGTCGCTGAGTTCAACTCTGCCTCGATCGCATCTTGCGCCACCTATTTATTTAAATTAGCAAAATATCCGGAACGTTCAAGTAAACACGCGCAAGGTACCGAGAGTTCGAGTATAGATTTTCTAGAAACTTAGTTCTTCGGGTGGCGCTGTCGGTCGAAAGATTTGTGATGTCATAAACTGCAACGCTCCCTCGCTCTCGTTCCTGACACTAGATGGCGCTAGTGTGTCGTCGATTGGAGCGCGTAACACTGCCCCCTCCTAAGACATGCTCGTCCCGAGCATTATCGGTCCCATAATAACGCGCCAAGCTATCCACATGGACGATCTTAGGAGTCCCTCTTGCGCCTTTCTGTATCCGGTAGGTCACATCGTTGATCCTGGTTACAATCCGGTACGGGCCGTCCCATTTAGCTTGAAGCTTAGGAGATTTCCCTTTGCTGCGGACTGGATTGTGCAACCACACTAATGAACCTTCGTTGAACCCTTTATTGTTCATTTTGCGGTCGTACCGGGTTTTCATTTTCTCAGACATTTGCTGGCCCGATTGTCTGACGTGCTCACAAATGTCATTCATTTTGTTCCGCAAGTCAAGCATAATCGGTTATACTGCGTGGGGCATCAGGTGGTATCCCGGTGATCAGGTCCGCAGTCTGCCGTAATTCTTTTCCAAAGTTTGCGAAAGCTGGTGTCACTGCTGTACTTTCGTGAACAGAACTCCGATATGACAACAAAAACGGTTGTATGTGCTTGTCCCAATCGCGTTGCCTATTGTCTACAACTTTTGCTAGGTACCTCTCCAATGTCTGATTAAATCGTTCCACCATTCCATCAGATTGCGGGTGATAAGAAGTCGTTCTTGTTTTATGAGTACCCATAACTCGGCAAGTTTCCTGGAATATTTGAGACTCAAAATTCCTTCCTTGATCGCTGTGAATCTCTAAAGGTACTCCAAAACGACAGAAGACTTCATGAACTAGTTTATCTGCAACTGTTGAAGCTTCTTGATTTGGAATGGCGAAGACTTCTGGCCACTTAGTGAAGTAATCCATCACAACCATGAAATACTTGTTACCGCTTTCACTCTCCGGAAACGGCCCCGCCACGTCAATGGCTATTCTCTCCCATGGTGCACCCACATTGTACAACTTCAATGCACCTCTACTACGAGTCTGAGGTCCCTTTACAGCCGCACAACTTGTACATTTGCGACACCAGTCCTCGACATCGTTTCGACAGTGGACCCAGTAAAATCGTTCTCGGATCTTCAGTAGAGTTCGTTTAACTCCCAGATGGCCTCCTGAACAATCATTATGGTACAGCTGTAGAACATTCGGTACTTTAGCTTTAGGGACAACCATTTGCAAATGACAGCTGTCTCCCCGAACGTTTTTCCATTTACGACACAGAACTCCATCCTGAAGCAGCAAGCTGTCCCACTGAACCCAATAGCTTTTAGTGGTCGAACTCATCGCTGAGACGTCACTCCACTTGGGCTTGGGAGCACTGGCCTTTATCCATTCCAGAATCGGCTTGATGTCCGGATCTTCCTGCTGTGCATGTAGTAAGCTGTCCTTCCACTCGTTGCTGAGGTGGTCTGCCCTGAGCATCCTCACGGATACCACTTCCTTACTCTCTTCCTAGTACAATGTTTGCAATCCTCAGGACAAGGTCTTCTTGACAATGCATCTGCGTTGCCATGAGATTTCCCGCTGCGATGTTCGATCTCAAAGTCGTATTCCTGCAGTAGTTCGATCCACCTCGCAACTTGTCCTTCTGGGTTTTTAAACTGCAATAGCCATTTTAGTGCAGCATGGTCAGTTCGTAAGTGAAACTTTCGTCTCAGAAGATATTTGCTAAAATGCTGCAACGACTTTACCACAGCGAGCAATTCGCGTCTTGTGACACAATAGTTCCCTTCCAGTTTTGACAACGACTTGCCGAAGTACGCTATCACGACCTCTTGGTCACCATTCCGTTGAGACAGCACACCGCCAAGTCCTATATCACTTGCGTCTGTGTCAACTATAAATTCTTTGCCTGCATCAGGGTATCCCAAAATAGGTGTTTTGCACAGACGGTCCTTGAGCTCCTGGAATGCGATATTGCAACTTTCATCCCAGCAGAAATGTCGCTTCTCCTCGGTTAGTTTGTGCAGAGGTTTGGCTATATCTGCATAGTTCTTCACGAATCGCCGGTAATAGGAGCACAAACCCAAAAATGCTCTAACCTGCGTCTTGTCTTTTGGAACCGGCCAATCCTTGACAGCGGCGATTTTCTCTGGATCTGTGCGGATACCTTCTTCCGATACTACAAACCCCAAAAAGTTAACTTGCCGTTGGAATAGTGAACATTTCTTCGGGCTCAACTTGAGGTTGGCACTCTGAATCTTCATAAGCACGCGTTCCAGGTTTTGAAGGTGTTCCTCAAACGTACGGCCCACGATGATGATGTCATCCAAGTAGACCAGACAGGCATCGCCAATTAGCCCGGTAAGTACAAGTTCCATCAGCCTTTCAAACGTTGCTGGAGCATTGCACAACCCAAACGGCATTACTTTGAATTGCCACAGACCCTTTCCCGTCGAGAACGCAGTTTTTTCCTTGTCCTTAGGGTCAATTTCAACTTGCCAGTAGCCACCTTTTAGATCCAGCGTGCTAAACCATTTTACTCCTGTAAGCATGTCCAGTGTGTCATCAATTCTTGGCAAGGGATAGCTGTCCTTCTTTGTAACGTCGTTCAGACGGCGGTAATCAACACAGAACCGCATGCTGCCATCCTTCTTTTTCACCAGCACCACTGGTGAACACCATGGACTAGAGGAAGGTTCAATAACACCATCCTTCACCATTCCTTCAATCATGGTTTCCACTTCCTTTTCACGTGCTACCGGCAATTTTCTTGGCCGCTGACGGATAGGCAATTCCTCACCCGTGTTTATTTTGTGTTGAACTAAACCAGTCTTTCCTATGTCAGCATCGTTTGATGAGAATACATCGGTGTACTTGAGTAACAACTTCTTCGCCTTTACCAATTCGTTTGGGGAGAGAACACTGCGACAGTCTTCCAAAAGTGTGGTCACTCACGTTTCTGCATCCTTGCTGGGGGTCCCACTCGATATATATTGGCACCGACGTAACCAATCCACTTCCTCACAAGTACCAATTAGTGTGCCTTTTTCTATAATCTGGTCCCGGTCGCAAGGGTTCAGCACACGTACTCCTGAGATGTCAGTGGTCCTGACCAAGGTTCGAGCTACTTTCCATGGAAGGTCGTTGTTTACCCTTTCCACAAGTACACAACGGTGAGCTTGCCCAGCGTTTCGGGGAAGACTAACCGGAACAATCGTTTCCGATCTCGGCGGAAGAACAATCTTCTTAATGCTGTACACGTTCCCTGGTAACGCACCTTCCATAAAAAGTTCCTCCTGTCCACATTTCAAAACACCTTGCTTAACGTCGATCTCACAACAATTATTCCTCATAAAGTCTAGGCCTAGGATGCAGTCGTCCATTATATCAGCCACGATGACATTATGCAGGTAGATCACGTTGCCTAGCTTCAACTCCATCTCCTTCTCTCCACGGACGGGTATACGCTGACCGGTGGCTGTTACCAAATTAATGCGTTCTCGGTTGTATGCGGAGTCCCCAAGGAACTGACTTATAAGTTGGGAACTAACAACCGTACGAGAGGCTCCAGTGTCTATGGTCAGTTTACACGGCATTCCGTTGACCTCGCCCTTGATGATTAGACTGTTCCCATCATGGGTTTGTGAGATCGAGATCCTTGGGGCTCTTTTAACATCAGCCAGCACCCGCCCCGCAGTTCTGGCTTTTACTCGTTTCCCTGCTGCTGCTGGGCGGTGCTGTTGACCGCACTACCCTCCTGGGATCGTTCACCTTCCCTTTCTAGGGTTCGCTTAGGGCAGCTGGATCGAAGATGGCCCTTTTCCCCACAGCCATAGCACCTAGGGCTGTATCCTTTGTTGCGGTCGCGAACTATAGCTGCTGCAACCTCCCTGACGCGATGGGAACGGTGATCCTGCTGCACGGCTTCCACTTCCAGTGCATGGGCCAAGGCGTCCTTAAGCGTCTCGTGGTGCCCGAGCCCCACAGCAGCTCTGACTTCAAGGTCGCGGATGCCGTCGATGAATGTCTGCACCAGGTTCCCTTCAATGAGCGCAGGTACAGACCGGTATGCTTTTCGCACCAGCTTCTCCACTTCTAGAGCCCACTGCTGCAGGTTTTCGTTGATACGCTGCACACGATCTTTAAGCTGCGCACGAAAGACGTGTTCCAGGTGAGCGTCGCCATACCTCGCCTCCAATGCCTCAAGGAGTTGCTCATAAGTCACTTCCTCACCGAGAGCTTCCAGAACTGTTAAGGCCTGGTCACGCAGGCCTAGTGTGAGAGCAGTCATGGCCTGATTTTTATTCCAGCCGTTCGCCTTCATAACAGCTTCGAACTGGATTTTGTAGGCTGACCAGGAAGAGGTACCGTCGAACGGTGGCACCTTGAACCCACGTAGCGAAGGTGTTGTAGCTACTACGGGAGCTGTAGCTCCATCTCCAAGTTTGAGTTCGTCCAGTGATTTCTTCATGTCAGCCATTACGTTGTCAACCCGATTGTTTACTTGGTCGATTCGGGTTTCAGCTTCCGACAATCGGTTGTCATGTTGAGCAACCTTATCCTTCACCTCCTTTATCTCCTTCCCGAAGGTAGCGTGAAGATCCTTCATGAGGAGCATTTGCTCTTCCAACCGACGGGCCTGTTCCTTTTGTCCGCCCCGCAGTTGATCTTCCAAACGACGGACCTGTTCTTCTTGTCCGCCCCGCAGCTGCTCTTCCAAACGACGGACCTGTTCCTCTTGTCCGCCCCGCGGCTGCTCTTCCAACCGACGAACCTGTTCCTCCTGTCGACGAGTTTGTTCCTCCTGCTGCTCTTTCAACCAACGGGCCTGTTCCTCCTGTCGGCGAGCCTGCTCCTGCAGCATCACCATCAGAGCACCTAAGTCAGGTGCTGCAGATGTAGGGGCTACAGACGGGCCTGCAGCCGGTGGCTGGCCCTCCGACGTCTGCGGCGTTGCACCTCCAAATCTTCTTTGGTCCGTCTCCTGCTGGCGTTGACTTCGGGTACGGACACCCTCCGTTTCCTCCTTAGGTAAAATCGGCATGATTTTATCCCACTTCTGACACCAATTGTTACGAGCTTGAGGTTCGTGACAATAAAAATTGCCGATAAAATTACCTAAATTAACACTTTAATTTACTTTACACAAATTAAAACTAAAAACACTAATAATTAAACACACTAATTCATTTAATTCCGCTCCGAAGCTTCGCTTGTGTCGCTGAGTTCAACTCTGCCTCGATCGCATCTTGCGCCACCTATTTATTTAAATTAGCAAAATATCCGGAATGTTCAAGTAAACACGCGCAAGGTACCGAGAGTTCGAGTATAGATTTTCTAGAAACTTAGTTCTTCGGGTGGCGCTGTCGGTCGAAAGATTTGTGATGTCATAAACTGCAACGCTCCCCTCGCTCTCGTTCCTGACACTAGATGGCGCTAGTGTGTCATCGACTGGAGCGCGTAACACTACTAACTTATATTCTTGCCTATATACTTACGTATATACTTGCTGATATACTTGCTTATATAATTGCTCATATACTTGCTTATGTATTTACTTATATACTTGCTTATATACTTACGTGCTTATGTGCTTTTTATATACTTGCTTATATTCTAACTTGTATAATTTCTCATATACTCGCTTATATACTTACTGATATACTAATTAATATTCTTGCTTATATACTTGTTTTTACACTTACCTATTACTTACTTATATATTGTTTATATACTTGTTTATATATAGGCTTGTATATTGACTTTTATACTTACTTATGTACTTTCTTATATAGAGAGAGTTAATATATTATTTTACTATTTATTATAGCGAGAAAACATAAAACGCCGTTTAGTTCTTTGTGTCTGCCAACAAGGTGGCCTTATTGAAAGCAAGAAAATTTAAAATAAAGACATATTAAAGCAGTGATTAGTGATGACAGTTAACAAATAGTAACACGAGCGTGTGATATGATACGTGTTTGACTAAGCATCACCGCTCTAGGTACCACTTAGGACGCGCGCCGCCACGCCGATAAGTTTCTTTGATAAACAAAACACTTTGCGCGGTTGCCAGCCCGCTAAACGCTGCGTTGCCGCTCCAAGCTAACGCAAACCAACTAGGTAAGTATTTTCATGAATGAATTTTCGCAAGGGTGATCCCAATTTTAGTTACTTTTTTAATAATTAGTTTGTTTGAAAAAAATAATTTTTCAATTTACGAGTAATTTTAACTTTTCAAAATGAATATGATTAATGGTCACTAGCCCTACCCGTGTATTAAATTAAAGTCGCCATTGTAGCCATACGTTGTATACTTGCTTATATACTTACTTATGTACTCACTAATATACTGACTTATATACTTGCTTATATAGTCACTTAAAAACTTACCTGCTCTTATACTTACTTATATACTTGCTTATTTACTTGCTTAAATACTTGCTTGTATGCTTGCATACATACTTTCTAATATACTTGCCTATATACTTACGTATATACTTGCTGATATCTTGCTTATATACATTCTTATATAATTACTTTGATGATTGCGTATATACTTACTTATATACTTTTCTTATACTGACTTATATGTTTGCTTATATATTTTCTATTATACTTACTTATATATTTTCTTATTTACATGCTTATATATCTGCCTATATACTTACCGATATACTAAAGTATATATCTGATGATATAATTGCTCATATACTTGCTTATATACTTGTTCTTTTGCTTGCTTATATACTTGCTTATATACAAACTTTTAAACCTGAATATATTCTTGCTTATATACTTACCTATACACTTACTTATATACTTGCTTATATATATTTGATTATATACTTACTTTTTATTTGCTTGTATACTTGCTTTTATATTAACTTATACACTTGCTTATATAATTCCTTATATACTTGCTAATATACTGACTTATATACTTGCTGATATACTTGCTCTTGTACTTACTTATATACTTGCTTATTAACTGGCATATATATATTTATTATTATTTATTTATTTTCAATTACGTTACATTACGTAACATTGGTACTTCGTAATTACAATTACAATTATATAAATACAATAATATAGTTAAAATTACAAATTACACAATTACAATTATATAATTAAAATTACAAATTAACATACATCTCATTTACATTAAATTATTTTATGTGTCAAACAAGTCAGAAAAAGAACATTGCATATATTCTTCTATGTTGTAAAAAGCGTGATTTAAAAAGAATGTTTTTATCACTTGTCGGAACGCATTTAGCGGAAGTCTTGTTATTTCTATTGGCAATTTATTGTACATTTTAATTTTTATAGCAAAACCTTGCTTGAACACTTTGACTAATCTGGTTCTAGGAAACAACTAAACTTTCGCGATTTCGCGAAAGTTTAGAAATATATATATATATATATATATATATATATATATATATATATATATATATATATATATATATATATATATATCCGACACGACGGTCATAATTTTCACTTTTAGGAAATAGGCTCTAGCTGATGTCAATCTTTGCAACATCAAACTTTGACAAATCAGTATTCTTTCAATTTTTGTAGCATTTCCCCATATCGTAATCGTGTAGCTAATAATTGAGTGACAATATGCAAAGTAGACGGATATAAGAGTTTTCTTGTCAATAATGGGCTTAAGCTTCAATAAAGCGTAATTAGTAGGGTGGAGTGTTTTGTTTTTTTTTTACATTTTAGATACGTCGAAGTGCGGAAACGGTGCCCTGTACTGATTGATGATATTCAGAATATATCAGGACAGCAAACATGAATTTTTACTGGAAGTACTGCCGCATGGCCATTGAAAATTCTAAAAACCCTGAAAATAAGGAATTTTGGTAAATGTGAAACAGGTAAAAAAGGTGAGAATATCGTATATTTTATTAAATAATTTAACACTTTACATTATAGAGAGTGAAAAAAATACAAAAAATAACATACTTTCCGTTAAAATAAAAATAAAAACATCTAAAGTTATAAATTTTTCGCCGTTTGTTGAGCTAAGACTGAGGCTACGAACTTTTTTTGTGTTGAAGACCGGCATGATATTGCACGATTTTAACTTGTTTCGGATCCATCCTTCACGTTAATCTGGTCCATATACAGCAGCACATGACTCGGTGACCAGCTAAATGCATCTTTCAGTAGCTTGTGAGTGGCATTTGCGAAATGTAGGGAGAATCTCCGTTTCGACTATTTCAATATTCCGAATAGCTCTATAAATTACGTTGGTTTGTATCTGTTTGATCAGAGTAGGCTCCGATACAAAGCTCCAATCAATCAAATCTGTATACTCAGCGGCAGAGAAGTTAAATGATGGTAATTTAAACACTCGTATCGGCGCCAAGCCCGAAGTCTGCTCTCGTATTTTAACAATGCGCCGGAGTGCTAATTCTTTGATATGGTTGCAATCGCCTGCAGGCTTACTAAGCAAAATGTTTTCGCTGTGGCCGAAGTACCCATTGCGTTGAAGCACAGGGTCAACAATTTTCATAAGGTTTGCAAGAAGGTATCTCGATAATGTAATCACGTTGTGCAGGTGTTTCAATCCGTACACGCAAAATGGTTTTGTTTTAATTTTAAACTATATCGGTGCGTACACTCGGATGACGAAGTCGCTTCAAATCACACTTCAACGTCAAATAAAGGTAAAGTTTTTTTGAAATTGTGAGTGCATCTGCTGTGGCCAGTGTAATGTGCCCGATGTATTGCGAGTTCGGCTCTTTTACCAAGGTTATGTGCTCTTCAACAACGGTTTTTCTGCGATTATCTTCATATAACATTGTTTTATCTTTGCGGCCATCAAACGATATAAAAACCAATGTATCATCGCCATCTAGCACGTTAACTGCAGCCCCTGAACTTCTCGTTTGTGCGCGAGCGCGCCGAACTTTGCTACGGTCGATAACACTTGACGTGTCACTCTCAGTAACCAGACTGATATCTTGCAACGTAGCCGACACGAGGGCAGCACCAACAAGGTCTGAAATGCCGTATCTATCTAATGTTATAACTACCACTGGGAATTTACTAGGTCCGGGAACATTAATTGTGGGCACAATCGAGGTGACATTAATAATAGACGAAGTTTTTGTTATCCTTCTTTTCTGCTCAGGTTCATGAATTTGTAATGACATAGAGTTCTCTTCAAATTGTTTTCTTTTTAACTTCCGATCAGACAAAGCCATATTGTGTAGCTATTTTATCTAGAGATCCAATCATCATTCTTCTTTCGCCACGTTGATCGAGCAAAACTCGTGTTCTTGTTTAGGAATTTTACGAGTTTTCTCATAAGAACATGTCGACAACGACTTGCACTTACAAGATGCAATATCAAACAAAACTTCAGTCTTCTTTAAGCTTCTGTAGTTTCTGTTTATAATTTTCGTTGTCTTTACTCTTTTGGTAGGATTTCAGAAGGGCGCGATATTTGTCATGATAGTATCTTATTTTTGACACTATTGTTTTATGTTTTACTATTGGTAAAGAGGCTCGTTTCCAGATGTTTTCGATTTCGGTCGCAACAATATCACAAGTGGCCTGTACTAAATCTTGTCGTCCCTTTTCCGCACATCGTGCCACTGATACAAAGACATAATATTTCATCACATCACTGTAGGTTGGCAGCACATTTTTTGGTAATGCACAACCAGTACCGAAGATAGGCGACGAATAATTACTTCTTAAACTCATTATACTACTTTTTATGTTGTCTCATGTCAAATCTAGCTAAATGACTAATTACGCAGAGAACTATGCGACACAATTAACCCGCGTCCCGCACTCTCGCCTCTCCCCGTGGACTCTGGGCGGCGAAACGCTCGGCCAATGACCTTATATGTTAAAACAATGCGCGATTGGTAGATCAAAAATATGACACCATACACTGGCACATGGCTACACTGTGTAACCTTTTTGCAATTTATATTATAGTGACACTTGTTCATATGTGAATAAAGGCATTTTTATTTGAAAAACAATTTATTTAAAACCATTTTGTACGTCAAGAAAGTATACCTTTTTTCGCACATTTCGAAAACTTTACGAGCTATGCGGCAGTACTTCTAATCATATTTTGTATAAATGATATTATACGAGAGGGTTATATTAGTGTCACAGCACCTTTTGCGACATCCGCCACTTCAATATTCCACAAAAAATATCCCATACAAGTGCGCTCCACCCTAGTAATTAGCACTGGCTAACTTATACGGACGTTTTCTATATGGGTTTCATAACTTAAAGTGGAACCGAGAGTACACCCTTCAAACCAATTTTTAAGCATATTTAAAATATCATTTGTCTTCTTGGATACTTGGACAGCATTTTTATCTTTAACACCAACCTGTGTATCATCCGCGAATAGTGTAACCATCGCCCAGTCAGGTAAAGTATTTGCAAGGTCGTTCACATACACTAAAAACAGCAATGGTCCCAGGATAGGGCCTTGCGGAACGCCAATGTTTTCTTTTTTTTTTTTTATAGGATAGGGTGACAAACGAGCACACAGTCCACCTGATGGTAAGTGGTTGCTGTGGTCCATAGACATCTACATCTATCCTCGATTACGAATCAAAATGCAGATGCGTTGTCACCCGTGAGGACTAAGATGGAATGCCTCGTTTCCAGTAAAATGGGTCTCCGGTTCTCTACACTCACCATACGAAATACAGCAGCATTAAGCTACTATTTCACGCTGGTATTCTGTGAGAGCGTGGTCCTTCCCCGGTCGAGCCGACCCATTCGTGCTACAACTATACATCTAATATAACTGCAGCATGGCTCTACCACGTATAAAATGTAACTATGTTGTGAATCAGACTTGTATAGTATTATTTAAATTAACTATTTGCATTCGATTGATAAGATAAGACTGCATTATTTTCAATTCTTTTCCTTTAAATCAGTAAAATTTTAATTAATAATTAAGATATCATGCCTCAGACAATCGAACGCCTTAGATAAATCGCAAAAAATGCTACTAACCTTCTGCGATATATCCAAAGTGGCCAATATAAAGTATACTGTTTTGTTATATTGTTTTGTTTTGTTTAAAACCGAATTGACAGTCTGTAAATAGATTTTTTTTTTTCAAAGTAGTCTAATATCCTAGATTTTAAGACAGTTTCTAAAATCTTTGATAAAACTGGTAATATACACACCGGCCTGTAATTACCAATTTCAATAGTTTGTCCTTTTTTGAACTGTGGCACAATTTTTCCTATTTTAAGCTATCTGGGAAAACTTCTAATATGATGCAATCATTCAAGACTTCCAATATTATATCAAACATGTCTTTGTTGTGGATGATAAGTTCTCTAATAGTTTTTGTTGACATATCGTATACGTCTCTAGACGTTTTACATTTTAAACTATGAATAATATTCCAAAATTCGGAATTATTTATTTTATGAAAGCGAATTTTATTATTTGTTGGGTTTTTTAAATATTCGCTACATTTTTCAACCTTAACCTCCGAATTTTCAGCAAGTTTACCAGGTATATTGCAAAAGAACTCATCAGAAGCTGTTTGATATATTTTTATTGTTTGTAATTATGTCCCCACAGTGATTTTTAATTTTAGTAATTTTATTTATTCCTTGTGTTTTAACATGATTTTTTTGGTTCCTTAATAATTTTCTAAGTAGTTTTAATTTTATTCGTGGAATTTTTAATTCTAGATGCGTTCCTAAGTTTTTGGGTTGTTTGTAGCACTTTTCTATATAATCTCCTATATTTATTTAGATTGGATTTTCTAATTTTATCTGGATACAAGTTATGTAATATTTCGAGTTTTTGAAGATTATTTTTAGATAACAAAATACCTTTGGTTGTTAATTTATTCTTGTTTTTTCTAGATTTGAATGGTTTTAATGGAAATGCAGTGTAATAACAATATTGTATATAGTCTATCAGAATGTTCATTTTCTCATTTGCGCCAACAGAACAAGAAAATATTTTATATTTTCCTGAGATATTATTCTAGATCTAACCTCAGTCATCTCTAAATTGAATTCTAAGTATCGTAAACCAAATTAGGATACTTAGAATTCAATTTATACTTTAATTCTATGACGTTATTATCTGATAACTTTACGTCTAATACTTTACCCCTGTGATACCGAAAATCATCATCGTCATTTAAGATGAAATTATCAATACAAGTGGAAGACTCGCCTTTGGTTCTTGTTGGCTCATTGAAGACAAATTTACATTTTAATTCACTCAATAGTTTTAAAAATTTTCGTACTTTATTATTTGGTTTCAATAGATTTAAGTTAAAATCTCCTGCAATTACAATTCTTTTGTTTTCCCTACCTATTTTTTCGATAACTTAGTCATAATATCTTCGAATATTAAATAATCATAATCAAGTCTATATACACAAATAATAACTAATTTAGACGATTTTACTTCAATTGCCGCTAGTTCACAATTCATTTCAATACTCAACTTTACAATTTTATGTCTTACTTTATACTCAAGTGAGTGTCTAACAAAAGTAGCTGTACCTCCATGTTCAAAGAACATCCTGTTGTAATACGATACAAGTATAAAGCCTTCGATAATCATTACGCCTAATTTTAATTCATTGGTTCAAGTCTCTGTTAGACAAAGCACATCACAAGTTGTATTTTCTGTTAATAATTCTAGCTCCAAATATTTATTATTAATACTCTGAATATTAGCCTGCACGATTGTTAACCAGTTAATGGAGTCTTGGTTGTTTCTAAAAAAAATTGTGAACAATTTAAATTAGAATTTAATTTTATAAAGTGCAAACAAGACGAAGCATTAAAGTGACTATCTTTGATACTTTAAAAAGTTTCCTCAATCACTATATTTTTTACTTTTGCCTTGACTTTAATATTTATTTCAAGATATCTGACATTCTCAGATACCGCAGCTAAAGAATTCTTTATTAATAGTAAAGATTTTTCATTTATTTGGTATATTATACTTCCTAACAAAATTTTGAATTTTCTATTTTCTTTGCTCACAATTCTTCGAACTTCATCCACATATGATATGTATATCCACATATGATATTTCATCCACATATGTACATAAGTAAGTATTTAAGCATTTACTTATATAATTGCTTAAGTACTTATATACTTTTCTTATACTGACTTATATACTTGCTTATATATTTGCTCTTATATTTACTTATATACCTTCTTATTTACTTGCTTATGTACTTGCTTACATACTAACCGATATACTAGCTTATATACTTGCTGATATTATTGCCTATATACTTGCTTATATACTTGCCTATATTCTTACTTATATACTTGCTTATATACTTTCTTATACACTTGCCTATAAACTTGTATATAGACTCACATATAAACTTCATTAAATACTTACTTATATACTTGCTGATATACTTGCTTATATACTTGCTTATAATATATTTACTTATATACTTGTATATATACTTACTTACTATACTTGCAAGTATACTGAATTAGATACTTGCTTTTATACGTACTTATATACTTGCTTATTTACCTGCTTATACACTTGCTTCTATACTTGCTTCTATACTTGCATATATATATTTACATATATTCTTGCTTATATACTAACTTATAAACTTTTCTTATACTGACTTACATGCTTACTTATGTATTTGCTCTTGTACTTATTATATATTTTCTTATTTACTTGCTTATATACTTACTGATATACTAACTTATATACTTGCTGATATAATGGCTTATATACTTGCCTATACACTTACTTATATACATGCTTATATACTTGCTCATACACTTGCCTATATCCTTGCTGTTTTACTTGCATATATACTTGCTTATATACTTACTTTTATACTTACTTTTTAATTGCTTATATACTTGCTTCTATACTTAGTTATATACTTACTTATATACTTACTCATTTATACTTATATACTTACTCATTTATACTTATATACTTGCTTATATACTGCTTATATACCTGCTTATATACTAACTAAAGTACATTACCATATACTTGCTTATATATATGCTATATGCGTTCCGTCAAGTAATAAAAACATTCTTTTTAAATCACGCTTTTTACAACATAGAAGAATATATGCAATGTTCATTTTCTGACTTGTTTGACGCATAAAATAATGTAATGTAAATGAGATGTATGTTAATTTTTAATTTTAATTATATTATTGTTATTGTATAATTCATCATTATCATCATTACAGCCCTTCAAAAGTCCACTGCTGAATATAGGCCTCCCCCAAGCAACGCCACAAAGCACGGTCCTGAGCCACCTGCATCCATCGACTTCCTGCATGTCTTACCAGGTCGTCACTCCGTCTAGTGGGAGGTCGCACTACACTACGCCTACCGGTACGAGACTGCCACTCGAGAACCCTTCTTCCCCATCGGTTATCGGTTCTTCGAGCTATATGGCCGGCCCATTGCCACTTCAGCTTACTAATCCGTTGGGCTATGTCGGTCAATCTGGTTTTACTGCGGATATCCTCATATACTTGCTTATATACTTACTTATATACTTGCTCTTATACGCGCTTGTATACTTACTTATATACTTTTCTTATTCTGACTTATATGCTTGCTTATATATTTGCTCTAATACTTATTTTTTCTTATTTACTTGTTTATATATTTGCTTATATACTTAACGATAGACTAACTTAAAAAAGTTAGGTTTCCGAAAAGGCTTCAGTACCATACACCACATACATAACCTGAGGCAGATTGTACAGAAGACCGAAAAGTACAATCTGCCATTTTTCCTGGCATATGTGGACTATGAGAAAGCCTATGATTCCGTCGAAATTTGGGCGGTGCTACAGTCCCTTCAGCGGTGCCAAGTTGACTGTCGGTATATCGAGGTGCTGAAGTGTTTGTATAGTAGGGCTACGATGGCTATCCGAGTACAGAATCAGAGTTTGAAACCTATCCACCTGCAGAGAGGTGTAAGACAGGGTGACGTTATATCCCCGAAACTCTTCACCGCTGCGTTGGAAGACGTTTTCAAGCTACTGGACTGAAAGGGATACGGTATTAACATCAATGGCGAGTACATCACTCACCTTCGATTTGCCGACGATATAGTCCTTATGGCAGAATCGCTGGAGGACCTCAGCACTATGCTAAATGACCTCAATAGTGTCTCCCAACGGATAGGTCTTAAGATGAACATGGACAAAACAAAGATCATTGAAATAATACTAGTTTTAACGGAATTTATCGCGTATATTTAACTTTTTTACCCGACGTTTCGAGAGCTTTACAGATCTACACAGTATGAGCTTATGGTATCATGGAGTCTTGCAGTTGTATGCTTGGGTTGGGATTTAATTTTATTTATTATAGGATCCCAAGCAGATGGTAGCACCCAGCCATCTTCTCTATTGAAATTAGGATGTTTTTTGATTTCATTAGCCTCACGAATCATCCTTGGAAGGAATCGGTGTTCTTTAGCGAGGATTTGTGGTCTATCAAATCTGATGTAGTGACGGGGGCGATCTTGTACATGTTCACAGACTGCAGACTTCCCGGAGCGTCGATTCTTCACATCAGCTATATGTTCTTTGACGCGGGTTTTAATTGATCTTTTAGTTTGTCCTATGTAGGAGAGACCACATTCACAATCAAGCTTGTATACTCCTGCATCTTGCAGAGGGACGTTACACTTGACTGATGGTAAAAACTGAACAATCTTCTTCGGCGGCTTGAAGTATGTTTTGATGGAAGCGCGCTTCAAGATGTAGCCAATCTTGTCAGTGACTCCTCTAACATATGGCAGTACAGCAGGTACACGCTCGACTGTGGCCGGCTTCACTCGTTCTCTGTGACGTAGGCTTGGGCCCCGAAGCTTGTTGTCATGCAAAACTTGCTTGACATGTTGGAGCTCGGCAGCCAGGTGTTTACTGTCACAGATCCCTCGTGCATTCTGAAACAAAGATTTACCCACGGTAGCTAACTGTGTAGGATGGTGGTGAGAATCACCTTTTAAATATCTATCTGTATGGGTCTTTTTTCTATACACAGTATGGTTTAAGGTGTTATCAGGATTCCGAGTTACTAACACATCTAGAAAAGCTAAGGAATTGTTTGCCTCTAACTCCATTGTGAACTGAATTTTAGAATTTATAGAGTTAAGATGGTCTAAAAATGCAGTTACTTTATCTAAAGGTAGAATTGTGAAAGTGTCGTCTACGTACCGCTTGTAGAATCTTGGATTTATGGGAGAAGTAAGCAGGGCTTTCTCCTCAAAGTCTTCCATGAATATGTCGTCGACAATGGGAGATACAGGTGAGCCCATCGCCACACCATCTACTTGCTTGTAGAACTCCTCATTCCACAATCGGTAGCCAGATGTAAGGCAGTGTCTGAGTAATACTGCATATTCTGCGGGCATGTTGTGTTCTTCCAGCCTTCTAGTTACAATTGAGATGCAGTCTTCAACAGGTAAGCATGTAAACAATGACTGCACATCAAAACTGACCATAGTTTCATTGTCTGCCAGACGTAGGTCTTTAATCTCGCTGACAAAATGGTAGGAATCCTTTATGTGTGCTCTTGTATGTCCCCTGAGCGGTAAGAGTATTTTCGCTAAGTGTTGAGCCAATCTGTAAGTTGGTGAATCGATTTGGCTCACTATGGGGCGTAATGGAGCATTGGGCTTGTGTATTTTTGGTAATCCATACAACTTTGGTGATTTGGCGCACGTAGGTATTATACATTTTACGTCCAGATTTAATTTTTCGGAGTGTTTCTTTATGAGGTCACTAGTTGTTTTTAGTGTGCTATTTGTTGGGTCGTTTTTAACCTTTTTATAAGTACTTACATCCTACAAAAGTTCTTGTATTTTAGAATTATAATCTGACGTATCCATGACCACCGTGGCGTTTTCCTTATCTGCGCGGAGAATCGTAAGTTCTGGTTTATTGCGTAGGTTCTTTAACGCTATAAATTCGTCTCTGGGAAGATTCGGTTTAGGCACTGAACATCGACGTAACATGGACGAAATGTCTTGACGTATCGCCTCCAAATCTTCTTTCCGCATATTGTTTTTAAATAAACAGTCCTCGACACTACAGATAATTTCTTCGTACGGTAATCTGCTAGGAGTTATAGCGTAGTTTAGTCCTTTGGATAAAACCTTTATTGTTGCATCATCCAGTGTTTGTTTTGACAGATTATAGAACGCGATTAATCTATGATCTGTGTTTGTCAATGGTTGCTTTTGGTTCTGGCATTGATTCGGATGTTTGACATTTGATTTAGCCGTTAATTTTCGATATTTTTCTATATGTTTGTTTTTGCATTCGTTATATTTACTAATTTCGCGTTTATTTAATGTTTCCATGCAAAAATTATAATCAAACGTCGTTAAAACTTTCTTTAATTCACTGGATGATGTGTCTATGGATTTATTTATGTCATATAGATCGGAGTGTTTTTGTTGGATTACCGCCCGTAACAACTTTTTACTTGCCTGATTTAAGATCTTAGCGCTTCCTCGAATATCCTTTTTGGTGGATATTTTGACACACGTAGGAATGAGATTATGGTCTCGACATCTCTTCAAGAAATTTAAGGCTGTTAGATATCTTGCGCGCTTAGTCTTTAGATCTTCTAATCGGCGTATTTTATTTGCAATTACCAGTCCGTACTGGTTTACATAATGATTTCTTATATTTACGCGAACACTACACATTGAAATAATACTAGTTTTAACGGAATTTATCGCGTATATTTAACTTTTTTACCCGACGTTTCGAGAGCTTTACAGCACCCATGGTCACGGGAAGGACTGAGATGTTCAACGTCCAGCTGTCATAGTTAACCGCGGTTACCATAGATTAAAATTTTAACTTTTGTTCCGATCTACACAGTATGAGCTTATGGTATCATGGAGTCTTGCAGTTGTATGCTTGGGTTGGGATTTAATTTTATTTATTATAGGATCCCAAGCAGATGGTAGCACCCAGCCATCTTCTCTATTGAAATTAGGATGTTTTTTGATTTCAATAGCCTCGCGAATCATCCTTGGAAGGAATCGGTGTTCTTTAGCGAGGATTTGTGGTCTATCAAATCTGATGTAATGACGGGGGCGATCTTGTACATGTTCACAGACTGCAGACTTCCCGGAGCGTCGATTCTTCACATCAGCTATATGTTCTTTGACGCGGGTTTTAATTGATCTTTTAGTTTGTCCTATGTAGGAGAGACCACATTCACAATCAAGCTTGTACACTCCTGCATCTTGCAGAGGGACGTTACACTTGACTGATGGTAAAAACTGAACAATCTTCTTCGGTGGCTTGAAGTATGTTTTGATGGAAGCGCGCTTCAAGATGTAGCCAATCTTGTCAGTGACTCCTCTAACATATGGCAGTACAGCAGGTACACGCTCGACTGTGGCCGGCTTCACTCGTTCTCTGTGACGTAGGCGTGGGACCCGAAGCTTGTTGTCATGCAAAACTTGCTTGACATGTTGGAGCTCGGCAGCCAGGTGTTTACTGTCACAGATCCCTCGTGCTCTCTGAAACAAAGATTTACCCACGGTAGCTAACTGTGAAGGATGGTGGTAAGAATCACCGTTTAAATATCTATCTGTGTGGGTCTTTTTTCTATACACAGTATGGCTCAAGGTGTTATCAGTATTCCGAATTACTAACACATCTAGAAAAGCTAAGGAATTGTTTGCCTCTAACTCCATTGTGAACTGAATTTTAGAATTTAAAGAGTTAATATGGTCTAAAAATGCAGTTATTTTATCTAAAGGTAGAATTGTGAAAGTATCGTCTACGTACCGCTTGTAGAATCTTGGATTTATGGGAGAAGTAAGCAGGGCTTTCTCCTCAAAGTCTTCCATGAATATGTCGGCGACAATGGGAGATACAGGTGAGCCCATCGCCACACCATCTACTTGCTTGTAGAACTCCTCCTTCCACAATAGGTAGCCAGATGTAAGGCAGTGTCTGAGTAATACTGCATATTCTGCGGGCATGTTGTTTTCTTCCAGCCTTCTAGTTACAATTGAGATGCAGTCTTCAACAGGTAAGCATGTAAACAATGACTGCACATCAAAACTGACCATAGTTTCATTGTCTGCCAGACGTAGGTCTTTAATTTCGCTGACAAAATGGTAGGAATCCTTTATGTGTGCTCTTGTATGTCCCCTGAGCGGTGAGAGTATTTTCGCTAAGTGTTGAGCCAATCTGTAAGTTGGTGAATCGATTTGGCTCACTATGGGGCGTAATGGAGCATTGGGCTTGTGTATTTTTGGTAATCCATACAACTTTGGTGATTTGTATGGATTACCAAAAATACACAACTTAAACTAACTTAAAAACGTAACTAGAAGGCTGGAAGAAAACAACATGCCCGCAGAATATGCAGTATTACTCAGACACTGCCTTACATCTGGCTACCTATTGTGGAATGAGGAGTTCTACAAGCAAGTAGATGGTGTGGCGATGGGCTCACCTGTATCTCCCATTGTCGCCGACATATTCATGGAAGACTTTGAGGAGAAAGCCCTGCTTACTTCTCCCATAAATACAAGATTCTACAAGCGGTACGTAGACGACACTTTCACAATTCTACCTTTAGATAAAGTAACTGCATTTTTAGACCATCTTAACTCTATAAATTCTAAAATTCAGTTCACAATGGAGTCAGAGGCAAACAATTCCTTAGCTTTTCTAGATGTGTTAGTAATTCGGAATCCTGATAACACCTTGAGCCATACTGTGTATAGAAAAAAGACCCATACAGATAGATATTTAAACGGTGATTCTCACCACCATCCTTCACAGTTAGCTACCGTGGGTAAATCTTTTTTCAGAGAGCACGAGGGTCTGTGACAGTAAACACCTGGCTGCCGAGCTCCAACATGTCAAGCAAGTTTTGCATGACAACAAGCTTCGGGTCCCACGCCTACGTCACAGAGAACGAGTGAAGCCGGCCACAGTCGAGCGTGTACCTGCTGTACTGCCATATGTTAGAGGAGTCACTGACAAGATTGGCTACATCTTGAAGCGCGCTTCCATCAAAACATACTTCAAGCCGCCGAAGAAGATTGTTCAGTTTTTACCATCAGTCAAGTGTAACGTCCCTCTGCAAGATGCAGGAGTGTACAAGCTTGATTGTGAATGTGGTCTCTCCTACATAGGACAAACTAAAAGATCAATTAAAACCCGCGTCAAAGAACATATAGCTGATGTGAAGAATCGACGCTCCGGGAAGTCTGCAGTCTGTGAACATGTACAAGATCGCCCCCGTCATTACATCAGATTTGATAGACCACAAATCCTCGCTAAAGAACACCGATTCCTTCCAAGGATGATTCGCGAGGCTATTGAAATCAAAAAACATCCTAATTTCAATAGAGAAGATGGCTGGGTGCTACCATCTGCTTGGGATCCTATAATAAATAAAATTAAATCCCAACCCAAGCATACAACTGCAAGACTCCATGATACCATAAGCTCATACTGTGTAGATCGGAACAAAAGTTAAAATTTTAATCTATGGTAACCGCGGTTAACTATGACAGCTGGACGTTGAACATCTCAGTCCTTCCCGTGACCATGGGTGCTGTAAAGCTCTCGAAACGTCGGGTAAAAAAGTTAAATATACGCGATAAATTCCGTTAAAACTAGTATTATTTCAATGTGTAGTGTTCGCGTAAATATAAGAAATCATTATAAAACAAAGATCATATTTAGTGTCCATGTCACCCCTATGCCGGTAGTAGTAGTATAGCACTATGCTCGAAGTCGTTCACGAGTACGTTTACCTGGGACAAATAGTCCGACTAGGTAAATCCAACTTCGACCGAGAGGTCAATCGACGGATTCAACTCGGCTGGGCAGCGTTCGGGAAATTGCGACCCATCTTCTCGTCAGGTATACCTCAATCTCTGAAAACTAAAGTGTACAACCAGTGCGTGTTGCCAGTGATGGTTTACGGATCTGAGACGTGGTCCTTCACTGCTGGCCCAATGAGGACGCTCAAATTAACTCAGCGTGCTATGGAGAGGGCTATGCTCGGTGTTTCTCTGCGTGATAGACTCAGAAATGAGGATATCCGCAGTAAAACCAGAGTGACCGACATAGCCCAACGGATTTGTAAGCAGAAGTGGCAATGGGCCGGCCATATAGCTCGAAGAACCGATAACCGATGGGGAAGAAAGGTTCTCCAATGGCAGCTTCGTACCGGTAGGCGTAGTGTAGGGCGGCCCCCCACTAGATGGAGTGACGACCTGGTAAGACATACAGGAAGTTGATGGATGCAGGTGGCTCAGGACCGTGCTTTGTGAATTAAAATTAAAAATATACTATACTAACATACGCAGCATTGTCACACAAGGGAAGTTTGATGAGTTACAATGCATACTAAAAATGTTTAAGAATACTGTCAACATCATTATTTTAACTGAAACTTGGATAAAATCTGAAGAGGATGCAAAACGTTTTGTGATCCCAAACTACAGCCACTACTATAATTTCAGAAACACAGGAAGAGGTGATGGTTAAAATATAAATATAAATATAAATAAATGGTGTATCGATTTTTGTTCATAATGATTTGAAGCAGACCCACGTGAGTGACACTTATTTGGATGGTAACCATTTCCTTTGGATTCATCTAGAAAAATATTCTATGGAAATTGGAACCGTATATAGGAAACCAGATTCGGATATAAAACAGTTTTTGGATGAATATTCTGCTCAAATATATAAACGCAAAAGAGTAATTATTATTGGTGATTTTAATTTCAATCTACTTTCCAATGATCATGGAACCCATGCTTATAAAGAAACTTTGCAAGAAAATGGTTACAAAATTATAAATACGACGGACCCAAAGTTTTGCCCAAGGGAAACTGAAACAAGCAAAACCATTATTGACCATCTATGTACTAACCTTAATTGAAAATATTTTCACTTTCCTATCCTAGAGTCACCTATTTCAGATCACAAGCAAATATATATTGAGGTTGAAAAATATGAGCCAGCTCCTCTCATTAAATTACAATATGAAGCTGTAAACTACGCGAATTTGCATACAATTATGTTACATGATAAACAAACGAATGAATCTAAATCGTATGATAAACTAGAAAAAAGGGTGTTAGACAGTATAAGAAAGAGTGTCATTATTAAAGAAAAAATTTTAAACCCACCGCGTCAAGACTGGATAAATAAAGAAATAATTGAAGAAATAAATACTAGAAATATCCTATGGAAACAATATAAACAGAACCCCAAAAATCTTAATATAAAAAATAAATTTATAGAGAAAAGGCATAAAGTTACAAAAAATATAAAGAAAACTAAAGAAAAATACTACTTTAAAGCATTTAGAAATTGTAAAAATAAAGCAGCAAAAATGTGGAGTTTCATTAATAATCTATCAAATAATAAATTGAAGGAAGCAACATTCCCAAGTAAGTTGAAGGATCAAAATGGACTGATACTAACTAATACAGATGAAATCTGCGAATGTTTTAATGAATTCTTCGTCAGTGTTGGCTTGAATTTAGCAAATCAAATAAAAAACCTTATTTAAGTTACAATAATGAAAATGAGGGTAGTTCTGGATTTGACTCGCGAAAACTTAGCCACTTAGCACCAACAACAGTAGATGAAATTTCTGCAATAATTGAAAACCTAAACACTAACACTAGCTCAGGCTTAGACGGTATTAGTCCTAAAGCAATCAAATGCGTCACAATTCTCATAATAGAAGAATTAACTGAATGCATTAATAAATGTCTAGAGATTGGAGTGTTCCCTGACAGTATTAAAATTGCCAAAATAACCCCAATCTACAAATCTGGATCAAAATTAGACCCTGGGAATTACCGTCCGATATCAGTATTACCGGTAATCTCAAAAGTCTTTGATAGAATTATTTACAATCGGCTTGAAATATTCTTAACGTCAATTAATTTCCTGAGTAAGAAGCAATATGGTTTTGGATCAAAATCAAATACACTAGCCGCTACAGTAGACCTTATAACGAAAATAAAGTTGAATTTAGACAAGAAAAAAATTGCACTTGGTGTATTCATAGATCGGAAAAAAGCCTATGACACAGTGAGCCACGAGTTGCTATTACATAAACTTGCCAAGATCGGTTTAACAAACAGTGCGCTAGCTATTTTCAAATCTTATTTAAGTAATCGCCAACAAGTAGTAAAAATAGATAAAACACAAAGTTCTTTTAGAACAGTAGCTTTTGGTGTACCTCAGGGCTCTATCTTGGGCCCCCTACTATTTCTTATATATATGAATAATATTAATAAGATAGGCTTAAGTGGAGATATAACATTGTACGCTGATGATACGTGTCTTTTTTATTATGGTCGCTCAATCGGATCTATTGTATCAGAAGCACAAAATGATTTGGATTCACTAAACGAATGGTTACAGAGCAATCTTTTAACGATCAACACAACCAAAACGATTGATGATTTTTGCTGCAAAAAACAAAAAGATTGATGACTGTAGTCCGTTAATGATTAATGGCATAAAAATTGATAAGGCAGAACAAGAAAAGTATCTAGGTCTTATTTTAGACAGTAAATTAACTTGGCTCCCGCACATTCTGAAAATCAAATCTAAGCTGACATCTCTAATGGGTATGATAAAGGGTATTGCGCGCTGTCTTCCAGTTTCCGTACGGTATACGATTTATAATACCATTATTAAAGCACAAATCGATTATTTAGTAGAAATATGGGGTAATGCAGCCAAAACTAATATAGCAATATTACAAACTGCCCAAAATAAATTATTAAAAGTATTATTTTATTTCGATTATCTTACACCGACAGATAAACTTTATAAACAAATTAATGTAATGAACATATCACAAACATACGTGTACCAAAATTGTATACTAATTCGGAAAATTTTAAACAGGGACATACACACGAATACAACTTTACCAAAAAAAAAATACAACTACACAAAATGAAACTTAGGCGAAACAACGATTAATAACACCGCGAACAAATTTCGGTAAAAATTGTATAATGTATGAAGGTTCTCAAATATATAACAAATTACCTAAAGATATAAGAGACTCAAAATCAATGCACACATTTAAAAGACTACTTAATTATCACATATTGAAAGAGTAAGCACACTTATACATATATAAATAATATAATATGTATGTATATATATATGAGTATATATATACAGGTTTTGTTGTATAGGGATATATATGTATTAATTTCGTGTTTCAATAACTGGTATAAATAAATACATAATATCTAAGTTAACATCTGCCTGTACACTAAAAACATCAATTATTTAAGTTACTACAAATAATAAATAATATAAATATTACAACAGCTCATTAAAGATATAAATTTTCATACATGACACTTAATCAGATTTTTCTTGACTATCAAAACTAATCTACCATACTAATAATAACACTTATTTTACGCGAGTCACATCCTGTAATACTTAAATGTGTAAATCGATATTAAGAAGTCGGCGGCTGAATTCGCACGAAGTCCGACGAGCCATTGCTGTCGCTAAACAAAATATTTAAAACCACCTTCATTTAGTTTTGTATGTCTTCGGTAGTTTTTGTTGTAATTTGCATTATTACCTTGTACGAGTAGCCCAAACCAAGTTTATATTAAGCTGTAGATATATATGTCTCATTAGTGAATGTTAAATTCTTGAGATAATAAATTTCTTAAACCATATATACTTGCTTATATACATGCTTAAATACTTACGTATATACTTGTTCTTATTCTTGCTTATATACTTACTTATATACTTTCTTATATACCTGCTTATATACTCGATTATGTACTTACTTTTTTAATTGCTTATATACTTGCTTTTATACTTACTTATATACTTGCTTATATACTTACTTTTATAACTGCTTATGTACTTACTTATGTACTTTTATAATTGTCTTACTTATGTTCTTGCTTATATACCTGCTCTTATACTTACTTATATACTTTTTTATTTACTTGCTTCTATACTTGTCTATATACCTACTTTATAATTATATATTATAATGCTATATTATAATTTCTTATAAACTTTATTATACATTGCTTATACACTTGTTTATATACTTGCTCATATACTTACTTATATACCTTAATATATACTTGATTATATACTTAATTATATGCTTATATACCTGCTTATATACCTACTTTTAGAATTGCTTAAATACTTACTTACATACTTACTTTTATACTTACATATATACTTAGTTTTATATACCTACTTATAAACTTACTTGCTTATATACTTACTTATATACTTGCTGATGTACTTGCTTATATACTTGCTAATATACTGACTTATATACTTGCTATTATACTAACTTATATTCTTGCTTATTTACTTGCTTTTATACTTGCTCTTGTAATTTCTTATATACTTACTTTCAGAATTGCTTAAATACTTACTTACATACTTGCTTTTATACTTACTGTTATATAGTTACTTGTAAACTTACTTATGTACTTGCGTATGTACTTTCTTATATACTTGCGCTTATTATATTCTTGCTTATTATACTTACTTATATTCTTGCTTATATACTTGGTTATATAACATGGTGCTTATATTACATGGTGCTTCGAGCTATATGGCCGTGCCATTGCCACTTCAGCTTACTAACCCGTTGGGTTATATCAGTCACTCTAGTTCTACTGCGGATGTCCTGGGAATATGATTATCACGCGAAAAAACCCCGAGCATAGCCCTCTCCATAGTTCGCTAAGCAACTTTAAGCTACTTTACACTCAACAGTGAAGGATCACGTTTCAGATGCATAGGTCATCTTTGGCAACACGCACTGTTTGTACAATCCAGTTTTGAGGTATTAAGGTATATCTGACGAGAGAATTGTTTTTTTTTATAGAAGTAGGGGCAAACGATCACACGGCTTGCCTCGTGGTAAGTGATTACCGGCGCCCATGAACAAACGCAACACCAGGGTAATTTGAGATGCGTTGCCGGCCTTTTAGAAAGGAGTATGCTCGTTTCTTGAAGGTCCCTAAGTCGTATCAGTCCGGAAAAGTTGCCGGTGGTAAACAATTCCACAGAGAAGTTGTACGAGGAAAAAACTCCTAGTAAAACGTACAGAATTGGACCGCCAAGCATCAAGATGGTGAAGATCGTATCGGATGCATTCGTGAAATTTGGTATCTGGAACTAATCCGAACAATTCTTCAGATTATTCCTTATAGCAGACACGATAGGAATCGCAAAGGGATGCAAAATCCCTACGCAGCGCCAGTGAATCGAGCCGATCAGAAAAAACTCGGTCGTCGACGGTTTGAATCGCTCTGTGCTGTATGTGGTCAAGTGGAACGAGCTGGCACTGGGGTGCTCCAGCCTAGAGATGAGAACAGTATTCTATATGAGGCTGAACTTGTGCTTTGTAAAGTTGCAAGTGGTGTGCCGATATTAAATACTATCTTGCTCTGCTGAGCACGCCAAGCCTTTTAGAGGCCAATTTGGCCTTTCCCTCCTAGTGACTACGAAACTGCACACTATTCGATATATCGACGCCGAGGATTCTGATGTTAGCTGAGGCAACAAGAAGAGTATCCTCAAACTTAGGAGATACGGCAAAGGGGTTCTTCCTTTCCCTCCTAGTGACTACGAAACTGCACACTATTCGATATATCGACGCCGAGGATTCTGATGTTAGCTGAGGCAACAAGAAGAGTATCTTCAAACTTAGGAGATACGGCAAAGGGGTTCTTTTTAGAGGTTAACGCACAAACTTGTCTCTTCTGGAGATTGAATTGGACTAGATTTATAGATATATCAGATAGACGCTTTGTACCAGACCCGATTGAAGGTCTTCGCTACGTCCAAACTAATGGCTAATGCCTCCCCCTTGTACTCTACTGCCTCCGCCCGTCTATAAGTAAGGTATACCAAAAGATCACCAGCTGATCGACCACGATGGAAACCGTATTGGCAGTCACTGATCAGCTGGTGATCCTGAAGGTACCACATGACCTGACAGTTAACAACAGACTCCGTTCTTTTGGAGAACAAGGAGGTGATGGCGATACGCCTGTAGTTGGACGGGAATGAGCGGTAACGCCTTTTTAGGTATCGGGCGAACCAAAGCTGACTTCCAAGAATTCGGGACTACACTTTTGAAGCATGAGTACCGGAAAAGACGCGTTAAAACCGGTGCCGACACCGGAGCACACGTCTTTAGCACAATGGGGGGACTCCATCAGGCCCACTCGACTTACTGACTTACTGACGTCCAGGGAGAAGAGTGTTTTGCGAACCGAGCGCTGTGTAATCTGCTCATCTTGCATGGAGCACTCACACCGTGAGATGGTCCTCCTGTCATCGAGAGTCGAGTTGGATGCAAAAAGAGAACCTAACAGTTCGGCTTTCTCCTTTGCGCCATGGGCCAGTTAGTCGTCGTCTCTGTGCGAGATGAAAGAGATGACTGACAGAAGTTCCCTTGGACAGCCTTGGCGATAGACCAGAATGCACGGGTTTCCGTAGGAAGGCGAACTAGCTTCTAGCCAATTCTGCCGATGTGCTCAGACCTTGCCGTGGCAATAACTCTTTTGAAGAACTTGGAGGCGGAATTACACTTCTTTTTAAGAGCGCTGGTGTTTACATCCCGAGACGTTGATTCATCAACATAGGCCCAGTAGCACTCCTACTTATAACGTGATGCTATTTTACCAGATCGACCAAACCATGGCTGAGATCTGCCTCTGGTGGGCACCGCAGAGGACGGAATAAAAGTTCCACACCCTGAAGTACCACATCAGCGACAGAATCAGCAACAACCCACGGATCGTCCGGTGAGAAGCAAACCTGCCCCCAAGGGTAGGATATAAAAAGCAATACATCCCACCCCAATCGACCGACTTATAGTGCTACACACGGCAGTGGCACAGGCCTCCCCTTATTCCTGAGAGGGTTTTAGGGCAAGGAAGTGTCCGCCGCGCTGCCCCAATGCGTGTTGGCGAACTTCACATGTCTTCGAAATATTTTTTTTTTCTTATTCCTCAGACATGCAGGTTTCCTCACGATGTTTTCCTTCACCGCCGAGCACGTGGTATATCAGCACCTAAAATTGCAATTAGCAGTTTCATTGGTGCCGGCGGGGATCGAACCCGGGTTGCTCGCGCTCTGTTATGTTTACAGCGAGCGCTAACCATCTAAGCTACCACGGCTCCTCCACTCCACGGCAGAATGCAAACGCGACGTTAATGTGACTGGCATCACACTCCGGACAAGAGAATAGTCCAACGAGCCTTGAAAGGCGTTGACGGAAACCTGATATCCGTCCATTGAGTGGTCAGCAGAAGGTCCAACAGGGAAGGTGTATGATCTTCCACATCCGGAATCCACGTAGGCGCAGTAACCAGTTGTGTCAGACCATATGCCAAAGTACATTCATAAACAAATCTCCCCGCATGATCGATTAAACGTCAACCGAGCCATTTGGCGTGGTGGGCGTTAGAATCGCCAAGGATCACGATTCCTGCGGATGGGATCTTCTGTAGCACGGAATCTGTAGCCATTACGTCGGGCTCAAGGAGTCGGTCTGTTTCGGTATTACTGCTATGGGACATATAGACGCACCTGTAGGCATGGGGATGGTCGTCGATGTCTACGCGCAGCCATGATAGATAGGTCCGTACCTTCAAGACTGTCGAGGCGTCAAAACTAGATGTCCGCTCTAACGTATACGCAAACTCCAGCCCTGGGCAGATAGAAATGTTTTAATTTGTACCCCAGGTAGGAGAGATATAAAGTATCAGCTGGAGAGGATACCCGAGTCTCAGTTAAAAAAAGCAAGGCCGGCTTCATCGTGGAGATTTTAACCTTAACTCTGTCCACTACCATTTGGAGAGATGGTAGTGTACAGCGTTAAGGTTAAAATAAAGTCCCCTGATGTTGCAAAAATTCACGGAGAGCGTGGCAGGGGTTGTCTTGGTGTTGTTGCTTTGCTTATCTCGAGCAGTTTTGTCGCGAGTGGAATTGCGCCCCCCCCCTCCCTCAGCTCAGTATACGCTGGGCAGCCTGTGCACCCACGCTCAGGAAGAGTAGGATAACTTGGTCGTGCATGCTCTACCATTGTGTTGTAATCTCCCGATCCGTCGATTGACCTCTCAGTCGAAGTTGCACTTACCTAGTCGAACTATATGATGTCTCAAGTAAACATACTCATCAAAAACTTAGAGCTTAGTGTTTCCAAGAACCACCGGCATATGTGTGACTTGGACATTACACATGACTTTAGTTTTGTCCATCTTCGTCCTAAGACCTATGCGTTGGGAGACACTATTGGAGTCATTGAGCATAGTATTTAGATCCACCAGTGATTCTGCTATAAGGACTATATCGTCGACTAATAGTAGGTGAGTGACGTACTCGCCATTGATGTTAATAACGTATCCTTTCCGGTCTTGTAGCTTCAAAACGTCTTCCAATGCAGCGATGAAGTGTTTCGGGGATTTTATTGCAATTGGATTGATTTCGTACTCCGGTTCTGTACTCGGATTGCCATCGTAGTTCTACTGTTCAAATACTTCAGCACTTCGATATACTGACAGTCAACTTGTCATCGCTGAAGGGACTGCAGCGACGCCCGTATCTCAATGGAATCAAAAGCTTTTTCATAGTCTACATACGCAAGACTCAGTGGCAGATTGTACTCTTCGGAATTTTCTGCAATTTTCCGAAGGGTATATATGTAGTTTATGGCGGTAAAGACTTTTCGAAAATTGGCTCGTTCGGGTGGCTGAAAGTCGCTGAGTTTGCATGCCAGACTCTAAGTATTGATTTTCCACCCGCTTTTAGAAGCTCCGCTGTTATTCCATCCTCGCCCTGGAACTTTCCGTTTTTATGGTGCTGGAGAGCGATTCTAATCTCTCAACTGACGTCCTGGATAGTGTTGGATAAGACTTGCTCTTGGATCGTTACTCACACTTGTGTATGATTCCAACGATGACGTGTACAGCTGCCCATAAAAGCTTTCAATCTTGCTTAAAATTTCAGGTGTCCCATAGCTGCCAATTTTCACTTCTGCGATTACTGAGACATCACTGATCAGTTGCAATCAGGGCTCATTTTTCACATAACCTGCTATTTTTGCTTTAGCACTTGTTAAAAAAATATTGGTTTACATTCAAGTTTTTCGGGTTAATATTGCTGTGAGAAACAAAAGCTCAATCACATTTATCATTTGAGCAAATAAATTGTCTTCTCTTTTGTCCCAAAAGTGAGTAAAATCAGTTATGAGAATATCCTCGAGTACCCGCCAGTGATACTGCGAGTGCAATAACCACTGCAAATATTTTTTTAGTAAAAATAACATACGAATATTCATGTGAAATAGAATCCAATGCCTCATGTACCCCCTCGTGGCACCACAAGGCGGGTATGTAATGTGTAGACTCTCGTTCTGTCTCATACATAGATATTATGTTAATTTTTTTATCAAAATGTTAGCATATACTACCAAAATATCGTAAATATTTTGGTAGTAAATGTGAATGTATGAATATTCATATAAAATAGAATTCAATGTCTCGTTTAACCTCTCGTTGTACTGCAAGCAGATATGGAATGTACATTCTCGTTTTGTCTCATACATTTTATATTGCGATTTGTATACGATGTAAGCAATGATTTTATTTTCTATTTGTTTTTAATTCATTGACTGTAAATGATAATATTTTTAACAAGTAAATCAATTTGAAATCAATATTATAATATTAATTTGATCGATTTGAAATTAAATCAATTTGAAATCAATATTATAATATTAATTTGATCGAAAAAGTATATACTGGTGGTCGTTCTGTTTCATACGTAGATTTCATATTTTGCGTTTAATGAATCTACCCTACAGGTTATTTAAATACATATACAATATACGTATTCAATATATACTCGTAAATACAATTAATATACTAAGTTTATTATTAAGCAAAAATTACATACACTGTAATCGTTCAAAACATTTATGAGTGTTATATTTGAAAAACTTTTGCTAATCATATATCCAGAACTTTCACTTAAAAAAAAATTAAACTTTTTGATTTGAAAATGCGACTCGCTGATTCGGCATGAAAAATTCACCATGACATGAATATACACTTAATGTTTCCAGTGGGAGTTCATATAGGTTGGGATACCAGTAAAAATCTTATTTTTCCCCAGGAAGGTTAAAACTCGTGTAATTCGGTCTGTCAATTTATGACTACATAGTATACAAACACAGAAAAGGTTTCAACGAATATGAATATTAAGCGATATAATGTCTTTGTTGGATTTAGTAATTAAAGAATTACTACATTTTTGTTCGTTGGAAATATATTTGCTGGCTACGCGGATAACATTTTTAAAGTCAAAACATTTTCTCTTTAGACGCTAAAAGCTATCTCAATTTCAGACTGAAGCTCAACCCAGTATATGTATTCTCGTAATACGAAACTTTCGCACATCTATCAAAACGGATGCAATAACTCAGTTAGAATCTGACACTCTGATACGTTTAACCATGTTTTGTCGGTTCAGATTTGAAAGTGCAAATAAATAAGATAAAAAAGTATTTAAATACACATCGCATCTACACAATTTAAAGTTTATTGCTAACCTAAGTCTTTTCAAAAATGGGACGGCTTATATAGTGCAGATTCGAGTCATTTTCAATGGTAATGGTATTTTTTATTACAACATATGTCCTGTACGATGGTTGTACTACTCAGTGATAGTAATTATCAACTACTTTTATTTTACATTCCCAATATTTCTATTTAAAATTCCCGCTCTTCTCCTTGTTTTCATTTTATTTCCTTAAAGGTAAACTTTGGATATGGATCTCCCCATTGTATTATTGGTTTTACCTTTATTATCACGTCGCCTGGCAAGTTAATAAACGATCACAGTACCAGACGCTACATGGTTTCTGTTCACACTCAGTTACATGACATTCACATGAATAAGCGTTTAAATCTGTCATTATTCCATGTTTTTTTTTCATAGGATAGGATGACAAAGGAGCACACAGTCCACCTGATGGTAAGTGGTTGCTGTGTCCCATAGACAACTACATCTATCCTCGATTACGAATCAAAATGCAGATGCTTTGTCATCCGTGAGGACTTAGGTGGAATACCTCGTTTCCAGTAAAAAGGGTCGCCGGTTCTCTACAATCACCGTACGTAACACAGCAGCATTAAGCTACTATTTTACGCTGGTATTTTGTGAGAGCGAGGTCCTTCCCCGGTCGAGCCGACCCATTCGTGCTACAACTATACTACTAATATAACTGCAGCGTGGCTCTACCACGTAAAGAATTGTATTTTATAGTTTTCTTTTAAAGTTAATGATTGCAAAATATCAACTCGACTAGCCTAGAATCTACTTATCGTCGCTACTAGGCTACGAAGTTAAGTCTGGAAGACTTAATCATATGATCAAGCAATACCTCCAATACTAGTATCACCGACACCACTACTACCTTCCTTGTGAGTGACAACCGTAGACTTTTAAATACGCGGTAATCTGTTTACGTAATCCGTTGACGCGCATTAGGGTATGTTTTCCTGTAAATAACTGTGTCTGAATTTGCATTACACCTACGTTTCTTTTAACTAAAGAGCATGTTTACTCGTTCTTTTTCTCGCAAATATCACCAAACTAATAAGTCTAATCAGTTAATCAAATGAATAGTCTAGTTACACGGATCTAAAAATAATTGCAATAATCACAAAGATTACGACAATTACGAATGAAATAAAAACATGCGACGTTAAAAAAAAAGAGTGACACTCTAAATTGTTACCGGTTTTTTTTACTATCTACTATCTCGTTTGCCCTCAACCAACGCACGCAAGTCGGTAATATGACGTTCACACAACGTGTACAAAACTATGGGTATATATATTTTATATATATATATATATTTTATACGTGGTAGAGCCATGCTACAGTTATATTAGTAGTATAGTTGTAGCACGAATGGGTCGGCTCGACCGGGGAAGGACCACGCTCTCACAGAATACCAGCGTGAAATAGTAGCTTAATGCTGCTGTATTTCGTATGGTGAGTGTAGAGAACCGGAGACCCTTTTTACTGGAAACGAGGCATTCCATCGTAGTCCTCACGGGTGACAACGCATCTGCATTTTGATTCGTAATCGAGGATAGATGTAGATGTCTATGGGCCACAGTAACCACTTACCATCAGGTGGACTGTGTGCTCGTTTGTCACCCTATCCTATAAAAAAAATTAAAATATAACAGTAATATATAATATAATAGTAATATTTAACAAACTTTAATAGATTATATTTTTCATAACTCGTCACTAATGTTGTTTCTTTATTACACCCCAAAAGTCGGGTTCTTACATTTATTGTTATGGGTTTATTGTAAAAATTATTACAATATTACAAAATTTACCCATTCTCGATATGTTTGGTAATAATTTGTTATAAATATTAGACATAATAATTAATTGAATATTATAAAATCTCCATTGATACACTTATTATTTTAAAATACTTGGTCACGCATGCATTTTATCTTATGCAATTTTTTCACTTAACAATAATCTTAGTTTGTATTGCAAACGTAATCAAAAATATATAAATAGCAGTAATAATATTTATTGCTTATCGGTTTATACTATTGAAATCATTAACTTTTAGTCAAGTATTTTTTTTCTGAGTGGGCATAAGTTTTGCCATGATTAATTTAATTTACCGGTACCATACGATATAATCGGATTAATATTCAAGTACCTAAGTAATCAAGTATATAATTAAGAAAATGTTCAAGTAAATGTCTAAGTAAATAATACGGTAAATGAACGTGTAAATAGCAAGTAAGTAATCAAGTAAAAATTAGGACAATTTCAAGTATATATCTGATTAAATAAGAAGATCGGCATGTAAACTCTGCATGTAAATAGTGAAATGAATAATCTATCAAATTATTTTTAAACTAATGTTTCAAATACACACTCAATCATATAGTTAATAATTAGGTGAAAAGTCAACTAAATAACGCAGTTAATAGTAAAAAAAGATGTTAAAAAAGTAAATAAGCAAGCAATAAATCAAGAAGTCACGTAAATATGATATAGCAAATAATTAGACAAGATAATACTAAGTAAGTAGATAATCCAGTAGCAAAGTAAACAGTTGAGTATATAAGTTAGTATATAAGCACAATAATAAGCAATTTTATAAGAAAATAAATAAGCAAGACGAAATCATGAAAAACGTGTTAATAGTAAAATATATGAGAAAGTGTATAATTTAGTAAATTATCAAGTAAATAGCCTAGTGATTTGTCAAGTAGATAGACAAGTAAACGAGCAAGTAATTTATCAAAAAAATAAGCAAATATACAAGCAAGTAAATGAGTAAGTAAATAGTGAGATAAAAAGGCAGATAAAAAGGCAAATAAATAAGCAAGTAACCAGTTCTTTTAATACCCAAGGCAATTGTGAGGTAACAGTAGTGTAAATGACTAAGAAACAATCAGGTATATAAACGAGTAAATAGTCTTATAAAAAAGCAAGTAAGCATACATGTACATTAGTTAGTAAATACGTAATCATATGAGCAAGTTAATTAGTAAGTATTCTCGTAAGTACATAACCAAGTAAATAAGTCAGTAGAAAAGTTAATAATGAAGAAAATAAGTTAATTGGTAAGAATATAACCATGTTGATAAATAATTATATAAACAATGATTTGATAAGCCAATGATCAAGTATATAGTCAATTAAATAGCCAGGTAGATTTTAAGTAAATAAGCCAGTTAGCAAGTATATAAGCAAGTAAAGTAAATTGGCAGCAAGTAAATAAACAAGTAAATAATATACTAATGAATAAATTTTCCGAACCAAATGGTCTAATAGTAACATGACTAATGTATTATCTTATATTTCAAATATGAGTTACAGCTTATATACGTCCCACAACTGGGCATAGGCTCACGTCTGAAAGAGTTATTGAAGAAATTGTTTGCTGCGCTGCTCAAATGCGTATTGGCGGACTTTATGGTCTTCAAAATGTTTTTATTCTACATTTGATTATTCTTACGATGTGTTTTTTTTTTTTTTTTTTAAAATTGAGTTCTATTACTCTACCCTGTATTATTTAGCTTTGCTCTGAATTATTGGAGGACTTCTTTTCGAACCTAAAATATTTCAGCTAAAAATGTATTGCTTTTACTTTAATTTTTTTAAATCTTTTTAACAGTAATCGCCGATTAATATTTATTTTTCCTCCTCTGAATAGGTTTAAAAATTTACATCTGACATGTTGGTTTTGACATCGACAGCATAACATAACATAAACACTCACGCCTGTCACCCAGAGGGGTAGGCAGAGACTATAGACTTCCATTTGGCACGATCCTGACACACCTCTCTCGCCTCCTTCACATCCATACACCTCCGCATACATGCTCGTCGGTTAAGGGTACCCCTAATTTGGCCCGTTTTCAATAAATCGCCAATTTGGTCGATAAATTTTCGCCTAGGATGTCCCTTTCCGACTCTGCCATTCACTTCTGCAACATAAATTTTCTTTGTCACTCTTTCCTCATTCATTATTTCCACATGACCAAACCACCGAAGCATTCCTTTCTTAATCCTGGTCACAACATCATCTTGCAAACCACACTTTTCTCTTATTACACAATTTCTTACCCTGTTATTAAGATTCAGCCCTAACATACTCCTTAATGACCGCATTTCTACTGCGTTCATTCTACTCTCGTGCTTCTTCTGCCACACCCAACTTTCACTACCATACGTTAAAGTAGGGACCAACACAGCATTGTGAATTGCCATACGTGCCTTTTTCGACACATTTTGACTCTTCATAATAGAGTGCAGGGCCCCATTCACTCTATTTCCCGCATTCATTCGTAGCTCTATATCCTTATCATATCTCCCATCCCTGCTAAATACGCAGCCCAAATATACAAACTCATCTACTTGCTCGATCAACTCCCCTTCTATTGTTATTTCACAAATCGTTTTACTTTCTTCTCTTTTAAAAACCAGAACCTTCGTCTTACTTGCGTTCACTTTCATACCCTTTCTTTTAATAATCTGTTCATTAATGTAACCATCATTTGCAACTCGGCCGCCGACGACGCAGGGATAACTTGATCATCGGCGTACAAAAGGCATTTGACGGGTAACTCACCCATTCTTAATCCGCATTCTTCAACTTTCAAATTTTGCAAACAACTGTCCATAAATAGGTTGAACAGCCACGGGGAAGCCACACAGGCCTCTCTGACACCTTTATGGATGTCAAACCAGTCCGAGTAGATTCCGTTGATCCTAACACAAGCACTAGAGTCCCTATAAAGGGACTCCAATGCCTGTATCAAGCCAGCGCTCAACCCAAACGAGTTCACTGTTTGCCATAGCACATCCCTATTCACTCTGTCATAGGCCCTTTCCAAGTCCATGAACGCACAAAAAACCTTTTGGTTTTTGGCCAAAAACTTCTCCGCGATCATGCGCATGGAAAATACTGGATTTGTACATCCCATTCCCTTTCTAAATCCCGCTTGCACATCCCAAATTTTTCCATCAGTTTCTTTCATGACCCTTTCAATCAGTACCTTAGCATACAGTTTTCCCACAATGCTAAGAAGGCTGATGCCACGGTAGTTTTTACAGTCCTGCTGCGACCCTTTTACCTTATATACCGGGACTATCACGGCTTTGCACTAGTCTACCCGTACTCGCTTCAGTTCCCAGCATAAATTAAACAAGGTGTGCAGCAGGCCTGCCACCACTTCCTCTCAAGCCCTTAGCATTTCGAGTGAAACTCTATCATATACTGCCGGATAGCCTGCCTTACCTGCTTTCATGTTTTTCATTTCTTTCATTATTTCACCTATACTTATCTCGCTACCTCTTTTCTCTTCTTTCGGAATTTCTACTTCACTTAGTACACACGTTGTCTCCTCACTCACAAACACGCTTTCAAAATATTCCTTCCATCTCTTTAAACTCAAAACTTCATCATTCAGAATATAGCCATTCTCGTCTCTTATAGCATTCATCACAGGCTGTTTTGAATGTCCCCTGGCAGTTCTTACAAGTTTCCAGAACATTTTAATATTTGCCTGGAAATTATCCGGTATTCTTCTATCATTCTTATCCGTTCTTTCTTGTTTTTTTCTTTCAACTACTTATTTTACTCTCTTATTAAGATGTCTAAAGACTGCCTTTTTTCTTTCAATATCGTCATTCGTACCGCTGGAATTACCAGCCTTTGTTGCTAGTAAATCTAGCCATGCTCTCTTCTTTGCTTCAACCTCCATACGTACCTCGTCATCCCACCGTAACGTATTATTTTTCCTTTCATTCTTTCTCATACTAACACCACATACTTCGGTAGCTGCATCCACTAAACCTTTCTTTACATTTTGCCATACATTCTCCAAGTCTAACTCCTTCATACATAATTCATCCAAACCACTTATATTTTCTTTCAGTCTACATTTAAACTTGACATCGACAGCTTTATTTGAATTTGTTTTTACTTAGTCTCCTATTTTCAAATTGCAACCAAAATACTAAACATTGAAAAAACATTTTATACAAAGCAATTGTGTAATATATATTACACATTATACATTGTACGTAGTAGAGCCAAACTGCAGTTATATTAGAAGTATAGTTGTAGCACGAATGGGTCGGCTCGACCGGGGAAGGACCACGCTCTCACAGAATACCAGCGTAAAATAGTAGCTTAATGCTGCTGTGTTTCGTATGGTGAGTGTGGAGAACCGGAGACCCTTTTTACTGGAAACGTGGTATTACATCTGTACTAGACGTAACACGCCTTCTACTTGTACTTATTATAACATAATCAATGGGAGGCCACAAAAGCTTCTGGGCCCTTTCTCGGAGTCACCCCTTATAGCACTCACAGATTGATGTTTAATGACGCTTATCTCCTGTTTCACAAGCACTCACGGGAGGGTATGGGGTTGTGAATATTCTTACGCAGCGTTGGCAACGAAGTCTTCTTAGAGCATATTATTGAAAAATGAATTAAACAATTTAATGATTTTTTTATATTTATTCCAACTTACAAATGAATCAAACACTATAAATATTGGCAAGCGGGTGTATGCGCAGTTTTCTTCATAACTGACAATGCCTTAGCGTCCCTTACATAAGTATTAATTGGAAGCCATATTTGTTATTGGAAAATGCGCATACATTTCACAAGTTATACGGAAATAACTCTTGCAAAATTTCAATAATAACTGATGACCATCACTTTCATAATACAAATATCATAAATTATAAAATAAATTGAAAAAATTTTACATTTCCAACGCCTTTAGGTAAGGTATGTAGCTACTAACTACGTGCTGCGAGGTTTTACCGCTAATATTTGAAGTGATTACAGAGATATAGCTCAATAATGCTAAAAGTACCTTTATTAAAAAAAAATCACAAGCCCGGCGAAGTGTAAGAGCACGATATCCATTCACGTCACAAAGTAAATGAGGCGAGTAAACATTTTAATAAATTTGTTAAATCGCTGTGTCAGACTAGGTTTATTAAAATTATAGTCTTTTTTATCACCCGAGCTGTGTTTGTTTCTAAAAGTTTCTTCTTCATCATTATTAGCAGTCAGCATTAGCAACAGTCCACTGTTGGACATGACTGTCTGTCATTGAAAAGTAGGATTGTGTAAAAGGAATTTTCTTTGAAATGGTTAATTGCAATATGAAGCTATGATATACGAGTCTTCATGTCCTAGAATTAAAAAAATACACACATCGGATAAGCGCGATTAACTTTTTCTTGCCCTGAAACTCAAAAAATATATCAAGTACACCTCCTTTATTTTACGTGGGGAAATGCTAACTAATTTAGGCTTCGCAAGACCTGGTTAAACGCTAGTGCGAAAGTTCTAATATGGAATTTTCTAGAAAGCTCTCCTAGTTCTGCTCTTCGATACTAGATGGCGCTTGTACCATTAATTATGGCTTGCATCAATACATTCACGTATTTGTCATATTACTTAGTCATTATAACATATAGTTAATTTTAATTTTTTTAATGTTTAACTTTAACTTTTGATTTTTAATTTACAAATTGAAACTATTATATAGCACTTAGAACAAAATAAAATAGAATGTAATTAATTTGAATTGAAGCAAATTATATTAACATTTTTTGTGAATAAATTATGGAAGGGACTAGCTCCTGATAAAAGAGGTTTCTAGTTCAGGAGCAAGGGCTCAATCGGAACCTGTCCTTCATTTTAATTTGTGTCTAATATCTATTATTATAACTTTTTCATGTTTTGGATGACTGTTGCGATTTTTTTCTCCAGGTTACTTATAGTTAAAAAAACAGTCCATCAAAAGCCCACTGTTGAACATACATCTTCTACATATGATAAATACCCTAAAGAGGAATACTTAGCATAGACTATAGCTTTACAAATAGTTAAGTAACGCGGTTTTTTAATTATTTTGAGATGTTATCAGGAAGGTGATGCCACTTATCTCCAGTTCATTATTTCTAGTTTATTACTCGAGTAGATTGTTAATACCCCTGTAAATAAGTTATTCCGTTAAAAGAAGTTCCTCTTTTCTTACTGGTTCTTTCCTGGGAAGACAGAGAGTTTTTCCGAACCGTGGTAGTAGTTAAAAAATTAATTTCAATAAGAATTAATGAAACTGATTCTATTCTATTCTATTCTTGTTCTAACTTCCCTTTGTCGATAGTGATGACATCAACGGGATGATGTGGAGTAGTGAATTCTCATACGCTGCATCACAGCATCATTACAAACGTTCATCCGTCTTTCACAGTCAATGGCAAAGCCAATGTTACGAAATTCCCAAAGGTACAATTACCCTGTAGTTCTTAGTGTGGCCGTTAGTCAAATAAGTTAAATATTCATTATCGATGATGACAATGAATTGAAACATTATCAAAAGCTTGTTCGAAATTGTCGGTGCGGCGTGCAACACACCCTTCCGTAAGGCCCGGTTTCCACCAAAGCAGAGAAGAGAGGAGACGAGAAGAGATGTGTTTAAATAAACCAATCCTATTTCGTTATTTCCACATCTCTTCTTCGCTTAGCTTCAGTGGTAATGGATCAAGAAGAGAGGAGAGGAGATATCTCATTTTTATATAGAGTTTTGTGCGGCGAGTCGGGCGTCCGGGCTGGGCCGGGCGGCGCACGGGCTTGCGCACCACGCACCCCGCTGCTTTCTCCTCGCAAAACCTATGTTGCCGCCAATAATTTAAATATTGAACAATCAATTGTGTTTCTTCAACCTCTAATTCCTCTTTCTCAAGCAAATTCAGATACAACTTTTGTAATATCATGATGTCTTCCTGTAGTAGATAGAACTTGACTGGTTTCGATCTCACACAGCTCACATCTTTGCTACACAAAGCTCACATCTATCCGCTACACATGGCGCTGATGTAAATATAAAAGTGGTGGTGACTACGGGTAGTACCGTGTTGGATTCTCAAGATAACGGGTTACATTTTTTATTTTATATTTTGTTATTTAAAATATTTTTTCTTCCAAATTTTAATCAAAATTAGAGGTTAAAGCAAATGTTTTATTAAACACTCGTGTGAGTTTACATTTTATTGATTCAATGATTCATTTTAAAGGGATAGACAGTTAAAATAGTTTTTATATTTTATTTATTGGAAATTAAAGATTTTCAAAATAGTGATATAAATTGTATATGTTGTTTAACACTTGTATATTGAATCATACTTTTTCCCGACTTTTTCTCTCGCACGTATCCAAAGAGTAGTCCCGTTTTTCTAGATTTTTGTTTCTATTTATCAAGTTGTTTACTTACTACTTACTCATGCAATCGATGCATCTTTTCCAACGCAATAGCAGTTTATTGATGCCATTCTTAAAGAAATCAGCTAGAAGGGAGCCAACAAATTTTTCAAAGGCATTTTGTACTGCCTTTCGGGTATTGAATTTTTTCCCCCCAAAATGTTATCCAAATTCTAGAAAAGGTGAAAGTCTGTAGGCACCAGGTCTAGTAACTACGGCGGATGACAAAGAACTTCCAACCCTAGATCTTGTTACTTGGAGATTGTTAGTTTTTCAGTATGAGGTCACACTTTATCGTGCGGGAGCAGCAGGAACGCCAGATTGACCAAAGCTGGTTGAACGCGTGCAAACCTATCCATCATTGTGTTAGGTATTTCACAGGGTACATATGTGGTAATACTTATTCCGTTTGGTAAGAAACTGGCAATCATTGAGTTCGTGGATCACCCATTTGTTAAGCTTGTTTACCTTGCCAATTTTACGCAATGACAAATTTGTAAAAACAATATTGGCCTGTATTGTATTGTTGCTAACCAATTTGACACAAATTCGAAAGTTGCTGCTAATTCAGCCATATTTTGAGCATAGAGTAGCTTCCGTAATCGCCTTTAATTCGTCATTGTTGACCAAACTTTTCGGATGACCACGGGGTTAATTTTTTAGGTTGAAATTTCCAGAATGGAAGCGGGAAGATGAATAATATAGGTGGTGCATTCATTTGTAGTATTTGATCCGTACAGGTCGTTGATGTTGCGTGACACTTGTGCCGCGCCGCTGCCACGACGGTACTCTAACTCCATAATTACTGGAATTTTTAAGCTACCCATGATAACGAATAAGATTCAAATGCGATGAATACATAACACTAATCAACAAAAAGACTAATTGAAATAGCCTATACTACAGTACGGCAATTTCATAGGTAAAGACCTATTATCTACTTTCATTTTGCTTCTGGGTTATAATTCAAAAATGCATAGGTTACACGGTGATATGCACTATCTTATTAATTATATATATATATGTATATATATATATATATATATATATATATATATATATATATATATATATATATATATATATATATATATATATATATATATATATATATATATATATATATATATATATATCAATTTTGAAAAAAAATTCATATTACGCAATTTGATATTACGCAAAAAAACGCAACGAATTTAAACGCTTTGTTTCCAAAAAAGTAAGTTTCTATTGTATTTCTACTTTAGCTTTTCTTCAATTGGATTTTATGAAGTTTGATCTTACACAGGAAGGGCATCTTAGAGCTTCCTAAATTTCAAAGGAGAATATTCGCTATTAATTTTTGTTTTATAAAGTTTAATTTTGGGCGCAATAAAAACTTGAACAAAAAGGAAATGATTTTAGTATTTATTTGAAAAAAAAAATATAGTTTACTGGTTTGGAAACCCTATTACATCTCTTACTGCAATAGTCAATTCACCCGCCAAGGCAAAATGCTACCTAAATTGGTAGAGACTTTCTCGCAGTGGAACTTTACGGTTTGTTGAAAATGTGCCTTACATTCTAGGCTCACTTTCTTCCTAGGAAGCAGGTAGATACGGACCTCTTACTTATTCCTTCTACTTGGCAGCACTAGTAGAACACCGATATTAACTTTATTTTGAATTATAGTAACCACATAGTTACCGACAGGCCAAAGTCTTCTTTGTTTAGAGCTAGCACTGTTGGGCTCCATGGATATGCAAGTTAAGAGGCTTATTTGGGGACTTACCGAGTAATCAAGCACTGGTTTATAAAAAGTGGCTTCGAAATGAGTTTTTAACATGTCTTTATGGAATTTATGTATGTTAACTCCTAGTGTGGGCGTAAAGTTTATTTAAAAAGAAATAAAAAAAAGAAAAATTTACAACAGACTTGATAACAATCTTATAAAATTAAACTAGAAACACTTTTGTATAATTACATAGTGACCTGATTAATATACGACTGCAAGGATTTGGGTCAAGTCGTTTGTACAATATCATAATGATATGAAAGCTTTCACGTACTGCATTTTATCACTTTCTCTCACTCTTTTTTTACTTTTATCCACAACAACTTTATTTTCATTCTTTGTAAAGTCAGGAACGATGAGACGTTTATAATTAAGTTCATATACTTTAAAGAAAACCTTCAAATCTATTACTAACCTTGCAGGAATTACGAGTCACATAAAAAACATATTTTGTAAGGCTCAGAACTTCAAAAGACAAAAACTTGAACACTTATAGGTTCACTTAAATTTCCGTCCCCGTTTGTGACAGACGGGCTGTCCGTCTGTCATGGCGGGACCATTTTCACTGGAACAATAAAGGTAAATTAAAAATCATAAAAATTGCAGTTGCAAACCTACCAGCCAAGCGTAATAACTAAGGCAAATCTTTCCCCATTTAGAGAATATACTAGTCGTTCACTTCAAGAATGCCGTTACCTCCCGCCGCGCCCCCTCATTCCGCGCCTCAAGCGTCGCCCTTTTAGTACCGATAGCAACGTCGAAGTGTACTTACGTCCGTTTTTTATGCTCCCGTACGTTCTCTAGTTTGTTACTGTTTTTGCTGTTGTTTTTGTTACCGTTGATTTTTTGTTTTTGTTTCTGTTGATATTCGTTAATTTGTTCTGGTACAATGAGTAAAAGAGGAAAATCTTTAATTTGATGTATTTAAAACGTAAAATAAAACTATAAAAAAATATTTTATTTTATCGAACACGTTATTATTTCATCATCATCACCATTCAAAAAATATTTTATTTCATCGAACACGTTATTATTTAACCTTATTGAAAATATGAATACTAAGAAACATAAACATGATGACTTTTTTCGTCTACGGTACCGTCAGCTGTGACGTCGTAACGGTCTACGACGGCAAACTCGAAATGAACGCGTAGTATACTATTTTACAGGCTGCTCAGTGTTGTCATAGTGAATGGATCTTAACCAATGAAAAACCACCAACTTACATTCGATATATTGTTTCGAGTAAATGTGTATTCTTTACGGGTAGAATCATGTCTCAAACAGAAGACTGATTGTAGGTAGACGAAAAAAGTAAATTTAAATCAAAACCATTTCTTCAACGCAAATATAAAAATCCAGGAAATAAAGAATTTCTTAAATAAAGGCACATCTGTTCTCTTTAAACTACTTAACGTCAGAAATGTCGTCATAAATTTGCAAGTGAACAACCCTACGCCGCAAATGGAAGCCCACGCGGCCCTTGTTGTAATCAAATTATGATCACTGACACGTGAGAGGAATTTATATGAACGGCCTTTGTTTCCGGTTATGAATATAAATTTAGAGTCGTCAAATGTAAATTCATAACAACTGAATCCATAAATCTTTAGATATGATATGTTTTGCGTAGTAGAGCAACGACGCTACGTTATGGTTCGAGATGTAGCGTTGCCAATCTTATATGTGACACCTCTGACATATGGTAGTACAACAGGCACATGCTCGACTGTGGCCAGCTCCACGCGGTCAATGTGACGCAGGCGCGGGACCTGAAGCTTGTTTTCGTGCAGAACCTGCTTGACGTGCTGAAGCTCGGTGGCCAGGTCTTTGCTGTCACAGATCCGTCGTGCTCTCTATAACAAAGATTTGCCAACTAGTAACTAGTAACTAGAAGTAACAAGTAGCTAACTGTGAAGGATGATGGTGAGATTCATCAATTAAAGATCGGTTTTTATGGGTCTTTTTTCTATACACAGTATGACCTATGGTGTTGTTAGGATTTCGGATGACTAACACTTCTAGGAAAGCTAAAGAATTATTTGCCTCTAACTTCATAGTAAATTGAATTGAATAGTTTATGGAATTCGGATGTTTTAAAAATGCAGTTACTTTTTCTGATTGAAAAATTGTGAAAGTAACGTCTACGTACCGCTTGTAGAACCTTGAGGTAACAGGTGCAGTAAGGAAGGCTTTCTCCTCAAGGGCATCCATGAACATATCGGCGACAATGGGAGATACAGGTGAGCCCATCGCAACACCGTCTACTTGCTTGTAAAACTTTTCCTTCCACAATAGATAGTCAGATGTAAGGCAATGTCTGAGTAGTACTGCATATTCTGCTGGCATGTTATTTTCCTCTAGTTTCCTAGTTATAATTGAGATGCAGTCTTCCGGGTTAACTTTGACATCGGGACGCCAGTCAGCTCAGTCCTCGTGACCATGGGTACTGGAAAGCACCCATAGGCATGGTTGGATCATCATCAGCATAATCATCATTACAGCCTTTCACAGGCCCATTGCTGAACATAGGCCTCCCCCAAGTAATGCCACAAAGCACGGTCCTGAGCCACTTGCATCCATCGACTCCCTGCGTATCTTATCAGGTCGTCACTCCATCTAGTGGTAGGTCACCCTACACTACGCCTACCGGTACGAGGCTTCTGCTCGTGAACCTTTTTGTCCCCATTGGTTATCGGTTCTTCAAGCTATATAGCCGGCCCATTGCCACTTCAACTTACTAATACGTTGAGGTATGTCGTATGTAATTTCCCGTGTATTACTCTGGTTCGACCGTAGATATCCTCATTTCTGAGTTTATCACGCAGAGAAATATCGAACATAGCCTTCTCCATAGCTCGCTGAGCAACCTTGAGCGTCCTCATACGGCCAGCAGTGAAGGACCACGTCTTAGATCCGTAAGTCATCACAGGCAACACAATATGGTATTAGAACACGTCGGTCAACGAATGATGCAGTGTTAGATATGACCAATCAAATATTGACATATCTCGATGCGGGAGAATAATGCATTGGGGTTTTTTTAGATCTCCAAAATGCTTTTGATACCGTCTCAATTTTAATCTAAATCTCACGACGAAAAAATATTGGCATCAGGGACGTATCTCTTCTATGAATCTCCGACTATTTAATAAATAGAAAACAACGGTACGTGTTTGCAACCTATTGAGCGATACTGCGAACTGCTCCTATGGTATACCACAAGGAAGCACATTATCAGCAACACTTTTTTTAATTTATGTTGTCACTGTTTGATAAATTACTGCATTTGTTCTTGGGGTGGTGCATGCAAAACACATTTAATGGAAATAGAGCGAGCGCAAAAAGCTGTCCTAAAAGTAATGCTTGCTTTACCTTACCGCTACCCGACCAACTTGCTATATAAAAACACAGGGGTTCTGTCTGTTCGGAAAACTTTCGTGTATCAATGCATCAGACGGTATCATCGTTTAACTGTACAACACGAACAAAAGAACCGCCAAGTACCCTGCCCCTAACAGGAAATGCTCGATAGCAAGAAAGCATTACGAATATCTTGCGCCTCGGCTTTATAATACATTCAACAAAACAAAAGTTATGCAGAAGCTAAGCAACTTTAAATTAAAAATCGTGTTGCTTGATTGGCTAAAAGAATTGGATTACTATGCTTGCGAGAGACTTCTTGGAGTCAATTTATAAACTAATAGGTAATGTTTGCATACACACACACACACACGCGCGCGCGCGCGCGCGCGCATGCACGCACGCACGCACGCACAAATGCACGCACGCACGCATATACGCACGCACGCACATACGCACGCACGCACGCACGCACGCAAGCACGCACTAAAAAAGGGGAATCATTTATTTACTTTAATCATAGCTTTAAAAAAACTGTTTAACGAAAAATCTGAGTTAAAATTTAAACTTTTACTGATATCCTAAGATACACGATTTATCCTAGTTTAGGAATAAGTGCAACATTTGTTTTGTAACTTCTTGGAAAGAAACCAGCGGACGATTCGGGCGGTATCGAGGAGCACCGCCTTCTACATTTGAGCCCGGAGCGGTCCGTCACGGAGTCCCAGTCACCTCAGATGACACGAGAGGCTGACTGGGATTAGCCCATTCGCAGAGACGACTACAGGAATAATTTCAGCCGGCATACCACCCCACATGTCGGTCACCTCGTGAGCCATGTCCAGATATTTCGTTCGTTTATCTGTTTCGGCTTTCACGAGGTTCTCGTCATACGGAATGGTAATGTCGACCAAAAATATCCTTGACTGTGCCCGGTCCATCAGCACAATATCAGGCTTATTCGCAAGAATAGTCCTGTCCGTGATGACGGCCCGGTCCCAGTAGAGCCTGGCACGGTCATTTTCGAGCACGGCTTCCGGGAAGTACTTGTAATACGGCAATTTCCGATCCACGAGACCGTATTTCAAAGCGAGCTCCTGGTGTAGAATTCTGGCTACTAGGTTGTGCCTGTGCAAGTACACAGATTAGAAAGCGCCGAACAACTTGAGATGACATGCCTAAGTTACTCCCCGGGATGGTGACAAGCTCGACAGATGTCGACAGTGTCATCCTTTAGGATGTATCTCCGATCGTTGTTGGTCTTAATAACCTGGTTTTTTACGTGGTAGAGCCATGCTGCAGTTATATTAGTAGTATAGTTGTAGCACGAATGGGTCGGCTCGACCGGGGAAGGACCACGCTCTCAAAGAATACCAGCGTGAAATAGTAGCTTAATGCTGCTGTATTTCGTATGGTGAGTGTAGAGAACCGGAGACCCTTTTTACTGGAAATGAGGCATTCCATCTTAGTCCTCACGAGTGACAACGCATATGCATTTTGATTCGTAATCGAGGATAGATGTAGATGTCTATGGGCCACAGCAACCACTTACCATCAGATGGACTGTGTGCTCGTTTGTCACCCTATCCTATAAAAAAAAAACCTGATCCTGTATTACACAGACAAAACCCTTGGTTTCGCCGAAGAGGTCACCGATACGTAGCCAGTTGAGGGAGGCGGCTGTATCTACGTGGGGCTCATGTAGAGCCCTGTGGTACCTCCCGTGGAGCTCCTTCTCCTTCCATACGGTCTCCCGTTCGGAAATGCTCTATTTTATTATTATTATTAAACATGATCTTTGTTTTGTCCGTGTACATCTTAAGACCTATCCGTTGGGATACACCATTGAGGTCATTGAGCATGGTGCTTAGGTCCTCCAGCGATTCTGCTATAAGGACTATATCGTCAGCAAATTGAAGGTGAGGGATGTACTCATTTCGAGTCCAGTAGCTTGAAAACGTCTTCCAATGCGGAGGTGAAGAGCTTCGGGGATATAACGTCACCCTGTCTTACACCTTTCTGTAGTTGAGATAGAATTCGAACACTGGTTCTGTACTCGGATAGCCATCGTAGCCCTGCTTCACAAACACTTCAGCATTTCAATATACCGACAGTCAACTTGGCACTGCTGAAGGGACTGTAGCACCGCCCAAATTTCGACAGAATCAAAGGCTTTCTCATAGTCCACATACGCTAGGCAAAGTGGCAGATTGTACTCTTCGGTCTTCTGTACAATCTGCTGCGGGGTATGTATGTGGTCTATGGTACTGAAGCCTTTTCGGAAACCGGCTTGTTCGGGAGGCTGGAAGTCTTCGAGTCTGCGTGCGAGACGATTCGTAATGACTCTCGAAAACAGCACGTTGACGCGGCTAAGAAGGGAAATCGGTCTGAACTTCTTCAAGAGAGCGTTGTCACCATTCTTGAAGAACAAGACCACCGCACTTCTGCTCCACACCTCCGAGTAGTGTCACCAAGGAGTACGGAATTTAAAAGCTTGAGGATCACCAGCTGATTAGTGACCGCCAATATGGTTTTCGCCGTGGTCGGTCAGCTGGTGATCTTCTGGTCTACCTCACTCACAGATGGGCGGAGGCAGTAGAGTTCAAGGGGGAGGCATTGGCCGTTAGTTTGGACATTGCGAAGGCCTTCGATCGGGTTTGGCACAAAGCGCTTCTTTCGAAGCTCCCTTCCTATGGGCTTCCCGAGAAATTGTGCGATTGGATCACCAGCTTTCTTGCAGATCGGAGCATCAAGGTCGTTGTAGACGGTGCAAGCTCCGATTGCAAGCCTATTAATGCTGGAGTTCCACAGGGCTGCGTGCTATCGCCAACGCTGTTTCTTCTGCATATCAATGATATGTTGCATACCCGTAACATTCACTGCTATGCGGATGACAGCATTGGTGATGCTCTTTACACCGGCCGAGCCAATATTTCTCGGGAAAACGTCTCCGAGTGCCGGGACAAACTTGTGTCTGAAGTCGAGTCTTTGCTGAACAGAGTCTCGGATTGGGGACGACTAAATCTAGTCCAGTTTAACCCCCAGAAGACACAAGTTTGCGCGTTAACCGCTAAAAAGAACCCCTTTGTCGTATCCCCTCAGTTTCAAGGCACTCCCCTTGTTGCCTCAGCCAGTATCGGAATCCTCGGCGTCGACATATCGAGTGACGTGCAGTTTCGTGGTCACTTGGAAGGGAAGGCCAAATTGGCCTCTAAAAAGCTTGGCGTGCTCAGCAGAGCGGGACAGTATTTCATGCCGGCACACCGCCTGCAACTTTACAAGGCGCAGGTTCGGCCGCACATGGAATACTGTTCCCATCTCTGGGCTGGGGCTCCCCAGTACCAGCTCCTTCCACTTGACCGCATCCAGCGCAGAGCGATTCGAATCGTCGACGACCGAGTGCTTTCCGATCGGCTCGATTCACTGGCGCTGCGAAGAGATGTTGCATCTCTTTGCGTATTTTATCGCATCTATCACGGGGAGTGCTCTGAGGAATTGTTCGGATTAATCCCAGCCGCCAAATTTCGTGAACGCACTACACGGCAAACGTCCCGATACCATCCACACCACCTGGATGCTTGGTGGTCCACCACTGTACGTTTCACAAGGAGTTTTCTTCCACGTACAACCTCTCTGTGGAATAGTTTACCACCGGCGATTTTTCCGGAACTCTTCGCCTAGTATAACTAAGTGTCCTACGACCGTCGACTTTCAGGTTACTCCATCAAGTCCTGAGGTAAATACTCGTCATAACTAACAAAACGGAGCCCAAATGTGGCACAGCTAATTCTACTCGTCCAGGAATTCCATCAGTAGTTACCGAAATAGACCTTCAGGTCACTTCATGAAGTCCGGAGATAAAGTCTTATCATAACTAACAAAACGAACCCAAACTCGTCGACTTTCAGGTTACTCCATCAAGTCCTGAGGTAAGTTCTTATCATAACTAACAAACGAACCCAAACTCGGCACACCTAGTTCTACTAGTCTAGGGGTTCCAGTAGTAATCACCCAATTAAACCTTCAGGTCACTTCATCAAGTCCGTAGGTGTAAGGTCTCATCATAACTAACAAAATGAACCCAAACTCGGCACATCTATTTCTACTAGTCTTGGAGTTCCAGTAGTAATCACCCAATGAAACCTTCAGGTCACTCCATCATGTCCGGTGGTAAAGTCTATCATAACTAAAAAAACGAACCCAAACTCGACACACCTAATTCTAGTCGGCGAGGACTTCAAATAGCGACCACCAAATTACACCTTCAGGTCACTCTATCAAGTTCGGAAGTAAGTTTATATGTATATAAATTCTACTTATTTTTAGCTACATAAAAAACTGTGAGTACAAAAATAATAATTTTATCTTATCTTGTGGAGTACTTATGTTTCCAATTTTTTTTCTAATATTTTGTGTATGTACAGCGATCTTTTTCAGCATGAGCCGCTGCAAACAGGCGATACAGTACCCACTCACGACGACGCGACGGCCGAGCGGAGACTATAGTTTCACCAAAATCTTTGTATAGTAAATCAAAACAGGCACCAAAAATAAAATAGCCCTTATATTATAGTTTATGATTCATCCGTATTAGCTAAATATGTGAAAAAATGTGCGTCGGTTTTTTTTCTACGACTATTTGTGACATTTTGATAAAAAATAAACACATTTTTTTATTGAATGTGTCTGTCTACTTATATTATTTTTTAAAATTTTAAAATACGTTGATAATAAACCAAAAAATGTACCGAAACTCAAGCCAATATCGTTAATTTTGTAGAAAATGGTAATGGAATGGCAGCAAGTTCGTTTTTACAATATAAAAAACTATTATTTTCAACGAATGAGTTACAAACATTTGCAGATTAAGAACCAATCTATACATAGTAGTTTTTACCTATATTCGATTTAGTTTAGTTTTGTCACAAAATCTACCGAAAAATACCCTAATTTTGCTTGATTTGCAAACGCATCCTTAATGTAATAAAAGTGACCTGAAAGTGTTCTTCGGTGAATGCTGCCGGAACTCCACGAAGAGTAGAACTAGATGTGCCGAGTTTATCCTCGTTCTGTTAGTTATAATAAGACCTTACTCCCGGACTCGATAGTGACCTGAAGGTGTACTTCGGTGAATGTCACCTGGTAATAACTATATGAAAACCTTTTCGAAAACGAAATAAAGTTGATGAGAAAAAAAATTGTTAACAAGTCAGGTAAAAAAAAAACTTGTTTTTACGATGACGCCTGAGTACAAATACATAAAATTTAAATTAATATTAAAGTCAATTTCTGATCCTTTTGAGATACCTCTCTAAAGGATTTTTCAATTATTAACAATAATAAATTGTTTTTAATCTCAATAATAATAACAAAAGTTAAAAAATATTTTCTTTGGCAAATTGAGATTTTTTTACATTTTTTACAGTCATATAAGAATTATACTTATGCGGTTTTGGATTTACCAAATTTTGCTTTATTGACGTTTGACATAAAATTATCGAAAACTTAGAAGTTTTGAAATCAGGGTATTAGTGAAAACTTGTGTTCATTTAAAATACTTTAAAACATTTACGTATACCATGAGAGCTTAAAGCACGTACATTTGGATTTACCAAAAGTTATTAACGTTTTTTTTGAAAAACTTTACTCCATACTTATATTTTGTCATGTGTTGTTGAGGCAGTTTATATCCATAAATTGCACAAGGATAAACATCCAGAACCGGAAAAATTACTTGTAGGCCATATAAATACTTGTTACATGCATGATTATATCCCGTGACCGCCAGCAGTGTAACTCATTGCTGAGCCACTGCGCCACAGAGATATTAGAGAGATGATGAAAGATTATTTTACGCCCCACAGTCATTTTTATGTATATAAAGAAAATCTTGAAATAATTTCTAATGAGTGCAAATATTCAAATATTATAAATAGGGTAGCCCTGAGTGCCCCTAATTTTGACTTGGTACAAAAAAATATTAAATAAATTGACAACATGAACAATAAAAAGTTAAATGCTTGCTTTTATTTTTGGAATTTTATTACGTACCCAGTTTCTTTTTCGTCACCATCAGCCCGTAAAGTTTCACTGCTGAATATGGGCCTTTTCTATTTCAGGAAGGCATAGTCTTAACCTTTCCCTTACTGCGGCCGCCATATAACAAAAAACACCTTTGTAACGACGGCCTCTGTCATCACCTCAGCTGGCGGCACTTGTTTTAAATATTTATGTTTCTCACGACCTTTCATTTATGTTTAAAGAGGTTTTAGTTACAGTTATTTAAAGCCGATAAGATTTTCGATAAGTAGAAACAATAACCATAACATTTAAATGTTTATTTTATTATGTACAGCTCTTTGTTTCTAACGGATCTTTATAAAGTGTACTTACTGACAATAAATTTTGTTTTATGAATGAAATATCGTAAGTTTTTATTTTACTTTTATGTCCTTACAATCAATAAAACATATTCTTCCTAAATGAATCAAAATTATGCATGTAATTGTTGTTGTTGCCTCAGCCAGTATCGGAATCCTCGGCGTCGACATATCGAGTGACGTGCAGTTTCGTGGTCACTTGGAAGGGAAGGCCAAATTGGCCTCTAAAAAGCTTGGCGTGCTCAGCAGAGCGGGACAGTATTTCATGCCGGCACACCGCCTGCAACTTTACAAGGCGCAGGTTCGGCCGCACGTGGAATACGGTTCCCATCTCTGGGCTGGGGCTCCCCAGTACCAGCTCCTTCCACTTGAACGCATCCAGCGCAGAGCGGCTCGAATCGTCGAAGACCGAGTGCTTTCCAATCGGCTCGATTCACTGGCGTTGCGAAGAGATGTTGCATCTCTTTGCGTATTTTATCGCATCTATCACGGGGAGTGCTCTGAGGAATTGTTCGGATTAATCCCAGCCGCCAAATTTCGTGAACGCACGACACGGCAAACGTCCCGATACCATCCACACCATCTGGATGCTTGGCGGTCCACCACTGTACGTTTCACAAGGAGTTTTCTTCCACGTACAACCTCTCTGAGGAATAGTTTATCACCGGCGATTTTTCCGGACCGATACGACCTGGGGACCTTCAAGAAAAGAGCTTACTCCTTTCTAAAGGGCCGGCAACGCACCCGCAATTCTCCTGGTGTTGCGGTTGATCATGGGCGGCGGTAGTCACTTAACATCAGGTGAGCCGCATGCTCGTTTGCCCCCTCTTCTATAAAAAAAATAAAAAATAATAATAATTATAATAATTCTACTTTTTCATTTCAAACATTTGCAAAAAAATTCGACAATAGACAGTTTGCGCGCGCTTTGTAACCTCATATTCAAAACCTTTTTGTGTATATATTATAATATCTTCCTTTATTTTTCTTATACAATCATATAGATATAACATTTAGCAATTCCTAGAAAAGTATTTACTATGGTATTCGAATAAGAAATATACTATTATTATCTTATTAGAAATCTTGATCGTTATGAATTGTTTGCGTAGAGGTTTTTTGTTTCTACTTTTTTATCAATTGAAACATAAAAAGTTACTGTTGTTGTAACTTAGATCATTCAAAAACATTACGTGGTAAAGATAAATAACATTACTTACAGTTTTTTTGAAAGAAAATCCAACTAAAATCACAATCACAAAACTTCAACGATTACGCAACCCACCGTACCGGCATGCAAAAGCGAATGGCTGTTATATTTGATGATGTCTATGTAACCGAGTAAATATAATGCTACAGAATATTCTTTAGTTCGTTCAGAATCGAATGAAATAGTGTTCAATCGAAAATATACTGTATTTTTATATCAATTAATGACGAAAATAGCAGCACGTAATGCGGACATGTATACATGTCCTCGGTACTTAGCGGTCACAAAACTTGGACCTGTCAACATGTCCTCGGTACCTTAGTGGTTCGAAGACGGGTTAACGATTGCAGTACCAGACGTTTAACACTTTGATCTTGCTTCCCGCCGCCGGTAAGTAGGTGGGGTATTAAACGCCTGATGTAAGCGAGATGGTTATACCACCATATATCTAAATTCATAATATCTTTTTGGTTAATTATTTTAATCCCATCATCTGCGCCATCAGTTAAACGTAATTAGCTAATGGATTTTCTTATGCGACCATCCTTCGATATCTTGCATATCACAGACCTATCTTAGTAACAATTTGGTCAGCGAGTAATGGAAACAGTCACTGACTAAATTGTTACTAAGTTAGGTATGCGATACTCTCTACAAATTCATCGTAGGGGTCTCTTAAGTAGCTACTATTTCAAATATCAAAAAGACCTTATAGCCTATGAAAGATGCCTCGTATGTGCCATATGCGAACCGCCTAGATTGATGACAGGGAACAAGATGTAGGTGCTGGGACTCCCAATTTGCAATAAATGTGGTGGCTATCGCAAATTCTCCCTTTAGTAGGAGAAACGCACCTATAGAAATAAATTTCTTAGTTTTTCACGAAACATTTGACAATTTAAATAATCGTTTCGGAAATAAATTGTTTGAGATAATTCATACTTAAAGAGCACCCGACCCTTGTAATCCAATAAAAGTCACTTTTATACATTTTAACACGGTGCTGTTTTACTGTTAAAATGTAGACCATAAATTTAATTGTTTGAAAATTAGAGTGGTGGTAAATGGTAATCTTTTTTTATAGGTTATGGTGACAAACGAGCACACAGTACACCTGATGGTAAGTGGTTCCTGCGGTCTATGGATATCTACATCTATCCTCGATTACAAATCAAAATTCAGACGCGTGGTCACCCGTGAGGACTAATATGAAATGCCTCGTTTCCAGTAAAAAGGGTCTTCGGTTCTCTACACTCACCATACGAAATACAGCAGCATTCCTTCCTTTTATTGCCTTCCCCGGTCGAGCCCACTCATTCGTGCTACAACTATACTACTAATATAACAATGTAAATGCAGCATTGCCCTACCACGTATAAGATCATATACTCTTAATAAGTAATTCTTGTACGAGTATATAACAGCAAGTGTATTATACGTAGATAGTTTCTCGGAAACGACTCTAACGGCTCGAACGAAGAAAGTTTCGTATATAAGCAATGTTTAATCTTTTTTTACTCGTAACGAGTAATTTCGTAGTCCTCAGGGGTAACAACGTGTGCATAGTAATGTAGATGACATTACTATCCACAGACGTGCTAGTGGTTATTCGATGATCAGGTGGACTATGTGCTCGTTTGCTACAGTTTTTTCTAACGTCGAGTAAAACTCAATTGCCGAGGTACTAATTCACTAAGTTACCATGACACAAAACCTTAATTACATCAGGTGGTATCGTTTTCATAGAAGTAAGGGTGACATAATTCGTAATGCACCAGATGATAAGCAGATTTTGTGGCCCATAGACACGTTCCTATGTACTGAATTAAAGATCAAAACTATGGCGTCGCCACCCTGGTCATGATTTTATCTGATAGTTCTCCTTTTATTGTTTGATATCTTAATTAAATAATAGAATGTTTTATAGTGTTCCATGCCAACTTAAGCGCATTTAATAGAATCACCTACTATATTCTTGTGTTTATTAGTGAACATTGATATGCTGTAATGGTATGGAACCTTGGAGTGTGGAGGTCTGAATAAATGAAACATATATCTAAATTGTAGCATATTTTAGACCAAAGGTCAAAAATTTAAAATTTTGACTAAAGTAAAGCTTCGGGTCCCACGCCTACGTCACAATAACCGAGTGAATTCTGCCACAGTCTCGAGCGTATAGCTGCCCTATTAACATATGTCAGAGGTGTGAAAAGATTGGCTACATCTTGAAGCGAGCTTCTATTAAAACATTCTACAAGCCGGCAAAGAAGATTAGTCAGTTCTTGTATCTTAGTTATAACTTCAAGTGTCAGATTCTTCTACAGGATGCAGGAGTGTACAAGCTTGATTGTGAATGTGGCAAGCAAAAAGATCAATTAGAGCTGGCGTAATAGAACACATAGCTGATGTGAAGCATCGACATTCGGGAAGTCTGCAGTTTTTGATCATATCCTAGACGGCCCCACCATTACATCAGATTTAATAGACCACAAATCCTTGCAAAAGAACATCGATCTCTACCAAGGATGATACATAACATAAACATAAACACTCACGCCTGTCACCCAGGGTGATACGTGAGGCTGTCGAAATTTTAAAAAAAACATCCTAATTTCAATAGAAAAGTAGTCTGGGTACCACCACCCGCTTGGAACCCTGTAATTAATAATACCAAAACTAAACCCAAGTTTACCACTGCAAGACTTCAAGACACAGTAAGTTCATTCTGCGTAGATCGGACATTTGGACGTCACTCACCTCAGTTCCCGTGATCATGGGTGCTGGGAAGCACCCGAAACGTTGGGAATTAAAAATCAAATAAATTAAATGCGATAAAGTCCGTAAAAGTAGTCAATGTAAAGTTTTGGAGTAATATTATTGATATTTTTTCAATTTAATACTTCAAAACTTCTGATATTTCAGTGATCCAAAACATATCGTAAAAATAAATTCTGAGAAGCTTACGAAAATAAATAATAAAGCAAACTCCTTATAGTTAGGTTTTCCTTATATTGGTTTGGTATTGGTCAAATTTTAGAGCTAAAGGACGATGGCGAAGTAATATGTGATGGAATTATTAAGCGTCTACTTAAGTCACCATTACAGATATCAATACAATAATTTACTTTGTGTTATCTAATCAAGCTTATTGCCTATCAAGGTCTGGAAAAATCATCCTACCTAATTTAAAACTAAATTGACTAGTTGTTGTGGCAAATTGTTGATGTAATTATCAAGCGTCTACTTATGTCACCATTACAGATATCAATAAAATAATTTAATATGTTTTATCTAGTCAAGCTTATGGCCTATAGAAGTCTGGGAAAAAGTCATCATACACAATCATTGAGCTATTATGTACTACGTACAGGCGACACTGCATTCAGCCACTCTGTTCCACTCAACTGCGGTGCATACACGGCACTTTAATCAGTCACTCGCTAGGCGCTTATAGAGTTTTCACGTGTTGTGTTTATTTAAAAAAAAAACTCTTAATAAAAATATGCCATCGTGTGTACTTAAATATTGCACAAATAATTCAAGAAATGTCAGTAAAAACCAAGTGATTACTTTTCATCGGTTAATAAGATACTTAATCAATAAAAAAGTATTATGTATTAATAATAAAACAAATTATTCCTAAGATGCCATCTCATGTCAGGGAATATACTTAGATTATGAAATTAATATGTTCAGATGCGACATTTCTGTTGTTACTTAAGTTTAGGATGTCATTCGCGTCGTATTCGGCCTTAAGGGAATTTGAGTAATGTTCGAATAGAATAAAGTTAATCGTTCGACTATTTTTTCTTGTAAACTTGTAAATATAAGTATAAAAGCCAATCTAGTGTTATCCAGAGTTTTCCTTTAATTTTATTTATATGCGTATTAAAAGCAGAAGGGGAGGCATTCGCCCAGCAGTGGGACGCTATAGGCTAGATTAAATTAGATGTGTCCCACTACGCTGGATTTTTGCAATGACAGTAGATTTTTATGTACCAATGGTAGAAGGGGGCATTACCATATCTCTAATACAGCTGAGACCAGCTGAGGGTTCTTCATCAGATACTTTAGACCTTCGATTTTTGACATCAAATGAAGTGGCCTACCAAGTTGAATATTTTTTGTAAAGGCGGTATGTCGATCTCTTCTAATAGTTTGGTTGGGCTCTTGTGTTTTCTAATCAGGGTCACCAGGTACTCCAGATGTTCGATTATCCTAGTTTTTATAGTTTTCCCTTTATGTGACCATTAAACCCTAACTCTGTACCAAATTTCAGCTCTCTGAGTTTATGGGAAGTACTAGTTCTATTCTGATGATCATGAGTGAGTGAGTGAGTGTCTAAAATGCGAAACTTTGCTTTCGCTTAACTTCGGAACTAAATGACCTGCAGACTAGAAATTTTAGATTTTAAGTATGTGATTATAGTTTACTGGATGACGAAAATTTCTGCGTTCTGGTATTATCTAGAGGTTCTCAAATAGGGGCCTGAAAATGCGGCGAAATGGTTCCAGTAAAGGATGGTACGGCAGTGTTTGCTTCGCGCTCGACTTGGCGGGGGCACTGCCGTGCCCCCCGATAGTTGCCATGCTTGGTCGAAAACTGCAGTTTTTTTGTTACCTTAAGCTACTACCTGATAACGTTGAAATTGCTGTCGTTTTACTGTTTTATTTTCCTTTGTCACGTGTCTTTTAACATCCACGGGATGATAAGGGCGAGTGGATTCTCTTTCGCCGTCACGAAAGTGCCCATGATGTGTGTATAGTATGCACGTATGTAAAACGCCTACACTATAGAGAAATTTCTATAAGAGTATTTCGCTTTGCGGGATACTTTACCGCTCAGTAGAGCGGTAAAGTATCCCGCAAAGAATAAGTGTATTTACAATAACGAATACATATTACAGCAAATTGTTTTAAAAGTATACCACATTCACAAAGGAACCTCATTAACATTTATACGCGACCGTTGAACGACGCATGTATACGTGTGCTGTATTTCTTTTAACATTACTCGACTAACTTCATACGCTTAGAAATATTGCCACGTCAATAAAATAATTAATATGGAAATGCTTACATAATACTTCTTAAACTTAAGCGTAATTGAAATATATAGCCATAAAATCTGTTAAATTAATTTTATTAAAAAAAGTCAGATGAATGATTAAATTTAATATTAATAGCAACGTACTTCTTTTCGTATGAGGACTTTGGAATAGATTTTTCGAAGTCACTCTTTGGGGCTCACTCAAGCATAGATGCCTATTGTAACGCTCCCCCCTCAGTATGAATTAAATTGATATAAATTACTTTCCCACCATATTAAATAGTGTAAATATACATATATGTATGTGTGTGTGTGTGTGTGTGCGTGCGTGCGTGCGTGCGTGCGTGCGTGCGTGCGTGCGTGCGTGCGTGCGTGCGTGCGTGCGTGCGTGCGTGCGTGCGTGCGTGCGTGCGTGCGTGCGTGCGTGCGTGCGTGCGTGTGTGTGACCAGGATTAATAAAATATGTTTTGATCTTTCTAACGGTTTAATAATAGGCCGTATGAAACATTTTTGGCGTGATCGTCTTATCCTTTCAGGACCCTTATTTACGTCGTGTTAGTTTAGTAACTTAGTTCTTTTAGGTGTTTTTTGGAAGAATGAATATTAACTAGAGCAATTGAAAGTTGTTGATAGTGCTTTATAAGCTAAGTGAATCCCGTTCACGAAGACAGGGCTCGAGAACGGTTAAGAACATAAAAATGTCCCTTCTCCACTTGTATCAGGTTAACATTATTAATTGATTATTATTTATCCCTTCCTGCTTGGAAAAGGCTCACAATACCCGATGCAAGGGTTTTGCTCTCCCTTATTTATTTAAAAAACACACGCCGTGTGCGGTGAGTGCCAACCATTTTGATGCACCGAAGGGAACGCTAAATCGGGAACTGGACCGTAGTCCACAGCAAAATAACTGGCGAACCAGTAAAAGAGAGCTTGACACATAATATATATATGTGTCTACCACTCACTTCAAGGGAATGGGGTCCCATGTTGTGCGGCTTTCGGCCGCAGCTTTGAGAGACTCTTCAGATCCTTCCTCCAGCTACCACCCACATGAGGTCGACACGTATTCTCCACCATCCAATACAACGGCAAATGTAGTCAAAAAGTAATAATAAGATGTTAGTAATAATTTTCCATCAGAAAGGGTTTGTGTAGCTGACGTTGAGTGTATGCATTTCAGATCAGGTTTGTCTCACCCACCAACAAGTTGTCTTCAATCATTCAAAGGTGGGAAAGTTACAGAGATATATTATTATGTTGTTATATAAAACGTCATGGAGGTCAGACAGTCTGCAGCGCCGTAATGAAGGGACTTTTAAAAGTTACACTCTCCTACTACTCCCTCCAGGACAATTTTTAACCAAATTTCCAGTTATCTTATAAATGTTATTTATCTTAATCCTTATAATATTAGCGACTTATATTTTTATTTTTTATTTATATTATTTTTTTAATAAATTTATTTATTTTGAAAGATAATATTTTGCCTTTAATTAACTATAATATTTGTATATTTATTTACTTTTATGCTTATTAATGTAATTTTATTGTTTAATATATATCATTTAAGATTATTTTTGACGGCCTCTTATAAAGAATTTAATTTTTAATAATAATAATGGTCCGTCACACTATGTACTGAAACTTCAAATTTTCAACCGATATGCAGGATTGTTTTACTAATTTTGAGCCAGTGCTTCACCACATTCCCACCTTATGGTATAAGTGGTGACAAAACCCTATAAGGAAATTGATTTTTATTTTCGAGTATTAAAAGGAAAACAATACCTGTGTACGTTATTTTTCCACGCATTATAATATACAGTACAAAAATACATATTTATATTTTACAAAGTTCTTTTTTTAATAATTTCAATACGAGCACTAGAAAAAACTCTATAATTTGATATTTCAATTCATACTTATGCATACATCCCATTTTAAAACCGTTATTGAATATCAAACGAACATACCAAGTGAAGTTCCGTGACAATTATGTGAACGACTTCATTATTCGCAATTTATTGTTAACGTATTTATGATTGATTATTCACATATGATAATTATTAATTTTACTCGTACTATCATCAGCTTTACACTAATTTTATAACATTATTTGTGCAGTAAATTTACCATATATTGTCTGTGATACAACTGATTTCCTGTTGGCATAGTGCCATTTCAATTGTTCTACACAAATCTATCTTCTATTTGAATAGGGAATTGGCTTTGATAATCGGCAATTTGTTTGATACGTCTACTGTTACAGATTGTATAGATAAACCTATTAGTTGTTAATGTTAGTTAAACTGGAATATACATAAAATTTAGAAGAATTTCTTTGATGTCTTTTACTTATATTATTAACAAAAAGGACTCTGTACTTATTAGTTTGTGGTTTGTGGCAAATAATATTAGAGCATAGATAAATAAATATGTAGCAAGCTGTATTAGAGATTTGAGTAATATCATATATTTGGAATAGGTAAATAGAGCCTAATATAAGAAAAGTATTTATATAGAGGGATATTAGCGAAAGGCTCCCGAAAACGAAGACAGACGATAGTACGAAAGATACCTTTGATGATGGGGCAAAAAGAAAATCGATCCTGATGAAAGGAAAATAATTTTTTCACAACGTTTAGCTAAAGCTTTATTCACGCTTTATCATGTTAGTAGCTGTACTAACTGAAAGGATAATTACATAAAAAAATCATGAAAATTCCTAAACATAAAAAGCAGTAAAACTTAAATACCCAATATCTAGGTGACAAGCGTCATGCGACGCCGAATCCACGCGACCCGCAGCCACATGAGTATACAGAATGGGTCCCATATATATGCAATAAATGAAACCATATACTTGTCATCGCCTTTGCTGACGATATACAAAAAATGAACGTAATCGGTCCAGTAATTAGGTCAAAAAGTAGAGTTTTAATTTTAAGCAAATTTGAACACTCTATAGAATTGGGTCACTAAGTCAATGATTCAATGAACTTGAATGAATCCATGAACATTAAAAAGCGACGTTGCCATGCAGTGCAAACTATTGGTATTGCGACATATCGACAGCGGTGTCTTTTGTCGGCGTGCCACCCGCGTGCAACGTTGTCACTCTTCCAAGGGGTCAAGGTACGTTGTCTAAACAGAGTGTTCACTTTTACTGAATTTATTTTAATATTTATTTTGTTTGAAAATTTCATTTTTTTATTTTACGGGTTTTAATTTAATATTTAATTTTTCTACACTTCTACGGACTAGTATTACTTGTGGTTTCATTTATTGCATATATGTGGGACCCATTCTGTATAAACGGAATTATCTACTCATGTGCCGCAGCCCGCGATCGTACTGACTAATAATTTACAACACTTGTATAAATACCTAACTTATCTGCTAAATAATGCCACTATGCTAGTCTCTACCTAGCCACTTTAATTCGAATTCACAGGTTAAATAAACTAACTAAAAAAAATAATGAAAAATTTACTTAAAATATCCATCATGTGGATTTGTTTATTATTCTGTTGTATTAAGTTATGTACCTATTTAGATCAGTTTAGTGTTAAGTGGTAAGTGAAATAACCCCCCCAAAAGATAGAATAGCGATATAGTAAGATTTGTAGGAAGTCTATCGCGTTTTGTGGCATTCCTTGGGGGAGACCAATGTTCAACAGTGAACTTGTGAAGGGCTGTCATGACGGTAATGTACTGTAATAAATATGTCTGAAAATTAATGATAAGAAATTAGTACTTATATACACGCTACAAGAATTAAATGAAAATTAATTTTTTTTTAGGAATTCGTGTGTTTTGAAAATTATATTTAGATACAAATTACATACTGATGAAATATGAATAATATGTTTGATCTTATTGACATAAAAGAAAAAACTGAACTGGTTATTTGAATAAAAATATAATGAGTGCAATTAGTTTAATTAAAATTTTCGTGTTTTGAAAAAATACTAAAAAAAGGGCTCGAAATAATAAATTTTCTCACAAAGGAATGAAACTTGAAAAAAAAAGGAAAAAAAGTCGAACCGAAGACAGGACCGCCCGGTATTCCATTTAAGCTATTACAAACATGAACACACTGCCAAAAATTACCATCTTATATTGTAGCAATTTTTCATTGCCTGAAAATACGGACAAAACGACATTTTCCAAAAATGAATCCTAGCTAGATCGATTTCTTGCCCCCGAAACCCCTGGACACTAAATTCATAAACTAAATGGTTTGGTACATATTTTGTTCATCGAAGTTCCAATGAGACTTTCCTTTAGATATTATCTATTAAAGAAATTCGGACATCTCATGAATCTCATAAACAAATGTTAGATATTACTGTATTATTGTAAACATAAATAGAAAGATGGAAAATGTCTGTTTTCTTAAATTTATTTAAATAAATCAGTCTTCAGATAAATGCATTAAAACTATTCCATATAACCATTCCAATTTAAAAGGATACAATTACCCTTAAAGTTAACACTTAGAGTAGGCCGACTTTTCGACTTGCTCTTCCAATTTTTCGATCGCTTGTTTATTGGTTCTTCTAAAGTTAAAAAGCTTTGTTGTTGAATTAGTGATAAATAAGCAACCTACTTTAGGTATTAATGTAACGGTATGTTACATGTGTCATGTCATTAGCAATTTAAATTTCACGTGAATAAAATCGTAAACCGATTATAGGTAGTAAAGCCATGCTTCAATCCAATTTTGTATTTTTGATGTAGCATCAAATATACAAAATTGGACCTGATCAAAATTCAAAAACTTTATTTAACTAAGTTTGTAAGAAAAAGTGATTGTAACATATTAAGGAATTTGTGGATTATAATAACCCTTGGAAATTAGGTGATCGCTATCAAGTTATTTATAATTTGTTTTGTGTTGTTAATTTCGTTACATATATACGCATCTGCATTTTGATGTGTAATCTTGTGAAAACCTGTAACCGATTTCAAAAAAGTAAGGTATGTATATGTTATTACAGTGGACTATCTATAACTTATTATTGTATATTTTTTAACAATCTTCGCTAATGCATGATTGAACAAGTTATATCTTGTACGCAACATCACTATTGTAAGTTCTTTAGTATTAAGGCCGAATACGACGCAAATGACCTTGCTAGTTTCGCAGCAAACCGCGCGCCGCCAGTATCTACGCTTTGTTTATATAGACATGTATAATACATAAATCAAAGCCGTACGGGCTCCGATTATATTTGATCGAGCTAGCTCAGATGCAGAGTAATGAACAACACAGAGAGCATTGCTTACTTCTTAAATAAATTATTCTTATTTATAATATTAGTTCCTATAGATTATAAATCCGTACTATATTCGTTATAAAATATTGTTCGAAAAGTTATTGAATTGATAACGATTTTTTTTTCTTAACTGGTGCATCGTACGTAAAGAACCTCATATAACTGAAAATGTTTGTTCTTGTGAGTCTTACAAGATGCCGTAATACAAATTGCATAAATAATAAAGAAAAAAAAACCAAAAAGTCGGTGATTGCCCCATAGTGGGGATAGGTACTGTGTATGTAAATTCTCACAAGACTACTCCGACTGGTCAATCACTTCACATCCGAAGTATTTCGGTTTTTCTTAATTATGTACTTTTACCCCATGCTTTCGGACAATACATTGAGTGACATTATTTGCGGTCTCTGTGCTTGCACTACTCTGTACATTCTTTTCCGACTGGGTCTTGATATTTTAAAATTTTAGTGTTTCTCACTTGAAACTAGAAAAGTATAAATGATCAGTTTGGCTAATGTAAATGAGTAAAAATGCAACCTATTAGGCAGCCTCAAACAAAAAATTACCTTACAAAAATATAAGTATTAACCTCAAAATACAACATTCGAGCAGCGTTCATGCGATAAACTCTCTTTGTTTTACCACTTAGGTAACATTTATTTCCTTTCCTACCCATATTTACATTTATAGACACTTAAACGCGTATAAAACAATAAATTAACGATTTTCGCTACAGACACATCGACTGTTGTTACCTTACGTCACACGTCGAAGCGCCTGGTAATTTATTACGGCAAACTTTTATCTGGCAATATACGATATTATTATTAGGTGTTTTTAATTAAAACGAATTATGTTAATAAATAATATTTTGTATCGAAAATAAAGATAGCAGTTACCTTCGAAATCACAATACAAACATTTTTACGTAAAAGAATTTTTCCTAAATTAAAATTCACAGAGTTTTGGAAGAACAATAATTTTATATATCATTTCTTAACATTTTTTCGTTTGTTGGTATATTCATTTATTTTAAAATTTTAAAATTACGATGCCCTTGTGGAGGACCCGAACAAACCTACAAAAATGTTTTAAAGCTTAGAAATACTTCAGGTCAAAGTTCTAGTCAAGAGAAATACGTTAATTTTCGCCAGTTCTCTTCGTATTCGGCCTTAATTACGTTAATTGTATAGTAAAACGTACGCTTTTTATTGTGTTGTTTCATTTACTAAATTTGACATACTTAATGACGTATGATTTTTTTATAGGATAGTGTGACAAACAAGCACACAGTCCACCTCATGGTAAGTGGTTGCTGCGGCCCATAGACATCTACATCTATCTTCGATTACAAATCAAAATGCAGATGCGTTGTTACCAGGGAGGACTAAGATGGAATTCCTCACTTCCAGTAAAAAGGGTCTCCGGTTCTCTACACTCACCACACAAAACACAGCAGCATTAATTAAGATGCTATTTTACGCTGGTATTCTGTGAGAGCGTGGTCCTCCCCCCGGTCGAGCCGACCCATTCGTGCTACAACTATACTACTAATATAACGTACCACGTATAATTTGTAGTTCAGAGTACATATAAACATAAATAATCTTATCATTGAATCTATAATTTGTTGGATTACAAGGTACTCTTTTGTAAAAAATTCCAGACTATAGGGGTCTTAGGCAGTACTCTATAACCCGACAAATTCTATAATTCGACACTGACCTGTAAAATGTTTGTCGGATTACCGGGGGCCCACTGTATATGATAAAGAGTCTTAGACTAAGATATAACATCTCTATAGAAATAGTCGTTACCTATTAAATAATACCATGTGGCATAACTTAAAAAGTATTATTGGTTGTGTCGTCGACACAGCCGCAGGCGCTAAGATATGACAATCTCATTTTTTCTGACGTTTTTCATCTTTTTTTATTTTACCTACGGGCATCGAGATGACGAAAGTAGAGTATATATATAAGAGTATTTAATAATCTTGCAAAACCATCTATCTCATCATCTAGTTTTTGCCTGCGGCTTCGCCAACGTAGCGGTCGGAAAAATCGACATTTATAAAATCACACAGGTGAACATAGTCACATTTATTGATACTGTCTGCATTTTCGTCCGCGTGTTGTGGAACGTCAGTCATAAATTCAAGAAGACACTCACCATACGAAACACAGCAGAGTTGAGCTGCTGGTTTACGCTGGTATTCTGTTAGAGCGAGGTCCTTCCCCAGTCGAGTCGACCCGTTCGTGCTACAACTATATTACTAATATAGCTACAGCAAGCCTCTACCACGTAACGTGTAGAATATATAGCAAAAGTGTTTTAAAGATATAAAAAGACACCTTGTGATAAATATTTATGAATTATTGTCACTAATGCACGTAATGAGACTTTAACAAAGATTTTATCTATTTGGATATTTGTTTGATTGAATAGAATATAATGGAATGGAATAACTTTTTAATTTATTAGAAATTATTTGTCATTCTTCCTAAAATTATTTTTTTTTACTTTTACTAGTGGCATGTACCATGGGGCACTTAGTTATATTATAGCGGTGATAGTTAGTATAACTCGTCTGCTATGACCAGAGAGATGTAATTTTATCTTCTGCAACTTGGATTACTTATAAGATTTACTTACCTACTTGGACCTCTTATTTTATTATATAACTTTTTATACATCCGACACAAAACAAACGGTATAATGTAAAGTAACATGAGACCTTATAATGCAGAGATTGTCACTACAACTCGTACGAATTAACTTGAGACCTGGGCCGATGATGTAATTCTCAATGTACGGTGTGCAAAATAATGCATCGTAATATTTTTTTATTTGAAATTTTTGAGATTTGCATGAGATTATTAATAAAAACAAAATGAAATGTTCTGGCAAGGGGTGAAGTAATAAGTGATATACTGTTGCCATTTTTATATATTTTGAATATTTATTTTTTATAATATATATAATATTATTTTTAGTTAACGCGTCAAGGAAGGACAAAGAAATAAACATACACACTTTCTCATTTATAATATTATTAATTTATTTATTATACACTTTATTGCACTATAAAAAGTGTTACCGATTCGTACACAATAAAAATACAGAGCATAACAGGCGACCTTATTGCTAAAAAGCAATCTCTTCCAGGCAACCTTAGGGTGAAAGTGAATCAATCTTGGATAAGCGGAACAGCACAAACTATGTAAAATCAAGGAATAGAAGTAAGGAATATTAATAAGGACTTATTATAATATTTATTATTCATTGTCACTGTATACGATCGGTTCTATTCCGTCCATTAGATCGTCCTCACTTTCACTCTCTGAAAACGGCACAATACAACGTCCAAACTTAACAATAAAACAACGCAACTAACAACAAACAGATAAAATAACGTTCAAGTATAACAAAAACAAACAAAAGTCCAAACCAAACAAACAATTATCAAAAATATCGAACTAGAGTCGAGACGCGTATCCGTAACAAAAATGCTATCGGTACTGAACGCGCACGGCCAGCGCGGGACGCGGTGCGGGGAGTCGGGAAGGGGGTCGCATTCCAGCGGAGTCTCAAGTTAATTCGTACGTGTTGTACAATAATCATCTTTTAAAGTTTTAACAGCAAATCCAAATCAAAATTATAAAAAAAAGTTCGTTTGATTAAAATTAATATAATGAGGTAATTAGAAGGACACGTCATTATAATAGCTCTATAGTATATATGCAGTTGCAGTATGCTGATGCAGCATTAATCAGCATTGTAATAATATTAGAGTTAAGTGAAGACTTAGACTAATTTTTGCGGATTTACTTTAGAATATCACTAGAATAAAGACTTAAGGAAGAGGTTCCGCACGACAACAAGCTTCGGCTCCCATGCCTACGTCACAGTGACCGAGTTTAGCCGGCCACAGACCAGCGTGTGCCTGCCGTACTACCGTATGTACACAGACAAGATTGGCTAAATCTTGAAGTGAGCTTCTATTAGAACATTAGGTTGTAGCCGCCGAAGAAGATTGGTCAGTTCTTACCATCCGTCAAGTGTTATATTCCTCTACAAGATGCGATGAAGGATGTAAACAAAAAAAATTAGAACCCGCATAAAATAACATATAACTGACGCGAAACGTCAACGTTCCGGAAGGTCTGCACTTTGTGATCATATCCTAGACGGCCCCCACCATACATCTGATTTGATAGACCACAAATACTCGCTAAAGAACATCGATTCCTACCAAGGATAATACGGAGTCTATTGAAATTAAAAAAAAAAACATCCTTATTTTTATAGAGTATGAGTGACAAACGAGAACGCATCAGTTAACTGGATAGTAAGTGGATGATATAAAAATTAAGTCCTATCCTTGATTAAAAATTTAGATGAAAATACGTTATCACTTCTGTGTTTCACTTGTGAGAGTCTTCTGAGTGAGTAGTTAAAAGGTGTCCCGTTCTCTCACTTTATGAAACGGATCATCAAGTTGCTATTTTAGGCTGGTATTCGGTCAGAGTGTGGTCCTTTCCCTGTTGAGCTGACTCTTTGTGAAGCAATCATAATATATCTGTGGCAAGGCGTTAACTTACGTTAAGATTAAACTGTACTGCAAAAGCCTATACTTGGAAACTTCTCACAAGCTGAATATCATAAAGCTAAAGTAATTTGTTTTAATCAGTCAATAAACTTACGTCATCTAAGTATACAAAATTAATATTTGTTTATTCGTATTTTATTCGCTGCTGTACCGATCATCAGATTGCGGTAAAACTTCGTCAACATATTGCTTCCGTGAAGGTTATAGACATTTACACATTAGACCCGGTAAATGTGACAGCGCTAACAGCGGTTGTAGAATCCAAATGTCTCACGTGCGAAATCGAGGCAGATCGCTATCATATACTCGTAAAATCACAAAGTTGTCGAAACAGAATCGAAAGAGCTTAATAGCGAAGACCCCAACAATTACAGTAGTTTGTATTGTAATTAAAACACTCATTTATTTATTGTTATTCAAAATGGCTAGAAAAAGACATTTGAACTTACAAATAAAGCGTTTACTCTAAGCCAAGCGTATAAAATATATTGTTTTCAATAATCTTTTAAGATATATTTTATAAGTTATTTTTCCCTTCACTTTATTTTTTTTTTTTTTTTTTTTTTTTCTTATTTTGTCCTCTTTCGTTAAAATATTTTCAGTACAAGACTTCCAGATAGCTAATGTAGAGAACCGGAGACCTTTTTTTACACGAAACGAGACATTTTATCGTAGTCCTAGAGGGCACTACGAATCTGCATTTTGATTATTAATCGAGGATAAATGTTAAATTACGAGTATTTTTTATGGGTAGATAAATGTGTGCTCGTTTGTTATCTGTTTCCTTCTATTACAAACCAGTACTTGACTACTTTTTCACCTGATAATAAGTGGTGATGCAGCCGCAGATATAAAGCGGTCTGACTTAGCTTATCAAAAGCTTTGAAACCAACCACATTAAAATCAGATGGAAGGACAGTATTAAACATAATAACGAAACAATAAACATTAACAAAGTGCATACTTCACAGTTTAATTTGATGTGTGTACGTTAACATATAGCATTATAATGTCTGACTAAGTATAATATGAACCACGAAATCCATCAAACAATCTAATTTGGCTGAGCAGATTTCTGAGTATTGGTTACATTGTAATCACATCTTCTAGTACACTATATTTCAAAAAAAATAGAAAAAATTGTGCAAATGCCCTACGTGTATAATAAAGCTATAAGTCTTAATTGTAATCAAGTTGCGCAGTTGAATCGACTTCCCACAAAAATGCGAATTGTTCAATTTTTTGCTGCAAATAGAGATATATCTTGTCAAATTTTCGAAAATATGGCCTTACCTTTGAAATAAACTCGTTTTTACGGATTATATCGCAAATATTATTTTATTTTATACACCCCATCTTTCGAGCACTTTACAGCACCCATAATCACGGGGGTTGGGGGACCGATACTGTTATAATAGTCCAGGAGGAATCGGCACATGAGTACCGAAAACTATTCCACCTCAGTTTTTTAAGCGATTCTCTTCAAATTGTCCTAACGATGATATAAATGCATGTTACCATGGAGCAACCCGGTGCTACATTGTTTTAACTGATTTTTTTAAATTTTTAATACTTTTAACTCGTTAAAAATGTATAAAGAAAAATAATGAAATATAAAAGATATTTTTTAGTCTCTCAAAAAAAACTGATCAAGAAATGTGTTATGATTCTTTAGGATAAAGTTAATTTTTTCGGAGTTTTGAATTATTCAGAGGATTGAAAGGTCCCAAATCGGATACTTTTGACTCCATAAAATATACCATTAATTGTACAATTTGAAAAGAATCTCATAAAAAATTGAGATTGAAAAGTTTTTGTTACTCGTACGCCAATTCCTCTTGAACTAAATGTATGTACGTGTGTGAGGTAGGTTCGTAGTGTCAGGCGATTGTTTTTATGTGCGCAGATTTCCCCTTACAAAAAATGACAGCCAGTTCTGTATCGGGAAAATGTTATGGCTACTCCTATCCCATCCGCCGGAAGCTCGTATTGCTCTATGTCTTTGAACATTAGACACTACTCTACGCCCGACACTCGCACGTACCGCATATCATATGTCATTTCCCGATTTAATTAACCTTTATTTAATTGTTTCACGGATCGGGCAGGAACAGAAACGTGGTCAAAACTTATAATAAGACCAAAAGGCTCCTCAAATAAACATCTATCCACCTTACAAAAGGCTTTAAACAGCTCTCATTTCGTTTTCAAAACCTTCGCTGTAATACCGTCAACTTGCCCGACGCTTTACGGTTATAACATTACGGACACAGAAATAAAAATCTTAAAAGAAAATCCTTGCCTGACGGGTGATAGTTTTCCGAACTGTATTTTTATTAAATTTCTTATAAGTAAGAGGGAAAATTTCTTCATTCGGACTTCAAACCTAATTGAATTTTCAAATCTTTTAAATATAAGGCACTCCGCGTTTATTCGCAAATGGCGGCTTCTGTAGATGCAGCTTTATTATATAGTTTTTGACGAGTGGGTTGGAAACCGCAGTTTTTTTTGTTGTACGATAATTCTTAACCATCACTACGGGAACAAACGTCAAAATTTATCCCTCGACGTGACGGCTCATATCCTATTTGTGAAGCTACAACTGCCAAAATGTATTTACTTAAAAGGTCCGACGGTAAAGTTCCAGGTAAATACCACGTATCCAAGCTGACCACATTCGTAGGCAATGTACAGCCTCAGACACATAACTGATCCGGATCCAGAGACACTTAGGCGGGAACATTTGTGCTGCTAACATATTTTCTTTCATTTTTTATAAGAAAAAGACTCCTCCCTCCCCCCCTTATTTTTGGTTGTTATTATTTTATGAACATACTCGTAGGTTTTCCACTAATATTTTTCTTCTACTTCGAGTGTGGTTTTACTATTTGCTTAAGTAAAAAAGCTTTGCATTGTCCATTTCACGTAACTCTGACAAAATCCTGTAGTTCTTCTCTAATTAATTAAATATATATTGATGAGCCATATAAGGGCTTTATTTCTTTTTTTAATATAAAATGACTGACTTTGACTTGACATACACTCCGCTAAATAATTACTATCACAAAATACACTTTGATTTATTAATTTTTTTATAATAACTATTGCAAAGCTCAAATCACTATCCATCAATAAAAATATGTAGACATTTTTAAATTTTTTGTGGTAGTTTCTCTTCTGAGCGAATGTTTGAACACTAACGATTATTTATTTGACATTGGCAGTATTAATTAAACAAACGACCGACTATATGTATTTGATATTGGCAGTATAAACGTGAACAATAAATTCTTTATACCATTTTACATACTTTATTAAAAAAATATTTTAAATAAAAAACAGTAACTAATGTTAATCTAGTCGCGTAGTCTAGTGTCGGTCTCTACTTCTGACCATCCATTGACTTATATATTACTAGCGTGAGGACCGGGCTACTAAAACGGACCAGTACGCTGGCCCTAAAATTACAGTTTAGGGCCAACGCGAATCAGTCGACAGTAGTGCGCGTGCACGACAGATTTGTCTGTCATAAAAATGTTAAGTTGCGTGGTAAAAGAATGTAAAAATTACGATACGAAGATTAAAAAGGACCATGGGATATCGCATCATCGGTTAATAACCCTGTATTAATTTTGTTACAATTAAATTAAATGAACACATTTTTAAAGTTTTATTTTACAGTTAGTTTAGTTACGTTTTTTTTTGTTATAGAAGAGGGGGCAAACGAGCATGCGGCTCACTTGATGTTAAGTGACTACCGCCGCCCATGATCAACCGCAACACCAGGAGAATTGCGGGTGCGTTGCCGGCCCTTTAGAAAGGAGTAAGCTCTTTTCTTGAAGGTCCCCAGGTCGTATCGGTGCGGAAAAATCGCCGGTGGTAAACTATTCCACAGAGAGGTTGTACGTGGAAGAAAACTCCTTGTGAAACGTACAGTGGTGGACCGCCAAGCATCCAGATGGTGTGGATGGTATCGGGACGTTTGCCGTGTAGTGCGTTCACGAAATTTGGCGGCTGAATCCGAACAATTCCTCAGAGCACTCCCCGTGATAGATGCGATAAAATACGCAAAGAGATGCAACATCTCTTCGCAGCGCCAGTGAATCGAGCCGATCGGAAAGCACTCGGTCGTCGACGATTCGAGCCGCTCTGTGCTGGATGCGGTCAAGTGGAAGGAGCTGGTACTGGGGAGCCCCAGCCCAGAGATGGGAACAGTATTCCATGTGCGGCCGAACCTGCGCCTTGTAAAGTTGCAGGCGGTGTGCCGGCATGAAATACTGTCCCGCTCTGCTGAGCACGCCAAGCTTTTTAGAGGCCAATTTGGCCTTCCCTTCCAAGTGACCACGAAACTGCACGTCACTCGATATGTTGACGCCGAGGATTCCGATACTGGCTGAGGCAACAAGGGGAGTGCCTTGAAACTGAGGGGATACGACAAAGGGGTTCTTTTTAGCGGTTAACGCGCAAACTTGTGTCTTCTGGGGGTTAAACTGGACTAGATTTAGTCGTCCCCATTCCGAGACTCTGTTCAGCAAAGACTCGACTTCAGACACAAGTTTGTCCCGGCACTCGGAGACGTTTTCCCGAGAAATATTGGCTCGGCCGGTGTAAAGAGCATCACCAGTGCTGTCATCCGCATAGCAATGAATGTTACGGGTATGCAACATATCATTGATATGCAGAAGAAACAGCGTTGGCGATAGCACGCAGCCCTGTAGAACACCAGCATTAATAGGCTTGCAATCGGAGCTTGCACCGTCTACAACGACCTTGATGCTCCGATCTGCAAGAAAGCTGGTGATCCAATCGCACAATTTCTCGGGAAGCCCATAGGAAGGGAGCTTCGAAAGAAGCGCTTTGTGCCAAACCCGATCGAAGGCCTTCGCAATGTCCAAACTAACGGCCAATGCTTCCCCCTTGAACTCTACTGCCTCCGCCCATCTGTGAGTGAGGTAGACCAGAAGATCACCAGCTGACCGACCATGGCGAAAACCGTATTGGCGGTCACTAATCAGCTGGTGATCCTCAAGGTACCTCATGAGCTGGCAGTTTACAATGGACTCCATTGTTTTGGAGAACAAGGAGGTGATGGCGATTGGCCGGTAGTTGGACGGGTCTGAGCGGTCGCCTTTTTTAGGGATCGTGTGGACGAAAGCCGTCTTCCATGATTTTGGAACTACGCCTAGGGAGTAGGAGTACTGGAAAAGACGCGTTAAAACCGGTGCCAACTCTGGAGCACACGTCCTCAGCAAAATTGGGGGGATTCCGTCAGGCCCACTGTGCGTCACCAATTTACGTTACCAATAGTACCTGGTTGACCGAGCTTTGCTCGGTATTTTTCGCTCGATTTTTTAAGCTATTGCATAGCTTCTATCGCGGGCCTTAAGTGCGGGAAAATCCAGAAATTTCGTAACGAAAAAAACCTCACGCTCTCCGACGGGCACGGAGGTGTGGTTTGAAGGCCGTGCATTGTCTAACGATGGTCTAACGTCGTTTCTTTTCCTCAGTCTTTGTTGTCTTTGTCGAAGAGTTTGAAATTTTGAATATGAATGAACAAAGTGCATTTATTAAGGCTGCTCTCTCGCAAAAAGCTTGAAAAAAGCGTGCAGATGAACCAACTTTTCGTCGACACTTACAGAGAAATTACATATGAAAAAAATAGCTAGTAATCTACATGATCTGATACGTAATTTGGTTTAGCCATAATTTTTCTATCGGTGTCACATAATAAATAAAAAAATACCCAAATCACCTCCAAATCGTTGAGATGAAACTACTTTACTCCCTCATTGTTTATCAAAGGAATATAAAAAAAATATCTACTGCTTTGCAATACAAAATAAAATAATTTGGTTTGGTTACTTTTTAGAAATATGTATTATTTTTATGATAATAAATTGAAAATGCGTCCCGATTAAATACTGCGTCTATATCACCCCCGCATTCGTCCACGAATTCAGTGCGGGGCGCATCGTGTTGCTAGGTGGACGTACGCCGCGTTGCGAGAGCTCAGCACTACGAAATAAAATCGTAAAATATTACTGCAAAAATTTAATTTTGTTAATAGTGGAGTAGGTTTTTTCTGATTCTTGTTCAACAGTAGTGTTTTATAGTTATATTAATTGTACAGTTTTATTAAGCTTTAATTTTAGTTTGTAAAACATGGGGAATAAGCAGAAACGATTGAAGAGAGGACTAAAAAAATATTACAAACAAAAGGCTATACATTTATCAAGGTAAGTTTTAAGTTTTATCTACATATTTCATAATATTAGACAGGTGTTGTTTATAAAATACATATATTACTGTGATTTCGCCACTCCGTGACGAGACAAAGCGCGGCAAACGCAAGTGGTGGCAAGGCGCGGGCCGCGTCGTCGCATGCTGGTAGCGCATGTCTGAGAAATTAAAAAATATATATTTCGAAGAAATGTGAAGTTCGTCAACACGCATTGAGGCAGCGTGGCGGACATTTCTTTGCCTTAAAACCCTCTCAGAAATTAGAGGAGGCCTGTGCCCAGCAGTGGGACGTATATAGGCTGTAACTTTACTTTTTTTTACTTTTATAAATATGTTATTTTACCGACGAAAATTTTAAAGAAAAATAAAAAATAAGCAACCGACAACCTCCTAGGTCCCTAGGTGACTTGCGAGATGTCAGTGTAACAAAACAAAACGGCCCAGAAAAACAGACTTTCCAACTGATAGCTAAATCAGCACGCAACAATTTCATTGGTGCCAGTGGGGATCGAACCCGGGTTGCTCCCGTACTGTGATACCTATAACGAGCGCTAACCATGTGGTGTGGTAGCTCACCACGGCTCTCAACGACATCGTTCCGTTCGTGTACAGCGCTGAAGATAGCAGAGTAAAAAATTAGAGATTGTGGTGTTTGAAATTTGTCATCTGTGAGAGTGAATTTTATCTGTGTACTCTGTAACAAATAACTATATAGAAAAAAAATCTGAAAATGATATTTCGCCATTTTTGCTTGTGTACTGGTTAGGAACTCGATCAAAAATTTGATAATTTTTCTGTTTTTATACGTTATTTCTAATGTTATTTTACATCAAATTAATTGTGAAGATATTTTCTTTAGGAAATATGTTTCATTACGACGATTCAAAAACGTTTACATATAATAATTTACCTCGAAATTCACTATACGCGATTATCGTTTATTGATTATAATAGAGCGTGCCATTTGAATTTAAAGACAATTAATTGGACAATAAATAATAAGTGACAAATCTTGCCGTGGAGCGTGGAACTAAGTAGTTGCGCGTCTTGTTAATAAAATTGCCGTACGGCCGCCCTGACGTATGTACTGCGCGAACCTAAGTTTTTTGCGACGTGGTCCGGTGATACAGTATTTTTCACAAATAGTGAGTTCGTTATAACGCGGGTTCGGTTAAATCTGGTTGAATTTGATTGGATTAACCTAAGTAACTTGAATTAATATCAAAGAAAAAGAAATACTGCATAAATAAAATAAAAAAATAATTATAATTGCATAAGTTGATACAAAATGCTATGCAATAGCATTACCGCGGCAGTCCCCGAGTGCCACACGTCTTTTTTTTAATTCGTGTGTTTTGGAAATTATATTTAGATACAAATTACATACTGATGAAATATAAATAATATTTTTTGATCTTAGCGACATAACAGAAAAAACGGAACTGGTTATTTGAATAAAAAATCATGAGTGCAATTATTTTAATTTAAATTATCGTGTTTTTAGAAAATACTAAAAAAGGGTTCGAAAAAATAGATTTCCTCAAAAAAAGAAACGAAATTGAAAAAAAAATTAAAAAGTCGGTCGGTCGGTCTGGGCTCGAACCGGGGTTTTACGATTCTGTGACCGCCCATTATACCAATTAAGCTATATATAATCATTAACAATCTGTCAAAATTTACCTTCTTATTCTAACGATATTGTAGCAGTTTTTCATTGCCTAAAAACACGGACAAAAAGACATTTTCTAAAAATAAATCCTAGCTAGATCGATTTTTTATCCCCGAAACTCCCTGGACACTAAATTTTATGAAAATCGTTGGAGCCGTTTCCGAGATCCCGATTATATATATATATATATATATATATATATATATATATATATATATATAGAATTGCTCGACCCCTAAGGTACCGTGGACATGTTGACAGGTCCAAGTTTTGTGACCGCTAAGTACCGAGGACATGTATACATGTCCGCATTACGTGCTACTATTTTCGTCATTAATTGATATAAAATACAGTATATTTTCGATTGAACACTATTTCATTCGATTCTGAATGAACAAAAGAATATTCTGTAGCATTATATTCACTCGGTTACATAGACTTCATCAAATATAACAGCCATTCGCTTTTGCTTGCCGGTGCGGTTGGTTGCGTAATCGTTGAAGTTTTGTGATTGTGATTTTAGTTGGATTTTCTTTCAAAAAGACTGTAAGTAATGTTATTTATCTTTACTACATAATGTTTTTGAATGATCTAAGTTACAACAATAGTAACTTTTTATGTTTCAATTGATAAAAAAGTAGAAACGAAAAACCTCTACGCGAACAAGTCATAACGGTCAAGATTTCTAATAAGATAATAATAGTATATTTCTTATTCGAATACCATAGTAAATACTTTTACTAGAAATTGCTAAATGTTATATCTATATGATTGTATAAGAAAAATAGAGGAAGACGCTATAATATATACACAAAAAGGTTTTGAATATGAGGTTACAAAGCGCGCGCAAACTGTCTATTGTCGAATTTTTAGCAAATGTTTGCAAGTGAAAAAGGAGAATTATTACATGCATAATTTTGATTAATTTAAGAAGAATATGTTGTATTGATTGTAAGGACATAAAAATAAAATAAAAACTTACGATATTTCATTCATAAAACAAAATTTATTGTCAGTAAGTACACTTTATCAAGATCCGTTAGAAACAAAGAGCTGTACATAATAAAATAAACATTTAAATGTTATGGTTATTGTTTCTACTTATCGAAAATCTTATCGGCTTTAAATAACTGTAACTAAAACCTCTTTAAACATAAATGAAAGATCGTGAGAAACATAAATATTTAAAACAGGTGCCGCCAGCTGAGGTGATGACAAAGGCCACCGTACAAAGCTGTTTTTTATGTTATGGCGATCGCAGTAAGGGAAAGGTATAGGAATAGGCCAGGGTTGGATTCAAACCCTCAAAAATATTGTTTTGAAATGTGGACAGGAGGAACTTTTTATGGAAGGTGCGTTACCAGGGAACGTGTACAGCATTAAGAAGATTGTTCTTCCGCCGAGATCGGAAACGATTATTCCGGTTAGTCTTCCCCGAAACGCTGGGCAAGCTCACCGTTGTGTACTTGTGGAAAGGGTAAACAATGACCTTCCACGGAAAGTAGCTCGAACCTTGGTCAGAACCACTGATATCTCAAGAATACGTGTGCTGAACCTTTGCGACCGGGAACAGATTATAGAAAAAGGCACACTGGTTGGCACTTGTGAGGAAGTGGATTGGTTACGTCGGTGCCAATATATATCGAGTGGCCCCCAGCAAGGATTCAGAAACGAGAGTGACCACACTTTTGGAAGACTGTCGCAGTGTTCTCTCCCCGAAAGAATTGGTCAAGGCGAAGAAGTTGTTACTCAAATACGCCGATGTATTCTCGTCAAACGATGCTGACATAGGAAAGACTGGCTTAGTTCAACACAAAATAAACACAGGAGAGGAATTGCCTATCCGTCAGCGGCCAAGAAGATTGCCGGTAGCACGTGAAAAGGAAGTGGAAACCATGATTGAAGGAATGGTGAAGGATGGTGTTATTGAACCTTCCTCTAGTCCATGGTGTTCACCAGTGGTGCTGGTGAAAAAGAAGGATGGCAGCATGCGGTTCTGTGTTGATTACCGCCGTCTGAACGACGTTACAAAGAAGGACAGCTATCCCTTGCCAAGAATTGATGACACGCTGGACATGCTTACAGGAGTAAAATGGTTTAGCACGCTGGATCTAAAAAGTGGCTACTGGCAAGTTGAAATTGACCCTAAGGACAAGGAGAAAACTGCGTTCTCGACGGGAAAGGGTCTGTGGCAATTCAAAGTAATGCCGTTTGGGTTGTGCAATGCTCCAGCAACGTTTGAAAGGCTGATGGAACTGGTACTTACCGGGCTAATTGGCGATGCCTGTCTGGTCTACTTGGATGACATCATCATCGTGGGCCGTACATTTGAGGAACACCTTCAAAACCTGGAACGCGTGCTCATGAAGATTCAGAGTGCCAACCTCAAGTTGAGCCCGAAGAAATGTTCACTATTCCAACGGCAAGTTAACTTTTTGGGGTTTGTAGTATCGGAAGAAGGTATCCGCACAGATCCAGAGAAAATCGCCGCTGTCAAGTAATGGCCGGTTCCAAAAGACAAGACGCAGGTTAGAGCATTTTTGGGTTTGTGCTCCTATTACCGGCGATTCGTGAAGAACTTTGCAGATATAGCCAAACCTCTGCACAAGCTAACCGAGGAGAAGCGACATTCCAGGAGCTCAAGGACCGTCTGTGCAAAACACCTATTTTGGGATACCCTGATGCAAACAAAGAATTTATAGTTGACACAGACGCAAGTGATATAGGACTTGGCGGTGTGTTGTCTCAACGTAATGGTGACCAAGAGGTCGTGATAGCGTACTTCAGCAAGTCGTTGTCAAAACCGGAAAGGAACTACTGTGTCACAAGACGCGAATTGCTAGCTGTGGTAAAGTCGTTGCAACATTTTAGCAAATATCTTCTGGGACGAAAATTTCACTTACGAACTGACCATGCTGCACTAAAATGGCTATTGCAGTTTAAAAACCCAGAAGGACAAGTTGCGAGGTGGATTGAACTACTGCAGGAATACGACTTTGAGATCGAACATCGCAGCGGGAAATCTCATGGCAACGCAGATGCATTGTCAAGAAGACCTTGTCATGAAGATTGCAAACATTGTACTAGGCAAGAGAGTAAGGAAGTGGTATCCGTGAGGATGCTCAGGGCAGACCACCTCAGCAACGAGTGGAAGGACAGCTTACTACATGCACAGCAGGAAGATCCGGACATCAAGCCGATTCTGGAATGGATAAAGGCCAGTGCTCCCAAGCCCAAGTGGAGTGACGTCTCAGCGATGAGTTCGATCACTAAAAGCTATTGGGCCCAGTGGGACAGCTTGCTGCTTCAGGATGGAGTTCTGTGTCGTAAATGGGAAAACGTTCGGGGAGACAGCTGTCATTTGCAAATGGTTGTCCCTAAAGCTAAAGTACCAGATGTTCTACAGCTGTACCATAATGATTGTTCAGGAGGCCATCTGGGAGTTAAACGAACTCTACTGAAGATCCGAGAATGGTTTTACTGGGTCCACTGTCGAAACGATGTCGAGGACTGGTGTCGCAAATGTACAAGTTGTGCGGCTGTAAAGGGACCTCAGACTCGTAGTAGAGGTGCATTGAAGTTGTACAATGTGGGTGCACCATGGGAGAGAATAGCTATTGACGTGGCGGGGCCGTTTCCGGAAAGTAAAAGCGGTAACAAGTATTTCATGGTTGTGATGGATTACTTCACTAAGTGGCCAGAAGTCTTCGCCATTCCAAATCAAGAAGCTTCAACAGTTGCTGATAAACTAGTTCATGAAGTCTTCTGTCGTTTTGGAGTACCTTTAGAGATTCACAGCGATCAAGGAAGAAATTTTTAGTCTCAAATATTCCAGGAAACTTGCCGAGTTATGGGTACTCATAAAACAAGAACGACTTCTTATCACCCGCAATCTGATGGAATGGTGGAACGATTTAATCAGACATTGGAGAGGTACCTAGCAAAAGTTGTAGACAATCGGCAACGAGATTGGGACAAGCACATACAACCGTTTTTGTTGTCATATCGAAGTTCTGTTCACGAAAGTACAGCAGTGACACCAGCTTTCGCAAACTTTGGAAGAGAATTACGGCTGCCTGCAGACCTGATCACTGGGATACCACCTGATGCCCCAAGCAGTATAACCGATTATGCATGTGACTTGCGGAACAAAATGAATGACATTTATGAGCACGTCAGACAATCGGGCCAGCAAATGTCTGAGAAAATGAAAACCCGGTACGACCGCAAAATGAACAATAAAGGGTTCAACGAAGGTTCATTAGTGTGGTTGCACAATGCAGTCCGCAGCAAAGGGAAATCTCCTAAGCTTCAAGCTAAATGGGACGGCCCGTACCGGATTGTAACCAGGATCAACGATGTGACTTACCGGATACAGAAAGGCGCAAGAGGGACTCCTAAGATCGTCCATGTGGATCGCTTGGCGCGTTATTATGGGACCGATAATGCTCGGGACGAGCATGTCTTAGGAGGGGGCAGTGTTGTGTGAATGAGTCAACTAGCGCCATCTAGTGTCGGGAGCGAGAGCGGGGGGAGCTTTGCAGAGAATGACATCGCAGATCTCTCAACCGACAGCGCCACCCGAGGAACTAAGTTTCTAGAAAATCTATACTCGAGCTCTCGGTACCTTGCGCGTGTTTACTTGAACATTCCGGATATTTTGCTGGTTTAAATAAATAGGTGGCGCAAGATGCGATCGAACAGAGTTGAACTCAGCGACATAAGCGAAGCTTCGGAGCGGAATTAAGTGAATTAGTGTGTTTAATTATTAGTGTTTTAATTTTAATTTGTGTAAAGTAAATTAAAGTGTTAATTTAGGTAATTTTATCGGCAATTTTTATTGTCACGAACCTCAAGCTCGTAACAATACGAATGGTTTTCGCGCAACCAGTCACTGCTGTCCATTTGTGGAACTCACTACCTCTCCTTCTCTTTACTTCCCCTTATAACGCTATTAGATATTATTATTTACATTTTTGGTACTCTTCCCAAGTATCACACAAGCGTTATGAACATCAATATACTTGACGTCTAACAATAGGGGTTTCGTATCAAAAATATTAAACATTGTTTTCATAGTTGCTGTTATTTGTAACTGTAGTGTTTTTTCTTTTTCGCTTCTGTTATGCTTACCATCTAGTTCTCTTTCTTCTCCTTCAAATGGCGATCTTGATAGCCCTTTCACATGACACCGTGAAGTGGTACAACTATTTAAAGGTACACAATTTTCATCCTTGACTAATTTGTTAGCATCTAATCGTACAAACTCGATTCAACGAAAAGGCAATTTTTGCCTTTCTCTTTGGTTTCCACAATTTCAAATTGCATATTTTCCTAAAAAGTGAAATAAAACAAGTATAAAATATACATATCACAATACTTTTACTTTGGTATCAAATAAAATTGATAACTCCTTTGGTTTTGCCATACCTACGTGACGTACAAGTAGGACGACGAGAGCCGACGAGAGCGAATGACTAGAAAAGGACATGTGTTGGCGACGCGCCTATAAGAATATTTCAATTTATTAGTTAACCGATTACGAATGGCTTCTAAAAAGCAAATTATCAAGCAACAATATTCCGATAAGAAAATGCTTAGTTGAATCTTAAAGAAATATCGAATTAATGATATGAAGGTCTTGGGTTCGACTCCCAGGCCGGAATAGTTTATCGTTTTCTTAGTAATATCTCTTAATAAATTCATATAGGGAATTTTTAAGATATAAATTATGTTACCGGATTTGTTCCCCGGTTGAAATCATCTTTCCTATAATGTTAATTTAAAGGAATATTAAAATAAAGTTAGAGACCAGGATTTGTTCCCCGGTCGATATTATTGATGTGCATAAGTAGAATTAATGGAAATTAATTGCATAAGTATTGTCTTATATGAGTTTGATATGTTTTGTATGAAAACAAATGCCTATTTTCTATGATTTATTTATGAAAACATTCTTTTATATTGTTGGATAAGAAACATGATAACTGATAAGAATCTGATTAGAAATAGTTTTCAACGTTTGAGAATTGTGTGGAATCATTTATTCACCTAGTATTTTTGATAGTAGTGTATACTAAACTTTCCCTTTTTACTGATAGTCGATAGCCGTGCAAAGTTAGTTGTTCAAATAGTGCGACTTAGGAGGCCAAATATGTAGAAATTTAAATATTTGCATATTTCGGCAATTTATGTAAAAATGACTTGTAAAACATTTCAGATTGATTTTACGTGTAAAAGAGGTGAATTCTGTGTTATTTTTATGTGAAAATTCCTGTGAATAAAGGAAATAATGATAGTTTTGTATAAGAAATTTAAAAGTGTTTTAGTAGTGAAATGTATAGGAAAAATGTAAATTAAACTATTGTATTAGATAAGATATGAATAACTTCAAGTGGAAAACATTGTTTTAACTTTCTATGTTAAATATTTAAGAAATTCCAACTTTGAACATGTGAGTAAAATAAGCATATTTTGTTAAATAAATAAAAGTTTTTTTGTGATATGAAAAAGTAATGTATATCGTAGTATAGATATTTTTTGTGCTATCTTTATAAGTAAATTGTATAAATGTATGTCTTATACAAATAAAGTTATTGAGTAAACCGTGAGAGAGTGATAGTACAAATTGATGTAATTGAGTTGCGCAAACGCACAAATGGCGCGGCTCACTTTCGCGTATAGCTCTGGGGTAGCTCAGTAAACGAGTTTTCTTGCAATTCGTTTTCTTGCAATTCGTTCTAAGGATCTCCTAGGTGTGCGTTACTTGCAGTATTACAGTGGCTGCAAATAACCGCCGGTACGACAAACTCCGCCCACGTTGAGTCCCGCGATTCCGTGAAGCGTTGAGGTCACCGGCCCCTAGTTGATTCTTGGCACTTTATGCGTTCCGTGCATCTAGTGCCTAGTCGCGTCATAAAGTGCCACCTAAGCACTTACCTTAACCCTTTTCGTTGTAAAAGGGGTAGGCAGTGCCCCATGTGATTACACCATAGTATTTTATACCCATCCATCCGCGTCGCGCATTAGCCGAACGGCTGGAACTTAGACAGGGCCAATTAGATCACTGACTCTTAGGTAGGGTTTCACCATGTCCGACAAGGATAACGACAAGGGGGAGCCGCCGCCTAGGACTAGAAAACCACCGGACCGTACATCCATACTAGATCGACCGATAGCATACCGGGACATCTTTCATCCGGAAAGGACTCGAGTAGTGTCTTCCTACTCGCAGATCCCGACCAGGAAACCCCTATCTCCAGGGAAAGGACCCGCACCGAGGACCGCGCTCTCACCCATCGTACCTGAAGGTACGACTGGGCTAAAACCGGTACCCCTACAACAGCGGGCTAAGAAGTCGTGGAGAAGGCATACTCCACCCGAGACGGCAGCATCGCTTCAGGAGAAGAGGCAGTGCCTTGGATCCTCAAACTCCTCGGATTACTCAAGCTCCGAGGAGGAGCAAGACCATAGACCTATTAGGAGATCTCCACCAAAATCGCCATCGCCGAACAAACCCACCCCCCCTAGATCAGAGGAACACTCCAGCATGGAAGCTGTGGATCTAGAGCAGGGAGGAGAAGGGTCGTACGGGTGGAGCGCTACGACCTATGCGACCTTAGCCCCCAATACATCGGTTGGACACTCGCCGTCCACGTCACCGAGGAAGACAACCGAGAACCCGTCCGGGCGTCCGCTGGATGATGGCCAACGACCATCCACTAGCTACGCCCATATGGTAGCTGCGCCAGCAGTACCACGACCCCAAACGGCGGCAGCGACTTCGGATAAGCCTGCCGACCAGGTAGAGAAAGCGAGATATCCGCCCATAGTGGCCGAATGCCTCCCGGATTGGACGAGGCATTTCAAGGAGCTCAACAGAATGTTGGGCCACCCGTTGAATGCCCGTCCGTTCGGGAAGGGGGTTCGTTTCACACCACAAAGCGCCACGGAATTTAGGACTGTTCAACGCTATATGGTTGAACTTTCCAAGGCAACACCCAACATGTCGTGGTACTGTTATACCCCGGATGAAGACAAACCCACCAAAGTGGGCATCCGGAGCCTACCAATGGGTACCGATACCAGTACCATTGAGGAGGCTATAAAGGCAAAGGGCTTCCCGGTGAAATACGTCAAAGCGATTCCACCGCGAAGGGGCAGACCAGGATGCGTCTACTTTGCCCAGTTCGACCACCTTAGCCTGGAGCAACTAAAGAGATTGTATGAAGTAGACGAACTACTCTATATGAGGGGAGTAGTTATTGAGGCCTGGCAAAGAAAAGCAGGACCTGCCCAATGCCACCGCTGCCAGGCCTTTGGACACGCCTCAGCCAATTGCTTCAGGCCGGTGAAGTGCGTACGCTGCGCCGGGGAGCATATAGCGAGCCTTTGCCCTCGGGGTAGAGAGGAGGAACCCACATGTGCCAACTGTGGCAAGAATCATACAGCTAACGACCGCCGCTGCCCAGTCCTGAGGAGGACTGCAAGGAGGCAGGGGATAACCTTACCGGGGCTACTCCGGAGGACCCGAAAAGGATCCCCCAGAGTCGCCCCAAAGCCATTACCATTCAGAATGACGGGTGGGCTACTGTCACGGAGAAGGGCAGACAACCAGCCCCCCCCCCCCCACCCGTACCACACAAGGAAACGGTGGAACCCGTACAGGAAAGGGCAACCACCGGGGCGACTCTGCAACCTCCCGCCAACCCTGCCACAGAACGGCAGCCCTCAAAGAAGAGGAGGCGGGAGAGAAGCAGGAAGAAGTCGCAGCCTCCTCGGGCTGTTACCTCTACCCCGACACCTGGACCAATAGCCCCTCAGGCGCAGGTTATCAAGGAGACCACCAAGAAGGGCGTGGGTAGAGTGCAGGAGAGGGCTCCACCTGAAGAGAGAGCCCGAACTGCACACAGAGCGCGCTCTACCCAAAAACAAGAAATTCAACGCCCGAGACCAGCACCAACGCCTTCAGATAGGAGAACACCGTCGGCCGGCCTCGAAACAGCTGATGCAATCCAGCGCCTAGTTGGAATTGCCATCGAGGTCGGCACACAAGTCCTGGCCGACATCAGAGCCGGGACTGATCCCATAACAGCGATTATGAAGGCGCTGGCAAACCTCCTGGCCAGACACTATGGAGGATAATAACCTGCGCCTAATGTACTGGAACCCGGACGGAATACAGCAGAAGCTGCAGGAACTCCGCACTGTCGCCCAGCAACAGGACATACATATTATACTGCTGGGCGAAACAATATTGAATCCCAAAACGCGCATAAAGCTGCCAAATTTCCACATCTATAGAAGGGACGAGGTCACCTCTCGAGGAGCCGCCTATAGAGGCACGGCGGTTCTAGTGAGGAGGGACATCGTCCACCAAGAGCTGGACCTACCACCCTTCCAGACAATGCGCTCAATCGGCATAAGAATGGAGGCGGCGGGCGAGGAACTAAGGATTTATGCAGCTTACCGCCCGCCAGGGACTCCATTCTGCTCCTCAGACATCCGGACGGTAATGGAAGGCGATGCACCAGTAATCATCGCCGGGGACCTGAACGCCAAACACCCTGCGTGGGGGTCCAGAGTGATCACCCCACCGGGTCGTGAGCTATACGAAGATGCTGAAAAGAACCAGTATGACGTTCTAGGTCCCGAGGAACCAACTCACGTTCCTACAGATCCAAGGAGGCACCCGGATGTATTAGACATCGTGCTCACTAGGAACGTCAACTATCCGATAGTGGTAGAAGTGCTGTACGACCTCCCTTCACAGCACCTCCCGTTACTGATAACCCTTGGCCTAAAGGCAGTGACTACGCCGCCTAGAGCTTTTAAAACCCGTGTCGACTGGAGGCTCTACTGTCAACACCTCCAGCAGAGACCTCCAGCACACCAACCTATTAGCACAGCGGACGACGTAGAGGCCGCTGCGACTAAAATAACCAATAACATCAAGGAAGCCCTCCACACGGCTTCTACTGTCGTCCCGATTACAGCAAGGCGAGATGATCTGCCGCGTGAGATATGCGTGCAGATCAAGCGCAAAAGAGCGCTGAGAAAGCTCTGGGCGCGTACTCGCTGTCCCAGGATCAAAACCCAGTTGAACACCCTAACGGAGGAACTGTCGGTTTTAGTCCAAGCCTTCAGAGGAGACGCATGGGATCGGCGCATCCAGAAGGCGGAGGAGAAAGACGTATCGCTTTACAGACTAAACCGACAGCTAACCAAAGCCAAACCTCCCGTTTGCCCGCTGACTGATAACACGGGCAAACGATGTTACGATGCCAAGGGCAGAGCGGATATCCTAGTCGAGCACTTCGAGGAGCAATTTATGCCGAACACAGCAAGTGCGGAGTTCATGGAGCTTCATGCCCGGAAGGAAAGTCGCGTGCAGGAGTTCCTGTCGTCGCCCGCGCCCACTCTTGCAGGAGACTGGTTCATCTCCCCCGCTGAATTGCGGAGGACAATAACCTGCCTGCAACCGAGGAAGGCGCCGGGGCACGACGGGATTACCAACGCTGCACTCCGACAGCTGCCCAATAGAGTCATAGTAGAGCTTGGTCGACTCTACAATGGGATATTGCGGACATCCCACTTCCCGGAGGACTGGAAAAAAGGTAAAATCATCGTCTTGCCGAAACCCGGGAAGGACAGGCGTAGAGCTGCCAACTACAGGCCGATCACGCTATTACCACATATAGCTAAACTGTTTGAAAGATTGCTGCTAAGACGTCTCCGTCCGTGCATCCAACTTCGGGCGGAGCAGCACGGATTCAGGAGGGGTTACTCCACAGTTACACAACTGACTAGAGTGCTGCACCTGCTTGCGGCAGAGTACAATCGTGGCCGCATATCGTTGGGCGTCTTTCTCGATATCGAGAAGGCGTTCGACCGGGTGTGGCACGTAGGACTATTATATAAGCTGGAACAACAGACCAGTGTCCCTCCTGCTATATTGCGGCTAATAGCGTCTTTCCTGGAAGATAGGAAGTTCTACGTCTGCGTAGAGGACGCCGAATCCGCAACAAGACCCATCAAAGCCGGCGTCCCACAGGGCAGCTGTTTGTCTCCAGTCCTGTACGCGGCTTACACCAACGATATACCGACACTGGCAGGCAGGCTTCAAGAGTGGGAGGACGACGTCGAGCTGGCGCTATTTGCGGACGATAGCGCCTATTTCACTTCGTCCAGAAGAGCCCACATAGCCACTGCCAAGATGCAGCGTCTGCTGGACCTGCTGCCACCATGGCTGGATGAGTGGAGGATGGTCGTCAACGTTGGTAAGACGACCGCTCTGCTCACTCGCCGTCTCAGGAATTTTCCACCTCCGCTGACCCTCAACGGCCAGGAGATTGCGTACCAGAAGGCTGTAACTTACCTTGGGTGCAGGATCGACAGGACGCTGCTCATGACCGCGCACGTCGACTTCGTCGTCCGCCGGGCCCGATGTGCACGGGCGACGCTCTTGCCGGTCCTGGCATCCAAGCTGCCACTACGAACCAAGCTCCGGATATACAAGATGTATATCCGGACCATCATTACTTACGCTGCACCGGCCTGGTACGCACTTCTGAGCGACCCTCTGAGGCGGCGACTACAGGCCCAGCAGAACCTGACACTAAGAACGATCGTCGGAGCAGGTCGCTACGTCCGGAATGACGTGATAGCGGCCGACTTAAAGGTCGAGAGTATCCACGACTTTGTGGCCCGGTTAGCGCGCGGTATGTTCGACCGTGCCGATAACGGGCCACACGAACACCTCAACGGTTTTGCGCCGTTGCACACCCGGCCACCGGACGGGCGACCTCTTCCAAAAGAACTCCTCTCTATATGTGATTAGAGAGTCGAGTAACAACCCTTAATGCCGCTGAAAGGCCAACTTTGACTCAATCAGACAACCTCCCTTTCCGTAGTTGGATAACTGCGGAAATCACAACCATTATACTACGGAACAACCCGTGTATGCTATCAAGCCTAAAATAGGCCTAATGACTGTCCCATAGTAATGGGATATGAGGACACCCGGGCAATGGGGGACACCCCGAGGCCCGATACCTGCACGTACAGTAGTGCGTGAAGACGACATCGTATGGTATGCAATTCGTTCGGGAATCGTTCGGGGAAGTTTGGAGAAACTTCGGGAAAAGTGCAAGACCAGCAGTCAATAAGAAGAAGAAAGAAAAAGTGTAGGGAAGTGATAGGGAAAAGTAATTACTCTCTCACGGAACGGTTTGAAGATAATTGCTGTTTTATTCCCAAGGAATTCTTCCCTTAAAATAATACAGTCCATATCGAAGAATTAAGGCGTTGGGACTGGGACGACTTCGAAAGACCCGTAATCCCCGCCTGAACCTATTTTCTGAAAAGGAAGAGGTTATCGCCCTTGTGTGTTACTCCGTTGCGGAGATCACATACGTTTTTCCCGAACCCAACGTAGGCGTTATAGGAGGCTGAATCGAGAGAATCCTCGATTCCCCCCTTCTGTTTCTTAGTTTAACGTTTGTCTGGTTCCTTTTCAACATGCGTGCGCGCTTTTCAGGAGTTACCTATCAACTAATCACAACATTAAAATAAACAGGATGCTCGTACTCGTACTGTACTGATGAGCGAGATAAAATATATTGTCATAAAATAAACCTTCTATACCATTTTTGTGCAAAAAAGAGATATCTTTAATTCTTTACCCCACCTTTTACTTTAGAAATATGTATTGGTAATCTTTATTTGTTTTATCATAGTCATTACTTTTTGCTACTAGGGACACAAAATAAAGGTTTTTTTTTTTGTGAATTTAACTGAATAAAATGGGTGGTAAATTTATTGCCAATTAAAACAATCATTTCGATTACATCTATTGAATTCGAAAGGTATAAAAAAGAAAAAATATTTCTTAATTATTTATTAACTTTGGCTGTGTGGCTTTATATAGTCTTCATCTGAAAGGAAATGAAGGAAGAGAAAAAAAATTTTGGCCTTGTTCATAAAATAAAACAACAAATTAGCAGCGCAGATAAAATTGTTGTGCCTAAGACGAAGGTTTTTTCATCTTTTATACGTGTCTCTAAAGACAATTATATGTGATGTTTTCAAAACTACTATACAGCGTAAGTAATAAAAATATTCTATTATACAAGTAATTAAAACCCATTGACTGTATGATAGAATCCACAAGATACATAGAACAGCTACTAACACTGTAAGACCCTTGGAATATCGTTTAGGCTGTATATCAAAATGTCGTCATTTTAAGACCTATAAAAAAAATCTAAATTGTAAATTTAGGATTATATGACTTCGTTTTGGCTTATACCATTATTTTCAGTTTTACTAATGATCATTGTGCCCCATTGTGCATTCATATTCACTAATTTAATTATTTTTTATTCTAACCTATAAAAACAATATTTATTTATCGTATTTATTCCTTACGTTATTTCCTTATTTTGCTGGCGCGGCAATTTTTTGATAGAAATCATATACAAGTTTACTGTAAATCTAATTTTGCACTTTCAATTCACCAGTTACCACCGTCAAGACTCAACTCCAATCCGAGTAATGTTAATATGTAATTTATTCTTTCACTAAATAAATGTCGCCATCATTCAAAAGTATAGAAATAAATCAAATAAGTTCTTTTTGTCCTATATTCATTTGTGATTCCATTCGAATCCCAAATTAGAACGTTTGTCATTAAAATATACTTTGAATAAAACTAAATTTACGGATTCTATCGCGTTTAATAATTACTTTTACTTATTTTTAATTCCCGACGTTTCGGGTGCTTTACAGCACCCATGCTCACACGGTAAATTTTAGTCCGATTTAATATTATATATTATATAATATTAACATTCAAAAACTGAAGATAGCCGAGCTAACAATGACATTGGGACGTCAAACATCTCAGTACCCTCCGTGACCATGGGTGCTGTAAAGCACCCGAAACGTCAGGAATTAAAAATAAGTAAAAGTAATTAATTAAACGCGATAGAATCCGTAAATTTAGTTTTATTCAATGTGTAGTGTTCGCGTAAATTTAAGAAATCAATATTTAAAATATACTTATGAGGTAATATCTGTAGTGCAATAGTTTCCTTAAACACCAAATACTGCTGTAATACAACTATTATACAGTTCTTTCATGCTTGTACAGCTACTGTACAGCGCTACTAACGCATAAAGCAGTATAATTTGTGACTCTTTTCACGTATAAGAAGTGTATAAGCGCTTATACAGCTTTTCTACAGCCAGAAAACGCAGCTTCTAGTATAAAAATGAACTTCAATCCAGCTTGCATATAACTTACGTGCTGCTTCGGTTCTTATTTAATTACTTTGTTATAGTAGAAATCACCTGGATATTTTTTTTATAGAAGAGGGGGCAAATGAGCATGCGGCTCACCTGATGTTAAGTGACTACCGCCGCCCATGATCAACCGCAACACCAGGAGAATTGCGGGTGCGTTGCCGGCCCTTTAGAAAGGAGTAAGCTCTTTTCTCGAAGGTCCCCAGGTCGTATCGGTCCGGAAAAATCGCCGGTGGTAAACTATTCCACAGAGAGGTTGTACGTGAAAGAAAACTCGTTGTGAAACGTACAGTGGTGGACCGCCAAGCATCCAGATGGTGTGGATGGTATCGGGACGTTTGCCGTGTAGTGCGTTCACGAAATTTGGCGGCTGGGATTAATCCGAACAATTCCTCAGAGCACTCCCCGTGAAAGATGCGATAAAATACGCAAAGAGATGCAACATCTCTTCGCAGCGCCAGTGAATCGAGCCGATCGGAAAGCACTCGGTCGTCGACGATTCGAGCCGCTCTGCGCTGGATGCGGTCAGGTGGAAGGAGCTGGTACTGGGGAGCCCCAGCCCCGAGATGGGAACAGTATTCCACGTGCGGCCGAACCTGCGCCTTGTAAAGTTGCAGGCGGTGTGCCGGCATGAAATACTGTCCCGCTCTGCTGAGCACACTAAGCTTTTTAGAGATATATCTATATTTATATATATTCACACATTTTTTCTATATCTTCCCCATTTTAACCATTGCTCGCTTGTCTTTCACGCATAGAGTGTCTGAAAGAGATCACTTTCAGAATTAAAACACCACTTGTTGTACAAATACTTTAAATTGTACTCTACTCGTTTTCGGTATTTTGGTGTACAAGGAAAAATAAATTAATAAATGTTTGTTTTCTACGCTCATTCTACGTATAAACTTAATAAATAATCTATGCCAAATATCACACTCATTTGAGACACACAAGATTTGAGAATGTCATGGTAAACACTTATATGCAATCGAACACAAACAAAGTTTTACAAATAAGTATATTCATTATAGATATAAACAAAATAACTAAGCTCTGCTTTTAGCTCCACAGCCGGGGTAGCTGAGAGAGTCTTGGTAGCTCAGGGGCTAATTGCTCGTTGGTACAAATGAAACTGTTAATTATAATTTTAAGTGCTGATTTACTACGTTCTTGGCAGTGACGGAAAACATCGTGAGGAAGCCTGCATATCTGAGAAATAAGAAAAAAAATATTTCAAAGACGCGTGAAGTTCGCCAACACGCATTGGGACAGCGTGGCGGACATTTATTTGCCCTAAAACCCTCACAATTAGACAAGGCCTGTGCCTAGCAGTGGGAAGTACATGCGAGTAGGCTGTAACTTCAACTTTAAGTTTTTGCTAATTTCTCTAGGGGGTAATTACTACTTTAATTAAGAATAACGAATCTTTATTCCTTTACTTTCAAACAGTTCACTCCCAATACTTTCATCTAAGATACTTTTTATTTATTTTATCTTAAGAAAGTAACGGAGCAGAACGTTACCTTTTTAAACGTCATTACACTTTTAAGAAAAATATTTAATGGTCTTTTGGACGTTAGACCGAAATTTATCTTCCGGAACGAACAAACTTTCAGACGAATTATTCCAGTGGATGCACCAAACGTTATCATTATTAGCGTACTGCTGATGGAGACATTAAAAGTTTTCACGATTTGTTTATTTCCTCACTGTGGATGCTGAATTTCCTAATTGACCATTTATTTACAATCATTTTGTTACAAAAATTGGATATTTACTTAATATTAAGAGCCGTGGTATTCAGGACTAAACTTTTACTTTAAATTTCCCAGTACGCAAGTAGCCCGAGTTAGATCTCCGACGGAACAAAAAATTGTTAATTGCAATTTTATAAGCTGATTCAGCACGTGCTCGACGGTGAAGGAAAATCACCTACACGTCTTACAAATAATAAAACATTAAAAATTACCTGGCTTAACCTGCCATTAAAACTAAAAAATTTAAAGTAAAATAGAGAAAAGTGGTATTGATTTCCATATTATAGACAAAATACGTAAATTTAAAGCTTCTAAACTACTTACAGGTGGTTGTATTCGACATTTATAATTAGTATAATGATTTCTTATATTTACGCGAACACTACACAATATTGAAACTACTTTTACGGATTTTATCGCGTTTATTTTTACTTTTTATTTTTAATCCCCGACGTTTCGGGCGCTTTCCAGCACCCATGGTCACGGGGGACTGAGATGACTGACGTCCCGATGTCATTGTTAAACCCGGAGTACCTTCAGCTTTTTTAATACATTAATTTAATTTAGCATAGATCGGACCATAAACAATAATTAAAAAAGCCCGAAACGTCGGGAATTAAAAATAAAAAGTAAAAATAAACGAGATAAAATCCGTAAAAGTAGTTTTAATCATATGTATAATTAGTGTTCCAAGAAATTGCAAATGTTTATAATTATACAATATTCAATTAATTAGTTTTTTATACCTTTAGAGCAGTCACTAATCGTTTATCTAAGAGTTGTTTTTCCGTATGGTTCACATTATAATATGTTTGTCTGTACTTCAGTGACCGATTTTAGCTTAAATTAAACTAAGTCAGTGTGCTTTACCATCTCCGACTAAAAATATGACAGGATTTTGTTCATGCAATCCTAAAAAAAATATCTGTATAATAACCACGGCCGTGCCAATATTTCTTGGGAAAACGTCGGCGAGTACCGGGACAAACTTGTGCTTGAATTCCAGACTTTGTTAAACAAAATGTCGGACTAGGGCGACTAAATCTCATCATCATCATCATCATCATTACAGCCCTTCACAAATCCACTGTTGAACGTAGGCCCCCCCAAGTAATGCCACAAAGCACGGTCATGAGCCACCTGCATCCATCGTCACTCCATCTAGTGGGGGGTCGCCCTACACTACGCCAACCGGTACGAGGCTGCCACTCGAGAACCTTTCTTCCCCATCGGTTATCGGTTCTTCGAGCTATATGGCCGGCCCACTGCCACTTCAGTTGGGCTATGTCGGTCACTCTGGTTTTACTGCGGATATCCTCATTTCTGAGTCTATCACGCAGAGAAACTCCGAGCATAGCCCTCTCCATAGCTTGCTGAGCGACCTTGAGCGTCCTCATATGGCCAGCAGTGAAGGACCACGTTTTGGATCCGTAAGTCATCACTGGCAATACGCTGCCCAGCCGAGTTGAATCCGTCGATTGACCTCTCGGTCGAAGTTGGACTTACCTAGTCGGACTATTTGTCCCAGGTAAACGTACTCGTCAACAACTTCGAGCATAGTGCTCCCAACAACTACCGGCATAGGTGTGACATGAACATTAAACACGATCTTTGTTTTGTCCATGTTCATCTTAAGACCTATCCGTTGGGAGACGCCATTGAGGTCATTGAGCATAGTGCTAAGGTCCTCCAGCGATTCTACCATAACGACTATATCATCGGCAAATCGAAGGTGAGTGATGTACACGCAATTGATGTTAATACCGTATCCTTTCTAGTCCAGTAGCTTGAAAACGTCTTCCAACGCAGCGGTGAAGAGTTTCGGGGATATAACGTCACCCTGTCTTACACCTCTCTGCAGTTGGATAGGTTTCGAACTATAGTTCTGTACTCGGATAGCCATCGTAGCCCTAACAAACACTTCAGCACTTCGATATACCGACAGTCAACTTGGCACCGCTGAAGGGACTGTAGCACCGCCCAAATTTCGACGGAATCAAAGGCTTTCTCATAGTCCACATACGCCAGGCAAAGTGGCAGATTGTACTCTTTGGTCTTCTGTACAATCTGCCGCAGGGTATGTATATGGTCTATGGTACTGAAGCCTTTTCGGAAACCGGCTTGTTCGGGAGGCTGGGAGTCGTCGAGTGTCCGTGCGAGAAGATTCGTAATGACTCGAAAACAGCACGTAGACGCGGCTCAGAAGGGAAATCGGTCTTTAGTTCTTCAAGAGAGCGTTGTCGCCTTTCTTAAAGAACAAGACCACCGCACTTCTGCTCCACGCCTCCTGAGTAGTGCCACCATGGAGGACGGAATTGAAGAGCTTCTGAAGAACTTCAAGTACCGGTGTTCCACCCGCTTTCAAAAGCTCCTCTGTAATTCCATCCTCGCCTGGGGCCCTGCCGTTTTTAAGGTGCTGGAGAGCCATTCTAATTTCGCTCAGACTGACGTCCGGGATATCATCGGAATAGTGTCGGGTAAGACTTGCTCCTGGATCGTTACTCACACTTGCGTGTGGCTCCAACGATGATGTTTACAGCTGCCCATAGTACCTCTCAATCTCACTCAAAATCTCAGGTGTCCCGGAAACGATGCTGCCACACTCAGTTCTTAGCTTTGACAGTTGGCTCTTTCTGACAGACAGATTTCTGGCAAAGACTTTGGACCCTGGTTCCGCTCGATCGCTTCTTTAATATGAGCAGTATTAAAGTTGCGTAAGTCTCGCCGCAAGCATTTTGAGATTTGTATGTTCAGTTGCCTGTATGCTGTCTAATCTGTTGACGATTGCAGCCTCATCTCCCGTATAGCAGCCATGAGATTAAGAGTGTGATCGGAGAGTTTTTGTGTTCTTCTGCGGCGGGTCTTGCAGAACTTGGCTCCGACCGCATGGACAGTTTCCACGAGCTTGTCATTCATATCGTCCACTGCATTGCAATCTTCTAGGTACTGAAAGTGGTTACGTAACTCGAGCTGAAAGGTTTCGGGATTCTGGATTAGAGCACGAGGGGGACGGAGCGTTGACTTCATTAGACGAGACCTCTCCAACTTAACGTTTAGGTTCAGTGTGCCTCTAACCATTCGGTGATCGCTGCCGGTTTTTACCTTTGCGATCACTGAGACATCACTGAACAGTTTGCGTTTGGTCGTCATAATGAAGTCAATCTCATTTTTTGTTGAACCGTCGGGGCTCGACCAGGTCCACTTCCTATGGGGCCGCTTTTGGAAGAAAGAGTTCATCATAAAGAGTCTCTATTTCTCCATAAAGCAAGCCAGCTGCTGGCCCCTGCGGTTCCGTTGCCCTACTCCAAATTTTCCTAACTTCAGCTCACCGCCTTCTCTTGTGCCTAGTTTTGCGTTGAAGGCTCTAGAAATATCCTCATACATTTCCTCCACCTCCTCATCGGGATGTGCTGGGGTTGGTGCGTAGACCTGTATGACCTTCAGCGAATACCGTTTGGTGATTCTGTGTATCAGGTACGCGACCCTCGTCGACACACTCCCAATCTTTACAACGTTGTTGACGAGAGACTTGTGGACAATAAATCCGACACCTCCTTGGGACAGATGGTCGCCCTCCTGGTGGTAGAACAAGTTGGCGGACTCGAGGATTGCCGTGTCCTCCCCCTCTCTTCGGACCTCGGATAATCGAATAATATGCCAGCGCAACTTTTCTGCCTCTTCTTCCAGCTCCAGTATCTTCTCGTCAGTCCTCAGGGTGCATGGGTTATACGTTGCCAGGTCAAGTCGTCGTTGGTGGCAATCGAACCCCCACCCGAGAATCTTAGCACCCTCTGCTCCGCCGTTACCATGGTCGCCACCATAGCCAGGAATAGCGGGGCCACCGGGGACTGGGGGCCATTTGCTTGCGTCGTTGCTCATGGGGGGATATTTGCCATAGTTGCCACGCTTGGCAAGCGGGTTGGCAGCCGCAGTTTTTATTATGTTACTGTTGTTAATAGAAGATGATGCTGCTCATCTCCTTTCTGTGTTTCTCTGTCGCCTCTTAAGACACCCACGGGAAGATATGGGGTAGTGGACATTCTCAACCGCCACTACACGGCGCGTTTACCGCCAAGAAAAACCCCTTCGTCGTATCTCCTTAGTTTCAAGGCACTCCTTTTATTGCCTCCGCCAATATCGGAATCCTCAATGTAGACATATCGATTGACGTGCAGTTTCGTGATTACTTGGAAGAGAAGGCCAAATTGGCCTCTAAAAACTTAGCGTGCTCAGCAAAGCAGGACAGTATTTCATTCCGGCTCACCGCCTGCAACTTTACAAGGCGCAGGTTCGGCCGCATCTCTGGGCCGGGGCTCCCAAGTGCCAGCTCTTTCCATTTGATCGCATCCAGCGCAGAGCAGTTCGAATCGTCTGCGGCCAACCTCTTTCCGACCGGCTTGACTCACTGGCACTGCGAAGAGATGTTGCGTCTCTTTGCGTATTTTATCGCATCTACCATAGGGATTGCTCTGAGTAATTGTTCGGACTAATTGCAGCCGCACAGTTTCACCATCGCACATCGCGACAAAACTCGCGATACCATCCATACCATCCAGATGACTGGCGGTCCACCACCAAGCGATTTAAAAGAAGTTTTCTTCCTCGCACGACTTCCTTGTGGAATCAACTACCACCAGAGATTTTTCCGGACCGATACAACTTAGGGACCTTTAAGAAAAGAGCCTATACTTTTTTAAAAGGCCGGCAAAGCATCTGCAATCCCCCTGATGTTGTTGCTCATGGGCGGCATACCATCAGGTGAGCCGTATGCTCTTTTGCCCCCTCGCCTACAAAAAAAACTGCAAAAAATTGTCAGTAAACAGTCAATTAAATAATTAACTTTTTTCATTACCAGAATTAAAACAAAAATGCTTTCGTTTCTTTCATTAAAAATTGTCATAATAATTCTGAACATTTAATAACTCCTCGTTTCGTAATAATCACTGATTGAAGTTGCTACGAAATTCCTCGGTATTTCGCGTTTAGAGTTTGTGTATTGTAATAATTTTATTAAAAAAATCTTGTAATATTAAATATAAAACCTAGTTAATTGTTAAATTATGATTAAAGAATATTATCGTAAATTGATTAATAAATTTCATGACACTTAGATTTTCTCCTGTATCGTCGAGACATAAATTACAGACATAAACAACTATATTTGTAATTTATGCAGTTAAATGCTTAGACACTGCGTTGACTCAAATTAGATACTGATGGGACAGTGATGATGAGTGTAAGTATTGCGATAGGTCATTTTTATAAACTCAGCAAAGGTAACAGGTTGAACTGAGGGCTGGTGCTTACGAGTGCTCCATTTTACGATGGAAATAATTTCTAAGTTTAGGACACGGACACACAATCTAAGCGTGAGCTCAATAAGAAACACTGAAACTCTGTGAGATGATCCGTTCCTGCAGACGTGATGTAAATATATGGCATCACCTCCGATTGCATGATCAGCACGGCTTTTAGCCGCAGAGCGTGTTATGAGTTTACCGCTCACCTCAAGGGAATGGGTTCGCACATTGTGCGGCTTTTGGCTGCAGCCTTAAGAGTCTCCTCAGATCCTTCCCCAGCAAACACCCGCATGAGGTCGACATATATGCTCCACTAACCAATACAACGGCAGATAAAGCCAAAAGGCAGTTATAAGATAAAAGTAATAACTTGCCGTCAGAAAGGCTTTGTGTCACTGACGTTGAGTATATGCATTCTTCGATCATGTTTGTCTCACTCAACAACACGTTGCCTTCAATCATTCAAAGGTGAAAAATTTTCAGAGATATATTATTATGTTGTTATATAAAACATCATGGAGGTAAGACAGTCTACAGCCCCGTAATAAAGGGACCGGACTTGGGTAAAGCTAATGAATTGTATGTCAAACTAAGATGCGGAGAGCGCCATTGAGAATAGCAACCCGCTAAACAACTATCGAAGAGACGCATTGCTGCAGAACACAACAAGTATCAATATGACTATTATATTTTAAAGTTTTGTACAATCGACTTCAACACAAGTAAAATGAGAACATCATCAACGTATTCGAAGTTAATTATTAAGGATAACTCAAAAACTGCAATACCTACATAATAACTACAGTACATATATAATATAATACAAATGCTACTTCACGTGGTAGACCCACGTTGCAACTATATCATAGCCGTAGCACAAATGGGACGGCTTGACCGGGGAAGGACCCCGCTCTCACGGAATACCAGCGTAAAATAGCAGCTCAACGCAGATGTGCTTCATATGGTGAGTGTAGAGAACCGGAGACCCTTTTTTACCGGAAACGAGGCATTCCATCTTAGTCCTCAGGGGTGACAACGCATCTGCGTTTTGATTCGTAATCGAGGATAGATGTAGATGTCTATGGGCCACAGCAGCCACTAACTACCAGGTGGCCTGTGTGCTCGTTTGTCACCCTTATTCTATAATTAAATATATATATATATATATATATATATATATATATGTGTGTATACATAGACGATGGGATACAGATAATAAAAAAGTAGAAAGTTCTAGAATTGCTTTTAATTGGATTATAAAGTTAATTCGAAATAACGGTAATTTTATACTATCGAGGTCACATTGTTTTTTCGCACTAGAAAATCGAATTTTTTTTAATCTTTATTATTACGGCGTAATTACGAAAATAATTACAAGAATAAAAAAAATGAAAAGTTATATTGGTTTCAAGGCTTTAAATGTTCATGAAAATGCACTCATTCACGTACAATCGTTGATAACTTTTTAAAAATAATCAAATGAAGTTGTTATACTTTTTTCATAATCTACAAAAAAACGAACGTTTTAAAAATAAGAAACATTGAAAAATGTTTGTTCATTAATTTTTTATTTGGTGTTTTTTTCGTGTAACGTTGAGTGGCGTGGTGCTTCCCTCCCCCAACTCTCGCCCGTAGCGCAAGTGAGGGAAGCCCGGTCGACGGAGCCCCGCATCACGGGGCTCCTACTTCTGAGTGGTTTGTGAAAAAATGACCTAACCTGTCTGAGTCGGAATGCCCTTAGTCTCGAACTCGCTTTGTTTAATCTTACACTTAATAAAACACCAAAATATTAACTTTTATAATTATTTTGATTTCCTAGAGCGTTTATGAAAACATTTAAAGACAGAAAACTATATAAAAACTTTAAGTGAGATAAAAAATTAACTAACCAACATTTTTCAATGTTTATTTTTTTAATATATTCGTTTTTTGTGTAGATTATGAAAAACATATAACAACTTCATTTGAATATTTTTAAAAAGGTAAGAACGATTATATTCGAAGAAGTGTGTTTATGATTTTTTCTGATTATTTAATGTAATAAAACTATATGAAATCTAGAGGTGAGATATTTTCCATATTTTTTTAACGTAAATCCACCACAAAGACGAAAATTTTTGAAAAAATCATCGAAATCCAATAATTTTTTAATTTTCTAGAGCCAAAAACGAGGTGACCGCGATAGTTTAATATTACCAAAATAACTTTTTGTTCTGTCTCAAACATAGATATTATATAGAATTTTTATTAGGTATAATGTAATATATGTTTTTTTTTCCTTGTGGCAACCCTAGTGATAAGTTAAAGTAAAAGTAATTGGTCCCAAAAATTTTTATAATTACTGCCGCTTTGTTTAGAATGATTAAGAAAGTCGGTACATCAATGTTGTAACAACATTTTTGTGTTGGAACAAAAAGTGACAGGTAACGAACATTGTTTAAAATCATTGTACTTCTTATTTTATATCATTCCTTTTATTAGTTTAAGATCTATTCTAAATATTACACGGATTATTATATTCTTTGAAGGTTTCTTTTCGAATTAATCTAATGATAATTTGATTTGAGTTCTGTAAATAGTAATTTAAAAAAAGTGCAGTGAAATTAGCTTATTCTGCTCCTTCTGTTCTCGATCTTTGCTTTTATTTATTATTTACAATAAGTAGTAAAATGAATACTCGCAACGCCAAGACGCGCCAGGTGGAGAACCAACTCCAGCTTGCGCACCAAGAACTTAACTTTGATTACAAGGTTTCCTCGTGGAAGTTATATGTTTCCGTTCATTGCTTGAAATAACAATTACTTAGTAAAAAATAGTTCGTTTTCTTTGCTACAATAAACTCAAGACAAATTTTAGGTTATTTATTTATTTATTTGGTAATAATTATTTTCCCGATGCATGTTTAGGCCAAAACTCTGAGACATGATTTGGGAGCTCTAATTTATAGATTTTATTGAATATCGACTATCGAAAAAAATATTTGTATCTTACAAATAGCCTATACTTTAATAGTTATTAAATACATTTTCGTTATATGCCTTTCACGTTACTGAAAAAAAATCAACATAATTCAATTATCTACCAAAAAAAACTTCAATACAAGCCCCAATATCTCCAAAGTTCTACATCATTTTGACGTAAAATTTATACCAAAGTAATCATCAACATTTGTTTAAAATCTACTATGATTTTTACTTATTAAATCGTTACTATTATTTTTAATTAACTAACTAAAAGTACCATTATGTTTCACCGCGCCGAGCCTCTGCGTTCAATACAACACGAGCGCTTGTCAGTGTTGGACCTGTATCAATTTATTTCGCCCGCTCTCTCCCGTTTGTAATGTGCGTCGATGGCCGTGGCTAACGTTGCCAGGCATCCGGATAAAGCCGGACACAGTCCGACTTTTTGGTTGCGTGTTCGGCCAAATTAGACGGTGTCGGGTCCGTCTGGCTTTTGTTAGGCTTTTAAAAGGAGACAATCGTTTTTGTGCCAACTAGATATTTTAACGTAACTTAACTCATCAAACAAACCAATTTACTATAGTAAATTGGCTAAAGATTTTATGAAAATCTAACCGGAATTGTTAACATAGTAGCGGAATTAAGTGGCCCTTAGGCAGCAAACTTGGAATGCAGCTTGTAGAGATCATAAATCTTGTATACCTAACGGACTAGCAGTGATCAGTTATGCAGGCAGCCGTAAGTGTCTTCCAAAGATTGCGAAAGCTGGTGTCACTGATGTACTTTCGTGAACAGCGCTTCGATATGACAACAAAAACGGTTGTATGTGCTTGTCCCGATCTCGTTGCCGATTTACCACAACTTTTGCTAGGTACCTCTCCAATGTCTGATTAAATCATTCTATCATTACATCAGATTGCGGGGGGTAAGAAGTTGTTCTTGTTTTATGAGTACCCATATCTTGGCAAGTTTCCTGGAATAGTAGAGACTAAAAATTCCTTCCTTGGTCGCTGTGAATCTCTAAAGGTACTCCAACACGACAGAAGAATTAATGAACCAGTTTATCTGCAACTTTTGAAGCTTCTTGATTTGGAATGGCGAAAACTTCTGGCCTGACTCTTTGTGAAGTAATCCATCACAACCATGCAATATTTGTTACTACTTTCACTTTCCGGAAACGGCCCCGCCATGTCAATGGCTAATTTCTCCCATGTACACCCCCATACTTTTAATTAATTTTATTTAAGTTGATATTAATTATTTATATATTGACTTGCTTACCTTTAAATATAATGATTTAATATATCATGTTAAATAATTTTCACATGTCATATATGGTAAACATGTGGACTATGTACAACTATTTGTCATCTTTAATGTACCATGTTTATTGTTATTTATATAGTTAGTTCTGGTATGTATGTGGTTTAAGGTATAGTTTTATAAATATATAAATGAAAATGATAAAGACACATACATATCAATAAAATAAAATAAATAAATAAAATACATTAATAGATAAAATCCAACCAGATGGGAGACCTCGCCATGGGAGATCAAACGGCGGAGGCTTTAATTATATACTTGTTTTATCAGATGAAAGTTAAACAAAATAGGTTTGATAAAGTAATTATTATGTAGATTAGTTTTATTTATTTTATTTAAAAATATAAAAAATATTTGAAAGAACTAACAAAAATACTATTTAGTGCATGACGTCTTGGGCTTCAATTATTTTGTGTAGGTAAGTAATGATTTTCTGATCGAATAACTAAAGTAATTTTTAAAATAATAATGTTCTCCTAATCGAAAGATGATGTAAAATATTTGTATATTGTCTCCCATAATTTCGTCAAAACTCCCTAGTAATAAACTGACCGGCTGATCAGACTAACCTTTTGAAGGTAACGAATTAAAAGATCGTGTTTTTATACAACAATAGTGGTTAAATAACAAAACTTATTGATGAAAAGTGATCTTGGTGTTATTATACGGTTTTCTCACATAATGGCGACACAATTTTACAGCACAAACCGGCATAATTAGTTATTTTCCGTGAGCACGTTATCCCTAAGTGATTCAAATGACACTGACGTAGGTGAGAAGCGAGTCTACCAATTTTAGTAGACTTTATTAGGGCCGTTATGTACGGACAATGTGGTATCTAGACAGGTTTATAATCAAAGGTACAACTTCAATGCACCTATACTACGAGTCTGAGGTCCCTTTACAGCCGCACAACTTGTACATTTGCGACACAAGTCCTCGACATCATCTCGACAGTGCACCCAGAACCGTTCTCGGATCTTCAGTAGAGTTCGTTTAAGATTTTAACGTTCGTTCCCAGATGGCCTCCAGAACAAACATTATGGTACAGCTATAGAACATCCGGTACTTTAGCTTTAGGGAGAACCATTTGCAAATGACAGCTGTCTCCTCAACCACTTTCCCATTTACGGCACAGAACTTCATCCTGAATCAGCAAGCAAGTTTATATTTATATAATAGTATCTAATATTAGTTTATATTTATATAATAGTAGCTAATATTAAGCTAATATTGTTAAAGCATCAGTATAAATCGAGACAAATAATCATTGCTGTTATACATACATAGTAAAAGGTATACATTATGAAGCACAAAGGCCTTTCTGAATACAGTTTAAGTATATAACATTTCTGAACGTGAACTCATTTGTGTCAAGTCAGCATTTGACTGAACACTTATTATTTATCTTATTAAAAGACTTAATAAGAAGAAACGTTTGAAGATGAGACACCATTAATGTTCGTTTACTTTCTTCAAAATTAAAGATTGGACATTTCTTTCGTATACACATACCAGTTTGCAGACTTTAATATAAACTTTTGAATGTCAATTTTATTTTTGATAACTTTAGTGATCTCTTCTAAGATATAAAACTCATTTAATATACGTAGATATAGCTAAAATATTTATTCTTAATAATTTCCTATATTTACGCAAACATTACACATTGAATAAAACTACTTTTAACAATGTTATCGCATTTAATTTACTTAATTTTAATACCCGACGTTTCGAGTGCTTTCCTGCACACATGATCACGGGTTATCGAAAGCAGAAAACGTTGGGCATTAAAATCTGGTAAGTTAAACGTTATTAAATCCGTAAAACCAGTTTAATTCAATATTTAATCATAGGTACTTGATTATGTGATTATGTGTATAACAACTATATTTTTACAGCCGCAAGTCTTAATGTAATAAATTTGCCAAATTTTTTTTTCCTCACTTCTATTAAATAGGATCAAAATGGTTAGCTAAATACGAACGATTGCCTCTAATCTAATGTATAGATTTTACTATAACCGTAACTATCACGTATTTCAGTGGCTAACAGCATCATTTCCAAGTGGACTGTGTATCCGTTTGTAACCCTTACTCTTATCCTATAAAAATGGTGTGATAAGTATGGAAACATTCATAAATAGCATGGTGGCAATCACATCGTTCCCAGGCGCTATTATCAATGATACCTGCTCTTCAGTAGTATGATAACCTTAAAGTATAAGTAGGTTGCTTCTGTATACTGTAAGATAATAACTCTTAATAAACAATATTCGCTTAGTTTTTTTAAACTTTTTGATAGATAAGTAAAAGCGTATTACTAGCTATTACACTGGCTATCTTATACCTTTTATACTGGAACACAGCAATGCAGACTGCTACCTCCGAGACGGAATCTTAGGCCATGCCTTCCAGGTGATTTATTCTCTTCACCCATCTATTACCATTTAATTTAAATTGTAGTACCCGGTTGACCGAGCTTTGCTCGGTATTTTTCGCTCGGTTTTTTCTTTAATTCGTGTGTTTTGGAAATTATATTTAGATACAAATTACGTACTGATGAAATATGAATAATATTTTTTGATCTTAGCGACATAATAGAAAAAACTGAAATGGTTATTTGAATAAAAAATCATGAGTGCAATTATTTTAATTTAAATTTTCGTGTATTTAAAAAATACTAAAAAAAGGGCTAGAAAAAATAGATTTTCTCAAAAAAGAAAGAAACTTGAAAAAAAATTAAAAAAGTCGGTCGGTCGGTCTGGGCTCGAACCATGGTATTACGATTCTGTGACTGCTCATTATACCATTAAGCTATTTATAATCATTGACAATTTGTCAAAATTTACCTTCTTATTCTAACGATATTGTAGCAGTTTTTCATTACCTAAAAACACGGACAAAAAGACATTTTCTAAAAATAAATCCTAGCTAGATCGATTTTTTATCCCCGAAACTCCCTGGACACTAAATTTTATGAAAATCGTTGGAGCCGTTTCCGAGATTCCGATTATATATATATATATATATATATATATATATATATATATATATATATATATATATATATATATATATACAAGAATTGCTCGTTTAAAGGTATAGGATTTAGTAATATATCTGTGTGTTAAATAATAAAAAGTCACGTGGTGCGACTTTTTATTATTTAACACACAGATACATTACTAAATACAATTTAAATTAAATGGTAATAGAAGTTTAATCGGAAGGATGAACTGTGTTATCGACAGCTAATTATGTTATTATAGCGTCTATTTTATTCTACTGTTCTCATTGTGGCTCGCTTAAATTGACTGCACCGGGTTTTGATAATCTGAATTATGATTATTATGAAAGACTGAAATTGTGAATATTTTATATTTTAATATGAAAATTGTCGTATTTAATCTATGTTAATTTAATAAGCTTAAATATGTTAATCTTAATTTAATAAGCCCTAACTAACATTGTTCTTCAAGTATGTTTTACCTTACATAATATACTTAACTAATAGACTAGTTTTGCAATTTTATTGCATACAATTTATCTCCAAAATATTTCTCGATTAAACTTGGTTTCAATATCACCCTCTAGAGTTTGCTTTTTTTGCACAATTGATTAGTCTTCAGATCTGAGGTATTTGTCTTTCATATAACAGCGTAAGTAAATTATGAAAAAAAATATTGAAAGAGTTAGATTAATAATTATATAAAAAACGTAAATACCTTCTTGTTTATACTTGTAGCTATGTTCTGCGCATCTAAAAACATCCAAAAGTATTTATGGACAGTTGTTTGCAAAATTTGAAAGTTGAAGAATGCGGATTAAGAATGGGTGAGTTAACCGTCAAATGCCTTTTGTACGCCGATGATCAAGTCATTCTTGCGTCGTAGGCGGCCGAGTTGCAGATGATGGTTACATTAATGAACGTATCATTAAAAGAAAGGGGTATGAAAGTGAACGCAAGTAAGACGAAGGATTTGGTTTTTGAAAGAGAAGAAAGTAAAACGATTTGTGAAATAAGAATAGAAGGGGAGTTGATCGAGCAAGTAGATGAGTTTGTATATTTGGGCTGCGTATTTAGCAGGGATGGGAGATATGATAAGGATATAGAACGACGAGTGAATGCGGGAAATAGAGTAAATGGGGCCTTGCGCTCTATTGTGAAGAGTCAAAATGTGTCGAAAAAGGCACGTATGGTAATCCACAATGCTGTGTTGGTCCCTACTTTAACGTATGGTAGTGAAAGTTGGGTGTGGCAGAAGAAGCACGAGAGTAGAATAAACGCAGTAGAAATGCGGTCGTTAAGGAGTATGTTAGGGCTGAATCTGAATGACAGGGTAAGAAATTGTGTAATAAGAGAAGAGTGTGGTTTGCAAGATGATGTTGTGACCAGGATTAAGAAAGGAATGCTTCGGTGGTTTGGTCATGTGGAAAGAATGAATGAGGAAAGAGTGACAAAGAAAATGTATGTTGCAGAAGTGAATGTCAGAGTCGGAAAGAGACATCCTAGGCGAAAATTTATCGACCAAATTGGCGATTTATTGGAAACGGGCCAAATCAGGAGTACCCTTAACCGACGAGCATGTATGCGTAGGTGTATGGATGTGAAGGAGGCGAGAGAGGTGTGTCAGGATCGTGCCAAATGGAAATCTGTAGTCTCTGCCTACGCCTCTGGGTGACAGGCGTGAGTGTTTATGTTATTTTATGTTACTATAAGCCAATCGTAGAGAAAAATGTAACTGTTTAAAGCAGAATGGTAAATCATTTGAAATTTATTGAATTTATGTTGTAAAAATGGATTTGTCTTTCTCTTTGTCAGTTAGAATTACTGCCTCAATAACGTTATTAATTCAAAATTTTCGATAGTCACATTGCTTAGTGTTTTAGTATGCTAACTAAGCTATAAAAGGAACTATAATATACACTATATCTAACGATTTCCTATATATACGCGAACACTACACATTGAAATAATACTAGTTTTTACGGAATTTATCGCGTATATTCACGCACTCATGGTCACAGGAGGGACTGCAGTCCCGCCCGTGACCATGAGTGCTGTAAAGCGTTCAAAACGTCGGGTATTTAAAAAGTTAAATATACGCGATAAATTCCGTAAAAACTAGTATTATTTCAATATATCTATTTTATTTTACCCCTTGATGTACTTGGATGACGTCAGTGATCACTTCAAATATTGTAAAATTTTACCAATACATATACAAGTACAAAATATTTTATTAAAAGAACAAATTTTTAATAAATCTCTAAGTATCCCGATTGAGTATACAGGATACTCATAATATACTCGAGCGTTTTCTAAGAACCGTCTCAGTTCTCAGTCTCAGGGAGCGAACATGTAGCTACTTAATACCTTGGTTTATCAATAACTTGCCGTCATAATTGGTGGATAATGTCACTGGGACACAGGACAGGAGATGGGCAGCAGCATCTTCTTAATAACAACAATAACATAATAAAAAACTGCGGTTGCCAACCCGCTCGCCAAGCGTGGCAACTATGGCAAATATCCCCCCATGAGCAACGACGCAAACAAACGGCCCCCAGTCCCCGGTGGCCCCGCTATTCCTGGCTACGGTGGCGACCATGGTAACGGCGGGGCAGGGGGTGATAAGAATCTCCGGTGGAGGTTCGGTTGCCACCTACGACGACTCGACCTGGCAACGTATAACGCACGCACCCTGAGGACTGACGAGAAGACACTGGAGCTGGAAGAAGAGGTAGACAAGTTGCGCTGGCATATTATTGGATTATCTGAGGTCCGAAGAGAGGGGGAGGACACTGTAATCCTCGAGTCCGGCAACTTGTTCTATCACCGGGAGAGCGACCATCTGTCCCAAGGAGGTGTCGGATTTATCGTCCACAAGTCTCTCGTCAACAACGTTGTAAAGATTGGGAGTGTGTTGACGAGGGTCACGTACCTGATACTCAGAATCACCAAACGGTATTCGCTGAAGGTCATACAGGTCTACGCACCAACCTCGGCACATCCCGATGAGAAGATGGAGGAAAAGTATGAGGATATTTCTAGAGCCATGCATTCCTCCAAAACCCACTACACGGTGTTGATGGGAGACTTCAACGCAAAACTAGGCACAAGAGAAGGCGGTGAGCTGAAGTTAGGGAAATTTTGAGTTAGGTAACGGAACCGTAGGGGCCAGCAGCTGGCCGACTTTATGGAGAAAGAGGGACTCTTTATGATGAACTCTTTCTTCCAGAAGCGGCCCCACAGGAAGTGGACCTGGTCGAGCCCCGACGGTTCAACAAAAAATGAGATTGACTTCATTATGACGACCAGACCAGAGAGAGAGAACCAGTTCAGTGATGACTCAGTGATCACAAGGGTGAAAACCAGCATCGATCACCGAATGGTTAGAGGCACACTGAACCTAAAGTTGGAGAGGTCTCGTCTAATGAAGTCAACGCTCCGTCCCCCTAGTGCTCTAATCCAGAATCCCGAAACCTTTCAGCTCGAGTTATGTAACCGCTTTCAGTGCCTAGAAGATTGCAATGCAGTGGACGATATGAATGACAAGCTCGTGGAAACTGTCCATGCGGTCGGAGCCAAGTTCTGCAAGACTCGCCGCAGAAGAACACAAAAACTCTCTGATCACACTCATAATCTCATGGCTGTTAGACGGGAGATGAGGCTGCAATCGTCAACAGATTTGACAGCATACAGGCAACTGAACAGACAGATCTCCAAATGCATGCGGCGAGACTTACGTAACTTTAATACTGCTCGTTAAAGAAGCGATCGAGTGGAACCAGGGCTCCAAAGTCTTTGCCAGACATCTGTCTGCCAGAAAGAGCCAACTGTCAAAGCTGAAGACTGAATGTGGCAGCATCGTTTCCGGGACACCTGAGATTTTGAGTGAGATTGAGAAGTTCTATGGGCAGCTGTACACATCATCGTTGGAGCCACACGCAAGTGTGAGTAATGATCCAATAGCAAGTCTTACCCGACACTATTCCAATGATATCCCGGACGTCAGTCTGAGCGAAATTGGAATGGCTCTCCAGCACCTTAAAAACGGCAAGGCCCCAGGCGAGGATGGAATTACAGTGGAGCTTCGAAAAGCGGGTGTAACACCGGTACTTGAAGTCCTTCAGAAGCTTTTCAATTCCGTCCTCCATGGTGGTACTACTCCGGAGGCGTGGAGCAGAAGTGCGGTGGTCTTGTTCTTTAAGAAAGGCGACAACGCTCTCTTGAAGAACTACTGACCGATTTCCCTATTGAGCCGCGTCTACGTGCTGTTTTCGAGAGTCATTACGAATCGTCTCGCACGCAGACTCGACGATTTCCAGCCTCCCGAACAAGCCGGTTTCCGAAAAGGCTTCAGTACAATAGACCACATACATACCCTGCGGCAGATTGTGCAGAAGACCGAAGAGTACAATCTGCCACTTTGCCTGGCGTATGTGGACTATGAGAAAGCCTTTGATTCCGTCGAAATTTGGGCGGTGCTACAGTCCCTTCAGCGGTGCCAAGTTGACCGTCGGTATATCGAAGTGCTGAAGTGTTTGTACAGTAGGGCTACGATGGCTATCCGAGTACAGAATCACAGTTCGAAACCTATCCAACTGCAGAGAGGTGTAAGACAGGGTGACGTTATATCCCCGAAACTCTTCACCGCTGCGTTGGAAGACATTTTCAAGCTACTGGACTGGAAAGGATACGGTATTAACATCAATGGCGAGTACATCACTCACCTTCGATTTGCCGAAGATATAGTCCTTATGGCAGAATCGCTGGAGAACCTAAGCACTATGCTCAATAACCTCAAATATGTCTCCCAACGGATAGGTCTTAAGATGAACATGGACAAAACAAAGATGTTTAATGTCCACGTCACACCTATGCCAGTAGTTGTAGGGAGCAATATGCTCGAAGTTGTTGACGAGTACGTTTATTTGGGACAAATAGTCCGACTAGGTAAGTCCAACTTCGACCGAGAGGTCAATCGACGGATTCAACTCGGCTGGGCAGCATTCGGGAAATTTAGACACATCTTCTCGTCAGGTATACCTCAATCGCTGAAAACTAAAGTGTACAATCAGTGCGTGTTGCCAGTGATGACTTACGGATCTGTGGTCCTTCACTGTTGGCCGTATGAGAACGCTCAAGGTCGCTCAGCGATCTATGAAGAGGGCTATGCTCGGAGTTTCTCTGCGTGATAGACTCAGAAATGAGGATATCCGCAGTAAAACCAGAGTGACCGATATAGCCCAACGGATTAGTAAGCTGAAGTGGCAATGGGCCGGCCATATAGCTCGAAGAACCGATAACCGATGGGGAAGAAAGGTTCTCGAGTGGCAGCCTCGTACCGGTAGGCGTAATGTAGGGCGACCCCCCACTAGATGGAGTGACGACCTGGTAAGACATGCAGGAAGTCGATGGATGCAGGTGGCTCAGGACCGTGCTTTGTGGCGTTACTTGGGGTGGCCTACGTTCAGCAGTGGACTTGTGAAGGGCTGTAATGATGATGATGATGAATGTCACTAGAAATAAAGTGTAAGGTAACGGGTCTATTAAAGCGTGTTTTGTTGTTTTTTTGATTGTTTGCATGTTTATTTCATGTTTTTGTTTTTCCTTTTTATAGTATCTGCAATACAATATAACGTTTATCATCTTATAGAATCGTAAATTCTAGATAGCTTAGTAACCTTAGTGGTTTTTTTAATGCTATCACTACAAATATTGTAGTGTGATGTGATAAATAAACGAAAAAAAACTTATAATAAACATTTTGTTTCCTTAAACAGTCAACTGATTGGGTGTAAGATAGTATTAAGTAATTTTTCTTGTTACTTAACTAATCATTTTTTAAATATTTTACTGTATTATATTATATTATGTTTACATATATATATATATATATATATATATATATATATATATATATATATATATATATATATATATACATAATAATTTTAAATTACGATGATTATGTCAGGTGATGATTCATATCGGTCTGCACATGACTCAGATTCATTTTTCTCTTGTAGTGATCTCACAGGGGATGACATGAAGTCCCTTCGTGAGTAATTAAATAGGTGTTTTTCTAACCTGTAACGAATATTTTAACGTTGGTCATATAAATGCACAAAGCGTTCCTAGCCATTTTTCAGATTTTGAAGTAGCTTTTTCACAGGATTGTTTCCATACTTTTATAATATCGGAGAACTGGTTGAAACCATCTATAAATTCTAGCTCATGTCTTTTAGGTAATTTTGTGCTTATTTGCAATGACAAGGTTGAAAAAATAGGTGGCGGAATTGCCATATATCTGATAGCCTCAATTCCTTACAAGGTTCTATTAGCTTCTCCTTTTACTTATACAGATTCATACTGAGTATGTATTTCTTCAAATCAACATCAAGGGCATCAAGGCGATTCTGGCAGTAGTGTGTCGTCCTCCTAATATTGACTACATCTTTCATCTTTGCACTAGAAATAGCCTTCGATACCGTTAGATATGTATAGATGCACTATATAATAATGGGAGACTTCAATACTGATTTACTGAAAAATAGTTCTCGTGCTCATAAGTTTCTATCAATCGTGGAATCAGTCAATTTCAGCATTCTTCCTTTAGCGGCCACTCATCACAGCATTTATACAGGTGATTCATGGATTGATCACATAATTACATCTTCTCCTGACCCCTTGGGCAAGCACGCACAGCTTTCAGTCCCCTATTTTTCACATCATAATCTAATTATACATATCTTCTAGTATTAAACCTCCAAAACTTATTCCTTCTATATTGCATTTGCGCAATTTTCCCGGTCTAGACATTGACCAACTCAGGAGGGATGCTGCTCTTATTAATGTTGCTCCATTGCGGGCTGATTCTTCTGTAGATGACAAAATTTACTTTTTGAACCCCGCTATTCCTATCTCTATAACGTCCATGCACCAGTACATTAAGTAATACTAAAGCGCCCTCCTGCCATTTGGATGACTAAAGGCGTACGAGTGGTAATGCTCGGACGAGATTGGGCAACTATGAAATACAAAAGAGTACGTACAGAAGAGAACTGGCGTAACTTTAAATTGCTAAGAAACAGGTGCAATCTGATGGTACGAAACGCTAAACGCCGTTATATTCATGATAATTTGACCAACACGACTGCTAATATGAGGAAATTCTTAGAATTTCTTAGTATTACTAAGCCAATGTCATCCGATAATAGTTCTCTTAATCTGGATGATATAAATCGTCACTTTATCTCAACTCCCACGCTGGACTCTTCTACATGATCACAAACCATTGCTTCTATTGCTTCTATGCAACCTCTGACTATTCTTTTTCTGAATTTTCTTCTGTAACTCAAGATGAAATAGCTAAAGCTGTATTGGCTGTTAATTTCAAGGCTGTAGGTTGTGATGAGATTAGTAAGTTTATCATTATAACATTGTTTGACTTCGTTCTGGCAGCTATCACTTATGTTATTAATTACTTACTGGACTCAGATCAGTATCCAATATTGTATAATAGAGATTATATACGTCTTCTTCCAAAAATATCTAATCCTGAACTACCTAATCACTATCGTCCATCATTCCAGATCACAGGTGCCATTAGAAAAGGAATAGATGAACGGAAGGTTACAGTGGTGGCACTTGTTGACTTTTCAAATGCTTTTAACACAATCGACCACGATAACCTCCCATCCATTTTTACTTATCTCAGATTCTCATCTCCAGCGTTTGAATGGTTCTCATCCTATCTTCGCGGTCGCCAGCAATTGGTTAGGTCAGGGGAGTAGTCTTCTCCTGGGGCTGGCGTTGAATATATATATATTTATATTTATATACATATATTCAAAAAAATTTTGATCGTAAATTAGCTTCAGAAGCCCTGGGTTTAAAAATAATTTGCATTCTGAGAAGAGACCTAACTGGACACTGCTGTCTTAAAAAACACATTTCCATCCTAGGACTAAGCAACAGAAATGCCTCTGCACATCCTAATTGATTGCGGTCTCTTAACGCGCAAACGTAACACTCATCTGGGAAACTATGTACTCCGCCCAGAAAAAGTGAAATTGTTCACAGCGAAGCAACTCCTTTTGTTCATTGAACGCAAAGGACTTAGCAGTAAACTATAGCCATAACAGCGATCGCAATAGATCTTTTAAGTTGCAGTGATGCTGATCTCTTTTCTGAGACCTGTATAGCTGCTCGCACATAATAAAAAAACTAGTTTTTTTTGTTAGTGACTGCTATCATCAATAAATTCAGGCGTTATATTAGGCGGTTGATGAATCACCGCTGAAAATTGTTATTAGTATTATTTCCCTTGGTCTAGAAGGGGAACAATCCTAGTTTTCTCGCGTACTATTAAATTTACGGTGATAGCTTAGCCTCTGAGCTATCATGGTTTACTGGTTATTCTCTACTTTTTTGCACTGACTAAAATAACGTATTTTTATTATCTAGGGCTATAAATGACCAGTTGGCAAATAATTAATATTTACACATTATAAACAGAATAACAACGAAAATAACACAAACTAACGTTAATCTAGTAACGTATGGTAAATCGTTAGGCGCTGTCCTATTGCCATCGCTCGCGCGAACATGTGTTGCGTCCGACGAAAATTATCGTGCGACCGTGCGTTTAAACATAATCATATCTGCGGAATTTCCTATTGAACGTCGTGCGATCATGCGATTCGACTGAAGAAATCGCGCGTGCGGATTCATCGGACGATGAAATCGCATCGCATCATCGTGCGAACGATGGTAATAGGACAGCGCCTTATAGTTTTTGAAATATGTTTAAACATTTTTTTATAATTCATATAATTTACCTTACTTCTACTGTCACCTATATATTTATTTTTCTAATAAGTAGAAAATATAAGAATGATCTTTTACTAAATGTTTAAAACATAAAATATAATTTATTTATTTATTTATTAGTTCACGCTAAGAATCAGTTATATTATGGTTTCGCTTTTTTTAATTATACTCAAGCATTTGCGGGCATTTTTATTTAAATTCGTTGTGGCTTCGCAATGGATAGATAACCTTTAAGTTAACTCATTTTTAAGTATTAACTTTATTATTTTCAAAGTAATACAATATAACATTATTGAATTAAAAAATACTTCTTAAGTTATAACTTATTTTTTTGTTGGTCCCAACAAAAACTTACAATATTTCTCACACAACATTGCAATGAAAAATTGTAAAATGTACTCGTAAAGATTAAAAAATATGAAACACAACTTAACACTTGGTGTTAATTTCCCTAGAGAATGCAGATACTCCAGCGCCAAATAGCACTTACTATGATTGCAATAGTTTTAACAAAGTAAAGACTGAAGATGTTACACTTTAATCAATAGCAACAATTGATATGTGTAGTATACTCGTGTATGTGTAGATCCAGTTGTGAGCTTCGTGTTTATTCTTTTCATGTAATTTGTATGTAATAGTCTAGAAACATACATATATCAAACATACATATATACAAACGTATATATATAAAAAAACACGAACGGAAAATATCGACCTATCGACGAACGATTATTGATGTAAGAACTGAAAAAAGTCATAATCAGACATATTTGAAGAATTGGATTTCAGCATGAATAAAATACCTAAATAATAAAATTTACATTTCTGTGATCAGGCAAGAGTTCCCTACAACTTCATGATTGATTAATTTCTGTCTGATATATTTTTACCAGAGGTCAAATTAAAATAAAGTCTTGCCTTCTAAATAATTCAACGAGGATTTTAAAAATACTAGTATTTGTTTATTAAACATCAATTTTTAATTTTTTAATAAAATTTCGTGATTTTTTTATATGATAAGGGTGACAAGCGAGCACACAGTCCACCTGATGGTAAGTGGATACTATAGCCCATTTAACCTCAATTAAGAATCAAAATGCAGCAGCCTCGATTCCAGTAAAACGGATCTCCGGTTCTCTACACTCACCATACGAAACACAGCAACATTAAGCTACTATTTTACGCTGGTATTTGTGAGAGCAAGAAAATTTCTAGTTAATAGTACAACAGTAGACCAACAAGCATCCAGATGGTGTGAATGGTATCGTGAGTTTTGTCACTATTTGCGTTGGTGAAATTTGGCGGCTGGAATTAATCCAGAGAATTCCTAAAATTCTCTTCGCAGCGCCAGTGATTCAAGCCGACCAGAAAGAATTCGATTATCAACTTTTCGAGCCACTCTTCATTAGATGCGGTCAAATGGAAGGAGCCGGCAATGAAGTGTCACGGTCCAGAGATAAGAACAATATTCCACGTGAGGTCGAACCTGCGTCTTGTAAAATTACACGCGTGTGCCGGCATAAAATACTGTTCTGCTCTGCTGATCACCCCAAGCTTTTTTAGCCAATTTGTAGGGACGCAATATAGGTATATATAATATACTGGGCTCTTGGGCGTGTCCGGTGTCCTACATCATATCCACAAACATGTAACATGTATAATAGTTGTAGGTATAGGTATATAGTTAATGTAGCGGCTGCGTCCGCCACATTAAAAATTAGTCGCAAATATCCCCGTTAACACGACATGTGTCTACATTTATTGCAACCTTAATTGTAGACCTTAGTGGACGTAACAATAAATTAATTAATAATTAAATATAGTATTCATAAGACTGTACACTGGTGACCCCATGATAAACCGTTTGCGAAATAGCGTCGGTAAAATATGTACCCTCAAAAACTGGACCTGCGCCAGGTCCTGCGGCGCCTATTACACCCGCGCAGGTACCACCACCCGCCTAGGGCTAGCAGGCGTTGAACGGAGACTCGCGCAGATGACGCCGTGGCGCTGGCAAGTATCAGCGTTTCTACTTGAATACCCGACTTCTGGGCGGACCAACCGCGACTCTGGTTCGTTCAGTTCGAGGCCGTAATAGAAAACCAGAAAATCGGGGATGCGGCCAAGCAAAACCTGGTCGTAACCAAATTAAGCAAGAGCGCTATACAGCAGGTAAGTAACCTACTGCTGTCGCCGCCATCCGAAAGGAGGTATCAGACGTTGAAGGATCGGCTTCTGCAGGTGTTTGAGGAGTCAGAGACCAGATAATTTCAGAAACTACTGGGGGAGATGTAGCTCGGCACTCAAAAGCCATCGCAGCTCTTACGTCGGATGCGACACCTCTCGAGGAATAAAATGCCAGACGCTACACTCCAGATTATGTGGACCAGATATTTAACCACGGCCGTTCAAGCTGTTCTAGCTGTCACCGAGGTAAAGGACCTGAAAAGCCTGGCGACGGTTGCGGATAAGGTGATGGAAGCGGCCAGGCCGGCGGAAATATTTTCGAAGTCAGCATCGTTACATCCAGCAAGCTCAGCGATTTAAAGGACATTGTGGGTAAACTGCGGATCGAAATAGTAGAACTACGTCAGTCAAGGTCGAATCAACGCAGCAATAACTCAAGTAACAGGGGGAGGCCGAGGCGATCAGGATCGCGGTAACGCAGCGGCAGTATGTCCCGGAAGAACCGAAGTGGTTATGCTTTTACCATCGTCATTATGCTCCCAAGGCCGTGAAGTGCGTCGATCCTTGCAATTGGACTGGAGCGAAGCCATCTACGCCATCCGCTCAGGGAAACTAGATACAATATAGCCAGGGGCAGAGGCATGTATCGGTTTGAATAATAACCGCCTATGTGTTTTCGACAAAAATACCGGACTTAAGTTTTTAATTGATGATGAATTGGCATCATACGGATGCCAACGTATCTGTGATTCCTGTGGTGAAAAAGTGTACGTCATTTTCTATCGCGAGTGATAATTATAAGTTATATGCGGCGAATGAAACGGAAATCAGAACCTATGGTATGCGTACTCTAGTTTTAAATTTCAATTTAAGGAGAGCATTTAGATGGTCTTTTATTATAGCGGACGTTAAACAGCCTATGATCGGCGCCGACTTTCTAAGCCATTATAAACTGTTGGTAGATTTACACGCGCAGAAATTAAGAGATCAAGTTATGCATCCAAATGTTCTCGCTTCAATTGTAGCGCACAATATTAACGGTGAGTCGTCTATTAGACCCATAGATAGTAAAAAATAATGGCACGATATGTTACTTAATTACCCGGATTTGACTAAACCTGTGTCGTATAAGGAGACTCCTGAGCATTCCGTACGTCATTACATCGAGACAACAGGCCCACCCGTCTAATGCGAATGCTAGGCCTCTACCTCCAGCCAGGTACAAGCGGGTTAAAGAAGGGTTCAAGCTTATGGTAGATCTAGCAATATGTAGACCATTTAAAAGTGCATGGGCAAGCCCTTTACACGTTGTCCCCGTGTTGTGTATGGATGTGTATTATAGTATTCTTGTTGCCTTATTACGGAAGCAAATAATGAGGCCGTCACAAAATTATTGTCTTTTGCCCCTGTCTTTGTTTTCAAAACACTTCACTTTTTTTGCTTTACCAAAATGATTGTAAAAAGTTCTGAAGCATGACTCTGAGTAAAAGTAATAAAGTTGCTATTTAGAATCTTATGCCGGCTATACATGTTGGCCGAGTGAAGGCGAGTACCAGCGTATAGACACCCCATTGGTCTAGCCTCGCCATTACTCGTCGACGCTCGCCTAGCTGGCCGAGTGCAGGCGAGCGCCAACGTGTATTACGGTTCGTTTGGCGTGCCTTGCCGCCACTCGGGATCGCTCGCTACGGCTCGTTCACTTCGGAAGGGTGTCGGTTTTTCTGCACAAATCAAAGGCGCTCGCTTATGCTCGGCAAATCGTGTCCACATGTTGACGGCCATGTCAGGCGTCCGTGCCGGTGATATATTGTTTAATTAAATTGCAACTTTAAAATCCTATATAAAAAAGTACTCTGTGTTTAAATAATTTCGACAATGTCACTGTACTAACGTGGACACCTTTAAGTTTTTGGAAATATACAAAAATGAACCCGTTATTTGGAACCCCAAAGACTTTACTACGGAGTACACTGATATAATAATTATGGGCACTCATTAAATAAATTGCAGATGCGGCAATAATTTCTACGTCGTCCATATCGTCCCATTTCTCAATGACAACTAATTACGGCCAACATGTAGACAGCTCCACAAAACTCGTGAACATTGGCCTTGGAATTGGTCTCTTTCGAACTTGACCAACGTGTAGACTGTAGCACTCGCCTTGTATCAATTTGCCTACGCTCGCGTTGGCTGAGGCTTGGCCAACGTGTATTGCCGGCGTTACAGAACAAAATTACTTGGCCAAATTTATGTTAAGACATGACGTGTGCTTGATAAGGTAATTTCACGTTTTGTACATATTTCCTCCAATATTTTCCAAAGCAGTATTTGGCCACAGAAGACACTTAAAATCAGGTAGACTGCCTATGCTTTTTATGTTATGATAAAATACCTGGCTAAATAGTCAGCTCGACCTATGAAAGACTGCCCTTCTTCACAAGTCCACTGCTGAATACAAGCCTCCCTCAAGGAATGTCACAAAACGCATTTTCGTATTGTATAAATATTGGCATTACTGCAACATCAACACACTCATAAAAATAAATAACATTGTAATTCTGTTTCAACATACTTCACCTCTGACCGGACAAGAAACTTTACAGGTAACTTTTAATTAGTTATAATAACGCACATTAATTTATTTAAGCAATTGCAAATACCGATAATATATTTTAGTCAGATGGCAAGAAATCAGTAGTAAATAACTTTTTTCTCCCAAAAATAGAACATAATATTATTACTTCATTTCCCAGGATCCTAAATTTAATACCTTTCTAATTACTACTTACCATGATTGCAATACATTTTAGCAGATCATTAGTACATGAGACTTGTTTTTTCATGTTATAATAAAAAATAGGTGTTTTGTCAACATCTTATTAGGTGATTATGGAAATAAATCTTTACAAATATAATATTATATCTCCTCTACACGAAGGGCCAGCGCTGGCCCAGTGAGATGGCCATGCGATGGTTGAAACGCAACTACACGATGGCGAGTGGCGACATTCAGTTGTGATCGAAACTTTTTTCGAGATGGACGTGGATGAAATAGTCGCTCCGGCAATATATCTACACAATACGTACTGTTATTTTCTTAATGTACACAAGAATAGACTTATCGAAAAGAAATGGTGTAGAAGAAGATAGTGAATGTTATCTATCCATCGCAATAAATATGCCCTAGGTTAGTTTAGTTTTCTTTAAACACAAATAATTAAATAATTATAATTAATAATTTAATAAATAATTATTAATTAATTATTAAAAATAAATAAAAACAAATTATGTATATGTTCTGATTTTAGTAGCTCTATGATTAAAATTTTATAAGTTCATTATGAGGCCATATATTCTACATTTTTAATTCGTTAATTAATAAACAAAACATGAACGTCCACACTCAACCGTCGAGTGCTCAAATATGTGGTCTCAAATGTTGAGCTTTGATGTGCGGTGGAAAAACCGACACCGTCGCCATCCCCAAGACCATCGCACGCACCATAAGCCATCCGACACAACTACGCCTTCCACACGCTGGCCCATCATAGTGGGCCATCGCGATGGCTCATCGTGTAGAGGGGCTATTACAGTAGCCTTTGAAACCTACTCATTGGTAGATAGCAGTATAACCGTTTAGTAAATACGTTAAGTAAAAAGCTCAAATTGTCACAGCTTCGTCATAGAAGACTTTTAGAACTGCGTTCGCAAATCTAATCTCTACTATGGGGCAAGCTCATATCCAGCAGTGGGATGTAAAAAGCTTTAGGCAATGTGGTGTATTTTATAATCTGGCTAATAAGTTGAAGCGAATATATTTTAAAATAGTCGTGTTGAACATTGTTACTTTTGTTTTTATTGGTTTTAATTTCAATGTCGCTTATTGATACTATTCCGTTTTAATTCCGATTACTACTTATTGAAGAAAATAAATAAATACATCTGTTCTAATCTACTTGTATAAACAGGTTTAGAAATTGATGCATAATCGCCTGTCCTCCCTGAAAAGGTATGAATAAGGCAAAACTAAAGAGTTAAACTATTCGTAATTCAGCATGCAAAAACTTTATTTAGCTACAGTTAACGTAATATAAAACTCAATATTAAGTAGTTTTGCGTAAATTTATTGAAATGTACTACACACTTGCAAAATTTCGAAACGATCTTTCAAAAATTTAGATATTTCATAACAAAAACCGTTTAGAATCTACAAATTATACATAAACCCAAGAAATAATATAAAACCATTTATTATCAATGGCTATCGAGCCCCAAAATATTTCAAATCTGTTCTCTAAATTCATGAAGTTGTGTAATCATTTCGCAAAATGTTAGTATTAAAGAAAACTTTTTTAAATTATTACCGTCTACTTTATAAGCTCAGGCCTGTGACATTATTAACGTAAATGACGGAGAAAATTAAGAATTTTGCTGAATTTGTGGGCCCTAGATTACCGATCAAAATGAACTTTTATAAGTTTTAGAAAATTTAATAAAGTAACCAAAGGAAAGTTTATATCGGTGATGTTAATACTGATCAGACATAAATTTATCACCGACCTTCAGTTATTACAATTTTGAGACCTTTCATTTGAGTTTCAATTAAATTTCTTTGCTATTTCTGTATACATAGAATAAAAAAAATAAAGCATATAAAATTACAGATATATTTAGAATAGAAGCAGAGCACCTCGCGGTGTCTCCGTAAAAGAACCCATCTATACAGCTCGTTCCGTGGTTGTCTTAAAATTTGACAATGGGCAGTGCCTCATCCCCATTCCAAAAGACTATATGTCCCGTGTTAGATGGCGAATGATGAGTATAGACAGATAGATGGATGTAGTTATTATATAGACAGATAGATAAACAGAGTATAAATACTAGCTTCTAAACGTAGCAACAAGAGGTAGCGAAAATTAACTCAACTGCTGCAAAGGCCCACAGTCGACTAAACTATCCGCGAGCTGATAGAAAAAATAAAGATTATACTGTTCCCTTTGTAAGAAATCAAACTGCATTGGCATTTTAGTTTACTAATATATCCGCTGATCATACGTTACATTACAACTCTTGCTTCAAAATTAATCAAATAGTCAATATTAAAAATTATTACGTCTTGAATTCGGTGCATTTTGTCGATTTGTAATTTCGATAAGAGTATTTGATTGCTATTATTTACAAACCGAATTTTGGTCACGGCGGCCAATCTCAACGTAGACTAGCCATCTGCGTAGGACTGGATGAGGGAGGGGAGTTGGATTGCTCAGCCACGCATTCTGTCAACACCGGATATACAGTGTTGATGGACGACTATAACTCAAAATGAGTTTCAAAAAGTACGGCAAGCTGTAGGTAGTGAAATTCGGAATAGGGTAACAGCAACCAAAAAGTCAACAGCTGAGTAGCTTCATGGAGTATAAGGGACTCTTTATGTCAAACTCTTTCTTCCAGAATCAGCCGCACAGAAAGTGTACCTGGTCCAGCCTCTACAGTTCAACAAAAATAAGATTGACTTTTTATGATAATTCATAGAATCATTCATAATATATAATTCGCAACCATCCGCATTAATTAAATGTGTCTTACCTGTATTAAAGAGCACCTCCCGCCCTCCCTCAATTGCGTGCACTAATCCCGCCATCACTGGTCCCAGCACCACTACCCCCAACACCACTACTCCCAACATACTATTTCAGGAATAGTGGTGTTAGAAGTAGTGTTGCCGGGAGTAGTGGTGTTGGGAGTTGTGGTGCTGGGGGTAGTGGTGTTGGGAGTAGTGGTGTTGGGAGTAGTGATGTTGGGAGTAGTGGTGTTGGGAGTAGTGGTGTTGGTAGTAGTGGTGTTCGGAGTAGTGGTGTTGGGAGTAGTTGTGTTAGGATTAGGGGTATTAGAAGTAGTGGTGTTAGGAGTAGTGGTGCTAGGATTAGTGGTGACGGGATTAGTCCACGCAATTGGGGTAGGGGGGAGGTGCACTTCAAAGTATATTATTGAGCAGATATGGGCGAAGTAATTCTTACCAACTTTAACTTAATGGATTTCCGCAAACTAACGCCTGATTCTATTAATCAATTAAGGTATTTCTAAAGATTTTCTATCATATTTTCACTATACAAACTATTGCAAATAATACTTTATCTATATATATAAGATTGACTTTGTTAACATGATTATACGACAGTTGATATTATTTATTGATATCTGTTATTGAAAGAATTAAAACTCGTAACGATCACCTTATGTGGGAAGGAGAGGTCTCGTATATTGAAGTCAACGCTCCGTCCCTCTCGTAATTTTTTTCTAACACCGAAAACTCCCAGGTCGAATTCCAAATAGTTTTCGACGCATACTGGTGCTGATTATCGGACCCTGATGTATTTTTGTGCCTGTACAAAAAACTTTAGACCTAGGGTGCTTATAGAAGTAATAGTTTAACATTACGCCCGGTTTTTTTTACGGCAGCGAGTGAGACTCTATTTAAAAAAAGAATATTTTACAATCATAGAATAGGTTGCAGATACACCTGCATTTAAATATGTATAAGCTTAAATTGAGCTAATATGTTTTATAATGTGGACAACTGATTGCTTAAAAAAAATATAAGCCATTATAATGTGGTTATAATAATGTCCTCCAGACCAATTTTCGACCACGGCGGCCTGCCACTACGGAGGTTAGCCATCTGCGCAGGGCAGGATAATAGTGCCTCATAATCCGATGAGATGGTAAACCGACACGACCGGAGAGAGATCAGGCGCAGAACCAACGGCTTTACGTGCTTTCCGAGGTACGGGGTTGAGACACCGCCAACGTCTTGACTCCTGGCGGCTACTGAGAATTTCTTGACAGAAAAACTCAATAATTGATTTTTTGGCCCGACCCGGATTCCAACCCAAAATCTCATGATCAGCAGTCGCACTACTCAACCACTAGACCAACGAGGTAGTCATAAATGTATAATGTAATCCCGTAAATATTAATTATATTATTATCCCATAAATATTAATTATATTATTATCTCATAAATATTAATTATATATATTATTTTTTTTTCTGCGGGTAGGTGATAAAGTCAACAGTTTAACTGTTTTTAAGTGCTCCTATTTATAATTTCATATTTTATTAATTTCCACAATAGATAAGTGTAAATTTTACGATAATTATATTGAGAAAAGAGATCTTAATGTGCTCAAATAATAATTTATCTATGTAAACAAGCTTTTAATAACTTACTGCATCACCCATCAGCAACACTAGTATTTATCACCATTAAGCACTGTTAAATTACGATTACAATATGGCAAGCATCAATAATGTAGACAAAATACAGAAAGAACTGGAAGTCAGCTGGATGCAAAAGATGGCAGAATTCGAAGATCGTTTGAAGGCTGCACTGGTCTCATCCAATCCAACGTTAGTGCAGCTAAGTCAGGAATTTTATGCATTCAAGGATATGGTCACACAAATGTTTAGTCTGCTGCAACTGCAAGTTAGAAGTTGTATAAACACAATTGATGGACTTGACATGCGGCAACGGCAAAATGTATTGCTATTCAATGGCATCCCCGAGGACTCTGAAGTAAGCTTAATTGATAAGGTTCTAAGCTTAATACATGGCAAAATGGGCCTTTCTGATGTGGGCAGAACCTCGATCAAACGGTGTCACAGATTGGGCTCACAAGGTAAAGATCAAGTTAGAGCAGTCCTCGTCCAGTTCCATGATCACCATACAAAATCATTCGTTTGGAAGTCTAAGGCTAAGTTAAAAGGTACGTCTTTCACATTGTTTGAGTTCCTCACAAAGACTCGTCAAAATATTCACAAGCAGGCCAGGAAGTACTTTGGCATGAGGAATGTCTGGACGCTTGATGGCACAGTCTATATTAAACTGCCTGACAGTAGTCGGGCAAAAGTAACTTCAGAGGATGACTTCAATAATCTTGTCACCAAGTACTCGCCAGGGTGTTCTCCTCTTTCAAATACATCACCTCCCGAAACCGAAGATAGCACAGGTAATCTCTCTGGTGTATCACAGCCAAGTATATCTAAATGTAGTCGCCAACAAGAAGTGGTCTCACGCTATCAAGGGGGGTCCAAGCAACGAAAAAAAAAGGATACGCCGCGTTGTGACCAAAAAATAATGACGTTGTTGATATTTTCACACACTTTCTCAAGGTTGTTACGATTCTTTAAAATAATTAAGTTTACTTTATTCAGTCCTATGTTACTTGGTATCATTCAAGCCTTTTATTATTCCTAATGATCGTATCTTAGTAATTATCGTTGCACTATATTTATCTTCTTAGTTTAATTGATTTAACTAAACTACTAAGGGTTTAATATTGTTTATTATTTACTTTTTATATTAGAATTTTTTTTATAATAAGTGGGTAGAAAAATATAAACATACTGTTATTTTGTTACTTTGTAAAGATAAAGATTATTGTTGTAATTAAGATACGCGAAGTACAGGCAAAGGTATTATACCTTGCATCCTAGTGTGTTTTAATGTTTCTAAAATACTGTTAGCAAACGGATGTTATTTTATATCATGACTAAATTTTACAATTTTTACTATATCCCTGTTAACATTGATTTTAAGAAATGATTTGGATACACAGACACTAACAAATTAAACGTTTGATTTTATTTCCGTTGGGAAAGATTAATTGTGGACTTATTAGTTTAATTTTGATGTTTTGTTATATCCCGTTTCTGTATTTACTTGTATAATAGTGTATTTTAACGTTCTATTAATTTAAGGTTACTTTTAAAAATAATGATTGTTATCTTTATCAGTCAACTGATGGGATAGAGCAGTGATAGTGGAGTAGTTGATTTTCTGGTTTATACGTATAGCGTTGTAGATATTTTATACTTAGACTTTGTTTTATCTCTTAATATATTTAATATTTTATTATTTATTATTATCTAATATACATATTATATATAAATCTATTTAGAAGTTAATAATGTCTGATGATGAATCTTTTTATTCCATTTATAGTTCAGATTCCTCATACGCCTCTGGTAATGATCTTACAGATAATTTACTTCCCTTACGCGATCAGTTAAGTAATATTTTTCTGCCTCATAAAAAATATTTTAATGTTTGTCATATTAATGCACAGAGCATTCCAAGTCATTTTTCCTACTTAGAAGAAGCATTCTCACTAGACTGTGTCGATGCTATCTTAATATCTGAGAGTTGGCTAAAACCATCTATTATGTCGAGTTTGTACCCATTACCTAATTTCATTCTTATACGCAATGATCGGACTGAGAAGGGGGGAGGTGGTGTCGCTATATATCTACGAAAAAATATTCCTTATAAACTTGTTCTATCTTCCCCCTCCCCATTTTCTGCCACTGCTGAGTTTTTATTTCTAGAAATAAACATTATGGGTGCTAGGGCAGTTTTAGGTGTTGTATATTGTCCTCCTTCTGTGGATTATTTTACCTCACTTGAGACGGCTCTTGACACCATTGGATCTGAGTACATACATTGCATGATAATGGGTGATTTCAACACTGATTTGTTAAAAAAATACTTCTCGCTCCCAAAAACTTCGATCAATCATTGAATCAGTCGAACTCTGCATTCTCCCATTGGCGGCAACTCATAGAAATACTGACACTGATGATTCGTTGATTGACCTCATCATTACTTCCTCTTCTGATCGTGTGATTCAGTTTGGACAGCTCTCTGCTCCTTGTTTCTCACGTCACGACTTGATTTATTTTTCTTATAAACTTAAACCTCCAAACCAGAAACCTATTTTGCTGCAGTTACGCAATTTTTCAAGAATTAATATTGAGAGTCTCAGGAGAGACGCATCTTCAATTGATTTTGGCCCTTTGGTGGCAGCTTCTAACGTCGATGATAAAATATCCTTTCTAAATAATAGCATCCTGAATCTGTATAATATTCATGCTCCGGTACATTATGTAAAAGTTAAGCGTCCTCCTGCTCCCTGGATGACTAAAGGGGTGCAAGTGGCAATGGCACGGCGAGATCGGGCTTTCCAGAAGTATAAAAAGAATCGCTCAGAAAAAAATTGGTCTAACTTTAAAACGCTAAGAAACAGATGCAATCAGGTGGTACGAAATGCCAAACGCCGATACATTCATGAAAAAATAACTAATTCTTCGCCCACTGAGTTATGGAAATTCCTCAAGTCTATCGGAATTAATAAAACTAATTCTCCGGAATATGGCGCCTCTCTCAATTTGGATGACATTAATCGTCACTTTGTTTCTATTACTTCATTGGACCCTCAAGTCCGTTCTCAAACTATTGCTTCTATAGAATCAACGCAGCGTCTCCAGATCCCTGACTTTTGTTTCTCCCCTGTTACTCAGGATGAAATTAAAAAAGCTCTGTTAGCCATTAAATCCAAGGCTGTGGGTTATGATGAAATTAGTAAGCAAATGGTGTCTATGATTCTTGAGTACCTTCTTCCAGCTATAACACACATTATAAATTATTCTCTGGACTCAGGTCAATACCCTTCTGCATGGAAAAAAGCTTTTGTAAGACCTCTTCCTAAAATACCTAATCCTGTTTTCCCTAACCATTTTCGTCCTATTTCAATTCTCCCATACCTCTCTAAAGTTCTGGAAGCCTGTGTTTTTAAGCAAATATTGTATTCGCTGCAAAACATAACCTGCTGAATGAATTGCAATCGGGGTTTCGCTCTGGTCACAGTACTACCACTTCGCTTATCAAAGTCACAGACGATATAAGAAAGGGCTTAGATGAGCAAAAATTAACAGTGGTGGTGCTTATTGACTTTTCAAACGCTTTCAACACAGCGGATCATGGTATCCTCCTATCCATCCTTAAACACCTTAAATTTTCATCCCCAGCCTTGGAATGGTTTTCTTCTTATATTCGCGGTCGCCAGCAATCGGTTCGCTCAGGTCAGCGGTTTTCTGCATGGGCTGAAATTGAATCTGGTGTGCCGCAAGGCGGAGTACTTTCTCCTATTATGTTTTCCTTATTTATAAATTCTATCTCCTCAGTTTTAGACTGTTCGTACCATCTGTATGCGGATGATCTCCAGCTCTATGTACAGTCAAGCTTAAACAATCTTAACTTTGTAATACACAAATTAAATGATAACCTGGAAGCCATAAGAGAATGGTCATGTAAATATGGCGTTTCTGTTAATCCTGCCAAATGCAAAGTTGTAAGATTCGGAAGTTCGCAATTATTGACTAAGGTTGATTATGGATATCTCTCTCCTATATTTTATAATGGAAGTTTGATTCCATATTGTGATTCCATAAAAAATCTTGGTCTGTACATGGATAAAACTATGACCTGGAAATTGCAGATCTCTGAAGTTAGTCGTAAAGTTGTTGCTACCTTGCGTTCCCTTTATCGTCTTAAAAATTTCCTACCCTTCAAAACCAAGCTAACGCTGGTTCATTCCCTTATTCTACCTATTATCGACTATGCCGATGTATGTTACCCAGATCTGTCAGAAAATCTTCTAAACAAGTTGGAGCGCCTTCTTAATAATTCCATAAGGTTTATTTTTGGTTTACGTAAGTATGACCACATATCACCCTATCGTTCAAAGCTTAAATGGCTACCTATACGTCAAAGGCGATGCTCTAGAATTTCACTTGTACTTTATTCAATTTTGAACGATCCAAGGTCGCCTTCTTATCTTAAGGATAATTTTCATTTTTTTCATCCGATCGACGGTCGAACATCCCGACAGTCAAACCGTCTGAGGTTAAGGTTTCCACAGCATAAGTCAAATTTTTCAGGTCGTCTTTTACGATACAAGCTATACAACTTTGGAACACCCTCCCCAACGATATTAAGAATGCCACAAATAAAAAAGCTTTCAAAGTTCTTCTCCGAAAACATTACCTGAAGGAAACTACTAATTAACGCTATTTTTCCTTAATTTTGTCTTTCTTTTCTTCTTTTTTACTTCAAATATTTATTTCATTATATATTATTCAAACATTATATTATATATATGTATATGTATATGTGTATATGTATATATATATGTATGTATATATGTATATATATATATATATATATATATATATATATATATATATCATTCATTTGGATATTTATTTACGAAGTTTATAAGCATGTATATATATTATATATATGTATGTATGTATTATTGTACGTATATTGATACTATATGTGTGTATATTTAAATGTAATGTGTATGTATGTAATTTGCATATATGTATATTTTAATGTATAAGCACTTATTTACGTATAATGGTCGCACCTGCCAACAATTATCCTTGCCACCCAGGGTTGACTGGCAGAGAATGCCACATGGCATTAAGTCCGCCCTATGTACCCTTTAGCTTAAGGTGTTACGTGTAAGTTTATAAATAAATAAATAAATATTAAATAACACTGAAAAACGTTAGCAATAGGTAATAAATAATATTTGCTTACACAAGTTGACAAAAAAATCAAACATTATAAAAATACCTAAACTGGCTTGATAACTGGGTTGAGAACTATTTGTTCCAAACTTGGAGTCTAAAAGTAAAAGTCTCTGTCAGGAGCAACTCTACGAACAAAAGTAAGCAGTATGAGTTTTAAATGAAAACTGACAACAGAAACACTTTTAGCGTAAATTTACTTCGTTAATAATCACAACTTCTTCACATGGAACTAATCTAACATTATTGCGTTTAACTATAACTTATCCTGAATTTGCATTTCGTGTGTTTTGCAGCACGGTCACGTGGAAACTGACACTTTTAGCCTCCCGATGTCATATCTACTTAACAATAACTATCTTCGCTACTTAACTATTTAGTTTTAGTAAAATTTACTAGTAATTAGAGTAATATTATCGAAACAAAGTTTTATTGAATTGATTTAAAAATTTTTTGGAATGTCACTGTTCAGGGCTCGCCGAATTTTTTTAAATTACAAACGAGTGCACCATCCAACTTATGGTAAATGGATGCTATGGTTCATATACCTTTACCTCCATCCTCGATTAAAAATTAACTGACTAAGGTGGAATGTTCCATTACATTGAAAAAGGTCTTCAACGTAATTCCATATTCGGCACGAAAATGATATGGATAGACTTGGTTGTATGTGGGTGTATTGTGAGCGTTATTTTACTTTCCACACTGTTGATAACGTTTAATAATATTCTGTAGTACGTTGTTTAATGTGACGTGGAGACTATAGATCTCTAAAATTGGCTAGAAAGCTGTTCTTTTATATTATTGTTCTTATTTTTAAAGTTTCCCTTGGTAATTACTAAAACAGGTCTGGTTACATTAGGATTTTCTCCTGTACAAGCAGTTTACATACATAAATTGCATTTGACAAACATTCAAATTGGAATAAATATACGAAGTCCATTGAAATAATTGTTCCGTGTGAGATTCAAAGCCGCAGCTTTATGAGTTGCAACCCAATGCTAATCCACTGCACCACGGAGCCGTAAATTCATAGTCAAAATAACTACTTACCTTTCAACACTAACCAGACACTGCTTCGATGTCTTATTTTACCCATCTACAATTATGCAGGTAGATATTATCAGATCTAACAAAAATATTTTAGCGAGGACGAACAAATTTTCTATAATATTGTTACGCCGCGCTCAAATCAGCGTACTAGCGCCATCTGGTGTCAGGAACGAGAGCGAGGGGGAGCTTTGCAGTAAATGACATCACAAATCTTTCGACCGACAGCGCCACCCGGAGAACTAAGTTTCTGGAAAATCTACACTCGAATACTCGTTGCCTGGCGCGCATTTACCTAAATGTTCGGGACGCTTCTTTGCTAATTATATAAATAGGCGCTGCAAGATGCGATCGAGGCAGAGTTGAACTCAGCGACACAAGCGAAGCTTCGGAGCGGAATTAAGTGAATTAGTGTGCTTAATTATTAGTGTTTTTAGTTTTAATTTGTGTAAAGTAAATTAAAGTGTTAATTTAGGTAATTTTATAGGCAATTTTTATTGTCACGAACCTCAAGCTCGTAACAATTGGTGTCAGAAGTGGGATAAAATCATGCATGACGTCGGAGGGCCAGCCACCGGCTGCAGGCCCGTCTGTAGCCCCTACATCTGCAGCACCTGACTTAGGTGCTCTGATGGTGATGCTGCAGGAGCAGGCTCGCCGACAGGAGGAACAGGTTCGTCGGTTGGAAGAGCAGCTGCGGGGCGGACAAGAGGAACAGATCCGTCGTTTGGAAGAGCAGCTGCGGGGCGGACAAGAAGAACAGGTCCGTCGTTTGGAAGATCAACTGCGGGGCGGACAAGAGGAACAGGCCCGTCGGTTGGAAGAGCAAATGCTCCTCATGAAGGATCTCCACGCTACCTTCGGGAAGGAGATAAAGGAGGTGAAGGATAAGGTTGCTCAACATGACAACCGATTGTCGGAAGCTGAAACCCGAATCGACCAAGTAAACAATCGGGTTGACAACGTAATGACTGACATGAAGAATTCACTGGACGAACTCAAACTTGGAGATGGAGCTACAGCTCCCGTAGTAGCTACAACACCTTCGCTACGTGGGTTCAAGGTGCCACCGTTCGACGGTACCTCTTCCTGGTCAGCCTACAAAATCCAGTTCGAGGCTGTTATGAAGGCGAACGGCTGGAATAAAAATCAGGCCATGACTGCTCTCACACTAGGCCTGCGTGACCAGGCCTTAACAGTTCTGGAAGCTCTCGGTGAGGAAGTGACTTATGAGCAACTCCTTGAGGCATTGGAGGCGAGATATGGCGACGCTCACCTGGAACACGTCTTTCGTGCGCAGCTTAAAGATCGTGTGCAGAGCATCAACGAAAACCTGCAGCAGTGGGCTCTAGAAGTGGAGAAGCTGGTGCGAAAAGCATACCGGTCTGTACCTACGCTCATTGAAGGGAACCTGGTGCAGACATTCATCGACGGCATCCGCGACCTGGAAGTCAGAGCTGCTGTGAGGCTCGGGCACCACGAGACGCTTAAGGACGCCTTGGCCCATGCACTGGAAGTGGAAGCCGTGCGGCAGGATCATCGTTCCCATCGCGTCAGTGAGGTTGCAGCAGCTACAGTTCGCGACCGCAACAAAGGATACAGCCCTAGGTGCTATGGCTGTGGGGAAAGGGGCCATCTTCGGTCCAGCTGCCCTAAGCACACCCTAGGAAGGGAAGGTGAACGGTCTCAGAAAGGAAGTGCGGCTAACAGCACCGCCCAGCAGCAGCAGGAATACGACTTTACTATCCGACACTGCAGCGGGAAATCTCATGGAAACGCAGATGCATCGTCAAGAAGACCTTGTCCTGAACATTGCAACCATTGTAGTAGGCCAGAGAGTAAGGAAGTGGTATCCGTGAGGATGCTCAGGACAGACCACCTCAGCAACGGGTGGAAGGACAGCCTACGACATGCACAGCAGGAAGATCCGGACATCAAGCCGATTCTGGGATGGATGAAGGCCCGTGCTACCAAGCCTAAGTGGAGGGACGTCGCAGCGATGAGTTCAACCACGAAAAGCTATTGGGCCCAATGGGACAGCTTGCTGATTCAGGATGGAGTCCTGTGCCGTAAATGGGACGATGGTCGAAGAGACAGCTGTCGTTTGCAAATGGTTGTCCCTAAAGCTAAAGTGCCGAATGTTCTACAGCTGTGCCATAATGGTCGTTCAAGAGTCCATCTGGGAGTTAAACGAACTCTACCGAAGGTTCGAGAACAGTTTTACTGGGTCCATTATCGTGACGATGTCGAGGATTGGTGTCGTACATGTACAAGTTGTGCGGCTGTGCAGGGACCTCAGACACGTAGTAGAGGAGCACCGAAATTGTACAATGTTGGTGCACCACGGGATAGGACAGCCCTTGACATTGCGGAGCCGTTACAGAAAGGCGCAAGAGGGACTCCTAAGATTGTCCATGTGGATCGCTTGGCGCTTTACTATGGGGCCGATAATGCTCGGGACGAGCATGTCTTAGGAGGGGGCAGTGTTACGCCGCGCTCAAATCAGCGCACTAGCGCCATCTAGTGTCAGGAACGAGAGCGAGGGGAGCTTTGCAGTAAATGATATCACAAATCTTTCGACCGACAGCGCCACCCGGAGAACTAAGTTTCTGGAAAATCTACACTCGAATACTCGTTGCCTGGCGCGCATTTACCTGAATGTTCGGGACGCTTCTTTGCTAATTATATAAATAGGCGCTGCAAGATGCGATCGAGGCAGAGTTGAACTCAGCGACACAAGCGAAGCTTCGGAGCGGAATTAAGTGAATTAGTGTGTTTAATTATTAGTGTTTTTAGTTTTAATTTGTGTAAAGTAAATTAAAGTGTTAATTTAGGTAATTTTATCGGCAATTTTTATTGTCACGAACCTCAAGCTCGTAACAATATGTTGATAAAATTCCTGATGATAATCGCAAATAAGCTGTTCAAATAAACGTTCATAAAGGATACCCTTAACTAATATTACTCTACTAAACCTATATTCTTCCGATGTTCCCAAGGGATCTTTTTGAAGTATAATGCTTTGCTAGTTAAGGAAATTGATTTTTTTTTATCATTTGCTCGTTTAGAGTTTACAGTTTCCCTCTGTCGCCTCATACGAAACACTACACTCTACTCATATTCAAAAGGCTATGAAAAAGCAATATTCGTAAATGATTTTCTTCTCCTCATATCCACGTCCGAGTGGATCAATTTCTCAAATCAAGCTGTTGTTTACTACTCAGCAGAATGGCGAGGGAACACATCTCAAGGAAACCTGGCCCTAAGGAGATAATAAATTAATATTTTGCGTGAAGATGTGAGAAGTTCGTCATTCTAAATGCCGCACAACTTTTTCAAAAAAATGGTGTCTTTATCTTATTGAGGCACCTTCGTTACGCATTTAGTATCGCAATTTTTATTTGTGTAGAATATGTAATTTTAATACAGTTGACACTGTTTTCTCACAAGTAGGTATATAACATTCAAGTGCGTTAAAAGCGTGTTTCGCTTCAAACCTCTAGAGAAATCACTTTAAATTATTCTGTAATATCACCTCCCTCTACAATCTGCTGGCTTATGTATCTTGGATTTCATTAGAGCATATTTTATTTAAATCATTTAAGTTTTCACTTATCATAAAATAATCGATATTACAAATGATATGTTAAATGTTTTTAAATGCGGAATTATGAAACATTTTTTAAAAATGAGTAAATTTTAATATAATTTTAAAATGTTCGCGGTGTAGGGGTGACATAATAGAATTCACTACCCCATATCATCCAGTAGGTGTCGTAAGAGGTGACAAAGCGAAATGACACAAAATATGGGCAGTACTACCTTCAAGTATATAGTAAAATATAATAAAATCTTTAGTGGGTAGGAGTAAAATAAGTAACACATGTTTTTGATCAATCTCGTGCAATTAAAATTTTGAAAATAGAAATTAGAACATTTTATTGTGCAACACACATATTTGATAATCAGCTGTTTACCAGCCTTGATTCCTTGATATATATTTTCCTTAATTTGGTAACACTACACAAAACTATCGAAGCCCTCAAAGGATCACTGTCAGCCATGTCAGACCTTCAATACTCGTATAAATGAGTTTCAGCAAGGTTTGAATAAGACTGGTCAAACTATGGCCCCAAATATATCTGCACTCTTAACATAGTTTGCAGCATTCAGAAAGTTTATCTTGCCCACTCTTGAAACTGTTCAAAGACAGGTTGAATTTCTTGGGAGAGAGATCGACCGCTTGGAGATAAGACGGCGTCGTAAGATTCTGCTGCTTCATGGGATTATACGTAGTAGAGCCACGCTGTAGCTGTATTATGGTTGTAACACGAATGGATCGGCTCGACCGGGGAAAGACCACGCTCTCACAAAATACCAGCGTAAAATAGTAGCTTAATACTGCTGTGTTTCGTATGGTGAGTGTAGAGATCCGGAGACTACTGTTTACTGGAAACGAGGTATTCCATCTTAGTCCTTAGGGTGACAACGCATCTGTCTTTTTGATTCTTGATCGAGGATAAAAGGAGATGTCTATGGGTTACAGCATCCACTTACCATCAGGTGGACTGTGTGCTCGTTTGTCACCTAGAATAAGCTATAAAAAATGGGATTCCCGAGGACAAGTCCGAGGATATATCTTCAAGGGTTTCTAAACTTATAACGGACAAGATCAAGATACCCAACGTGTCTAACACTTCTTTTAGCCGCTGCCATCGTCTTGGACGTCCAATAGAAAAGAAGTAAAGTTCTTCTAAAGTTGTATAGGATGTTGGAATCCATGATCAAGTTTGGTTCTCAAAAACAAAATTGAAAGGCATGGGTGTCAGTATGTCCGAGTTCTTGACAAAAGATCGTCACAAGATGTTCATTGTGGCCTGGCAGAAGTTTGGCATTAGTAATTGTTGGACTAGGGATGGTTATATTCATATTATCGTTTATGACAGTTTGCGTTATCAAGTTGAATCCCTGGATGATCTCGAAGTCATCCATGTAGCACCAGCTGCTGCTACCCAAGCACAGACCACAGTTACTGGAAGTAATAGATCTACTGACAAAGTCGTTCAGCGCTCCAAGAAGATAGTGAAGAAATGATAGTAATGTGGAATAGGAACTTTAATTCTCTTCAATAAACCTGTATTGTCTTTTATCACATTATGCTTTACGTCAATATTTCGGTGTATCTGCATTGTGCTTTGTGCTAACCTGATTTCTTTTTCATTCATATCTGTTTGCTAGTCTAATTTGAAGTGTTATGTAAAATATGAGTTAATTAGCAGGTTAGTCGGTATGGATACGTATTATATAAAAAGTACTATCTTACAAACTACACCACTTTGAACTTAGACTTCGTCTTTTGTTTTTTTATAGGATAAGGTGACAACGAGCACACAGTCCACCTTATTTTAAGTGATTGCTGTGACCCATAGACATCTACATTTATCTTCAATTACGAATCAAAATGCAGATGCGTTGTCAGCCGTGAGGAAAAAGATATAATGCCTCGTTTTCCGGTCGAGCCGACCCATTCGTGCTACAACTATTCTACTAATATAACTACAGCAACCTACCGTACGTATAAAATGCGTATAAATTTATAAACGTATAAATTTATATACATATAAATTTGTATTGATTTTGTTGTTCTAAGTTAGGTTAATAAAATAGAAATATAAATCCTCCATAGAAAGAGACCCTTGACACCCATTTTTCTCAAGCTACCAAAAACTTCAATATAGTTCACACAAATGCAAAGAGTATTCCGGTTAATTATATCGATATGTTAACTAGTTTTTAAAGTGATAATATTCATGCAATTCTCGTTTTAGATTCTTGGTTAAAGCCATGTCTTCCTTCCATATCCTATTCCATTCCATCCAGTAAAAGGGAAACAGGTTCATGTCCTATTTCAAATATGTCGATTTAAATTTGCTTAATCAGGATTTTTTTCTGTTTCTTGCTTGGATAATATGGCAAAATCAACAACACTTACTCAACTTTCATCGTTTCCCACTCAGACTTTTCTCCATTTGTGTTTAGATAATTTCCAGATTGTGATGTTAGGAAACACATACTCTCTAACCATTCTGACGCTGTCGGAAGTGATAATTTCGGTCGTAAAATGATTATTCCTTTGCTAGAATTTTTAACACCAATTATAATCTATATCTTAAACTTATCTATATCCTCATCTTCTTTCCCTTCCCAATGAAAGGACGCCCAAATCATACCTTTACCCAAAAAAAGCAAATCCTTCAATTCTTCCTTTCCTTTCTAAAGTATTAGAACGGCTTATCCAACAACAAATTAATTCCTTTTGTTTAAGAAAAAGCATCATTAGTCCTCTTCAATCTGGCTTTAGATCTGGTCATAGTACGACTACGGCGTTATTAAAAATCACGGACGACATTCGCCACGGTATGGAGAATCATCAAGACACAATTTTGGTGTTGCTGGATTTCAGCAATGCCTTCAATACTGTTGATAATGATATCCTGTTAGGGGTTCTGCGTTCTCATAGCGTATATCCAACTGCAATTCCTGGTTTCTTAGTTATTTGTATGGGCGCCGGCAACGTATTCGTGTTGAAGATAGTCTTTCTACGTGGCTTGATACCGTAGCTGGCATTCCACAAGTGTGGAGTTGTCTCCACCACACCACTGTTTTAACCACAGTCTTATCTCCACTTTTATTCGCAATCTTTATTAATACAATTACATCCCAAATATCTTCTCTCACAAATTTATAATCTTATTTACAATAGCTATTGCGACAGAACTCTAATCTTATTTATTACTATTTTAATGCCTAATCGTTTCTTGATGTTTTCTGAAACGCTGGTCTGCCGCGAATGCAGAATGCCGGTTTTTGGTATGTGGGACTCACTACGAGAACCGAAGTTACCACTAGCCACTAAACACCACCTGGGCCTGCATTTGGCCTTGAGGGCCTTTCTGCGCGATCGGAAATGACCCCCCTTGAGGAAAAGGAGGCGCAAGAATAAAGTGGGTAGAGAGAATGCCGGCCGGGGGCCCTAGTTTTATCCTCGCCGGCGGGGTCATGTGGGGCCGAGTTAGCATCAGCACTCGCGGGGGAACGCGCTCTGATCTGTTACACGGCCCGTTGCTTCGCTTTCCAGAGCAGGATTCAGGAGAGGTGCGGTGTGAGGTATGCGGGGTGACGGGTGGACGGGCGGTTGCTCTCTTCGCAAACTCCGTCCGTAACTTTTTGATAGACTGAAATGAATAAATGAACTAAAAAGTAGATATTACATTTTATTGCTTTTATTAATTTTTATTTTCTATAGCTGATAGCATATATATATATATATATATATATATATATATATATATATATATATATATATATATATATATATATATATATATATATATATATATATATATATATATATATATATATATATATATATATATATATATATATATAGCTCTTTTTTAGAGTTCTGTAGTTAGACAACAAGGAACCCTAATACACGTTCGTCCATGTACTCCGAGACCCTAGGTGCTACAAATCTGTAAAATGAAATCTAGTAAAACAATTTATTTTGGGCGTATCCCATACTAGTGATTTTGTTTACCCATCTATTTCATCGTTGAATAGGTCTTTTAAAAATATTGGCGGTGTGGAACAAGATTTTTTGATTCAGCGGTCCATTTGCGAAATAGTTCGGCGCTTTAAAGTGGTATTTTTCTGGAGTCATGTATTCCTCCCCCACCCCCCACCCCTCTTCACAAACGAAACCCCTGTTTAAGTAAATGTGAAAATTCATGATAGTAGTATACACATATAATGAAGTTGAAAGAAAAACCATCGCAGCTAAGTAGGCTTAACAAGTTAACGAGTAACGGTCAACCAACTATAAGTTGGTCGACTGTTACTCGTCGAAAAAATGCACTTTGACTAGCAAAATATTCATTGCTATTCCTTATAAAATTACCTAAAATTAGCTGCACTATAACATTGTTCATCATTTATCATAATTTCGGGCCTTTTACAAGTTCAATGCTGAACATAGGTCTCCCCCAAGTAAAGCCACAGAGCAAGGTCCTAAACTATCTGCATCCTTCAACTTCCTGCATGTCTTACCAGGTCGTCACTCCATCCAATGGAGGTCGCCCTACACTACGCCTACCGGTACGAAGCTGCCACTCGAGAACATTTTTTCTCCATCGGTTATCGGTTCTTCGAGTGACATGGCCGGCCCATTGCCACTTCAGCTTACTAATCTGTTGGGCTATGTTGGTCACTCTGGTTATACTGTGGATATCCTCATTTCTGAGTTTATTAAGCAGAGAAACCCCGAACATAGCCCTCTCCATAGCTCACTGAGCAACCTTGAACGGCCTCATATGGCCAGCAGTGAAGGACCACGTCTCAGATCCGTAAGTCATCACTGGCAACACGCACTGGTTGTACAATCCAGTTTACAAAGTTTGAGGTGTATCTGACGGGAAGATGTGTCGTAATTTCCAACGTACTCGTCAACAACTTCGAGCATGGTACTCCTAACAACTACCGGCATAGGTGTGACATGGACATTAAACATGATCTTTACTATGTCCATGTTCATCTTAAGACCTATCCGTTGGGAGACACCATTGAGGTCATTGAGCATAGTGCTAAGGTCCTCCAGTGATTCTGCCATAAGGATTATATCGTCGGCAAATTGAAGGTGAGTGATGTACTCGCCATTTATGTTAATACCGTATCCTTTCCAGTCCAGTAGCTTGAAAACGTCTTCCAACGCAGCGGTGAAGAGTTTTGGGGATATAACGTCACCCTGTTTACACCTTTCTGCAGATGGATAGGTTTCGAACTCTGGTTCTGTACTCAGATTGCCATCGTAGCCCTACTGTATAAACACCTCAGCACTTCGATATACCGACAGTCAACTTGGCACCGCTGAAGGGACTATAGCACCGCCCAAATTTCGACGGAATCAAAGGCTTTCTCATAGTCCACATACGCCAGGCAAAGTGGCAGATTGTACTCTTCGGTCTTCTGCACAATCTGCCGCAGGGTATGTGTGTGGTCTACGGTACTGAAGCCTTTTCGGAAACTGGCTTGTTTGGAAGGCTGGAAGTCGTCGAGTCTGCGTGAGAGACGATTCGTAATGACTCTCGAAAACACCACGTAGGCGCGGCTCAGAAGGGAAATTGTTCCGTAGTTCTTCAAGAGAGCGTTGGTGCCTTTCTTGAAGAACAAGACCATCGCACTTCTGCTCCACACCTCTGGAGTAGTGCCACCATGAAGAATGGAATTGAAGACCTTCTGAAGGACTTTAAGTACCGGTGGTCCACCCGCTTTCAGAAGCTCCGTTGTAATTCCATCCACTCTACCATCGGTACTGGAGAGCTATTCTAATCTCGCTCAGACTAACATCCGGGATATCTTCGGAATAGTGTTGGATAAGACTTGCTCTTGGATCGTTACTTACACTTGCGTGTGGCTCCAACAATGATGTGTACAGTTGAACATAGAACCTCTCAATCTCACTCAAAATCTCCGGTGTCCCGAAAACGGTGCTGGCACATTCAGTCTTAAGCTTTGACAGTAGGCTCTTTCTGACAGACAGGTCTCTAGCAAAGACTTTGAAATCCTGGTTCCGCTCGACCGCTTTTTCAATACGAGCTGTATTATAGTTGCGTAAGTCCCGCCACGTTTAGAGATCTGTCTGTTCAGTTAGCTGTATGCTGTCAAATCCGATGACGATTGCAGCCTCGAGATTAAGAGTGTGATCGGAGAGTTTTTGTGTTCTTCTGCGGCGAGTTTTGCAAAACTTAGCTCCGACCGCATGAACAATTTCCACGTGCTTGTCATTCATATCGTCCACTGTATTGCAGTCTTCTAGGCACTGAAAGCGGTTTTGTAACTCGAGCTGAAAGGTTTCGGGATTTTGGATTAGAGCAGGAGGGGACGGAGCGTCGACTTCATTAGACGAGACCTCTCCAACTTAAAGTTTAGGTTCAGTGTGTCTCTAGCCATTCGGTAATCGCTGCTAGTGTTCACCCTTGCGATCACAGACATCAATGAACAGTTGCCGTCTAGTCGTCATAATGAAGTTAATCTCATTTTTTGTCGAATCGTCGGGGCTCTACCAGGTCCACTTTCTGTGGGGCCGCTTCTGGAAGAAAGAGTTCATCATAAAGAGTCTCTCTTTCTCCATGAAGTCGGCCAGCTGCTGGCCCCTTGGGTTCCCTTGCCTATCATAAACTTCCCTACCTTCAGCTCACCGTTCTTTCTTGTGCCTAAGTTTGCGTTAATATCTCCCATTAACACCGTATAGTGAGTTTTGGAGAAATGCATGGCTCTAGAAACATCCTCATATATTTCCTCCACCTCCTCATAGGGATGTTCCGACGTTGTTGCGTAAACCTGTATGACCTTCAGCGAATACTGTTTGGTGATTCTAAGTATAAGGAACCCTCGTCGACATGTTCCGACGTTGTTGCGTAAACCTGTATGACCTTCAGCGAATACTGTTTGGTGATTCTAAGTATAAGGAACCCTCGTCGACACACTCCCAATCTTGACAACGTTATATACAAGAGACTTGTGGACGATAAATCCAACACCGCCTTGGTACAGATGGTCGCCCTTTCGGTGATAGAACCAATTGCCGGATTCGAGAATCACCGTGTCTTCTCCCTCTCTTCAGACCTCGGATATCCTATAGTATGCAAGCGCAACTTGTATACTTCTTCTTCCAGCTCCAAGATCTTCTCGTCAGTCCTCAGTGTGCGTGCGATATATTTTGCCAGGTCAAGACGTCGTAGGTGGTAACCGCACCTCTACCGGAGATTCTTAGCAACCCTGCCCCGCTGTTATCATGGTCGCCACCGTAGCCAGGAATAGCGCGGCTGCCGGGGATTGGGGGCCGTTTCTTTGTAACTGTCATGGGAGGTATATTGCCATAGTTGCCACGTTTGGCGAGCGAGGTGGCAACTGCAGCTTTTTTGTACAAATGCTGCTATCAGGAGGATGCTGCTGCCCATCTCCTGCTTGTTTTCCTCTGTCGCCTTTTATGACACCCACGGGAAGTTATGGGGTAGTGGATATTCTTAACCGCCATTACACGGTCACTTTATTATAACTTTGTTATGTTATGTAAACTGTAAAAAAAATTGAAGAAAACGACTTAAAACTTTAGTAGTAAACGGCGACGATATTACTACTATAGCTTTAAGTTTTCCTTTGCAGGGTAGGGAAAGAGGACTGATCCTGACATGGTACGTTTTCGCTTATTTAATAACTAGTAGTTATTGTAGATCTACAGTTTAGTTCATGATACTCTTGGTTTACACGGGCGACGCTCGGGATAGTTTAGGGCATTGGCGCTTTAAGGGTGGTTCGTTACAGTCATGTATGTCTTAAGGTTGTACTGCAGAGAACTAGTAGATAGATAGTGCATGAACATTTTAGAATGACCATTTTTGGAGTTGGCATATGAATGAGTTAATGCATGTCGTATTATATTCAAAATCTAAAAGTTTTCTAAATCTTTATTGAATACCACTCCCTATAAATCTACTTGGCATATAAGTTTTTCACTTACCATCATCCTATTTGGACCCATTATAGTCGTTATAGAGGCCAAACCGTGAACTCATTTAATATGCTCATAGTATAAAGAAGGTTCCTTTCTGTGTTCACGTATTGTGACAGACAACTACGGAAACCTATCTCCACATTGTGGGCCCTACAGGCACTTGGTCGGTTTTATTTTTAAATATCATGTTTCATTATATAACAACTGTATCTGTAGTCTTAGCAACTTATACCTGGATGAACTTATATCATTGTCACTTGGAACAAATTTAGAACAGTTTCCTTATAAAATATGCGCGAGTGATGTGCGAATGTGTTCCAAGTTCATAAAATGAGCCATAAAGATCACCTGAGCGTTGCTTTAATTGAAATTTTATTTGAATGGACTGTGACTGCCGGAGTTCTATATTTTACATCGAAAGTTATCTTAGGAACGTATAATTAATGTAGACCGTAAACTTGCTCCCTACGTTGAGCATGCTTAAATAAGGATTAAGATACTTCGGTGTGCAAACTGAGTTTTGATCCTGTGGGAAAATGTGTAATCTATTCCAGGAAATGGTTTTGTAATTGTTATGTAGCGAATAAGTAAAGCTATTAAATGCAAAGTGAAAAAGAACGTTTTTGTAACATATTTACAGTTATCGGTATATAGATAAAGTCTTATTTGCAATAGTTTGTATAGTGTAAATATGATAGACAATCTTTAGAAATACCTTAGTTGATTAGGATCAACAAAGGCGTAACTTTGCGGAAATCCACTAAGTTAAAGTTGGTTAGAATTGCTTCGCCCATAATATCTGCTCAATAAAATAAAATGATATGTGATCCCCCCTCCCTCAATTGCGTGGACTAATACCGTCACCACTAATCCTAGTACCACTACTCCTAACACCATTACTCACAACACCACTACTCACAACACCACTACTCCCAACACCACTACTCCCAACACTACTACTCCCAACACCACTATTCTTAACACCACTACACTGTGAAAGACAATACACAAGATATATCAAGATATAATACAAGATATAATAAGAATACACATGATAATACGACACGTGTTCGCATCTACACGAGGAATCGAAGTAATTCTTACCAACTTTAACACCTTAGTTGTGCAACACAAAACCGACCAATCAGAGCGCGGTATATAATAGAACAATCGGTCGTTGCGTTGCGTAAGACCGGAAAATATTGAAAATAAGTTTTGTGCTTTAAAAGATTTGTTGACGTCTTACGAGTATTTAATTAGATTAAGATTAATACTTTAAGAAAATAAAAACTTATTTAGCGTGGAATTCATCACTTCCCACATATAACTTAGTTACATAGGTGATACTCCCAAAATAGTGTAATATTTGGGATATTCTTATTTATAACTTTACAGACTTTTTACTGTTTAGTAAAGTATAGTTTAAACTTAATAAAAAATTAAATTACCTATCCAGTCATGTACGACATTATAGAATAAGTAGTTAGTGCCAGCGCCAAGTGGACCAGCCGCATCTGCTCCACACTCATAGGATTCAAATTGTGAATTCCTACATGCGCGGAGGAGGTTGCCGTGTAGTGGCGGTTAAGAATATCCACTACCCCATATCTTCCCGTGGGTGTCGTAAGAGGCGACAGAGGGAGACAGACAGGAGATGGGCAGCAGCATCTTCCTGATAACAACTGTGACGTAATAAAAAACTGCGGTTGCCAACCCGCTCGCCAAGCGTGGCAACTACGGCAAATACCCCCCAATGAACAAATACACAAAAAGACGGCCCCCAGTCCCCGGCGGCCCCGCTATTCCTGGCTACGGTGGCGACCATGGTAACGGCGGGGCAGGGGGTGCTAAGAATCTCCGGTGGAGGTTCGGTTGCCACCTACGACGACTCGACCTGGCAACATATAACGCACGCACCCTGAGGACTGACGAGAAGATACTGGAGCTGGAAGAAGAGGTAGACAAGTTGCGCTGGCATATTATTGGATTATCCGAGGTCTGAAGAGAGGGGGAGGACACGGCAATCCTCGAGTCCGGCAACTTGTTCTATCACCGGGAGGGCGACCATCTGTCCCAAGGAGGTGTCGGATTTATCGTCCACAAGTCTCTCGTCAACAACGTTGTAAAGATTGGGAGTGTGTCGACGAGGGTCGCGTACCTGATACTCAGAATCACCAAACGGTATTCGCTGAAGGTCATTCAGGTTTACGCACCAACCTCGGCACACCCCGATGAGGAGGTGGAGGAAATGTATGAGGATATTTCCAGAGCCATACATTCCTCCAAAACCCACTACACGGTGTTGATGGGAGACTTCAACGCAAAACTAGGCACAAGAGAAAGCGGTGAGCTGAAGGTAGGGAAATTTGGAGTAGGGCAACGGAACCGAAGGGGCCAGCAGCTGGCCGACTTTATGGAGAAAGAGGGACTCTTTATGATGAACTCTTTCTTCCAGAAGCGGACCCACAGGAAGTGGACCTGGTCGAGCCCCGACGGTTCGACAAAAAATGAGATTGACTTCATTATGACGACCAGACGCCAACTGTTCAGTGATGTCTCAGTGATCGCAAGGGTGAAAACTGGCAGCGATCACCGAATGGTTAGAGGCACACTGAACCTAAACGTTAAGTTGGAGAGGTCTCGTCTAATGAAGTCAACGCTCCGTCCCCCTCGTGCTCTAATCCAGAATCCCGAAACCTTTCAGCTCGAGTTACGTAACCGCTTCCAGTGCCTAGAAGATTGCAATGCAGTGGACGATATGAACGACAAGCTCGTGGAAACTGTCCATGCGGTCGGAGCTAAGTTCTGCAAGACCCGCCGCAGAAGAACACAAAAACTCTCCGATCACACTCTTAATCTCATGGCTGTTAGACGGGAGATGAGGCTGCAATCGTCAACAGATTTGACAGCATACAGGCAACCGAACAGACAGATCTCCAAATGCATGCGGCAAGACTTACGCAACTTTAATACTTCTCGTATTAAAGAAGCGATCGAGCGGAATCAGGGCTCCAAAGTCTTTGCCAGAGATCTGTCTGCCAGAAAGAGCCAACTGTCAAAGCTGAAGACTGAGTGTGGCAACATCGTTTCCGGGACACCTGAGATTTTGAGTGAGATTGAGAGGTTCTATGGGCAGCTGTACACATCATCGTTGGAGCCACACGCAAGTGTGAGTAACGATCCAAGAGCTAGTCTTATCCGACACTATTCCGATGATATCCCGGACGTCAGTCTAAGCGAGATTAGAATGGCTCTCCAGCACCTTAAAAACGGCAGGGCCCCAGGCGAGGATGGAATTACAGCGGAGCTTCTGAAAGCGGGTGGAACACCGGTACTTGTAGTCCTTCAGAAGCTCTTCAATTCCGTCCTCCATGGTGGCACTACTCCAGAGGCGTGGAGCAGAAGTGCGGTGGTCTTGTTCTTTAAGAAAGGCGACAACGCTCTCTTAAAGAACTACAGACCGATTTCCCTTCTGAGCCGCGTCTACGTGCTGTTTTCGAGAGTCGTTACGAACCGTCTCGCACGCAGACTTGACGACTTCCAGCCTCCCGAACAAGCCGGTTTCCGAAAAGGCTTCAGTACCATAGACCACATACATACCCTGCGGCAGATTGTACAGAAGACTGAAGAGTACAATCTGCCACTTTGCCTGGCGTATGTGGACTATGAGAAAGCCTTTGATTCCGTCGAAATTTGGGCGGTGCTACAGTCCCTTCAGCGGTGCCAAGTTGACTGTCGGTATATCGAAGTGCTGAAGTGTTTGTACAGTAGGGCTACGATGGCTATCCGAGTACAGAACCAGAGCTCGAAACCTATCCAACTGCAGAGAGGTGTAAGACAGGGTGACGTTATATCCCCGAAACTCTTCACCGCTGCATTGGAAGACGTTTTCAAGCTACTGGACTGGAAAGGATACGGTATTGACATCAATGGCGAGTACATCACTCACCTTCGATTTGCCGACGATATAGTCCTTATGGCAGAATCGCTGGAGGACTTAAGCACTATGCTCAATGACCTCAATAGTGCCTCCCAACGGATAGGTCTTAAGATGAACATGGACAAAACAAAGATCATGTTCAATGTCCATGTCACACCTATGCCGGTAGTTGTTGGGAGCACTATGCTCGAAGTTGTTGACGAGTACGTTTACCTGGGACAAATAGTCCGACTAGGTAAGTCCAACTTCGACCGAGAGGTCAATCGACGGATTCAACTCGGCTGGGCAGCGTTCGGGAAATTACGACATATCTTTTCGTCAGGTATACCTCAATCTCTAAAAACTAGATTGTACAACCAGTGCGTGTTGCCAGTGATGACTTATGGATCTGAGACGTGGTCCTTCACTGCTGGCCGTATGAGGACGCTTAAGGTCGCTCAGCGAGCTATGGAGAGGGCTATGCTCGGAGTTTCTCTGCGTGATAGACTCAGAAATGAGGATATCCGCAGTAAAACCAGAGTGACCGACATAACCCAACGGATTAGTAAGCTGAAGTGGCAATGGGCCGGCCATATAGCTCGAAGAACCGATAACCGATGGGGAAGAAAGGTTCTCGAGTGGCAGCCTCGTACCGGTAGGCGTAGTGTAGGGCGACCCCCCACTAGATGGAGTGACGACCTGGTAAGACATGCAGGAAGTCGATGGATGCAGGTGGCTCAGGACCGTGCTTTGTGGCATTACTTGGGGGAGGCCTATGTTCAGCAGTGGACTTGTGAAAGGCTGTAATGATGATGATGATGATGATGATGATGACATGCGCGGAGCCAGCTACGGCATTGAAGCTGAGCTTCTTCACCCCCGTTGCCAGCTTTATGGACTTCCAGGGCTGATCTTTGGGGTACTCTTCCTAAGACCGACTGCGTTTTATCACCTTCGGAACTAGGGGAGGTTTGAGCTATCAGCTTTCGGTACCTCTTCCTTGCTGCCCCACTAAGCTTATAAGGCCGAGCGAACTTTTTCTTTTCCCCTCCCTGGTTCGTTTTCGATTGTGGTTCGGCTGCAGACGTGTCCTCCACTCACAGCTCGTCCCAGGTTGGGGCGTAGTGTTGCAGTATATTGATGAGGCTAAAAGAACCTCTTACAAACCTACAGATATTTTCGTTAGAGGAGAATTTTCATTAATCTTTTCAAAATGTCAATTTTCGTCCATTTTGATCCCACGATTAGCTAGAGAAATATTCGGTCACCCCCGTCAGAGCCCCGCATCCCGAGGGAAGGGCTAAAATATTACCGTAGATACTAGATAGTATCGGGTAGGTACCGTTTGCAACTGGAATCCCTCCATCCACGCATCCACCCGCACTGTACGCTTGACAACTTGGATTGAGTTATGTTGGGAAAAAGGGTGTAGGATAAAAGAAAGAAGAAGAGTACCGTCTGAGTGTTTCTGTTCTGTCTATTTTCTATTGAACTAGACCAAATAATAGGTAACAACCACGTGAAGGAAGAACTCCTCAGACTTACCCTTGGTATCAATACGACCTGCGCTCTCCTCAGAGCCATTCGCCAGACTGCTCGCCTGACAGGAGAGTAGAATAGGTGTTAATCTAGTCCTACTGATAATATAAATAAGCTAGGAGTAGACTAACCTCCACCCTTTCATTTGGATGGGCTTTTATTTATCTGTGTATTATTTATTTATATATGTTAGTGTATTATATATTTGTGGATATTTATCATTTCCTTTTATATAATTATTCAGCCCATCCAGATGAGAATACTCTATGAATACCCCGAAATAATAATACAAGACACTAACATCCATTTTGAGCGCGAAAATCACTCATCACCTGGACTCAAATCGGACGATGTCGCGCGCTCATAATGTATGTCGGGGCGGTGGTCGTGAAACCAAGGAACCACTTCTCATTGACGCGGTCATTGGCAAAGTAGTGAAACGCAACTGTCGGAACTTCGTCAATCAGTTTACGGGGCAGTGGAGTACGGTACTTTGTCATCTAGGCGAGCTGATGATGAAAGTGAAAAGTCGCACAAGGATAAGAAGAGGTATATTTCAGGGCGATGGTCTGAGTCCAATCTGATTCTGCCTCTCTCTGAACCTTCTCAGTACTTTACAGGAGGACTCTGGGAGAGGATTTCAGCTTCGGAAAGAATTGTACCTTGACCCAACTTTTTTATATGGCTGACCTCAAGATATTTGCCTCCTGTTTGGTTTGGATATAGAAAAGGTGGGTCACATTTGTACCTCCTTTCCGAAACCGAAATCCTCTCCCGGAGCCCTCCAGTAAGGTACTGAGAGGATTCAGAGAGACGCAGAACCAGATTGGACTCAGACAATCGCCCTGGAAGACACCCTTCTTGTCCTTACGTGGTTCTCCGCAGCCGTAATCCGCTCACCAATATGATAAAAGAGCTCGTACTCCACTGCCCCATACACTGCTTGACGAAGTCACTAACCGTAACATTAACACAGTAAATCTTGTACAGCTCGAGGACCCTCTTTTGCCATATATGTGGCACCGAGTCGAATGCCTTTCTGTCTAGAAGAATCTATCCAGGCGAAGGAGAAGTTCCGACGGTGGCATTTCACCACTTTGCCAATTACTGCGTCAATGAGGCGTGGTTCCTTGGTTTCACGACCACCACCTTGACATCCATTTTGAGCGCGCGACATCACCTGATTTTGGCACCAGGTGGCGAGTATTTCTCGCTCTCAAAATGGATGTCAGTGTCTTATATATGGTGGATAGACACGTGATAGGGCGGTTTTTGCTCGGATCTATGGTGTCCTGATCCTTAGGAACCAAGTGAGTGATCCCAGTAGTGAAGAAGCTCGATAGCGACTTCTGGTCGGGAGTCTCTTGAAACTGTCGGGCGAGCACAGCGTGACACATTACGAATCCCTTCAGCCAGTAATGATGCAGGCTTTCGAGCCCCGGATTTTTCCAGTTCGGGGTCCTACGAACCACCTCAGACACGTCTTCTGGCGTTATGGTGACGGGTTCCATAGGCGTAACACACGCACTCTGGCTCGCCACAACTTCCATCCAGGGGCCCTAGCTGTGATTTACGGGCTCTGACCACAGGCCACGCCAGAATGCGGCAGTGTCGGCCTGATCCGTTCCTAGGTCCGCTTCACATACCTCTGGTCGCTCTATTGATTTATAGAGCCTTTTTTAATCACTTTGAAAAAGACGATTCTGGTTGAACCGCCTTGACCTCTCAGTAAATCGTCGAATCCGGTTCCTCAAAGCAGCGATTTTTCGCTTCAGGTCATCTATGCGCTTCGTTAGTTTCTGCGTGATGTTCGGCTGGGACAAACTGATATCCACTAGCACGTCAGTGGAAAGTATAGTAGCCAAACAAAATATGCCGTCGTCCATCCGGCATAGTGTACTATCCAAAACGACACGTTTTAAATATTGCCGTCTAGTTTAAAAATGCCGAAATAAATGAACGTTGTGCTTGACAAAAATGATTATCTATGCAATTACTTCACTAGAAATGACAGAAGAGGGCAATGTTTAGTATTTGAGTGCATAGAGTTAAAAATAGCAACTTCAGTCGACTTGTTACGAAGGTGTTTCGGTGCACCAGCGATTATGGCGTAAGTATTTCGTATTTTTTTTTAATTTAATTGTTAAGTAGATTATTGTACATCAAAATGAACTTAAGAATTTGTACTTTGTGATAATACTTGTTTCGGAAATCGTATTTGCACACTTTTACTGTATTTGAAATGTTTATGTTTTTGTATTTTTGGGTTATTTACCTTTTGTAATATATTTTTTTTGTTCTAATTATTTCAAAAGTCAAGAATTTATTCCTCGAAACTAATGCAACAAATTTCGAAATTTTTGTTTATCCTATAAAATTTACTTTGTTTAATACGATTTTTTTCTTCGGGGACGTCGATTTAGCAAATAGTTTTTTTTTTTAATTTTATCGTTTTAAGCCAAAATTATAAATCGTTAAAATACTTTATTACTTATTCGTATTTCATTCAACCTTATAGTGTTTACAAAGCCTTAGACGGACGGCCATCTTCTTCAATTCGAACGACGCGCTACGGCTCGGCAATTGTCATGAGGCCGCCGCAAAATTGCAAGGAGAATGTATTTTGATTTGATTTGTTTGGCTACTTAGAAATATTCAAATATCAAGATATTAGCATCATATTAAAGGAAAATGAATAGTTTTTCTTTTTAGTGTTGTGTTGGTAAAAAATGCTTTATTTTGTGCTTACGAAACAAGTTTATGGAAGCTTTATTATTTTCCACTTAGGAATTGACATTAAACCTTCTTTTAAGCATAATAGATTATCACTTTCGATTTTTCAAATAGATAAGTTCAATCTATAAGCGTCTAGCTATTTTTCAATATTTTTATCTTTGCTGTAGCTATTAGATTTTAGCTGTAACACAACCCTCAGTCTATTACAGAATAGTCGGTGTTCAAACTTTCGCACAGAATATAGTACAGTAAAAGTAGAATTTAACTTTGCACTAAATTTCTAATTTTTAAACTGAAAATTATGGACATTAGAAAAAAAAGTTTGAAACAAAAGTTGTAGGAAATAAACTGATCTTTAAAAATAAACTTCCTACTGCACAGCTTGTCTTTCAGGGGGACTTTAACGCCTGTCCCCAAGACTGGCTGTTCCCCTGCCAGAAGACTGATCTTGGTGGCAGAGAAGGGTGGAATTTTGCCTTGAAGCTAAGTCTTTCCCAGCTGGTAAAGGAAGCGAATCGGGTACCCCCGATGTAGATCGTCACACAGTCAATTGCTTGGACTTTCTGCTGACTTCCGAAGTAGATAGGTATGACATATATCCCCTTTGGGTACATCCGACCACTGTCTGGTGAAATCTGTATAGTCATATTCTCCACCTGATAAAGAGTCCGACGAAGGAAGGTAAGGTATTCGACGAATATGGCAGTATAAGTCAGCTGAGCATTCTATCCCTGGCGGTAGGTCTATTTGTCTTCTGCGGATCCGTCAAGTTGCGCGGATACGATAAACAATGAGTTGCTTCAAGTTATGGAGCACTTCATCTCCTTTTCTGATTCTCATACCGGTATTAGCTATTATTCGATTCAAACTTAATGGCGGTTCGGAAGTTAGCTGCGAGTGCAGGTGCGCGCAGGTACAGTCAAGTTGACAAAAATTTAGGCTCAATTTAATTATTTTAATAACTGAAAGTTTTGTGTTTTAAGTTTTGTACATATAGTATATAAATGTCAGTTAACAAGTATGAGGAGGGTTCAAGGAAGAAAAATACAGATGAATTAAGAACCTCATCCTTTTTTGAAGTCGGTTAAAAATAAAACAGATTTTATAAATAATATATAAAATTTTTATTTTCATTTTAAGTTAAGGGCTGTATCCCTTCCATAAAAACGTCTTTGCTTGTGGAAGGAGCTTCCATGGAAACATCACTTCCTTCGTCTTCGCTGGAATCTGATTCCTCCTCAGACTCGGCATCTGATTCATCGTCGCTGACATGGATTATAAATTCGTCCGTCAATCTATCAACGACAACGTCACTTTTTTTGTACTCTTCCTCTATCTTGATCACTTTTCGGCACAATGCCCCCCATTCATTTTCCCCCATTTCATTAACTTTTTGCTGGACCAACTCCATGACTGAATTTACGTTCCAGTTAACGTTTTTTTTTTGCGACGTATTGTTTTATTGCTGCCCATGCCATCTCGATGGGGTTTAAATCGGGGTGGTAAGGGGGGAGGCGTAAAACTAAGTGGTTATTCTCTTTCAATATTTTATCGATGTTAAATTTTTTGAAGCGTTCTTTATTCTTCGCAATTAACTTGTATAGTTGTGGCTTCAGCATTGTTTCCTCAAATTCAATATTTTTTTCACGAAGCCATGATTGCATGTCTGCTTTTCTTGAGTTTGAGGTAGGTGCAGGATCTTCTTGTTTGTTGTGATAAGAAGCATTATCTACAACAACGACTGAATTTGCTGGCAAATTTGGAACGAGTTGATTCTTGATCCATTTTTCATAATTTTCATAATTCATGTTATCATGATAGTCGCCGGTTTTTGTACCCGCCTTAAACATTAAAAGTGCGTTGGGTACAAAACCGGCTTCAGAACCCGCGTGCACTATTACAACTCTTTGACCCTTCGAAATTTTCTTTTTAACTCCCATTTGTGACCCATCTCCCCAAGCCTTTGACATGCTGTGGGAAGAATCGACATAAGACTCGTCGGTATATATAATGGGTCTGCCTTCCGAGCGATATTTTATAATACTATGCAGATATTCAATGCGCTGTAAACGAATATTAGACTGCTCTATTAATACTTTTCTCTCATTTTGGGTGTTCTTCCATTGAAACCCTAATTGTTTCAATATTCGGCCTAAGCTGGTTACAGAACCGTTGAAATTTATGTCGTGTTTTAATTTTCTTTGTAATTGTTTAAGTGTTGGCAACTCTTTTTCAGTCACGTGAAAGTTGTGCACGCACCTTTTGATGACACCTTGGTCGAAGCTGTCAATATTCGTCACTCTCTTGACTCCCTTCCTTTTTTTGCCAGGAGTACGAAAGACGGCTAGCATCTCCGACTCATTTGCTGTTGCTGCTATTCTTTGTACAGTCCTTAGTAAGACGCCTGTAGCTGCTGCGGCTCGTTTTTGAACGAGCTTCAGAGGAATTTGGACGCCGTCTTCACTCTCCTTTTTCATAAATTGCACGACATTATACACCATTTTTCTGGCTTGCCTGCGTAAAACGTTGTATCGTCCGCGAGGCATATTTAAACAAAATAATAAAAGTACTTTCCCACAACCAACAACAGTCTAAAACTTAATGTGTGTAACACACAGTTGAAAACAAAACAGTCAATAACAATAAAAACTTAACGGAACAAAAACAAACAAAAAAATGTAACAAAGCAATTAACAAACAGTAACAAATTATGGGCTCAACTGTACGTAAGCAGGAGTATACGTAACTCAAACACTAAAAGCGTAAAAGCAAATGCGTCGCGTGAGTGCGTATGAGACAGAGGGCGCGCGACAGCGCGCGCGGGGATGTGCCCCGCCACCACGTCCCTCTACATCCCGCTGATACCCAAAAATTGTGTTCTGCGCATCGGAACGTACGATGTTCCGAGCCGCCATTAAGTTTGAACAAATGTGTACCTTGGGCCATTTTTTTAAATTACTGCAAAGTAAAATTTTAATTACAACTTTTATAGCTCACTGAGCGACATTTAGCGGCCACCGGTAGTGATGAAAGAAGTCTTAACTACTTTTAGCTTATGAATAGCATGAGTCAACATTAACACATTTTTTCCGAAAGATTTTGAGATTGAGTACAAGAAGAATGTCGTCCTGTATCGGTCCTAAATCACCTGCATCAGTAGATTCCTCGTATATTTAGGCCATTATTCTATCAAGTCACAGTCATGCTTTATTTATTTATTTTTCTTAAATTTGTTAGGAAGGTAGTTGTTTGGTTAATTGGGTCCTAAAAAACGAGGTTTGTATCGTGGAGGAGTTAATTATACAAGCGTAAATCCAGGTCAAGAATTAGTTATTTCGAGCCCGCAGTATACCCTACGGTACGCTTCCACATATTATATCTTTATTCCGTATATATTAATTATATATATATATATTAATTTTCTAAGCCCATTTATATATATATATATAGTACCCGGTTGACCGAGCTTTGCTCGATATTTTTCGCTCGATTTTTTTAATTCGTGTGTTTTGGAAATTATATTTAGATACAAATTACATACTGATGAATTATAAATAATATTTTTTGATCTTAGCGACATAACAGAAAAAACTGAACTGGTTATTTGAATAAAAAATCATGAGTGCAATTATTTTTATTTAAATTTTCGTGTTTTTAAAAAATACTAAAAAAAGGGCTCGAAAAAAATATATTTTCTCAAAAAAGAAAGAAACTTGAAAAAAAAAAAAAAAAGTCGGTCGGTCGGTCTGGGCTCGAACCGGGGTTTTACGATTTTGTGACCGCCCATTATACCAATAAGCTATTTATAATCATTACCAAACTGTCAAAATTTACCTTCTTATTCTAACTATATTGTAGCAGTTTTTAATTGCCTAAAAACACGGACAAAAAGACATTTTCTAAAAATAAATCTTAGCTAGATCGATTTATTATCCCCGAAACTCCCTGGACACTAAATTTTATGAAAATCGTTGGAGCCGTTTCCGAGATCCCGATTATATATATATATATATATATATATATATATATATATATATATATATATATATATATATATACATATATACAAGAATTGCTCGTTTAATAGTATAGGATATATATATATATATATCAAAAAATGGCGATTTATATGCAAAACTAATCATTTATAGATAACAGATAATTGAATTGCTACAATACAGTACAGGCTGCACTAAAAGTATCGGGAATGGAATATTTCTACTGTTCCTGTCATATTAAAATCCTTTTAATTAAAAACTCCTTGGTTTTAAAAATCGAATACCATTTATTTATTTTAAAATATATTCTCGGTCTTGTCACAAGGTTTTGTCAAACTTGTTTAGTCATTGAGAAAATGGATTTGACTCGAGAAAATTCAAGAGCAATGATTTATTATGACTTTCGAAGTAGTTTAACACAAAAACAGTGTGTTGACCGGATGATTTCTGCATTTGGTGATGAAGGCCCATCCAAAACCACAATTTATCGCTAGTTTGTTGAACTTTAACGTGGACGTGTCAAGCTCAGTGATGATCCCCGTCAAGGCCGTCCAAAAACTGCAGTCACCCAAGAAAACGTTGATGCTGTGCGTAAGCCGATTGAGGAAGATCGACATGTGACATACCGCGAAATTCAGGCAACTTTAGACATTAGCATGAGTCAAATACAAATAGTCTTGCATGAACAATTAGGTGTAAAAAAAGTTGTTTTTCCCTATGGATACCGCATTCGCTCTGTTAAGAGCAAAAAGCGGCTCGCTTTACTTGGTGCGTCAGAACTCTCGAAAGATTCTACTCAGGATCCTCAAATGCTGTATACAACATCGTATTAGGTGGCGAATCCTGGATATACGCGTACGAACCCGAAACAAAAAACCAGTCATGAGTTTGGGTGTTCGAAAATGTGTTAACCCAACAAAAATTGTTCGTTCACGGAGTGTTGCAAAAAAATGGTGGCCACGTTTGTCTCCCAAACCGGCCATGTTACGATCATTTCTCTTGAGAGACAAAGAACGGTTAATGCAGAATGGTATGCTAGCAGGTCATTTCTGAACTCCGTAAAGAGAACTGCAACCGCCGCATCATCCTCCATCACGACAATGCGAGTTCTCACACCGCACACAGAACAAAAGAGTTTTAGAGCAAGAAAACATAGAATTATTAGACGATCCGCCGTACAGCCCCGACCTAAGCCCTAATGATTTCTATACTTTCCCTAAAATAAAGAATAAATTGCGTGGACAGAGATCCTGTGATGAATCAATGAATGAAATCAATCAATCAAATCAATGACTGAAGAAGCTGTGGACACCTACAAAACGGCCATTTTGGAGACCCCAACGTCCGAATGGAATGTTTGCTTCAATGATTGGTTCCATCGTATGGAAAAATGTGTTAAATTTCGCGGAAAATACTTCGAAAAGCAATAAAGACATTTTTAAATAGTAATGTTGGGTCACTTCTTTGATTCCCGAAATTTTCAGTGCCGCCTTAGGAATTTGCACAGAAGCAATGCAAGCATACTCTACAATACATCATACAACTCTATCCACAATAGAAATTCTATTGAGATGTGGAAGATATTTGATCTGTTGGTGTGGGCAGGTCTCTGATCTTAGAATACAAAAACGTTAAAGTAAATGATCTAAACAAACATTTTGCTACTCCTCTACTTATTTACTACTCCTCTACTTATTTAAATTAAAAGAATAAGTATTTAACAAAATTGAAGCAATCCCTAGTTCAATAGACGACCACAATCAGAAAGTCGATATCGTATTTCAAAGGATTTAAGTTCCGATTACGTTTTAACACTGTACCTCTATATATACATACTTACGTAGGCGGTCCCATAATGAATTGGCCTAACTATGAACCAATGAAGGAAATGAAACGAAACCAATTTTATTTTTCAATATAATCACCATGAATACTAACACATTTCTGACATCTGTGAATCAACATCTCTAAACCTTTATAAAAATAATCACATTTTTTATCTTCAAAATGACTGAAGACGGCCGCCTGCAACTCTTCATCGCTTGAAAATTTTCTTCCTCTTAAGTCCCGCTTTAAATTTGGAAATAAATAATAGTCGGACGGGGCCATGTCTGGACTGTAAGGTAGATGTCGAGCTTTTGTGAACCCGCATTGACGATCTGCATCCTTCGAAACACCAGCGGTATGAACAGGGGCGTTGTCATGGAGCAACAGGACACCTTTAGACAGCTTGCCTACTACGTACTATTTAATGCAACACAACATGTAGCGACATGTCGCGTTGAACTATATCAGGCCAGTTCATTATGGGACCGCCTGGTATATATATAGAGGTCAGTGCGCTGTAACCACAACTGGTTCGTAATTAAAATTGGCTAAAGGCTCTATATCTTTTTTCTGTCATATTTTTTACCTTTCTACGAAATTAGAAAAAAAAAGTAAATGTAGAAACAGTTAATGTTAAAGCCTATATACGTTCTACAGCTGAGCAGAGGCCTCTCATTTCTGAGAGGGTTTTAGTGCAAGTAAATGGCCGACGCGCTGTCTCAATTCGTGTTGGCGAACTTCACATGTCTACGAAATATTAAAATTTTCTTATTTCTTAAGCATGCAGGTTAATCTCACGATGTTTTCCTTCACTGCTGATCACGTGGTAAATCACCACTCAAAATTACAATTACAGTTGCTTGGAGTCGGTCCATGTATCGTTGACGACGAAAACAAGGGTATGATGATCTGAGTGTTTACCTTTTTTCTAAAATCTTTCTAAGATCTCTAGATCGGACATTGTTGTCCGAATGTTGTCCTCCTTGGCTTCTGGATAACGCCTAAAGTGTATGGAAAGTCACTGGGGAGTTCAACCCCATAAGATGCATAAAAAGATCGCATCCCATCTCAATCCGCCAATCTAAATTGTCAGACTCAGCGGCGACCTGCAGAATTCAACCCGTAACCCGCAATGGAAGCATGAGTTAGTTATACCGTTAGTTATTGGTACCGTTCTCCGTATGAGACAATTGTCAAAGAACCGAAAGGGATATCGATGGAGACCTGATATCCATCCGTTGATTGCTCAACAGATTATTCAAAAGGAAAGTTATATAATCTGGAATATCTGGAATCCGCGTAAACGAAGCATATTAATGGTTCGGTTGGTGATAAAGTCAGAAACCTAAAGAAGGATCTGTAGACGCAGATGGTCGTCGTTATCATAGAAAGGATGACTAATATTAACTTTGAATGAATGATTGAATATACTTTTATTGTACACCACAAACAAATAGACATACAACAGATAACAAAACAAAAGCAGATTATAATATTATGTAAGTACAATTTGGCGGCCTTATCGCTATATAGCGATCTCTTCCAGGCAACCAAAGGTGTAAAGGATTAGAACAATGAAAACTAGGTAGGTGGTGCAATATAAATATACAAAATATAATATCAATACATGCGATATATAGACGATACATGCAATAAAATAACTAATACATGAAATTATATAAATTGCTGAAATATAATTAAAAAAAATAAAGTAAAACGTTAAATATACACATATACATACGTGTATATAAATATATAGACAAACTTACACATTTACGCAAATGTATATATATATATATATATATATATATATATATATATATATATATATATATATATATATATATATATATATATATATATAGAGCGAACGCTATAAAATAGTAAAGGCTAACAACTGGTGCTTAAATCGCTTGAGTACCAAGCATCGTGTTTCCAATTGTAATTCTAGTTCAGTGTGTAATAAGTGCAAGTGCCATAGCGGACATCACATTGTGATTGCATGAAAATAGTGTCGCATTATAGTGTCGCACGTGTTGTTGTTGCATGAAATTAGTGCCGCATACGCAATGAACAAACCTGTGAGCGACGCTTCGTCTAACGAAATCAACGCGAACGCTTTATCTTCAATGGAGTCTAATCTTGTAGACGCCTCTCGATTCCTAACGCCACATGTATGATCGAACGACGTTATTTTGGGCTCGCTTTCGAGCGTTATAGAAATTGCCCGCGGTCTTACCACTGTTCTTATTGGTACCGTGCGTGTAATAATTAGGGGTTCGCTTGGAAACAAACTTAGCGTTCGTACACAATTAAATAATGCGTTGTAAAGTAATTTTATACAACGGTTTTATATAGCGATGCTATCAACGTTTGGGATTATTTGAAAATAGGACGCCTTCATGTTCCGATGCGATGAGAATTGGATTCTTCAATAAAACGGTCCAAGGTTCGATAAATTTAAAATTTTATTCGTGTTTAGATTGCAGTTCGTGTTTAGTTTTAATATAAATTCATTAGTAGTAGACAAAGTAACCGAGCGTCTGCCAACCGTTTCGGTCGACACATCCGCAATGACCAATTTCAATAACTTGGCTTTAGCAGACGACACTTCCGTCCCTGAAGACATTGATATGGTCATTGGGGCATCTATTTTCCCTCACCTTGTGTTACATAACAAGGTTAAGGGTAATTCTTCGTATATCGCACCTTACGCATTGAAAACTGTTTTAGGTTATATTATTGTTGGTTCCGGTCCTACTGTTTTTAATATTTCGGAAACTTCTTATGGTTACACCGCTATTGAACTTCCCGAATTATTAAACTATGTAGGAGCAAAACATATATTATCAGAGTTACACGGCTTTTAACTTCTAGATACTTTTATTATAATTCTGTATTCGCTCACGTTTTAGCTGAAAACCACATCGAGAGGTCGCTAAACGTTCCCGCCGTAAGTCATTTTGGAGGAAATTGGGAGAATAAAATTAAAAGTCTAAAGAGTCATCTTTGTCGCGTGATCGGAGATGAAATTTTGTCTTTTTAAGAATTAAGCACTTTACGCTTACAGATAGAGTGCGTTATGAATAACCGTCTTTTATGCCGTATGTTTTCCAATGAGCCCTCAGAGCCACTAGCTTTAACTTCAACACATTTTTAAAAAATCTTACGCCATTGAAGTACCTACCCGCTACAGAAATAGACGATAATAAACTCCATGTTATTGTTACGAGCTTGAGGTTCGTGACAATAAAAGTTGCCGATAGAATTACCTAAATTAACACTTTAATTCACTTTACACTAATTAAAGTTAAAAAACACTAATAATTAATCACACTGATTCACTTTATTCCGCTCCGAAGCTTCGCTTGTCTCGCCGAATTCAATACTTCCCCGATCACATCTTGCAGCGCCTATAAATATAAATTAGCACCGAAATATCCAGAATATTCAAGTAAACACGCACAAGGAACCGAGAGTTCGAGTTTCAACTTCAAGAAGTTTAGTTCTTCGGTTCGAGACTAGATGGCGCTAGTGCCGTCGACTTGGGCGCGTAACACTGCCCTCTCCTAAGACATGCTCGTCCCGAGCATTATCGGCCCCATAATAACGCGCTAGGCGATCCACATGGACGATCTTAGGAGTCCCTCTTGCGCCTTTCTGTATCCGGTAGGTTACATCGTTGATCCTGGTCACAATCCGGTACGGGCCGTCCCAATTAGCTTGAAGCTTAGGAGATTTCCCTTTGCTGCGGACTGGATTGTGCAACCACACTAGTGAACCTTCGTCGAACCCTTTGTTGTTCATTTTGCGGTCGTACCGGGTTTTCATCTTTTCAGACATTTGCTGGCCCGATTGTCTGACGTGCTCATAAACGTCTTTCTTTTTGTTCCGCAAGTCATTTGCATAATCGGTTATGCTGCGTGGAGCATCAGGTGGTATCCCGGTGATCAGGTCTGCAGGTAGCCGTAATTCTCTTCCAAAGTTTGCGAAAGCTGGTGTCACTGCTGTGCTTTCGTGAACAGCGCTTCGATATGACAACAAAAATGGTTATATGTGCTTGTCCCAATCTCGTTGCCGATTGTCTACAACTTTTGCTAGGTACCTCTCCAATGTCTGATTAAATCGTTCTACCATTCCATCAGATTGCGGGTGATAAGAAGTCGTTCTTGTTTTATGAGTACCCATAACTCGGCAAGTTTCCTGGAATATTTGAGACTCAAAATTCCTTCCTTGATCGCTGTGAATCTCTAAAGGTACTCCAAAACGACAGAAGACTTCATGAACTAGTTTATCTGCAACTGTTGAAGCTTCTTGATTTGGAATGGCAAAGACTTCTGGCCACTTAGTGAAGTAATCCATCACAACGATGAAATACTTGTTACCGCTTTCACTCTCCGGAAACGGCACCGCCACGTCAATGGCTATTCTCTCCCATGGTGCACCAACATTGTACAACTTCAATGCACCTCTAATACGAGTCTGAGGTCCCTTTACTGCCGCACAACTTGTACATTTGCGACACCATTCCTCGATATCGTTTCGACAGTGGACCCAGTAAAACCGTTCTCGTATCTTCAGTAGAGTTCGTTTAACTCCCAGATGGCCTCCTGAATAATCATTATCGTACAGCTGTAGAACATCCGGTACTTTAGCCTTAGGGACAACCATTTGCAAATGACAGCTGTCTCCCCGAACATTTTCCCATTTACGGCACAGAACTCCTTCCTGAAGCAGCAAGCTGTCCCACTGGGCCCAATAGCTTTTAGTGGTCGAACTCATCGCTGAGACGTCGCTCCACTTGGGCTTGTGAGCACTGGCCTTCATCCATTCCAGAATCGGCTTGATGTCCAGATCTTCCTGCTGTGCACGTTGTAAGCTGTCCTTCCACTCGTTGCTGAGGTGGTCTGCCCTCAGATCTGCTCAGGTGATCTGAGCATCCTCACGGATACCACTTCCTTACTCTCTTGCCTAGTACAATGTTTGCAATCTTCAGGACAAGGTCTTCTTGACAATGCATCTGCATTGCCATGAGATTTCCCGCTGCGGTGTTCGATCTCAAAGCCGTATTCCTGCAGTAGTTCAATCCACCTCGCAACTTGTCCTTCTGGATTTTTAAACTGCAATAGCCATTTGAGTGCAGCATGGTCAGTTCGTAATTGAAATTTTCGCCCCAGAAAATATTTGCTAAAATGCTGCAACGACTTTACCACAGCTAGCAATTCGCGTCTTGTGACACAATAGTTCCTTTCCGGTTTTGACAACGACTTGCTGAAGTACGCTATCACGACCTTTTGGTCACCATTCCGTTGAGACAACACACCGCCAAGTCCTATATCACTTGCGTCTGTGTCAACTATAAATTCTTTGCTTGTATCAGGGTATCCCAAAATAGGTGTTTTGCACAGACGGTCCTCGAGCTCCTGGAATGCGATATTGCAACTTTCATCCCAGCTGAAATGTCGCTTCTCCTTGGTTAGCTTATGCAGAGGTTTGGCTATATCTGCAAAGTTCTTCACAAATCGCCGGTAATAGGAGCACAAACCCAAAAATGCTCTAACCTGCGTCTTGTCTTTTGGAACTGGCCAATCCCTTACAGATGCGATTTTCTCTGGATCCGTGCGGATACCTTCTTCCGACACTACATACCCCAAAAAGTTGACTTGCCGTTTGAATGGTGAACATTTCTTCGGACTCAACTTGAGGTTGGCACTCTGAATCTTCATGAGCACGCGTCCTAGGTTTTGAAGGTGTTCCTTAAACGTACGGCCCACGATGATGATGTCATCCAAGTAGACCAGACAGGCATCGCCAATTAGCCCAGTAAGTACAAGCTCCATCAGCCTTTCAAACGTTGCTGGAGCATTGCACAACCCAAACCGCATCACTTTGAATTGCCACGGACCCTTTCCCGTCGAGAACGCAGTTTTCTCCTCGTCCTTAGGGTCAATTTCAACTTGCCAGTAGCCACTTTTTAGATCCAGCGTGCTAAATCATTTTACTCCTGTAAGCATGTCCAGCGTGTCATCAATTCTTGGCAAGGGATAGCTGTCCTTCTTCGTAACGTCGTTCAGACGGCGGTAGTCAACAAAAAACCGCATGCTGCCATCCTTCTTCTTCACCAGCACCACTGGTGAACACCATGGACTAGAGGAAGGTTCAATAACACCATCCTTCACCATTCCTTCGATCATGGTTTCCACTTCCTTTTCACGTGCTACCGGCAATCTTCTTGGCCGCTGACGGATAGGCAATTCTTCTCCTGTGTTTATTTTGTATTGAACTAAGCCAGTCTTTCCTATGTCAGCATCGTTTGACGTGAATACATCGGCGTACTTGAGTAAAAACTTCTTCGCCATGACCAATTCGTTCGGGGAGAGAACACTGCGACAGTCTTCCAAAAGTGTGGTCACTCTTGTTTCTGAATCCTTGCTGGGGGTCCCCACTCGATATATATTGGCACCGACGTAACCAATCCACTTCCTCACAAGTTCCAACCAGTGTAACTTTTTCTATAATCTGTTCCCGGTCACAAAGGTTCAGCACACGCACTCCTGAGATGTCAGTGGTTCTGATCAAGGTTCGAGCTACTTTCCATGGAAGGTCATTGTTAACCCTTTCCACAAGTACACAACGGTGAGCTTGCCCAGCGTTTCGGGGAAGACTAACCGGAACAATCCTTTCCGATCTCGGCGGAAGAACAATCTTCTTAATGCTGTACACGTTCCCTGGTAACGCACCTTCCATAAAAAGTTCCTCCTGTCCACATTTCAAAACACCTTGCTTAACGTCGATGTCACAACAATTATTCCTCATAAAGTCTAGGCCTAGGATGCAGTCGTCCATTATATCAGCCACGATGACATTATGCAGGCAGATCACGTTGCCAAGCTTCAACTCCATCTCCTTCTCTCCACGGACGGGTATACGCTGACCGGTGGCTGCTACCAAATTAATGCGTTCTCGGTTGTATGCGGAGTCCCCAAGGAACTGACTTATAAGTTGGGAACTAACAACCGTACGAGAGGCTCCAGTGTCTATGGTCAGTTTACACGGCATTTCGTTGACCTCGCCCTTGATGATTAGACTGTTCCCATCATGGGTTTGTGAGATCGAGATCCTTGGGGCTCTTCTAACATCAGCCAGCACCCGCCCCGCAGTTCTGGCTTTTACTCGTTTCCCTGCTGCTGCTGGGCGGTGCTGTTGGCCGCACTACCCTCCTGAGATCGTTCACCTTCCCTTTATAGGGTTCTTTTAGGGCAGCTGGATCGAAGATGGCCCTTTTCCCCACAGGCATAGCACCTAGGGCTGTATCCTTTGTTGCGGTCGCGAACTGTAGCTGCTGCAACCTCCCTGACGCGATGGGAGCGAAGATCCTGCCGCACGCCTTCCACCTCCAGTGCATGGGCCAAGGCGTCTTTAAGCGTCTCGTGGTGCCCGAGCCTCACAGCAGCTCTGACTTCAAGGTCGCGGATTCCATCGATGAATGTTTGCACCAGGTTCCCTTCAATGAGCGCAGGTACAGACTGGTATGCTTTTCGAACCATCTTCTCCACCTCAAGGGCCCACTGCTGCAGGTTTTCGTTGCTGCGTTGCACGCGATCTTTAAGCTGCGCGCGAAAGACGTGTTCCAGGTGAGCGTCACCATATCTCGCTTCTAATAACTCAAGGAGCTGCTCGTAGGACACTTTCTTACCGAGAGCTTCCAACACGGTTAAGGCTTGGTCGCGCAGGCCTAAGGTGAGAGCAGTCATGGCCTGGCTTTTATTCCAGCCGTTTGCCTCCATGACGGCCTCGAACTGGATTTTGTAGGCCAACCAGTAAGAAGTCCCGTCGAACGGCGGCACTTTGAATCCACGTAGCGAAGGTGCTGTAACTACTACGGGAGCTGTAGTTCCATCCCCAAGTTTGAGGTCGTTCAGCGTTTTCTTCACGTCAGCCATCACGTTGTCAACCCGATTGTTCACATGGTTAATTCGGGTTTCATGTTCTTCGATTCGGGTTTCAGCTTCCAGCAGGCGGTTGTCATGTTGAGCATCCTTCACCTCTCTTATCTCTTTCGCAAAGGTAGCGTGAAGGTCCTTCATCAGGAGCATCTGTTCCTCCTGTCGGCGGGCCTGTTTCTGTTGTCCGCTCTGCAGCTGCTCTTTCAACTGACGGACCAGTTCATCCTGTCCACCCCGCAGCTGCTCTTCCAACCGACGGACCTGTTCCTCCTGTCGGCGAGCCTGCTCCTCCTGTCGGTGAGCGTGCTCCTCCCGTCGGCGAGCCTGTTCTTGCAGCATCACCATCAGAGCACCTAAGTCAGGTGTTGCAGATGTAGGAGCTACCGACGGGCCTGCAGCCGGTGGCTGGTCCTCCGACGTCTGCGGCGTTGCACCACCAAATCTTCGTTGGTCCGTCTCCTGCTAGCGTTGACTTCGGGTACGGACACCCTCCGTTTCCTCCTTAGGTAAAATCGGCATGATTTTATCCCACTTCTGACACCAATTGTTACGAGCTTGCTGGTTCGTGACAATAAAAATTGCCGATAGAATTACCTAAATTAACACTTTAATTCACTTTACACTAATTAAAGTTAAAAACACTAATAATTAATCACACTGATTCACTTTATTCCGCTCCGAAGCTTCGCTTGTCTCGCCGAATTCAATACTTCCCTGATCACATCTTGCAGCGCCTATAAATATAAATTAGCAAAGAAATATCCTGAATATTCAAGTAAACACGCGCAAGGTACCGAGAGTTCGAGTTTCAACTTCAAGAGGTTTAGTTCTTCGGTTCAAGACTAGATGGCACTAGTGCCGTCGACTTGGGCGCGTAACATTATTTTACGTCATAACTTATTAGACATGCTTATGCTGTCATTTTAGAAGCGTTGGAGGACGAAATATCTGCGTACGTTGCAGTCGCGGTAGGAATGGTACACAGCAGTTAACCCATTTAACCCATTAATGGTCGCAACTGTAGTTATTCTTACTAAAAATTGCCTCTTCATTGGCCATTACGGATAGGGTGTAACGAGGATAGCTCGTGTTAAGACCGCGACCGGGTCATATATGCATCCTGTTGTACATCTCTGTCCACTACCTAACCAATAGTTTTGGAATTGTCTTTCTAGGTTAAATTAATAGTTTAAATTAGGTCGTAGTAGTAACTTTAGTTAGTTTTGAAGGGAACCCCTCAAGCCGGGGGGGGGGCGTTGGAATGGTTGCGCCAACACATACAATTGCATTTGTATTAAGTTAGATTAGCCGGCAATAACCTCAATTCTCGTCTGTTCCTTCCCACATGGGCCTGCCTAATGGGGTCTACATTGGTGGCCTCATTTTGTTCTTGCAATGAGATGCGCGCTCCACAAAAGTGAAATGAGACAGCACGCCGCCCACGCAGAGCAGTGGCAGTCGAGTCACAGAACAGAACAATACAATAAAATTCGTCGGGACGTTCATACAATCAACCCCAGTGCATTTTTCGTCACGCACCACCCCAGTTGCAACACAGTTTTATCGCCTCAAGGCCTCAAAGAGAGGCCGCTAGCAACTACCCCAGATAAGTGCCTGTTCCTTAATCTTGAGCTGTTTTTATTTTGTTGTTCCCTTTTCCACAGCAGCTTAAATTTCCGTAGTGCCGGCTAACATATTAGATTAAATTTATAACAAGTATATTAATTAGTCCAAAGACCGCCACGTGCCGTGTCCACCATTTTGTTTTGGCTTATGAACCAAGCTGATACAGTCCACCTAATTGTTCAACCCGATCATCCGATCCCCGGAATCGAACCGGGGACCCGACCAAACCAGAAAGGATTACCAAATTTTATATAAAATATTATATTTATGTGGCTTTTACCTCTTATGTAGAAGGTATATGCCAACAAAAAGTATTTTTAAATTAAGTATTTAATGTAATATTTTGCTGCTTGATAGAATAAGGCGTTACTTTGCGGAAATTCATTATAATAAAAATATTAATTAATCTGCACCTTCCGCTAAATACCGTCTTACGTGTCTTACCTGGATTGTAGAGCACCTCCCGCCCTCCCTCAATTGCATGCACTAACTCCGTCACCACTAGTCCCAGCACCACTACTCCCAACACCACTACTTCTAATACCACTATTCCAGGTAAGACACATCATCGACGATAATACGACCCGTGTTTCGCCTCTACACGAGGTATCCTCAGGTGACGCTAAGTCTTAGCGGTCAGCCGCCGTAGAGTCTACACCACAGCAACAACAAGAATAACTCAGTCGATATTAGTTGCCTATCCTTTCTTTAGTAATAAACGAAAATTTTCTTGTGTAATTTTATATTTAATTAATAACTATTCAATACAGCTACATTCTTTATATATTATCCTATACCTTTAAACGAGCAATTCTTGTATACATATATATATATATATATATATATATATATATATATATATATATATATATATATATATATATATATATATATATATATATATATATATATATATATATATATATATATATATATATATATATATATATATATAATCGGAATCTCGGAAACGGCTCCAATGATTTTCATAAAATTTAGTGTCCAGGGAGTTTCGAGGGCAATAAATCGATCTAGCTAGGATTTATTTCCAGAAAATGTCTTTTTGTCCATGTTTTCAGGCAATGGAAAACTGCTACAGTATAAGAAGGTAAATTTTGACAATGTGTTAATTATTGTAATAGCTCAAGAGGATATCGAGCGGTCGCGAAATCCTAATGCCTTGGTTCACGTCCTGTCTTCGGTCCGATTTTTTTTTCAAGTTCCCTTTTTTGTGAGAAAATCTATTATTTCGAACCCTTTTTTATTTTTTTAAAAAATACGATACAGTTTCTGTGCCTGCCTGCCGCCTCCCTTACGTAGTCTTACAACAATTAACGATTTTAAAAACAAATTTAAATTACTGCTACTTAAATGAACAAACATGTTGGCTAAGACGTAATATCTAGAGTAAATAATTTAGGAAACTTCTTCATCATCATCATCATCATCATTACAGCCCTTCACAAGTCCACTGCAGAACATAGGCCTCCCCAGTAACGCCACAAAGCACGGTCCTGAGCCACCTGCATCCATCGACTTCCTGCATGTCTTACCAGGTCGTCACTCCATCTAGTGGGGGGTCGCCCTACACTACGCCTACCAGTACGAGGCTGCCACTCGAGAAACTTTCTTCCCCATCGGTTATCGGTTCCTCCAGCTATATGGCCGGCCCATTGCCACTTCAGCTTACTAATCCGTTGGGCTATGTCGGTCACTCTGGTTTTACTGCGGATATCCTCATTTCTGAGTCTATCACGCAGTGAAACTCCGAGCACAGCCCTCTCCATAGCTCGCTGAGTGACCTTGAGCGTCGTCATACGGCCAGAAGTGAAGGACTACGTCTCAGATCCGTAAGTCATCACTGGCAACACGCACTGGTTATACACTTCAGTTTTTAGAGATTGAGTTATACCTGACGAGAAGATGTGTCGTAATTTCCCGAACGCTGCCCAGCCGAGTTGAATCCGTCGATTGACCTCTCGGTCGAAGTTGGACTTACCTAGTCGGACTATTTATCCCAGGTGTTATGTATAAGGTCAGGGAGCGAGTTAAACGGCCGGTAGCTTGCTATGCACTGGTTTATTAACAGAGGGCGCGTGGGCACAGCCACGCATTGTAATTCATAGGTATACAAATGTATATACATACATAACAATTCCCCACCCTATTTTAGAATACAAGAATAAAATAAATTATAATAAAAGACGACAACTATAACCTAAAAGAAACGCTTATAATTAACCTTGGGACGGGGGCGCAGTCTATTTCTAGTGGCTTCGATTCGACCATCATTAAAATCTGCTTCTGCTTCGTGGAACTCGTCGTCCTCCTCCGACCGAGGCGGCACAGGGTTCTCTACTTCATCACTTTCCCCACGACGTGGCGAACCTTCTCGTTCTGCCGTGGTAACTAGGCCGGGGTCTTTGGTAGACGCCGGATGAAGTGGTGACGATGATGATGGTGATGGTGATGGTGATTTCGGCAGCGATGGCGGTGGTGTAAAAGTGTTTCCGGTGTCTCAATTGTTCCCTTTCTCGTAAGCGTCTACGTCCCATGCGTTACAGTCATTACTTTGAGCTTTATATAAAATTAATTGATTTTTATGCTTTCGATAACATATTTGCGTGTCCCAATCTTTTACTAAGTAGATAACTTTGCCAATTCTTTTTGTTATCGTTCCCTTACACCAGTTAAACTTGTTATTTACATATTTTTTATATAAAACGAAAGTTCCAGGTAGCATTTGTTTAATACATACTGGTTCTTCCTTCTGTGAACATTTTTGCGCATTTATTAAATCGGATGAAGCCGCAGACGTAGACAGCGATGACGTAGGTACCAATCTGTCTAAGCGCGAGTTTAGCTTTCGCCCGAAAATCAACTCGGCGGGTGACATGCCGGTGGTCGAGTGCTTTGAATTCCGGTAATCAAACAAAACTTTAATAAATTGTTTTTTGATTCTTTTGTGTTGCTGCTAGACATAATACTTGATTATACCTTTTTTGACTATACCCTTTCTATATCTATACCCTTTTTGACTATTTTTACATAACTTTCGACTTGACCGTTACTTGCCGGGTGATACGGTGGGGACTTAACGTGTGATATCCCGTTTATTTCACAGAAACGTTTAAATTCTTGTGAAGTAAACGCTGTTCCATTGTCACTTACAATCGTTTGCGGTATGCCGAACCTAGACATGAATTCGTACATCTTTTCAATGACTGTATCGGAGGTAGTAGAACTAGCTGTATCGTATATCTCCGGCCATTTAGAGTACGAATCAATGACCACTAGATACATTCGACCGGCTATGGGACCCAGGAAATCCATATGTACGCGGGTGAAAGGGCGGTGTGCCCGAGGCCAGGGGGCCGGCGGCGCGCGCGGATGTGATGGCCGCAGGTTGATGCATACCTCACATATCCCAATCATATGTTCTACGGCCTCATCCACACCCGGAAACCAAAATCTGGATCGAACTTCGGCCTTGGTTTTTACGATACCCAGATGTGTTTTGTGTAACTCAGCTAACACCCTTTTACGCAACGTCTCGGGAATCACGACCTTATGACCTCTCATTAAGCATCCATTTTCAACCGAGAATTGCGTTCTACATGAAAAATAAGGCTTAAGGTACAAATCAGTTATTTTCTTAGGCCAACCGTATTTAACATATTCGGTTACTTTAGATAAAATTTTGTCCCTTTTTGTTTCATCTCGTAGTTCCGAAACCGTAATCGGTAAACTCGTGTCGACCACAAAACACACGTAAGCCGCGCGGTCGCTCGAAGTGAAGTCGTCCGCAGTGCACTTACCGAGTGCGCCTGCACCCGTGTCGGGCGCGCGCCTCGCTTCCGAAATACTTGAGCGAGATAAATAGTCGGCGCTGTTATCAGCGCTTCGTATATACTCGATCGTATAGTTATACGCGCTTAGAAACATTGCGTACCTCTGTAGTCGATTCGCCGATACTTCCGGAATGCCTTTGTACGGTCCGAATATCGAAATTAGTGGCTTATGATCTGTTCTTAATACGAACGGATTTGTTCTACCGTACAAATACTGATGGAAGCGCCGAACTCCAAATATAATTGCGGTCGCTTCTTTCTGTATTTGTGAATATCGTTTCTCTGCGGTATTTAGGGTTCGCAATGCAAACGAAATCGGTCTTTCTTGCCCGTCGGAACCTACTTGCGACAGTATCGCACCCAAGCCAACCGGAGACGCGTCTACAGTTAGTATTAGCCTTGCTTCGGGGTTGAAGTGGGCGAGTACCTGGTCTGAAGCTAATAAAAGTTTTATTTTAGTGAATGCCTCTTGATGATCTAGACCCCACGACCATTTTACCCCCTTTTTTAGCAGATTATAAAGTGGGCTTTAAACAGACGCTGCACTTGGTACAAAGTTTCTATAATAATTTACTAGGCCCAAAAACGATTGCAGTTGGCTTATATTTGATGGTGCAGAGGAGTCTACTATTGCTTTAATTTTATCTGGAGACTTTTTCAACCCATTTTTATTGATAACATAACCCAAGAAGTTTACCTCATCTTTATAGAACTCGCACTTCTCCCTTTGCAAGGTCAATCCAGCTTCTTGTAATGTCTGCAACACCGCCCGAAGGCGTGCAGCGTGTTCGGCGTCGTCACGTCCCGTAATGAGCACGTCATCCAACAAACATAGCACGCCCTCCTGTCCGCCAACTAGGCCCTCCATCGCGCGCTGTAAAATTGCTGGCGCTGGAGCAAGCCCAAAGACTCGCCTAGTATACTTGTATAATCCACGATGAGTATTAATTACAGTGTACCTTTGTGACTCGTCATCCAGCTTAAATTGATTATAAGCCATAGATAAGTCTAATTTGGTGAATTTTTTTCCACCATAAAGCTTTGCAAACAATTCCTTGGCAGTTGGCAGAGGATACTGGTCGATAATTAATTGCCTATTAATAAGTATAATTCCGCCTCTAGGTCCTTCAAAAGAGTCATTGCCAAGGCAAAGTCAGAGCACATAGGCAGAATTGGCGAGAAACTAGTTCGCCTTCCTTCTGGAACCCGTGTATTCTGGTCTCTCGCTAAGGCTGTCCAGGGGAATTTCTGTCAGCCATCTCTTCCATCTCTGCACAGGGAGGACGACTCACTGGCCCATACTGCAAAAGAGAAAGCCGATCTTCTAGGCTCTTTCTTTGCGTCTAACTCGACTCTCGATGACGGGGGAGTACGCCGCCGACCATCCCGCGATGTGAGTGCTCCATGCCGGAGGTGCAGTTCACACAGCGCTCGGTTCGCAAAGCACTCCTCTCCCAGGACATCCACAAGTCGAGTGGGCCTGACGGAATCCCCCCAATTGTGCTGAGGACGTGTGCTCCAGAGTTGGCACCGGTTTTAACGCGTCTTTTCCGGTACTCCTACTCCCTAGGCGTAGTCCCAAAATCATGGAAGACGGCTTTCGTCCACCCGATCTCTAAAAAAGGCATCCGCTCAGACCCGTCCAACTACCGGCCAATCGTCATCACCTCCTTGTTCTCCAAAACAATGGAGTCCATTGTAAACTGCCAGCTCATGAGGTACCTTGAGGATCACCAGCTGATTAGTGACCGCCAATACGGTTTTCGCTGTGGTCGGTCAGCTGGTGATCTTCTGGTCTACCTCACTCACAGATGGGCGGAGGCAGTAGAGTTCAAGGGGGAGGCATTGGCCGTTAGTTTGGACATTGCGAAGGCCTTCGATCGGGTTTAGCACAAAGCGCTTCTTTCGAAGCTCCCTTCCTATGGGCTTCCCGAGAAATTGTGCGATTGGATCACCAGCTTTCTTGCAGATCGGAGCATCAAGGTCGTTGTAGACGGTGCAAGCTCCGATTGCAAGCCTATTAATGCTGGTGTTCCACAGGGCTGCGTGCTATCGCCAACGCTGTTTCTTCTGCATATCAATGATATGTTGCATACCCGTAACATTCATTGCTATGCAGATGACAGCACTGGTGATGCTCTTTACACCGGCCGAGCCAATATATCTCGGGAAAACGTCTCCGAGTGCCGGGACAAACTTGTGTCTGAAGTCGAGTCTTTGCTGAACAGGATCTCGGATTGGGGACGACTAAATCTAGTCCAGTTTAACCCCCAGAAGACACAACTTTGCGCGTTAACCGCTAAAAAGAACCCCTTTGTCGTATCCCCTCAGTTTCAAGGCACTCCCCTTGTTGCCTTAGCCAGTATCGGAATCCTCGGCGTCGACATATCGAGTGACGTGCAGTTTCGTGGTCACTTGGAAGGGAAGGCCAAATTGGCCTCTAAAATGCTTGGCGTGCTCAGCAGAGCGGGACAGTATTTCATGCCGGCACACCGCCTGCAACTTTACAAGGCGCAGGTTCGGCCGCACATGGAATACTGTTCCCATCTCTGGGCTGGGGCTCCCCAGTACCAGCTCCTTCCACTTGACCGCATCCAGCGCAGAGCGGCTCGAATCGTCGACGACCGAGTGCTTTCCGATCGGCTCGATTCACTGGCGCTGCGAAGAGATGTTGCATCTCTTTGCGTATTTTATCGCATCTATCACGGGGAGTGCTCTGAGGAATTGTTCGGATTAATCCCAGCCGCCAAATTTCGTGAACGCACTACACGGCAAACGTCCCGATACCATCCACACCATCTGGATGCTTGGCGGTCCACCACTGTACGTTTCACAAGGAGTTTTCTTCCACGTACAACCTCTCTGTGGAATAGTTTACCACCGGCGATTTTTCCGGACCGATACGACCTGGGGACCTTCAAAAAAAGAGCTTACTCCTTTCTAAAGGGCCGGCAACGCACTCGCAATTCTCCTGGTGTTGCGGTTGATCATGGGCGGCGGTTGTCACTTAACATCAGGTGAGCCGCATGCTCGTTTGCCCCCTTTTCCATAAAAAAAAAAACTAACCGAGTAATCCGCACACAAGCGAATAGTGCCATTTCTTTTTAAAACAGGGACTATAGGGGACGCGTAGTCTGCGTGGTCAACCGGTTTTAATACCCCTAACTCAACCATTCTATCTAGTTCACTGTTTATCTTATTCCTTAGGGCAAATGCAATCGGTCTCGCTTTAAAGAAAACTGGTTTTGCATTATCTTTTAACTGTAAGTGCACCTTATGTTTAGTAAAACGACCTAATTTATCCGAAAAAAGAACTGGAAATTGACATTGCAGTTCTTCCACGGAGGGAAGGGTACCCTGACAGTAATTCACCGTTGATAAAACTGATGATAACTCTAATTGGAATTTAGATATAAAGTCCCTACCGAGGAGCGGCGGCCCGCCTTCCCGGACGACGTACACGTCGAGCGTGTGTGAGCGGTTAGTATAGTACACGGGCAACCGAATTGTGCCTATACATGTTATGCTATCACCCGTGTAGCTCATCAACCTTTTATGCGGAACGATCAATGGAATATCTTTAAAATGAGATTTATATAATTTTTCCGGTATCACAGTTACGGCGGAACCGCTATCTATTTCAAACGCCGTTCCACGAATAAACACGGTCTCGACCATCGGTTCACCCCGCAAGGAACGAATTTTAAATACCTTACCATCATCACCGATGTCTTCGTCTCCGGCTCCATTATCTACGTAGTTAACTTTATTTGACGTACACATTCTACGTAGATGGCCTACGACGTTACGACGTAAAGTTTCTCTTTCTCAAGACTAGGCATATTCCCATAATGAACCAGTCTCGTAGGGCCTCTTCGATATCATGGACGTAAGACCGCGCAGTCTCGCGGCATACTGTGAATGTGTTTCACCGGGTTGCTGCGATGTTGCGTAGAAGTTGTGTCGTTCCGTGAAACCGACAATCTTCGGGTTAAAATGGATGTCGAGGATTCGTAGGATGTCTTCGTATGGCACCTCCTGCACATCCTTGGGTAAGGCTAAATTCTCAGCGAGCCTATAGGTACCCTCCGAGAGTACACTTAGCAAAATTGCTCTTCCCTTTTTCCCGCTCGGATCCGTCGTATTATTAATTTCATTTGCCAAGAACCACTGATTTATTCGGCTTTTATAAGTTTTCCACTCCTGTATATCGTGGTTAAAACTGGATAATATTCCAAAATATGAATTAGCCATTTCTAATTACTTTTTACGCGGGTACTCGTCGCCAATGTTATGTATACGGTCAGGGAGCGAGTTAAACGGCCGGTAGCTTGCTATGCACTGGTTTATTAACAGAGGGCGCGTGGGCACAGCCACGCATTGCAATACATAGGTATACAAATGTATATACATATATAATACCAGGTAAACATACTCGTCAACAACTTCGAGCATAGCGCTCCCAACAACTACCGACATAGGCGTGACATGGACATTAAACATGATCTTTGTTTTGTCAATGTTCATCTTAAGACCTATCCTAATCTATCTAATGTCTATTGGGAGACACCATTGAGGTCATTGAGCATAGTGCTAAGGTCCTCCAGCGATTCTGCGATAAGGACTATATCGTCGGCAAATCGAAGGTAAGTGATGTACTCGCCATTGATGTTAATACCGTATCCTTTCCAGTACAGTAGCTTGAAAACGTCTTCCAACGCAGCGGTGAAGAGTTTCGGGTATATAACATTACCCTGTCTTACACCTCTCTGCATTTGGATAGGTTTTGAACTCTGGTTCTGTACTCGCATAGCCATCGTAGCCCTACTGTACAAATACTTCAGCACTTCGATATACCGACAGTCAACTTGGCACCGCTGAAGGGACTGTATCACCGCCCAAATTTCGACGGAATCAAGGGCTTTCTCATAGTCCACATATGCCAGGCAAAGTAGCAGATTGTACTCTTCGGTCTTCTGTACAATCCGCCGCAGGGTATGCATGTGGTCTATGGTACTGAAGCCTTTTCGGAAACCGGCTTGTTCGGAAGGCTGGAAGTCGTCGAGTCTGCCTGCGAGATGATTCGTAATGACTCTCGAAAACAGCACGTAGACGCGGCTCAGAAGGGAAATCGGTCTGTAGTTCTTCAAGAGAGCGTTGTCTCCTTTCTTAAAGAACAAGACCACCGCGCTTCTGTTCCACGCCTCCGGAGTAGTGCCACCATGGAGGACGGAATTGAAGAGCTTCTGAAGGACTTCAAGTACCGGTGTTCCACCGGCTTTCAGAAGCTCCGCCGTAATTCCATCCTCGCCCGGGGCCTTGCCGTTTTTAAGGTGGTGGAGAGCCATTCTAATCTCGCTCTGACTGACGTCCGGGATATCATCGGAATAGTGTCGGATAAGACTTGCTCTTGGATCGTTACTCACACTTGCGTGTGGCTCCAACGATGATGTGTACAGCTGCCCATAGAACCTCTCAATCTCACTCAGAATCTCAGGTGTCCCGGAAACGATGTTGCCACACTCAGTCGTCAGCTTTGACAGCTGGCTCTTTCTGGCAGACAGATCTCTGGCAAGGACTTTAGAGCCCTGGTTCCGCTCGATCGCTTCTTTAATACGAGCAGTACTAAAGTTGCGTAAGTCTCGCCGCATGCATTTGGAGATCTGTCTGTTCAGTTGCCTGTATGCTGTCAAATCTGTTGACGATTGCAGCCTCATCTCCCGTCTAACAGCCATGAGATTAAGAGTGAGTGACTGTGTTCACTGAGACATCACTGAACAGTTGGCGTCTGGTCGTCATAATGAAGTCAATCTCATTTTTTGTCGAACCGTCGGGGCTCGACCAGGTCCACTTCCTGTGGGACCGCTTCTGGAAGAAAGAGTTCATCTCTGCTGGCCTCTTCGGTTCCGTTGCCCTACTCCAAATTTCCCTACTTTCAGCTCACCGCTTTCTCTTGTGCCTAGTTTTGCGTTGAAGTCTCCCATCAACACCGTGTAGTGGGTTTTGGAGGAATGCATGGCTCTGGAAATATCCTCATACATTTCCTCCACTTCCTCATCAGGATGTGCCGAGGTTGGTGCGTAAACCTATATGACCTCCAGCGAATACCGTTTGGTGATTCTGAGTATCAGGTACGCGACCCTCGTCGACACACTCCCAATCTTTACAACGTTGTTGACGAGAGACTTGTGGACGATAAATCCGACACCTCCTTGGAACAGATGGTCGCACTTCCGGTGGTAGAACAAGTTGCCGGACTCGAGGATTGCCGTGTCCTCCCCCTCTCTTCGGACCTCGGATAATCCAATAATATGCGAGCGCAACTTGTCTAACTCTTCTTCCAGCTCCAGTATCTTCTCGTCAGTCCTCAGGGTGCGTGCGTTATATGTTTTGCAGGTCGAGTCGTCATAGGTGGCAACTGAACCTCCACCGGAGATTCTTAGCACCCCCTGCCCCGCCGTTACCATGGTCGCCACCGTAGCCAGGAATAGCGGGGCCGCCGGGGACTGGGGGCCGTTTTTTTGCGTCATTATTCATGGGGGGATTTTAATTTTTACTAAATTCTGGCTTAATTTTCAATATTTAAAAAAATTAAATATAACAAAATTGAAACTAACGGGGAAATTGCATATTACGTGAGTAGTCAATTTGTTTCTTTCTTTTCAATTTATTTGGAAATCTTTATACGAGTTGTGTTTTTATTTACCTTAGTTTTTTTATTACAAAACTATAGACATTGCATGCACACGTATCCAATCTCAAAAAAAACGGCCAATTCTTTTAACACTCCATTTATGTATTTTTCCTTTTAAATTTTCGGACACCAAGAGCGAGCGTGCACTCAGCCGCCCGATTTGCCTCGGGGTATGGCCTGGACTAAAAACTAGTGACAGCACTAGTTTTTACGTACGTACTTAGTCCGATCTTTTTCGCAGTTTCATGCTCTAGCACAGGGGTTTTTAAGTGTATTTTCTTAAATTAATAATGTTGGTCAATCACACTTAATTTAGATTTACTTATCTTTTTGCATTTAATTACTTTTTACTTGTTGTGCTTCAGGCTTAAACTGAAATAAATGCATTTCTTTATTTCGTTCTTAACAATATAAAAGCGAAGAGAATAGAATAGAGTAAAATAATATCTAAACAATATTAATTCATTAAATGATGAATTTTTAAAACAATCTATATATCTATTTGTGTATTTTTTGAGATACAAATATTTAATATACTTACCATTTTAATACCATCGGCAAACAATACGGAATAGATAAAACAGGTCTTAAGAAAACTGAGTTTGCAAATTGACTTCGATTTGGGTTAGTTCGTTTCCTGCATAGCAATATCTTAGAGGTTGCAAGCTTTTTTCCCCTAAGAATTTTCAAAATGAATACTACATGCTCTCATACAATATTCACGTCTGTATATACCGAATCTAATAAAGAATATATGTTCCGTACTGGATCCATATTTTTTTTAATTAATATTTATTTGTCGATATAGTTATTTTCTTATAAAATTTCGAGTGGCAACAATTACTAAATTAATAGAGATTTATGGAATTGTTGGTCTGGTAACAATCCTTCTTACGCTAGAAGCCGCGCTTGCGTCTGATTGGCCGAACGGCTGAGTCACTTGCGCGCCGTACGCCGAAGCTATATTAACTTTTGCTCTTTCGAAAAATTATTGTGTGTGTCCCTTTTAATTTACAACGAGTACTAAACAATTCCCGAAGATACTGTGCCAGTGACCTATGGATTATTCTATTCGGAGAGACAGGGTTATATTTCTTCGAGTCATCTAATCAGCCAGCCAGCTCGCCGAGCTCCATCAGCGTGAGGCAGTGGAAGGCGGAAACCGGTGAGTTAGCAGACACTTAGCTCTTTCCTGAACATAATTTTTTGGCCCTTCGACCTGGATTTTTAGGGTTCCGTAGTCAACTAGGAACCCTTATAGTTTCGCTATGTCTGTCTGTCCGTCTGTCCGTCCTCGCTTAATCTCTGTGACCGTTAGCACTAGAAAGCTGAAATTTGGTACCAATATGTGTATCGATCGCGCCGACAAAGTGGTAAAATAAAAATTGGAAAAAAAATTTTCGTTAGGGTAGCCCCCCTATATGTCAAGTGGGAAGTGATTTTTTTTTAATTTCAACCCTAACGTGTGATATATTGTTGAAAAGGTATTTAAAAATGAATAGGGGTTTACTAAGATCATTTTTGATGATGTCAAAAATTTCGGAAATAATCGCTCCAAAAGTAAAAAACAATGTGTCCCCCCCTCTAACTTTTGAACCATAGGTTTAGAAAATATGAAAAAAATCTGGAAAGTAGAACTTTATAAGAACTTTCTAGAAAAATTATTTTGAACTTGGATGGAAAGTCGGAGCACCTGCCGCGGAGCGTGCAGTGTTGCACGCTCCATGTTCGCGCACTTACCCACTACCGGGAGCAGTTGCAGGAGCGCGGAGCGCTGCTCGAGCGCGAACATAATGGATACCCACCTTTAAACTCATAAGTGGGAACACTTATTGTGACGGACGGGAAACTACGGAACCCTACACTGAGCGTGGCCCGACACGCTCTTGGCCGGTTTTGTCAACTAGCTAGGGGGTTTGAAATGAAAACTTGTTGGTTTGGTTGGTATTCAACTTCTGGTTCCCGTGATTTATTCCGATTATTTATTATTTATTGTTCGGGTTTGTTGCCACTCGTTAATTACATTAGTTTCATATTTCATTTCGTTACCTTTTTACAATACAACATGGCGGAATCATCGTTGCATTCCCACGACATTTTCGAACGCGATATCGTTCTAGAAGAGGTAAAACATACTATAAAAATTGTAGATTCTAACAGAGATGAATTTCTTGCGCGTTCAAAAGATATCGTTTCCCAACAACGTAAATTTAGTAAAATTCAATCAAAGATAGAAAAATCTTATTTGAAACAAAAGAATTTTGACAAAGAGGAACAGTTGGTCATTCGTAAATAATTTAATGACCATTACTATGCAATTATTTCCCATGTAAACAAGATAAAAGGTTTAGAAGAAGTGCTTCATGAAATTACTATTAGAGAATTTCATCAACCTCAAACATGTCCGCTAAACAAGTTATGGGTAACTTGTTTGCAATTACCGTCATTTTCCGGCGATTCAACCGATTGGCGATCGTATTTCGATTTATTCAGTGCGTTGGTACACAACAATGATGCTTACACGAATGCAGAAAAATTTAGGTACTTATTGTTGACCCTGAAAAATGAACCATACAATCTAATTAAGTCGATTCCCGTTTCCGACGACAATTATCAAATGGCATGGCTCACTTTAATCACACGTTACGACAATAAGCGTGCAATCGCGTCTAAACACATTTATCGTATTTTGGATATTGAATGTTGTTCTGAAAAGTCGATTATTTCGTTACGTAATCTTCTGAATATCTACCAAGAAAATATAAAGGCATAAGAAGCTATGGGTTTTCCTGTAGTGGAATGGAATTTTTTATTGTTCAGTATTTTATTACGTAAAATACCAATTAACATTCGTAAACGCTTTGAATTATCTTTAAGTAAGCCATCAGATATTCCACAAGTAGACGGTCTCATAAAATTCATTGAGCGGGAAGTTTCGGCTTGTGAGTTTTCCGAATGTGGGGAAAGTTAAAAAAAACTTATGCGTCGTCGAACACTACGAGAGTGCGCGTCGACGTCGGCGACAGCACGGCGCGTCGAGTACTCACGACCAAGGTGACTTCGACGAACTGTTCAAACGATTCTCGCACGTGCGGGCAAGAAAATAAGGTTAAGCATTGCGTGAAATGTGAAGCTCAACATTCGTTGACTAAATGTCCTGAATTTTTAAACTTATCTCCTAGAGATAGGTACACCTTTCTCAAGGGTAAAAATGTTTGTTTTAATTTCTGAATATAGATTCTGTCTTAAAAGACTTATTCGCCAGGTTCAACATTACAGTTTTCATGACGAGATTAATTATCTTTCACAAGGGAAGGTTCCTTCTAACCTACTTAGAAAATTAAATCCATTTATCGATGAAGATCAAATCTTACGTGTAGGTGGACGGCTACATAAATCGCTTCTGCCATTTGAATCCAAACATCAAATGATATTACCCAAAAAACATCCCTTAACTTTCCTATAAATTGACGACGCCCATATAACTCACTTACATGCAGGTCCGCGATTTATTCAGTATCAACTTGTACAGAAATACTGGATTATTTCAAGTCGCGACGTTATTAGACAACGTCTGCATCGGTGTGTTCGTTGTTTTCGTGCGCGTCCTGTGCATCCCCAACCACGCATGGCCCCGTTGCCGGCAGTGAGATTGAAGCCGGAACGTCCGTTTCTCAAAACAGCGGTAGACTTTGCTGGTCCATTTTACGTGCGCGCTAATAAGGTGCGAAACGCGAATGTGGTTAAATGTTATGTCGCAGTGTTTGTATGTATGAGTGTTAAAGCGATTCATCTAGAAATAGTATCCGAATTATCTACAGAAGTATTTCTGGCAGCGTTACGACGTTTCACGACTCGCAGAGGCCTTTGTCTTGCCTTTGTGATCTTAAGGGTTTATATCAATTTTTACGGGATGACGCAGTTCAGAGTCATTTTCATAACAAAACCTTACAACAAGGCATTACATGGCATTTCCAATCCCCATATGCGTCACATTTCGGCGGCTTGTTTGAAGCAGGGGTTAAAAGCTTTAAGCATCACTTTTACCGAGTAATAGATACGAATACCCTGCCTTATGATGAAATGCATACATTGTTGTGTCAGATCGAGGCAGTGTTGGATTCACGCCCACTTTGTGTGTTAAGTGCAGATCCTATCGACCCCCTGCCCTTAACACCTTCTCATTTTTTAATAGGTGGACCTCTTACTGCTATCCCGGATATTTGTCTAATCGATACGAATGCCAGTAGGCTTACTAGGTGGCGTTGGATACAACAGAATGTTCAACACTTTTGGAAGCGCTGGAGTCATGAGTACCTTCATGAAATTCAACAATTTAACAAATGGTTTTCGGATCGAGGTACTCCCATTCGTGAAGGTAGCATTGTTGTGCTGCGAGAATATAATCTCCCTCCCTTACAATGCAGACTCGCTCGAGTTCGCGCATTACATCCGGGCACCGATAGTGTTACTCGCGTAGTAACTACAAATAGGAAACAAATTTGTTAAGCGTCCAGTCGTCAAAATTTGCCCTCTTCCACTGGATTAAAGTGAATTACGAATGTCCAACCTAGTTCATAATTTATGTTAACTGATAGCTCCATATTTAACTTCTCTAGTATCCTATTTTATTTATTCAGTTAGCTTAACAATCTTTTCTTTTCAATACTTTTATTTTGTGTTTAGACTTGTTAAAAGCCTCACGTCTTTTAAGGTGAGCGGCATGTTTCGTACTGGAACCATATTTTTTTAATTAATATTTATTTGTCTACATAGTTATTTTATTATAAACTTTCGAGTGGCAACAATTACAAAATTAATAGGGATTTATGGAATTTTTGGTCTGGTAACAATCCTTTTTACGCTAGAAGCCGCGCTTGCGTCTGATTGGCCAAACGGCTGAGTCACTTGCGCGCCGTACGCCGAAGCGTTATGAACTTTGCTCTTTCGAAAAATTATTGTGTGTGTCCCTTTTAATTTACAACGAGTACTAAACAATTCCCGAAGATACTATGCCAGTGACCTACGGATTATTCTATTCGGAGAGCCAGGGTTATATTTCTTCGAGTTATCTAATCAGCCAGCCAGCTCGCCGAGCTCCATCAGCGTGAGGCAGTGGAAGGCGGAGACCGGTGAGTTACCAGACCCTTAGCTCTTTCCTGAACAATATAAAATATAATAAAAAAAATTTGGCCCAGCTGGCAGGAGTTAATAACAACTTAGGCGTTAATATGACTTCAGAAGGTACTACATATTGTATACGAGATTCTTAAGTGTCTATATGTGAGATATTAGATGTACCAACTTGTTTTTTCTGGCGTTTTCCATCTTTTTTTGCTTTACCTAGGGGCAACGGGATGACGATACGTATTACATAATCTTGCTAAACCATCCCATCATCTAGTTTTTGTCCGTGGCTTCGCAAACGTAGTGGTCGAAAAAATACATAATTTAAAAAATCACACACCATATTCACATTCATTGTAGCTATTGCCTGCAATTTTGTCCGCATAGTAGTCGGAAATAATATGTTGTTGCTACGAGTTAAAAAAAAACAGCTTACAGCTTAACTAAAAAAACGGCTTAATCAGTTATGTTACACAATTAACAACACAAAACAAATTAGTAATAGCTTCGTAGCGATCACCTCATTCCTAAGGGTTATTATTATCCATAAATTCCTTAATATTATAAAAGACATTTTTTAAACAAAATTTGTTAAATACATTTTTTGAACTTTAATCAGGTCAAATTTTGTATATTTAATAGCTTTAATAGCTGCAGCGTGGCTCTACCATGTATAGTCGGTCTATGGTACTGTATATTTTACTCACGTGAAGTTTAAATTGGTAATGAAATGACTTTTGTAACATAGCGTTACATACCTAAAGAAGGTAATGTACTTATTTATCAATAATTCATTAACGAAACGCTTTAACTTTAGAAGAACCAATCGAAAAATTGACCTGCTGTAAATGCTAACTTTAGCGGAAATGGTATCTTTTAAATGGGAATGGTAAATTATTTGAAATAATTTTAATGGAATTAACCTAAGTCTCATCATCATCATTACAGCCCTCCACAACTCCACTGCTGAACATAGGCTTCCCTCAAGGAACGCCACAAAGCACGGTACTGAGCCACCTGCATTCATATACTTCCTGCATGTCTTACCAGGTCGTCATTCCATCTAGTGGGAGGTCGCCCTACACTTCGCCTTCCAGTACGAGGCTGCAACTTAAGAACCGTTATCCTAAGTCTGATTTATTAAAATTAAATTCGTTAAAGTCGAAAAAATTTTTTTTGTATAGTGTCCAACATTTGCTTATGAGATTCATCAGATGTTGAAATTTCTTTGACGGATAATATCTAAAGTGAAGTGTTTGAGCGATTAATGGGAAGTACCGTATCATTGGAACGTTGAACGAACCCTGAGCCACCTGCATCCATCGACTTACTGCATGTCTTACCAGGTCATCACTCCATCTAGTGTGGGGCGTTCTACACTATGCCTACTGGTATAAGGTTGCCACTTGATAATCTCATTCCCCCATCGGTTGCCGGTTCTTCGAGCTATATGACCGGCCCATTGCCACTTCAGCTTACTAATCCGTTGGGCTATGTCGGTTACTCTAGTTCTACTGCGGATACCCTCATTTCTAAGTTTATCACGCAGAGAAACCCCGAACATAGCTCTCTCCATAGCTCGCTGAGCGACCTTGAGCGTCCTCAAATGCACTGGTTGTACATGTGAAGATGTGTCATGTCGGGGATATAACATCACCCTGTCTTACACTACTCTGCAATTGGATAGGATAGGATCAGTTAGCATAAATTATGAACTAGGTTGGACATTCGTAATTCACTTTATTCCAGTGGAAGAGGGCAAATTTTGACGACTGGACGCTTAACAAATTTGTTTCCTATTTGTAGAGTTACTATGCGAGTAACACTAATCGGTGCCCGGATGTAATGCGCGAACTCGAGCGAGTCTCTATTGTAAGGGAGGGAGATTATCTTCTCGCAGCACAACAATGCTACCTTCACGAATAGGAGTACCCCGATCCGAAAACCATTTGTTAAATTGTTGAATTTCATGAAGGTACTCGTGACTCCAGCGCTTCCAAAAGTGTTGAACATTCTGTTGTATCCAGCGCCACCTAGTAAGCCTACTGGCATTCGTATCGGTTAAACAAATATCCGGGATAGCAGTAAGAGGTCCACCTATTATAAAATGAGAAGATGTTAAGGGCAGGGGGTCGATAGGATCTGCACGTAACACACAAAGTGGGCGTGAATTCAACACTGCCTCGATCTGACACAACAATGTATGCATTTCATCATAAGTCAGGGTATTCGTATGCTGCGACTGCACTGCGACATAACATTTAACCACCTTGAGAAACGGACGTTCCGGCTTCAATCTCACTGCCGGCAACGGGGCCATGCGTGGTTGGGGATGCACAGGACGCGCACGAAAACAACGAACACACAGATGCAGACTTGAAAGATGCTTGTCCTAATCTCGTTGCCGATTGTCTACAACTTTTTCTAGGTACCTCTCCAATGTCTGATTAAATCGTTCTACCATTCCATCAGATTGCGGGTGATAAGAAGTCGTTCTTGTTTTATGAGTACCCATAACTCGGCAAGTTTCCTGGAATATTTGAGACTCAAAATTCCTTCCTTGATCGCTGTGAATCTCTAAAGGTACTCCAAAACGACAGAACAATTCATGAACTAGTTTATCTGCAACTGTTGAAGCTTCTTGATTTGGAATGGCGAAGACTTCTGGCCACTTAGTGAAGTAATCCATCACAACCATGAAATACTTGTTACCGCTTTCACTCTCCGGAAACGGCCCCGCCACGTCAATGGCTATTCTCTCCCATGGTGCACCAACATTGTACAACCTCAATGCACCTCTACTACGAGTCTGAGGTCCCTTTACTGCCGCACAACTTGTACATTTGCGACACCAGTCCTCGATATCGTTTCGACAGTGGACCCAGTAAAACCGTTCTCGGATCTTCAGTAGAGTTCGTTTAACTCCCAGATGGCCTCCTGAATAATCATTATGGTACAGCGTAGAAAATCCGGTACTTTAGCTTTAGGGACAACCATTTGCAAATGATAGCTGTCTCCCCAAACACTTTCCCATTTATGGCTCCATTCAGAACTCCATCCTGAAGCAGCTAGCTGTCCCACTGGGCCCAATAGCTTATAGTGGTCGAACTCATCGCTGAGACGTCGCTCCACTTGGGCTTGGGAGCACTGGCCTTCATCCATTTCAGAATCGGCTTGAAGTCCGGATCTTCCTGCTGTGCACGTTGTAAGCTGTCCTTCCACTCGTTGCTGAGGTGGTCTGCCCTGAGCATCCTCACAGATACCAGTTCCTTACTCTCTTGCCTAGTATAATGTTTGCAATCGTCAGGACAAGGTCTTCTTGACAATGCATCTGCGTTGCCATGAGATTTCCCGCTCCGATGTTCGATCTCAAAATCATATTCCTGCAGTAGTTCAATCCACCTCGCAACTTTTCCTTCTGGATTTTTAAACTGCAATAGCCATTTTAGTGCAGCATGGTCAGTTCGTAAGTGAAATTTCCGCCCCAGAAGATATTTGCTAAAATGCTGCAATGACTTTACTACTGCTAGCAATTCGCGTCTTGTGACACAATAGTTCCTTTCCGGTTTTGACAACGACTTGCTGAAGTACGCTATCACGACCTCTTGGTCACTATTCCGTTGAGACAACACACCGCCAAGTCCTATATCACTTGCGTCTGTGTCAACTATAAATTCTATCCCAAAATAGGTGTTTTGCACAAACGGTCCTTGAGCTCCTGGAATGCGATATTGCAACTTTCATCCCAGCAGAAATGTCGCTTCTCCTCGGTTAGCTTATGCAGAGGTTTGGCTATATCTGCAAAGTTCTTCACAAATCGCCGGTAATGGGAGCACAAACCCAAAAATGCTTTAACCTGCGTCTTGTCTTTTGGAACCGGTCAATACTTGACAGCGGCGATTTTCTCTGGATCCATGCGGATACCTTATTCCGACACTACATACCCCAAAAAGTTGACTTGCCGTTTGAATAGTGAACATTTCTTCGGACTCAACTTGAGGTTGGCACTCTGAATCTTCATGAGCACGCGTTCCAGGTTTTGAAGGTGTTCCTCAAACGTCCGGCCTACGATGATGATGTCATCCAAGTAGACCAGACAGGCATCGTCAATTAGCCCAGTAAGTACAAGCTCCATCAGCCTTTCAAACGTTGCTGGAGCATTGCACAACCCAAACGGCATTACTTTAAATTGCCACAGACCCTTTCCCGTCGAGAACGCAGTTTTCTCCTTGTCCTTAGGGTCAATTTCAACTTGCCAGTAGCCACTTTTAAGATCCAGTGTGCTAAACCACTTTACTCCTGTAAGCATGTCCAGCGTGTCATCAATGCTTGGCAAGGGATAGCTGTCCTTCTTCGTAACGTCGTTCAGACGGCGGTAGTCAACACAAAACCGCATGCTGCCATCCTTATTCTTCACCAGCACCACTGGTGAACACCATGGACTAAAGGAAGGTTCAATAACACCATCCTTCACCATTCCTTCGATCATGGTTTCCACTCCCTTTTCACGTGCTACCGGCAGTCTTCTTGGCCGCTGACGGATAGGCAATTCTTCTCCTGTGTTTATTTTGTGTTGAACTAAGCCATTCTTTCCTATGTCAGCATCGTTTGATGAGAATACATCGGCGTACTTGAGTAACAACTTCTTCGCCTTGCCCAATTCGTTCGGGGAGAGAACACTGCGACAGTCTTCCAAAAGTGTGGTCACTCTCGTTTCTGAATCCTTGCTGGGACCCAATATATGTTGGCACCGGCGTAACCAATCCACTTCCTCACAAGTACCAACCAGTGTGCCTTTTTCTATAATCTGTTCCCGGTCGCAAAGGTTCAGCACACGTACTCCTGAGATGTTAGTGGTCCTGATCAAGGTTCGAGCTACTTTCCATGGAAGGTCATTGTTTACCCTTTCCACAAGTACACAACGGTGAGCTTGCCCAGCGTTTCGAGGAAGACTAACCGGAACAATCGTTTCCGATCTCGGCGGAAGAACAATCTTCTTAATGCTGTACACGTTCCCTGGTAACGCACCTTCCACAAAAAGTTTCTCCTGTCCACATTTCAAAACACCTTGCTTAACGTCGATCTCACAACAATTATTCCTCATATAGTCTAGGCCCGCGATGCAGTCGTCCATTATATCAGCCACGATGACATTATGCAGGTAGATCATGTTGCCTAGCTTCAACTCCATCTCTTTCTCTCCACGAACGGGTATACGCTGACCGGTGGCTGTTACCAAATTAATGCGTTCTCGGTTGTATGCGGAGTCCCCAAGGAACTGACTTATAAGTTGGGAACTAACAACTGTACGAGAGACTCCAGTATCTATGGTCAATTTACACGGCATTCCGTTGACCTCGCCCTTGATGATTAGACTGTTTCCATCATGGGTTTGTGAGATCGAGATCCTTGGGGCTCTTTTAACATCAGCCAGCACCCGCTCCGCAGTTCTGGCTTTTACTCGTTTCCCTGCTGCTGCTGGGCGGGGCTCTTAGCCGCACCACCCTCCTGATATCGTTCAACTTCCCTTTCTACGGTTCGCTTAGGGCAGCTGGATCGAAGATGGCCCCTTTCCCCACAGCCATAGCACCTAGGGCTGTATCCTTTATTGCGGTCGCGAACCGTAGCTGCTGAACCTCCCTGATGCGATGGGAGCGAAGATCCTGCCGCACGGCTTCCACCTCCAGTGCATGGGCCAAGGCGTCCTTAAGTGTCTCGTGGTGCCCGAGCCTCACAGCAGCTCTGACTTCAAGGTCGCGGATTCCGTCGATGAATGTCTGAACCAGGTTCCCTTCAATGAGCGCAGGTACAGACTGGTATGCTTTTCGAACCATCTTCTCCACCTCAAGGGCCCACTGCTGCAGGTTTTCGTTGCTGCGTTGCACGCGATCTTTAAGCTGCGCGCAAGAGACGTGCTCCAGGTAAGCGTCACCATATCTCGCCTCCAATGCCTCAAGGAGCTGCTCGTAGGTCACTTTCTTACCGAGAGCTTCCAACACATTTAAGGCTTGGTCGCGCAGGCCTAAGGTGAGTGCAGTCATGGCCTGGCTTTTATTCCAGCCATTTTGCCTCCATGACGGCCTCGAATTGGATTTTGTAGGCCGACCAGGAAGACGTCCTATCGAACGGTGGTACCATGAACCCACGTAGCGAAGGTGTAGTAGCTACTGCGGGGGCTGCAATTCCATCTCCAAGTTTGAGTTCATCCAGCGTTTTCTTAACTTGGTTTATTTGGGTCTCAGCTTCCGACAGGCAGTTATCATGTTGAGCAACCTTATCCTTCACCTACCTTATCTCTTTCCCGAAGGTAGCGTGAAGGTCCTTCATGAGAAGCATGTGCTCTTCCCTATCGCGTTTTAGCTGCTCTTCTAAGCGACGGGCCTGTTCCTCCTGCTGCTCTTTCAACTGACTGGCCTGTTCCTCCTGTCCGCGCTTCAGCTGCTCTTCAAACCGACGAGCCTGTTCCTGCAGCATCACCATCAGTGCGCCTAAATCAGGTGCTGCAGATGCAGGAGCTACTGACGGACCGGATCCGTTGCCGGCGGCTGGCCCTCCGACGTCTGCGGCGTTGCATCACCAAATCTTCTCTGGTCCGTCTCATGCTGGCGTTGACTGCGGGTACGAACACCCTCCGTTTCCTCCTTAGGTAAAATCGGCATGATTTTATCCCACTTCTGACGCCAATTGTTACGAGCTTGAGGTTCGTGACAATAAAAATTGCCGATAAAATTACCTAAATTAACACTTTAATTCTCCTTCTCCTAAAAAACTTCGCTTGTGTCGCCAACTCCAATACTTCCCTGATCGCATCTTGCAGCGCCTATTTATATAAATTAGCAGCGAAATATCCAGAATATTCAAGTAAACACGCGCAAGGTACCGAGAGTTCGTGTTTCGACTTCAAGAAGTTTAGTTCTTCGGTTGGAGACTAGATGGCGCTAGTGCCGTCAACTTGAGCGCGTAACAATACTATTCATAGCTATCGGTGAACCGGGCTCCCCCTTAATTACGTTACTTAATATTACATGGGATAGTATATCCGCTCCTAGCAGCATTTCAACGGGCTGCGGTAAATGAAAAGTAGGATCAGCCAGTTTTAAATTTTTTATATGTGACCACCCCGTATGCGTTAAGGGCACGCTATGCGTGCGTGAAATAAGTTTCGGCAAAATTAATGCTTCAACCAGAATCGAAGGTTGATCCATTCCTG